>CM076687.1:1184897-1908877 GCA_038501925.1 Xenopus petersii
TAGTCCCTAGAGATGTCACCCAAGCGTAGTCTGTCCTGTGTGGCTTTTTGGGGTCTTCCAGTTGCCCCCAGCTGACCGTCAAATGTCTCCAGCCGGCATGAGCTCAGTACCAGGCAGACATGAGAGAGGTGCCCGCTGGTAGGTCCCTCTAGGAAAGATGCTGCTTGCAAAGTGCTTAATTAGGGTATCGATCAGCCCGAGTGGAGATGGGGAGTTAAATTCTTCTCTGTCTCTTTTTATTTCTGGGGCTATTGATCTGAGAGCTCTGCCCCCTCCTCTGGTTTCAGCAGCTTCTGCCTTTAGTGGATCTTGAGGTCTGATTCAAAATCTTTTCTTTCCCAACAACTGCCCCCCCCTGCCAAGAGCCCGCCCCATCCTGACCAGGGATGATGTCAGAGTGAGGGGCCGAGGAGAAACTGCCATACACACCCACAAACGTAGAAATATTTGCTTATTGATTTGGGAATTGTTTGGTGAGTAGGCGGTGCTTGTTGGGGCAGTGCCAGGCGCTAGAGGGGGCATTAAACCTGACCAGAGACTATGGACAAATACTAGAGCCCAATGTATCACTCAGTAATTATTTGTTATAAATTCAATATCCAGCGACGTCTCAGTAAAGATCTGATATGTAAGTGGGGATAATTGGGGGTCATTTGGGGGGTATGTGTTTAAAGGCCTCCCCAAGGGGGTATTTCATTTTCATTTCATTTCATCATAGAAGGGCACAGGGCAGATGGGGGGGGGGGCTCCGTGTAGTAAAAGGGGGTGTTATTGTTTCAGCCCCATGTTTTGCCCTGTAGTCAATAGTACAACACAGTCCACCTGCCGGCCCCCCCCTAGATCTCACAGCAGGTGCTGATCCATTGGGAGGGGGGCGGTTGTGCAGCTGCAGCTGAGGTTGGGAATTGGCAGACGATCCCTGCTTTGCCCATTGTTCTGCTGCTCTCCTTGGTGCTGAAGCTGGGAGTGGGGGAGGGGAGGGACTGGGAGGAGGAGGGACAAGGTGTGTGAGGAGGGAGGGGGCATGTACAGTACAAAGGATGGCAGGGAGGGGGCATGTTACATTGGTTGGGGTGGTTGGAGCCAGCTGGCCTTGGCATGGACAAGTAACTCTTTCACTGCTGGAGGGGGAGGGGCTGGAAAAGACGATTCCTACTGAGCTGTCCCTGGTGCTGAATCCTCTCTCCTTCACCCCGTGCCTTCCCCTGGCACCATCAACTCCCAGCGTCCCTTGCATTATTGCACCGCTGCCCTCTCTCCCCCGCTACGATATAATACTACTCTATAGGACAGGATCTCCCATTATACCACTAGAGTGTAAGCTCCTTGGGACAGGCTCTCCCATTATACCACTAGGGTGTAAGCTACTTGGGACAGGGTCTTCCATTATACCACTAGAGTGTAAGCTCCTTGAGACAGGGTGTTACATTATACCACTAGGGTGTAAGCTCCTTGGGACAGGGTCTTCCATTATACCACTAGAGTGTATGCTCCTTGGGACAGGGTCTCCCATTATACCACTAGAGTGTAAGCTCCTTGGGACAGGGTCTTCCATTATACCACTAGAGTGTAAACTCCTTGGGACAGGGTCTTCCATTATACCACTAGAGTGTAAGCTCCTTCAGACAGGGTCTCCTATTATACCACTAGAGTGTAAGCTCCTTGGGACAGGGTCTTCCATTATACCACTAGAGTGTAAGCTCCTTGGGACAGGGTCTTCCATTATACCACTAGAGTGTAAGCTCCTTGGGACAGGGTCTTCCATTATACCACTAGAGTGTAAGCTCCTTGGGACAGGGTCATCCATTATATCACTAGAGTGTAAGCTCCTTGGGACAGGGACTTCCATTATACCACTAGAGTGTAAGCTCCTTGGGACAGGGTCTTCCATTATACCACTAGAGTGTAAGCTCCTTGGGACAGGGTCTTCCATTATACCACTAGAGTGTAAGCTCCTTGGGACAGGGTCTCCCATTATACCACTAGAGTGTAAGCTCTTTGGGACAGGGACTTCCATTATACCACTAGAGTGTAAGCTCCTTGGGACAGAATCCCCATTATGGCTCAGCATTGTAGATGGTAAGGGATGATTCACAGGCAGTTTTTTTGAGTCAAAGCAAATCCATAAATTGACACATTGTCTCCTTTTCTGCCCCCCCTCTTATCACTGTGACCTCTGCCCTTTCAGAAGACAAAAACAAGTGATTAGGGGGGGTCTGCCTCACAGGGACTGGCTGGAGGGGGAGGGGATGTGACATTTTTAGGTGTGAAATTGGCAGATAATAGATAAATAACGATTGTTTGTGCCATTGTGATACCTGCACTCACTGAGCCGCTGCTTAGGGACCCCCACACACTCATATGTCTGCCCCCCCACTAACCCCCGGCCTTGTGGTAGTTATACACATCTATAAGTCCCACTCATTATACAGAGCTGGTGCTGGGGCCCCCCTTGTGCTCACATTAAATACAATGAATCAACTAAAATGATTCCTTTATACAGTATGGGGGGGGGGGTCAGTGTGATTGTTACTTGCCCTGGGAGAGTAAAGTCATTAGTCACGGGGGCAACCCCAGGCTGGATACAGTTGCTCTCAGTTATTACTTGCCTGCACCCGGGAACCTGGTATATATAACACATATAGAGACACATATAGTGAATAAAGTACCCCCTCTTGTGAAATATAAGGATATAAACACAAAAGCCATGAATATTTTATAAACGATATCCTTATAAATGGTGAGTTCTGATGTCATCAGTTATAAACGGTGAGTTCTGATGTCATTTCTGTCACATGACTGCTGGAAATTTATGTATTATAATAAATAAAGTACCCCCAGTTGCAAAATATAAGGATATTAGAAGTTACCTCGGAGTTCCATGACCTGTATGAAAGCACTCGGCCTACGGTAACTTATAATATCCTTATATTTTACAAGAGGGGGCACTTTATTCACTTCATATAGTGAATAAAGTACCCCCTCTTGTGAAATATAAGGATATTATAGTTACCGAGGAGTTCCATGACCATATAAAGGCACGAGGCTGAAGGTCATGGAACTCCGAGGTAACTTCTAATATCCTCATATTTTCCAACAAGGGCTACTTTATTTATTATAATACACACGTTTCAGTGAGTCATGTGACTGAAATGACATCAGAACTCACCGTTTATAACTGATGACATCAGAACTCACCGTTTATAAGGATATAATTTAGAAGATATTCATGGCTTTTGTGTATTATAGAGATATATAGAGAGAGGCAGGTTGTGTGGCAACTTGGGGGAGGGGGGAGTGTTGCCGGGCAAGGCTGGGCTTTGTGTATCCGGCCGCAGGAATGTGTGTGTGTCGGGCTGAGGTTTGTGTTACATCTCATGAGTCAATATCATGTGTTTGTATATTGTGCGTTGGACGAGATTCCAGGTAAGATTAAACCCCCCAGGGGGAGTGATGAGCGTGGGACTGGCCTCATACACATTCTACCTGATCTGTGGCCACTGATTGGGCCAATAGGGCTGAGTGTAGCCGTACAGGGATCCTCAGGGTCACAGCCAAGCCCATTGGATTAAATGAAGAAATATGGATTCCCTGTGGCACTGAGCAGCGGATGGATTGGTGGAGCAAGTAAGGAATCCAGGAGTTGGTCAGTAGAGCGATTCCTAATGGATCATCATCACCAGAGAGAAGAGTTTTCCTAGAGGGATAATACTTAGGGATTCACCGGGATGTGGTGCTGAGGGAGCGCAGGCCATTTACAAGGGCAGATGACAGTTGGAAGAGGCGAGGGCACAGGGTGGAAGGAGACAGGAGGTCGATTGGGATTGAGGGCTGAATAAAAGAGTTAGAGAAGTGAGTTGATAAACCACCCAGGGAATATAAACCCACCATCATTATGAGAGTTAATTCCCTTCCTACACTTTCTCCAATGAAACATACACCCCCAGGACCCCTCCCCCCCATTTCACTAATTAGAGGCCATTTGCATATTAAGGGCACTTGAGATCGGAAAGGCCTGACATTAATAACACATACGATGAGGGGCCACATTCCCCCGGGGTCACCATCTGCTGGGTGCATTGTACAAGAGGAGGGAGGATTAGAGGCTGGCACTTTATTCACATGCTGATCTCTCAATGAATCACAAGGGTAGGGCTGCAGCCTACAATGGACTTTACATTTCCAGTATTGCTCATTGCAGTGGGTGGTGGTTTAGAGCAATAAAGAAAAGGCATTTTCTTTGGGTCCAGCATCAGAAGGATCCATTGGGGTCTATACACTGGGAATGCCTCATCTGTGGCCTCCCATCCCAGCTGGTGTCTTTAGAGAATTCTGGGAGTTGTAGTTTTTCAGCTGAAGGGCTCTAGGCTTGACATCCCTCCTCATTCAATCATTTCCCAGCTGGTTTTCTGATCCTCTCAATGAATATTTACTATCACCAAAGGCCTTGCTTTATCTACCTGCCATATTGAATGTGGCAAAACACTCATTTCCAGCAGGGAAATTCATTGAAAATACTATAGATCACATGGTCATTTCCCTATTATAACTTCATTGATCTCCACCATATTGGAGGTGCCAGCAATCCCTTTCCTATTGTCACATCCTCAAGATCTAAAGTGCCCTCAATACAATCATTGATTACTAATTAATCATCAATAAAACTAGTACACAGGTCTGCTTTGACCATGCATGTCTACCATATTGGAGGTGGCAACTAACCTATTTATAGTAAGGATAGTATAGTAAGGATTATAGTAAGGATATCAGACTTGGTTTATCAGATTGACTTGGTTTATTTCTTAAAACGGGTAATTTATTTCCTTGGGCCCTAAAATTCCTTTCAACCTCCAGGGTCACCTGATGTGACTTTAACTCTAAAAACCCGACCAATAGAAACGCGCCTTCCAACGTCGCATCCCAAGTGACCTTTGTAATTTAATGTTCCAAAGGGGAACAAGTGTGACCTTTTCACATGAAAGTGGCCCTCTGAGTTTAACCGACCCCCGCCCATGGGATTAAAGGGCTGCAATTCACTTTAAGCCGCATTAAAAATTAATTGATCCTATTAATATAAATGGTGGAACAGCGATGGAACTCAGAATAGTCACAGGGCAGTTACTGATGGATTTCAGTAAGTACATAACCGGAACAATATATATTTTTGTAGGGGGGAGGGAGATTTCAGTAGCCTTGGAAATAGGGTTGCTGTCAAGCTGATTACACAGAGGTGACCTTTATGCTCTACATGGGAAATAGTATGGGGGGTAGAAAGGAATCCCCCCAAGGCCAGAAACATCTTGAGGATTCTGAGAATAATCAACAGAAACACTCCATCCATGTGTTTCACTCGATACGCCAGTCCGTGGTAGTCACATGATAATCATGTCATTGGTTCAATGGCTTCAGATATTGCAATAATATGAGTTTGGATCTGAAGTATGAGCTCTTTGAATCACCCTCACACCATGATGTGTGATTTGTTTGTGATTTGATCCATTGACCTGCAGGTGAGGGATTCAGTGATATGTCCCCTGGGCTGAGGAACAAAGTCACATGGCAAGTGGGATGGGCACTAATTATCAGCTAATCCTTTTCTCCCTGTACCAAATCTGTAGTGGTGGGGCAAAAGAGACTTAATAGGGTTCAATTATTGATATCAGTTTATTCTGTACAACCTGTAGAACTTTATGGGTATACCTTGGGTATACCTTGGTGGGTATTTTTAACCCACTTGCATCCCTTCAAAACCAGCTTAAGAGGGTATTAATAGTTCTATCTTGCTCTCCTGTCTCCATCATGTCCTACTGTCTCCATCTTGCCCTACTGTCTTCCATCTTGCCCTACTGTCTCCATCTTGTCCTACTGTCTCCATCTTGCCCTAATGTCTCCATATTGTCCTACTGTCTACATTTTGCCCTACTGTCTCCATCTTGCCCTACTGTCTCCATCTTGCCCTACTGTCTCCATCGTGTCCTACAGTCTCCATTTTGCCCTACTGCCTCCATTTTCTCTTACTGTCTCCATCTTGCCCTAATGTCTCCATCTTGTCCTACTGTCTACATTTTGCCCTACTGTCTCCATCTTGCCCTACTGTCTCCATCTTGCCCTACTGTCTCATCTTGTCCTACTGTCTCCATCTTGCCCTACTGTCTACATTTTGCCCTACTGTCTCCATCTTGTCCTACTGTCTCCATCTTGCCCTACTGTCTCCATCTTGTCCTACAGTCTCCATTTTGCCCTACTGCCTCCATTTTGTCCTACTGTCTCCATCTTGCCCTACTTTTTCCATCTTGTCCTACAGTCTCCGTTTTGCCCTACTGCCTCCATTTTATCCTACTGTCTCCATCTTGTCCTACTGTCTCCATTTTGTCCTACGGTCTCCATCTTGTCCTACTGTCTCCATCTTGTCCTAAGTCTCCATCTTGTCCTACTGTCTCCATCTTGCCCTAATGTCTCCATCTTGCCCTAATGTCTCCATCTTGTCCTACTGTCTCCATCTTGTCCTACTGTCTCCATCTTGCCCTAATGTCTCCATCTTGTCCTACTGTCTCCATCTTGCCCTAATGTCTCCATCTTGTCCTAAGTCTCCATCTTGTCCTACTGTCTCCATCTTGTCCTAAGTCTCCATCTTGTCCTACTTTCTCCATCTTGCCCTAATGTCTCCATCTTGCCCTAATGTCTCCATCTTGTCCTACTGTCTCCATCTTGTCCTACTGTCTCCATCTTGCACTAATGTCTCCATCTTGTCCTACTGTCTCCATCTTGTCCTACTCTCTCCATCTTGTCCTACTGTCTCCATCATGTCCTACTGTCTCCATCTTGTCCTACTGTCTCCATCTTGTCCTACTGTCTCCATCTTGTCCTGCTGTCTCCATCTTGTCCTACTGTCTCCATCATGTCCTACTGTCTCCATCTTGTCCTACTGTCTCCATCTTGTCCTACTGTCTCCATCTTGTCCTGCTGTCTCCATCTTGTCTTACGGTCTCTATTGTCTTGTCTTACTGTGTCCTGAGTTTGTTGCATGTCCTGAAGAGAACTGTTGTATAGATATTCTATAGTGATACACAGGTTACACTGTGACAGTTGTAACTACAGTTGTACTGGCTGTGGGAGGGATATATATATATATATATATATATATATATATATATATATATATATATATATATATATATATATATATATATATATATATATATATTATACAATTATTCATTATATTTATGTGATGGAGGTTACATTGTGACAGCATCTGTCAAACATTGAAATTGGGCGGGACCTTGAACAGAGTAGTTGGGTCAGCGAATGAAATCCAAGTTCACAATGAGACTGGAGGATGAGAGGAAGGTCTCCCAGGGGCCAGTGATCAGTTCATGACAGTAACAGGGCTGCCAGTTATTAATAGTCATGGAGGGGCAGGGGTGCTGGATAGAGAAGCACCAAGCTGCTAAGCATCATTGTCTTATTGATTCCGTCTCTACAGTGTGAGCTATAAACCCAGACTTATTCCCCTACTGCTCCAAAGAGCTTCCCCTTCTCTCCACTGCTGTGTCATTGCTCATCCCATAGCAGAACCCAGGCAGCCCCGGGCATCACAGGCCACTGCCATTAACTTATACACATGGCGGGGCTTCTCTGACTGGCAATTATGCCTCAACTGAATTATATTTAAATTATACAGAAATCCCTTTTAATACACGAATGAGTCTGCAGCTTTGTGCCTTTATATGGTCACAGAACAACCCCTCAGTGACTTCTAATATCCTTATCATTTACAGTAGGGGGTACTTTATCCCTTATAATACATGAGTGATACTCAGATTTCCCTGTATAACTCAGCCTGCAGCCTTGTGCCTTTATATGGTCACAGAACAACCCCTCAGTGACTTCTAATATCCTTATCATTTACAGTAGGGGGTACATTATCCCTTATAATACATGAGTGATACTCAGAGTTCCCTGTATAACTCAGCCTGCAGCCTTGTGCCTTTATATGGTCACAGAACAACCCCTCAGTGACTCCTAATATCCTTATCATTTACAGTATGGGGTACATTATCCCTTATAATACTGAGAAACTGAAGTTAATATTTCGCTAGAGACTGCAGAAATAACTCACAAACAACTAGACTAGGAAACTGCTGTGTAACCGCTTCCCCTTTTCGAGTACACGGACTCAAATAACTGGGGATGGTTCTACCCAGGGGTATTTGAGTCGTTCTTGATGCCTCCAGATTGCCCCCCATGATACTTCCAGATCACTCCCTATGCTGCCAGTGTCAGGCACATGGCTCTCATTGTAGTAACAATACTCAGAGGGGAATCCATTTGTATTAGGGGCAAATCTCAGCCAGACACCTCTCCAAAGCCAAAATAAAGCTCAGTGAATTGTATTGTGTGTTTCCTAGTGAGCAGCTCAGCACCAATAGTGAGTCAGATGGCACCTTCCCCTGCCCTGCTGTCTGGGGGCAAAATACAAACCTTTCTGTAAGAATCCCATAGCGACCAAGCGCAACCTGGTAAACACCATCTGATATATACATTCTGTAATACCGGGCCCTCCTCCTATTGGTTAGGGGCCACACACTGCCAATCCCTGCTCTATTCCCTGTAGCTGATCTGCATTTGCAGTAAGTGTTAGGAAAAGACTAGGGGTGCTGGGAGTTGTAGTACAGTAACAGGGAGTCACATACAATCCCTGCTCTATTCCCTGTAGCTGATCTGCATTTGCAGTAAGTGTTAGGGAAAGACTAGGGGTGCTGGGAGTTGTAGTACAGTAACAGGGAGTCACATACAATCCCTGCTCTATTCCCTGTAGCTGATCTGCATTTGCAGTAAGTGTTAGGGAATGACCGGGGGTGCAGGGAGTTGTAGTACAGTAACAGGGAGTCACATACAATCCCTGCTCTATTCCCTGTAGCTGATCTGCATTTGCACTAAGTGTTAGGGAAAGACTAGGGGTGCTGGGAGTTGTAGTACAGTAACAGGGAGTCACATACAATCCCCGCTCTATTCCCTGTAGCTGATCTGCATTTGCAGTAAGTGTTAGGGAAAGACTAGGGGTGCAGGGAGTTGCAGTACAGTAACAGGGAGTCACATACAATCCCTGCTCTATTCCCTGTAGCTGATCTGTATTTGCAGTAAGTGTTAGGGAAAGACTAGGGGTGCTGGGAGTTGTAGTACAGTAACAGGGAGTCATATACAATCCCTGCTCTATTCCCTGTAGCTGATCTGCATTTGCAGTAAGTGTTAGGGAAAGACTAGGGGTGCTGGGAGTTGTAGTACAGTAACAGGGAGTCACATACAATCCCTGCTCTATTCCCTGTAGCTGATCTGCATTTGCAGTAAGTGTTAGGGAAAGGCTAGGGGTGCTGGGAGTTGTAGTACAGTAACAGGGAGTCACATACAATCCCTGCTCTATTCCCTGTAGCTGATCTGTATTTGCAGTAAGTGTTAGGGAAAGACCGGGGGTGCAGGGAGTTGTAGTACAGTAACAGGGAGTCACATACAATCCCTGCTCTATTCCCTGTAGCTGATCTGCATTTGCAGTAAGTGTTAGGGAAAGACTAGGGGTGCTGGGAGTTGTAGTACAGTAACAGGCTCAGATATCTCCACCCCTGGGCAGCCCATTTGACAGACTCTCCTGTATTAGCTCACCCCCAACTAGCTTTGATTTTGGGAGCTGGAAATCGGGAGACAAGATATAGCGGATTCATCCCAAAATATTGGAGCTGGATCCACCTGTTCATGATAAAGGATCTTCTGGTTTAATGCCAAAGCCATTTAATATTCAGCCTTACAATGGGCAAAACAGTGGAACAAGGCACAGCTGGTATTGGCTGATGGTTTTGTATCGGGAGCAGAGGGTTAATGTTCTGTTCTATCTTATCTGTAATTAAACTGATATATCCGACAGCCCAGCTGGAGAACACCTCCTCCCCTACACCGGATTGGGATAAACAAGGATCTGGGAATTGTACAGGAAGGGACCGCCGGGAAAAGCAGGAACGAGGCCGGATGATTAGGGAGAGACAGGCACAGGTCCCACATTAATTAACTTACTGTAATTAAACAGACATCCGCCCAGAGCAACTGCAAGAAGCAAATACAGAGACATCTCTGAGATACAGAAACCAGCACTTGGGGTCTCTAGCACTTGTGTCTCTATCATGAGGCCCATACGCCATATATCGGGGTGAAACAGTTACTGACTGGGAAATAATATATAATTCTGTGTTACAGTAAGAAACCGGGATTTAATACTGGGAATAAAGTGACATAGAACCGAGCCCAGAGCTCTAGGTGAGACCTTACCAGGGATCTATAAAGTGGTATCACTGTCTCTCTCTGTCCCCTGGGGATCGGGTCTGTAGAACTGAACCCAGAGCTCTAGGTGAGACCTTACCAGGGATCTATAAAGTGGTATCACTGTCCCCTGGGGATCGAGTCTGTAGAACTGAACCCAGAGCTCTAGGTGAGACCTTACCAGGGATCTGTAAAGTGATATCACTGTCTCTCTCCCCTGGGGATCGGGTCTGTAGAACTGAACCCAGAGCTCTAGGTGAGACCTTACGAGGGATCTATAAAGTGGTATCACTGTCTCTGTCCCCTGGGGATCGGGTCTGTAGAACTGAACCCAGAGCTCTAGGTGAGACCTTACCAGGGATCTATAAAGTGGTATCACTGTCTCTCTCTGTCCCCTGGGGATCGGGTCTGTAGAACTGAACCCAGAGCTCTAGGTGAGACCTTACCAGGGATCTATAAAGTGATATCACTGTCTCTCTCTGTCCCCTGGGGATCGGGTCTGTAGAACTGAACCCAGAGCTCTAGGTGAGACTTTACCAGGGATCTATAAAGTGGTATCACTGTCTCTCTCTGTCCCCTGGGGATCGGGTCTGTAGAACTGAACCCAGAGCTCTAGGTGAGACCTTACCAGGGATCTATAAAGTGGTATCACTGTCTCTGTCCCTTGGGGATCGGGTCTGTAGAACTGAACCCAGAGCTCTAGGTGAGACCTTACCAGGGATCTATAAAGTGGTATCACTGTCTCTGTCCCCTGGGGATCGGGTCTGTAGAACTGAACCCAGAGCTCTAGGTGAGACCTTACCAGGGATCTATAAAGTGGTATCACTGTCTCTGTCCCCTGGGGATCGAGTCTGTAGAACTGAACCCAGAGCTCTAGGTGAGACCTTACCAGGGATCTATAAAGTGGTATCACTGTCTCTCTCTGTCCCCTGGGGATCGGGTCTGTAGAACTGAACCCAGAGCTCTAGGTGAGACCTTACCAGGGATCTATAAAGTGATATCACTGTCTCTCTCTGTCCCCTGGGGATCGGGTCTGTAGAAATGAACCCAGAGCTCTAGGTGAGACTTTACCAGGGATCTATAAAGTGGTATCACTGTCTCTCTCTGTCCCCTGGGGATCGGGTCTGTAGAACTGAACCCAGAGCTCTAGGTGAGACCTTACCAGGGATCTATAAAGTGGTATCACTGTCTCTGTCCCTTGGGGATCGGGTCTGTAGAACTGAACCCAGAGCTCTAGGTGAGACCTTACCAGGGATCTATAAAGTGGTATCACTGTCTCTGTCCCCTGGGGATCGGGTCTGTAGAACTGAACCCAGAGCTCTAGGTGAGACCTTACCAGGGATCTATAAAGTGGTATCACTGTCTCTCTCTGTCCCCTGGGGATCGGGTCTGTAGAACTGAACCCAGAGCTCTAGGTGAGACCTTACCAGGGATCTATAAAGTGATATCACTGTCTCTCTCTGTCCCCTGGGGATCGGGTCTGTAGAACTGAACCCAGAGCTCTAGGTGAGACTTTACCAGGGATCTATAAAGTGGTATCACTGTCTCTCTCTGTCCCCTGGGGATCGGGTCTGTAGAACTGAACCCAGAGCTCTAGGTGAGACCTTACCAGGGATCTATAAAGTGGTATCACTGTCTCTGTCCCTTGGGGATCGGGTCTGTAGAACTGAACCCAGAGCTCTAGGTGAGACCTTACCAGGGATCTATAAAGTGGTATCACTGTCTCTGTCCCCTGGGGATCAGGTCTGTAGAACTGAACCCAGAGCTCTAGGTGAGACCTTACCAGGGATCTATAAAGTGGTATCACTGTCTCTGTCCCCTGGGGATCGAGTCTGTAGAACTGAACCCAGAGCTCTAGGTGAGACCTTACCAGGGATCTGTAAAGTGATATCACTGTCTCTCTCCCCTGGGGATCGGGTCTGTAGAACTGAACCCAGAGCTCTAGGTGAGACCTTACGAGGGATCTATAAAGTGGTTTCACTGTCTCTGTCCCCTGGGGATCGGGTCTGTAGAACTGAACCCAGAGCTCTAGGTGAGACCTTACCAGGGATCTATAAAGTGGTATCACTGTCTCTGTCCCCTGGGGATCGGGTCTGTAGAACTGAACCCAGAGCTCTAGGTGAGACCTTACCAGGGATCTATAAAGTGGTATCACTGTCTCTGTCCCCTGGGGATCGGGTCTGTAGAACTGAACCCAGAGCTCTAGGTGAGACCTTACCAGGGATCTATAAAGTGGTATCAGACTTTATGAAGAAAATAAATGTTTTTTTCTTAGTAAATTAATTGAGTTACTTTAATTGAGTTTGATGGTTAAATGATAAAGGGTTTATAGTGGGTGGCTGTTACTGGGCTGTGCTATACTGTGTACAAAGGAGAACTCAGTGGTACCACTTCATTAGTGCTGGGACGACGCTGCTTCTCCACTGCTGGTTGCTACGAGAACGAGATTAAACACCATCTGCCAGACCCCATCCCCCAGAATCCTTATCTGAGGTTGGGGTCCTGCACACACCTGCTTGTACCCTCCCCCAGAGTTTCACACTCACACACTGAGATGAGAATTACACACACAGTGATAGGGACACATATAAAACAGTGAGAGGAAGGTGGAGAACCTTGGGTGGAAGGAAGCCAAGCGAGGAAGTGTTAGGGGAATGAATGAGCACTGGACGAATCAAATGGCTTAACATGTCAAATGTAACTTAAAATCAGAAGTTCTCCTGATGCTCCTTCACCAACCCCGGTGCTTGTCGTGACAACTTATAGCAGTTGGCAGGTTCAGCCTCTTTGCCATATGCTTGTCTGGATGGGCACTTTACCAGGATGAGAAATGCCTCTGACATCAGAAAATCTGTATTTCTGTTGTTTTTTTTTAAACGGGAAACTCTATTTTAGTGTTAAAGAGCACAACTGCACTTTCTGCCCAGGGCCAATGCACAGTGATGGGCAGCTTTGACTCTGCAACCTCTGGAGGCAAACTGCCCTCTGGTTCCCCAAAAGTCAGTTAGTCCGACCTTTGGCCCTTGAGTTGTTTTCAGCCAATATTGAGTGTTACTATTGCAATCTTGCCATATTGTCTCCATCTTGCCCTACTATCTCCATCTTGCCTTTCTGTCTTCATGTTGTCCTATGTTCTCCATCTTGCCCTACTGTCTCCATCTTGCCCTACCGTCATCTTGTCCTACTGTTTCCATCTTGCCCTACTGTTTCCATCTTGCCCTACTGTCTCCATCTTGTCCAACTGTCTCCATCTTGTCCTACTGTCTCCATCTTGCCCTACTGTTATCTTGTCCTACTGCCTCCATCTTGCCCTACTGTCTCCATCTTGCCCTACCGCCATCTTGCCCTACCGTCATCTTGTCCTACTGTCTCCATCTTGCCCTACTGTCTCCATCTTGTCCAACTGTCTCCATCTTGTCCTACTGTCTCCATCTTGCCCTACTGTTATCTTGTCCTACTGTCTCCATCTTGCCCTACTGTTATCTTGTCCTACTGCCTCCATCTTGCACTACTATCTCCATTTTGCCTTTCTGTCTTCTTGTTGTCCTATGTTCTCCATCTTGTCCTACTGTCTTCATGTTGTCCTACTGTCTCCATCTTGGCTTTCTGTCTTCATGTTGTCCTATTGTCTCATAGTAACATAGTAAGTAAGGTTGAAAAAAGACACATGTCCATCAAGTTCAGCCTCTTTTTTTTTTATTATTATTATATCTGCCTAACTGCCAGTTGATCCAGAGGAAGGCTAAAAACCCATCTGAAGCCTCACCAATTTGCTTCAACCTTGCACTACTGTCTCCATCTTGCCCTATTGTATTCATGCTCTCCTACTGTTTGCATCCTATTCTTCATTCTCCATCTTGTCATACTATCCTCATGTTGTCCTACTGTCTCCATTTATCCCACTGTATATTGAAAATGGCTACTTTATCGGGCAGTGGTCCTTAACTAGTGGCTTGGGAGCAGATGAACTGGCAAACAGAGCCTCCTGTAGGCTACCAGTTCACACAGGGGCTAACATATTTCAAATCAAAGTTCTATTTAGAACCCCCCGGGAACATGCTTCATGCTTGTGTTACTCCCAAACTCTGTTTACATTTGAATGTGGCTCAAAGGTAAAATAAGTTTGGGGACACCTGCTGTGGGGCTTGACTATATTTGGTCCTGGGGCTGTCACAACTTTTGTTCACTCTAAAGACATCTCTGCTTCTCAGTGATAGGGACAAGTGACTGACTAATAAGAAGACCTTGGGGCAGGCCTTTCCCTGTGAAATGGAAATGAGTTTCTATCACAGGGTCTGATTTAATGAAATTGCCGGATAATACTCTCTCCTGGGACAAACAAGAATTGTGATTAGGGCAGATAAGGAGGTGCTAACTTGCAGTGTTGGGAAGAGCCAATGTCTCTCTCTTTTTGTACAGGGGGAATGTGTGGAACAGGGACACCCCAGCCGTTCCCTTCCCAGCTGCTGTCACTATAGGGGGGTGGCAGTCCCCTTACATAAAGGATAAAGCCTTCTGGGGTCAGCTCAGGACATTAGCAGATCCCCCGCTAACTGAACAAGCACAAAAGAGGAATTAACATCCACAAACACCACCACATTCCCAAAGATGTATCATTATCTCTCGTCTCTACTATAGAAATACTGTACTGAATCAGTGTGAAGGCAAACTCAAGCTTGTGCTTCCATCAGTACAAGGGTTAATGTCTCAATTAAGGCATTTAAATGGTATTGGGGCGGGGCTATGCCACTAAGTGATGTCACAGTAATCAAAGGACAAGTATGGTGGATGATAATTATTGTAAGACACAACTATTCAAGCGCTCCCCCAAGAATATTTCCCATATCTTTAATGGGCACCTTCTCTGGGAAAACCTGTTAATAACATTGGCATCATGAATTATAGTTTCCACCAGATGGTACTGGTAAAATTCCAGCAATAATGCAACTCTCACTGCTAAATGAACTCTGTATGGATGTTAGGAATAATTAGAACAACTTGCATTCCTTGCATGATCCTCCAGGAATGAGCCGTACCATTCTGTGACATCAGAGGTGTGAGAGTGAAATGGACCATACCATTCTGTGACATCAGAGGAGTGAAAGTGAAATGGACCATACCATTCTGTGACATCAGAGGGGTGAAAGTGAAATGGACCATACCATTCTGTGACATCAGAGGAGTGAAAGTGAAATGGACCATACCATTCTGTGACATCAGAGGGGTGAAAGTGAAATGGACCATACCATTCTGTGACATTAGAGGGGTGAGAGTGAAATGGGCCATACCATTCTACACAATCAGAGGGGTGAAGTGAAATGGGCCATACCATTCTGTGACATTAGAGGGGTGAGAGTGAAATGGACCATACCATTCTACACCATCAGAGGGGTGAAAGTGAAATGGACCATACCATTCTACACAATCAGAGGGGTGAAGTGAAATGGGCCATACCATTCTGTGACATTAGAGGGGTGAGAGTGAAATGGACCATACCATTCTGTGACATCAGAGGAGTGAAAGTGAAATGGACCATACCATTCTACACCATCAGAGGGGTGAAAGTGAAATGGACCATACCATTCTGTGACATTAGAGGGGTAAAAGTGGGGCATAGAGAGAGAAAGAATAAAACAGGGGCCCGCCAGTAGGGCAAATGTAAGAATATCCAATATTAGAAAGCTCTACAGGAGAGAAAGGATAAGGCGGTAAAAGCCCACAAACTCTAGGGCCCATAACAAGGCCACGGACGATACAGAATATAATAATAGCAATATAAAAGTATAACAATGTCACAGCCATAAAAGGATTTCTTCCCTCCCATAGTCTCCCCTGGAATAAAGTTTAGATGGACAAGTCCGAGTGACGTACACAGGGCGGTACCTCAGGATGTAGCGTGTAGAGTCACATGACGCGTTTCCACAGAAACAGCAGCAGCGGTTTCCACGGCAACGACAAGTTAGCGGCGGCGCGTGACAAGGAGTAAAATGGCGGCGCCAGACCCGGGCGCTCTGAATGAGGAACAGCGACAGCGACTGACCGACTTCAAGGTGCGTCATTCCTCCCGCTGTGTAACATCACTGACTGTGCCACCCGCCCTGGACTAAAATACCTGTTCTCACACCTTAAAGGGCCACACCGTGTACAGATAGAAACTGTCATCAACTTCCCTGCAACTGCCATTTCTCTGCACTGTCACAGCCTTAGTCTCCTACTGCCCCTGCCCTACTGTCTCCATCTTGTCCTACTGTCTCCATCTTGTCTCCATCTTGTCCTACTGTCTCCATCTTGCTCTACTGTCTCCATCTTGCTCTACTGTCTCCATCTTGTCTCCATCTTGTCCTACTGTCTCCATCTTGCTCTACTGTCTCCATCTTGTCCTACTGTCTCCATCTTGCTCTACCGTCTCCATCTTGCTCTACTGTCTCCATCTTGTCTCCATCTTGTCCTACTGTCTCCATCTTGCTCTACTGTCTCCATCTTGTCCTACTGTCTCCATCTTGCTCTACCGTCTCCATCTTGCTCTACTGTCTCCATCTTGTCTCCATCTAGTCCTACTGTCTCCATCTTGCTCTACCGTCTCCATCTTGCTCTACTGTCTCCATCTTGTCTCCATCTTGTCCTACTGTCTCCATCTTGTCCTACTGTCTCCATCTTGTCCTACTGTCTCCATCTTGCTCTACCGTCTCCATCTTGCTCTACTGTCTCCATCTTGTCTCCATCTTGTCCTACTGTCTCCATCTTGCCCTACTGTCTCCATCTTGTCCTACTGTCTCCATCTTGTCCTACTGTCTCCATCTTGCTCTACTGTCTCCATCTTGCTCTACTGTCTCCATCTTGTCTCCATCTTGTCCTACTGTCTCCATCTTGCTCTACTGTCTCCATCTTGTCCTACTGTCTCCATCTTGCTCTACCGTCTCCATCTTGCTCTACTGTCTCCATCTTGTCTCCATCTTGTCCTACTGTCTCCATCTTGCTCTACTGTCTCCATCTTGTCCTACTGTCTCCATCTTGCTCTACTGTCTCCATCTTGCTCTACCGTCTCCATCTTGCTCTACCGTCTCCATCTTGCTCTACTGTCTCCATCTTGTCTCCATCTTGTCCTACTGTCTCCATCTTGCTCTACTGTCTCCATCTTGTCCTACTGTCTCCATCTTGCTCTACCGTCTCCATCTTGCTCTACTGTCTCCATCTTGTCTCCATCTAGTCCTACTGTCTCCATCTTGCTCTACCGTCTCCATCTTGCTCTACTGTCTCCATCTTGTCTCCATCTTGTCCTACTGTCTCCATCTTGTCCTACTGTCTCCATCTTGTCCTACTGTCTCCATCTTGCTCTACCGTCTCCATCTTGCTCTACTGTCTCCATCTTGTCTCCATCTTGTCCTACTGTCTCCATCTTGCCCTACTGTCTCCATCTTGTCCTACTGTCTCCATCTTGTCCTACTGTCTCCATCTTGCTCTACCGTCTCCATCTTGCTCTACTGTCTCCATCTTGTCTCCATCTTGTCCTACTGTCTCCATCTTGCTCTACTGTCTCCATCTTGTCCTACTGTCTCCATCTTGCTCTACCGTCTCCATCTTGCTCTACTGTCTCCATCTTGTCTCCATCTTGTCCTACTGTCTCCATCTTGTCCTACTGTCTCCATCTTGCTCTACCGTCTCCATCTTGCTCTACTGTCTCCATCTTGTCTCCATCTTGTCCTACTGTCTCCATCTTGCTCTACCGTCTCCATCTTACTCTACTGTCTCCATCTTGTCTCCATCTTGTCCTACTGTCTCCATCTTGCTCTACCGTCTCCATCTTGCTCTACTGTCTCCATCTTGTCTCCATCTTGTCCTACTGTCTCCATCTTGCTCTACTGTCTCCATCTTGCTCTACCGTCTCCATCTTGCTCTACTGTCTCCATCTTGTCTCCATCTAGTCCTACTGTCTCCATCTTGCTCTACCGTCTCCATCTTGCTCTACTGTCTCCATCTTGTCTCCATCTTGTCCTACTGTCTCCATCTTGTCCTACTGTCTCCATCTTGTCCTACTGTCTCCATCTTGCTCTACCGTCTCCATCTTGCTCTACTGTCTCCATCTTGTCTCCATCTTGTCCTACTGTCTCCATCTTGTCCTACTGTCTCCATCTTGTCCTACTGTCTCCATCTTGCTCTACCGTCTCCATCTTGCTCTACTGTCTCCATCTTGTCTCCATCTTGTCCTACTGTCTCCATCTTGCTCTACTGTCTCCATCTTGTCCTACTGTCTCCATCTTGCTCTACCGTCTCCATCTTGCTCTACTGTCTCCATCTTGTCTCCATCTAGTCCTACTGTCTCCATCTTGCTCTACCGTCTCCATCTTGCTCTACTGTCTCCATCTTGTCTCCATCTTGTCCTACTGTCTCCATCTTGTCCTACTGTCTCCATCTTGTCCTACTGTCTCCATCTTGCTCTACTGTCTCCATCTTGCTCTACTGTCTCCATCTTGTCTCCATCTTGTCCTACTGTCTCCATCTTGCCCTACTGTCTCCATCTTGTCCTACTGTCTCCATCTTGTCCTACTGTCTCCATCTTGCTCTACTGTCTCCATCTTGCTCTACTGTCTCCATCTTGTCTCCATCTTGTCCTACTGTCTCCATCTTGCTCTACTGTCTCCATCTTGTCCTACTGTCTCCATCTTGCTCTACCGTCTCCATCTTGCTCTACTGTCTCCATCTTGTCTCCATCTTGTCCTACTGTCTCCATCTTGCTCTACTGTCTCCATCTTGTCCTACTGTCTCCATCTTGCTCTACTGTCTCCATCTTGTCCTACTGTCTCCATCTTGCTCTACCGTCTCCATCTTGCTCTACTGTCTCCATCTTGTCTCCATCTTGTCCTACTGTCTCCATCTTGCTCTACTGTCTCCATCTTGTCCTACTGTCTCCATCTTGCTCTACCGTCTCCATCTTGCTCTACTGTCTCCATCTTGTCTCCATCTAGTCCTACTGTCTCCATCTTGCTCTACCGTCTCCATCTTGCTCTACTGTCTCCATCTTGTCTCCATCTTGTCCTACTGTCTCCATCTTGTCCTACTGTCTCCATCTTGTCCTACTGTCTCCATCTTGCTCTACCGTCTCCATCTTGCTCTACTGTCTCCATCTTGTCTCCATCTTGTCCTACTGTCTCCATCTTGCCCTACTGTCTCCATCTTGTCCTACTGTCTCCATCTTGTCCTACTGTCTCCATCTTGCTCTACTGTCTCCATCTTGCTCTACTGTCTCCATCTTGTCTCCATCTTGTCCTACTGTCTCCATCTTGCTCTACTGTCTCCATCTTGTCCTACTGTCTCCATCTTGCTCTACCGTCTCCATCTTGCTCTACTGTCTCCATCTTGTCTCCATCTTGTCCTACTGTCTCCATCTTGCTCTACTGTCTCCATCTTGTCCTACTGTCTCCATCTTGCTCTACTGTCTCCATCTTGCTCTACCGTCTCCATCTTGCTCTACCGTCTCCATCTTGCTCTACTGTCTCCATCTTGTCTCCATCTTGTCCTACTGTCTCCATCTTGCTCTACTGTCTCCATCTTGTCCTACTGTCTCCATCTTGCTCTACCGTCTCCATCTTGCTCTACTGTCTCCATCTTGTCTCCATCTAGTCCTACTGTCTCCATCTTGCTCTACCGTCTCCATCTTGCTCTACTGTCTCCATCTTGTCTCCATCTTGTCCTACTGTCTCCATCTTGTCCTACTGTCTCCATCTTGTCCTACTGTCTCCATCTTGCTCTACCGTCTCCATCTTGCTCTACTGTCTCCATCTTGTCTCCATCTTGTCCTACTGTCTCCATCTTGCCCTACTGTCTCCATCTTGTCCTACTGTCTCCATCTTGTCCTACTGTCTCCATCTTGCTCTACCGTCTCCATCTTGCTCTACTGTCTCCATCTTGTCTCCATCTTGTCCTACTGTCTCCATCTTGCTCTACTGTCTCCATCTTGTCCTACTGTCTCCATCTTGCTCTACCGTCTCCATCTTGCTCTACTGTCTCCATCTTGTCTCCATCTTGTCCTACTGTCTCCATCTTGTCCTACTGTCTCCATCTTGCTCTACCGTCTCCATCTTGCTCTACTGTCTCCATCTTGTCTCCATCTTGTCCTACTGTCTCCATCTTGCTCTACCGTCTCCATCTTACTCTACTGTCTCCATCTTGTCTCCATCTTGTCCTACTGTCTCCATCTTGCTCTACCGTCTCCATCTTGCTCTACTGTCTCCATCTTGTCTCCATCTTGTCCTACTGTCTCCATCTTGCTCTACTGTCTCCATCTTGCTCTACCGTCTCCATCTTGCTCTACTGTCTCCATCTTGTCTCCATCTAGTCCTACTGTCTCCATCTTGCTCTACCGTCTCCATCTTGCTCTACTGTCTCCATCTTGTCTCCATCTTGTCCTACTGTCTCCATCTTGTCCTACTGTCTCCATCTTGTCCTACTGTCTCCATCTTGCTCTACCGTCTCCATCTTGCTCTACTGTCTCCATCTTGTCTCCATCTTGTCCTACTGTCTCCATCTTGTCCTACTGTCTCCATCTTGTCCTACTGTCTCCATCTTGCTCTACCGTCTCCATCTTGCTCTACTGTCTCCATCTTGTCTCCATCTTGTCCTACTGTCTCCATCTTGCTCTACTGTCTCCATCTTGTCCTACTGTCTCCATCTTGCTCTACCGTCTCCATCTTGCTCTACTGTCTCCATCTTGTCTCCATCTAGTCCTACTGTCTCCATCTTGCTCTACCGTCTCCATCTTGCTCTACTGTCTCCATCTTGTCTCCATCTTGTCCTACTGTCTCCATCTTGTCCTACTGTCTCCATCTTGTCCTACTGTCTCCATCTTGCTCTACCGTCTCCATCTTGCTCTACTGTCTCCATCTTGTCTCCATCTTGTCCTACTGTCTCCATCTTGCCCTACTGTCTCCATCTTGTCCTACTGTCTCCATCTTGTCCTACTGTCTCCATCTTGCTCTACTGTCTCCATCTTGCTCTACTGTCTCCATCTTGTCTCCATCTTGTCCTACTGTCTCCATCTTGCTCTACTGTCTCCATCTTGTCCTACTGTCTCCATCTTGCTCTACCGTCTCCATCTTGCTCTACTGTCTCCATCTTGTCTCCATCTTGTCCTACTGTCTCCATCTTGCTCTACTGTCTCCATCTTGTCCTACTGTCTCCATCTTGCTCTACTGTCTCCATCTTGTCCTACTGTCTCCATCTTGCTCTACCGTCTCCATCTTGCTCTACTGTCTCCATCTTGTCTCCATCTTGTCCTACTGTCTCCATCTTGCTCTACTGTCTCCATCTTGTCCTACTGTCTCCATCTTGCTCTACCGTCTCCATCTTGCTCTACTGTCTCCATCTTGTCTCCATCTAGTCCTACTGTCTCCATCTTGCTCTACCGTCTCCATCTTGCTCTACTGTCTCCATCTTGTCTCCATCTTGTCCTACTGTCTCCATCTTGTCCTACTGTCTCCATCTTGTCCTACTGTCTCCATCTTGCTCTACCGTCTCCATCTTGCTCTACTGTCTCCATCTTGTCTCCATCTTGTCCTACTGTCTCCATCTTGCCCTACTGTCTCCATCTTGTCCTACTGTCTCCATCTTGTCCTACTGTCTCCATCTTGCTCTACCGTCTCCATCTTGCTCTACTGTCTCCATCTTGTCTCCATCTTGTCCTACTGTCTCCATCTTGCTCTACTGTCTCCATCTTGTCCTACTGTCTCCATCTTGCTCTACCGTCTCCATCTTGCTCTACTGTCTCCATCTTGTCTCCATCTTGTCCTACTGTCTCCATCTTGTCCTACTGTCTCCATCTTGCTCTACCGTCTCCATCTTGCTCTACTGTCTCCATCTTGTCTCCATCTTGTCCTACTGTCTCCATCTTGCTCTACCGTCTCCATCTTACTCTACTGTCTCCATCTTGTCTCCATCTTGTCCTACTGTCTCCATCTTGCTCTACCGTCTCCATCTTGCTCTACTGTCTCCATCTTGTCTCCATCTTGTCCTACTGTCTCCATCTTGCTCTACTGTCTCCATCTTGCTCTACCGTCTCCATCTTGCTCTACTGTCTCCATCTTGTCTCCATCTAGTCCTACTGTCTCCATCTTGCTCTACCGTCTCCATCTTGCTCTACTGTCTCCATCTTGTCTCCATCTTGTCCTACTGTCTCCATCTTGTCCTACTGTCTCCATCTTGTCCTACTGTCTCCATCTTGCTCTACCGTCTCCATCTTGCTCTACTGTCTCCATCTTGTCTCCATCTTGTCCTACTGTCTCCATCTTGTCCTACTGTCTCCATCTTGCCCTACTGTCTCCATCTTGTCCTACTGTCTCCATCTTGTCCTACTGTCTCCATCTTGCTCTACCGTCTCCATCTTGCTCTACTGTCTCCATCTTGTCTCCATCTTGTCCTACTGTCTCCATCTTGCTCTACTGTCTCCATCTTGTCCTACTGTCTCCATCTTGCTCTACCGTCTCCATCTTGCTCTACTGTCTCCATCTTGTCTCCATCTTGTCCTACTGTCTCCATCTTGTCCTACTGTCTCCATCTTGTCCTACTGTCTCCATCTTGCTCTACTGTCTCCATCTTGCTCTACTGTCTCCATCTTGTCTCCATCTTGTCCTACTGTCTCCATCTTGTCCTACTGTCTCCATCTTGCTCTACTGTCTCCATCTTGTCTTCATCTTGTCCTACTGTCTCCATCTTGCTCTACTGTCTCCATCTTGCCCTACTGTCTCCATCTTGCCCTACTGTCTCCATCTTGCCCTACTGTCTCCATCTTGCTCTACTGTCTCCATCTTGCCCTACTGTCTCCATCTTGTCCTACTGTCTCCATCTTGTCCTACTGTCTCCATCTTGTCCTACTGTCTCCATCTTGTCCTACTGTCTCCATCTTGTCCTACTGTCTCCATCTTGTCCTACTGTCTCCATCTTGCTCTACCGTCTCCATCTTGCTCTACTGTCTCCATCTTGTCTCCATCTTGTCCTACTGTCTCCATCTTGCTCTACTGTCTCCATCTTGCTCTACTGTCTCCATCTTGTCCTACTGTCTCCATCTTGCTCTACCGTCTCCATCTTGCTCTACTGTCTCCATCTTGTCCTACTGTCTCCATCTTGTCCTACTGTCTCCATCTTGTCCAACTGTCTCCATCTTGCTCTACCGTCTCCATCTTGCTCTACTGTCTCCATCTTGCCCTACTGTCTCCATCTTGTCCTACTGTCTCCATCTTGCCCTACTGTCTCCATCTTGCCCTACTGTCTCCATCTTGCCCTACTGTCTTCGACTTGTCCTACTGTCTCCATCTTGTCCTACTGTCTCCATCTTGCCCTACTGTCTCCATCTTGCTCTACTGTCTCCATCTTGCTCTACTTTCTCCATCTTGTCCTACTGTCTCCATCTTGTCCTACTGTCGCCATCTTGTTCTACTGTCTCCATCTTGTCTTACTGTCTCCATCTTGTTTTACTATACTTGAGGTCCATTACTTGCTCTATGTGTGAGGCTCTGGGCAGCCCCCTTTATTAGACTATGTGGAGACCAATGTGAATGTGTGTCTGGCAAAGAACAATGATACCCCAAATAATGAAAGTGCCTAGGACCCTACTTTGGTGTTAGCAGACCATATATGTGCCAATAAGGGCCAAGGGTCGCTTATCATCCTGTGTATGGGGTGGTGGGACTGCCTGTGTGGTGGAGTGAGTGTATAGTTCAGCAGGCTCTGGTTATATGGCTTTAGAGGGAGCAGCTGTAGCTGACTGGCCCATACAGAGGGCTCAATATGTGGCTCTAATAAAGTCAGGGCTACAAGGCTGGTTCTGCTCCAGTGACTGATGTTAGTGTGAGGGCCACTCTATATCACCTCCGGGCTCTCTCCCACTTTAATATTAATGAGAGAGTCGGCAAAGGTGTTTGCTTTGGAGACGGATGCAACGGCTCATTAAGTTCTTTGTCTCTTGATACTGATCTTCTGATCCGAAAAGTCCCAGTGTTCCCTTGTCTTTTGTGCAGATCCAGACACGTGTAAGTAATGAGACCTACCTGCGAGAGCACCAGGAGATTCAGCTGCTCATATCCGGCTTCATGAGGTGAGAGCGCCACACTTATACCTGGGGTGAGACGCCACACTTATACCCAAAGTGAGAGCGCCACACTTATACCTGGGGTGAGAGCGCCACACTTATACTCGAGGTGAGAGCGCCACACTTATACTCGAGGTGAGAGCGCCACACTTATACTCGAGGTGAGAGCGCCACACTTATACTCGAGGTGAGAGCGCCACACGTATACTCGAGGTGAGAGCGCCACACTTATACTCGAGGTGAGAGCGCCACACTTATACTCGAGGTGAGAGCGCCACACGTATACTCGAGGTGAGAGCGCCACACTTATACTCGAGGTGAGAGCGCCACACTTATACTCGAGGTGAGAGCGCCACACGTATACTCGAGGTGAGAGCGCCACACTTATACTCGAGGTGAGAGCGCCACACTTATACCCGGGGTGAGACGTCACACTTATACCCAAGGTGAGAGCGCCACACTTATACCCGGGGTGAGGGTGCCCCGTGTCTGAGTGCCATATGCCGTGACTGTACAGAATACACCCCAGCCTAGGAAATGGGTTATTACTGTGCTCCCTCTGCTAACATTATGTTCCTGCTGTAAGTAACTCAGTCCTGCTGCTTGTTAATTGCACCTCAAAATACCTGACTTCGGAGATCGGGGAAACCCCTGACAGACACCTACTCCCACAGCCTGGCACAACTGCACCTCTCATCAGTTTGGGACTCACAGCAGGACTGAGCTGTTTGCAGCAGGGTGGGTGTGTTACACTGAGGGATAATATTGAACATCTCTTTCATCTTTAATGTTATAGGGGTGATGATGCAGAGCAGTGTGGGTAATGGGGTATGTGGAGGGGGGGCTGGGCAGTGATAATAACCTACATTTCTGTATTTTCTCCTTTGCAGAGAAGTCCTGCTGAGACGGCCAGAGAATATCCGACAGTTTGCTGCAGGTACAGTGTCTGACAACTAGTGGGTTTCTTATCCAGAAGGCAGTGGGGGGTTTAATGGATAAATAAACATTTTTACATGTATTTGCTGCGGAGCTACACTTAATAGCTGTAGGTTATAGTCCCTGTTGAGGGATATGACAGTTTTCTCCAATTCTGGAGTGCTGGCGTCCAATTTGGGTGCGCCCAGTTAAAGACTGTTGGGGACCCCTGCTTTATTATAAACTTGTGACTCACAAGGGCTTCACAGCTGGCTTGGAGCCCAGGGGATTCTGGGAATTTGCCCCACAAGGCTACACATTCATTATGGATCTGGTTTTGAGGGAATGGACTCCTCTCCTTGCCTGCTGGACTCTTCTCTTCATCAACTCTATATTAGCTGCTCTCTTGTATAACAACTAAAGAAGTAGCTAGAAATCTTGTACATAGGGTTGCCACCTTTACTGGAAAAAATTACCAACCGGTGGGGGGCCGGCACAGAAAGGGGGTGGGACATTACACAAAAGTGGGCGGGCTATGCAGCATGCCGCGAAAGGGGGTGGAGCAACATCATCCCGATGTCAAGAACACTGTAAAAAAGGTATGTTCTGCGCAAACTGGGGGCAGGCCGAGGGCTTTTTTTAAAGGGTATTACAAATTACCGGCAACTGCATTGCCGGTAAATTTGTAATACCAGCCCCGGCCTTGGCAGGTGTTTTACTGGCTAGGCCGGTAAAATACCGGCCGGGTGGCAACCCTAGTTGTACATTATGTTTTGTGCTTCTGTACCAGCCCAAGGCAACCACAGCCCTTTAGCAGTAAAGATCTGTGTCTCCAAAGATGCCCCAGTAGCTCCCCATCTTCTTTTCTGCTGATTCACTGATTCACATGCTCTGTGCTGCTGTCACTTACTGAGCTTAGGGAGCCACTCACAATATACAGTACACATAGAATAGAAATGTCACAATATAA
Organism: Xenopus petersii; assembly: GCA_038501925.1. Lineage (NCBI taxonomy): Eukaryota > Metazoa > Chordata > Amphibia > Anura > Pipidae > Xenopus > Xenopus petersii. The sequence continues at coordinate 1,211,168 of CM076687.1, forward strand.
GGCTGATTAGTAATTAATACACATAATTACTACATGGCAGCACAGAAACCAGTGCAATTAGCATCAGAATTGAATAATCAGCAAACCTGTAGCATCAGCTTATATTACAGCCAGGGAAGCTCATTTTCTGCTGGATAATTAGTGACGAGCCCTAAGCTTAGCTTCTCAACAGCCAATCAGAGCCCACTGAGCATGTGAGTGTCACAGACACTTTCCAAGATGGTGACCCCCTGTGACAAGTTTGAAGTCCTGGATCATTGCTGCTATTGACAAGCTCAAACTTTAGCCTCGTGCAATAAGTTCACTATAGAAAATAGGACATTTTTAGCCACAGTCATTTTTAGGGTTTAGTTCTCCGTTAATTACTTTCACATTCTTCAGCTCACCTGCCACTAGAGTTGCCACCTGGCCAGTAAAAATGATGGTTAATCCCAATGTTATTAATAGGAAAAAAAAGATAAATATATAGGAGGGCCGGTATTTATTTCCAGAAAAGGTGTAACCCTAGTTGCCACTGTACAGACCCACCTAATCTGTCCCCAGACCCAGTGTGGCCCCTGCTGCATTATATAGCGCTGCCATTAATAACCAGTTGCTTAAAGGGAAACTGTCACAATGATAAAAGGCCACTAAACTGTGTTAATATTCATGAATTGCCCTTATTATTTCTCCTTCCCATTCTGTGGGGATTCCATGATTTATTTGGCACTTCCACCACCAAATATTTGCTTGGCCAGGTTCAATCAATTCACAGGTTTATCGAGATGGCGGGTTGGGAAAGGCCAGCAAATCAGTGGCTGTGTCCTTACACCAGGTCATGGCATCTCCCCATGCTCTGGGCACCAAGCTAAAGCTATATATATATATATATATATATATATATAATACACAAAAGCCATGAATATCTAATATCTTGTAAATGATATCGTCTTCGGCCTCGTACTTTTATATGGTCATGAAACTCCTCTGTCACTTATAATATCCTTATATTTACAAGAGGGGGTACTTTATTCACTATATAAATATATATATATACTCGTATGTGTATTCCTGAAGTTCTGGTGGGCCCTAAAAAGAGGCCGTGAGCACTGAGTATGATAAAGGCATTTAGAGTAAGGGTGGGAGGTACAAGGGGTCCTCTTGCTGCAGGAGGGCAAGAAATAATTTGGGTGCTGAGGCCGGGGGTACAGGAGCAGGAAGGAGAGGGGCAGTCTGGGTGCGGGAGGAGTCTCTTATCTGCTGTCACATTCTGTGTATGAAATTGCTTTAGTGAATAGCAGCCGTCTGTCATACATCCCCCTCCCCCTCTTCCCCCCCATTATTCTACGGGGGGGGGGGGGGGGCTGGGATCTGCCTAATCTCTAAGAAAACTGAATAGGACAGAAAAAATACATTATCCCCCCCTTTCACTCCCCCGGGGGTCTCTCCATTCATCATAGCACCACTGATACTCTGTATCGTAAAACTGTCAGGAGAAGCAGGAAAAATAATGTGGATTTTCATGGATTAAGGGAAACGGCTGTCGGCATTGATCTCTGGAGAGAGAGACACTATGAGCCCCGGGGCATTGTATCTACATGAATGGGGGGCTTGCTGGTTCCTAACTGCAACTGTGGGGATCGTCTGTCTGTCTGTCTGTCTGTCCTGACACCTCTCTCCCAGCTTGTAGTGAAAGCACAGTGACTGCAGATTAGGAACAGAATTCCCACCCAAAGCCCCACATTATAAATCCTGACTTTATATTCATAATCCATCATGTAGGAATGTTCTGGGGCAAGGCTGTTTAACACTGGGCTGGATAACCCCCCTACTGTAAATGATAAGGATATTAGAAGTCACTGAGGGGTTGTTCTGTGACCATATAAAGGCACAAGGCTGCAGGCTGAGTTATACAGGGAACTCTGAGTATCACTCATGTATTATAAGGGATAATGTACCCCCTACTGTAAATGATAAGGATATTAGAAGTCACTGAGGGGTTGTTCTGTGACCATATAAAGACACAAGGCTGCAGGCTGAGTTATACAGGGAACTCTGAGTATCACTCATGTATTATAAGGATAATGTACCCCCTACTGTCTTTTTCCTGTGCCTGTGAATAACTCAATTTGGGTCGGAGCTGATATTATTCTCTAATGAATTCCTAGAAAAGGATAATGACTGTCGGTTGCATCATTACAGGAAGGAATATCGGCTGCTCCAGAGAGAGAGAGAAATATGTAGAGATAGATGTGATTCCACCTTCCTCACACCACAGCCATTTATATATATATATGTATTTGTGTGTGTGTGTATATACTGTATGTGTGTGAGTCGGGGATACTCAGAGAAACAGTCTGGGGTACTTTCACTTGCCCTTTCACAATCAGTAAGACCCCCATCTCCCGGGTACGTGTAACTGACAGTTGGCTGCTGGGGGTTGTTTGCTCTGGAGAGGTTTTGACTAGGGTTAAACTCAATGGACTTTTGTTGGCCCCACTGAATGCTTCCCTAGTAACCATTACTTGTACTATAGCAACGCATTTGTCAGCTCCCACTCCCACCCACAACTGATTAGTCTGCTTCCCCCCCCCTCCCAAACAGCCAACATATACTGTCCCAAAGGGACCCCCAGTCTTCAGGCTCCAGCCAAGTGTAGGTCCAGTGAATGAGGAGAAATCATGGCGGTGCTTACAGTCGCAATGGCAGCAGCAGCAGTGCATCTACAGGGGGCTGGGGTTTGGCTACTTTACTGTAATGGGGTGCTGGGGGGCCAGTGTCCTACATAAGAGGACAATCATTTCATTGAAACAATCACAGGGAAGAATTTGGAGTCTCTCAGATCCATTTGATGTGTCCAACCCATAATTCCATTGTTGGGCGAGTAGAAGCGTCTCCCTATATTGTATGAAGGAAGTGACAGTTTGGGGACAAGATGGCCCTCTGGCTCCTGCCAAGCACAGGCGGCTGCAGCAGGACTCACAGGGAAGGAGGACCGTCTGGCTGTTACTATTGGATATATATATATATATATAGGGGTGACACGAGGGGGGTTTAGTCTCTCCCATCAGCCCCTGGGGTGTCTGTAACAATGGATGGGGCCCAGTCTGCTAATGTGCCAGACCTCCCCAAAAGATCCATTATGGGCCTTGTGAGATCATATTAGTGCGAGTCATAGAGTTAGAGTGAGAGCACGCAGCTGTTGCTATGGAGACGTCGGAGCGGCTGCACTGCTGCCCCCCAGTTAGGGTGAAACACAAGGATAAAGGGGGTGAGGATGTTGGGGTTCACAGGAGAGGGTTATATGGGGCACAGCCATTTGTTGCTTAGTGGCTGCTGCTGAATGGACCTGACTCTTTGTATTCTGTGCCTGTATATAGACACGGCCCATTCTGTATATAGACACGGTCCATTCTGTATATAGACGCGGTCCATTCTGTATATAGACGCGGTCCATTCTGTATATAGACGCGGTCCATTCTGTATATAGACGCGGTCCATTCTGTATATAGACGCGGTCCATTCTGTATATAGACGCGGTCCATTCTGTATATAGACGCGGTCCATTCTGTATATAGACGCGGTCCATTCTGTATATAGACGCGGTCCATTCTGTATATAGACGCGGTCCAGTCTGTATATAGACGCGGTCCAGTCTGTATATAGACGCGGTCCAGTCTGTATATAGACGCGGTCCATTCTGTATATAGACGCGGTCCATTCTGTATATAGACGCGGTCCATTCTGTATATAGACGCGGTCCATTCTGTATATAGACGCGGTCCAGTCTGTATATAGACACGGTCCAGTCTGTATATAGACACGGTCCAGTCTGTATATAGACACGGTCCATTCTGTATATAGACACGGTCCATTCTGTATATAGACGCGGTCCATTCTGTATATAGACGCGGTCCATTCTGTATATAGACGCGGTCCATTCTGTATATAGACGCGGTCCATTCTGTATATAGACGCGGTCCAGTCTGTATATAGACACGGTCCAGTCTGTATATAGACACGGTCCATTCTGTATATAGACACGGTCCAGTCTGTATATAGACATCATCTGTGGCCCCACAACTGAACCAGGGAAACGGTGTCGCTATTTACTATAGGTGCTAAATCAAAGCCGTTACCATTACAACCAGTGTGCAGTTACTGTAGCTTTAAATAGACTGCTGTAAGGTAAGTTGGGGGTAAGTGTAACACTGGATATGGGCAAGTCATGGGGATGTGACAGTTGCAGCAGATGAGGCAGTGGGATTGGATGATACAACTGTTATATAATGCCCCTGGGGCAGTTGTGTGCAGCAGTATCAAGGTAACGCTCCTTTCTGCCCCTGTCTGTCTGGTTTCCCTGAAGGATTGGGCTTTAAATGTCACCGACAGTCTAATCCCTGATAGCGCAGCTTGACCTTTAATCTGCAGTCACGCAGAGACGCCTCCCCCACCCTAATTATCCCTCTAATCTTCCAGCGCATTTCACCCACCCTGATGTGGCACAGAGCGTCCGGGAGAAGAAGAGAGCGTCAGCTGTATCCTGAGAGTGCAAGGGGCCCACAGACACCCACCTCATGTGACTCCTCTCAGGCCCTGGAGATTATTCTCTCGCCTTCCTAAGACTTTATTAAACAAGATATTCAACACCATCCCTAGCCCCCAACACTGATACACCCCTAAATCTTTTCTGCCTTCTCTCCTGGGAGACAATTCCCTTGCACTAAAGAACCCCTGTCCTTACAGTAAAGAACCCCTTCCTATACTGATGGTGAGATCTCCTTTCCTCCCCACCAATGAATCACTCATTCCCCTCTCTTGGTAGGGAATCCCATAACCTGACTGTCCTTACAGTAAAGAACCCCTTCCTATGCTGATGGTGAGATCTCCTTTCCTCCCCACCAATGAATCACTCATTCCCCCTCTCTTGGTAGGGAATCCCATAACCTGACTGTCCTTACAGTAAAGAACCCCTTCCTATGCTGATGGTGAGATCTCCTTTTGTTTTGTGTAATGAATATATAATTACATAGTAGCTGAAATCAAGTTGCACCCATTGCTCATATAATGACCACAAAGCTTCTCGTTGGTCCAGATGAAGGTGGAAAGCCCATGGTGGTGCAGTTAATGTGCCTCAGAAGGTCAGATATTTCCTCTCCAGCTGGGCCAGTGCTCATATAGCTGATATACATCATATTGTGGATGCACTGCATTAGTTAGAGTCCTGTGTTGGCTTCTCCGGGTGGGGGAAGAAATGATTGAATTCTCCTCTTTTCTAACCTATTTGTTGGGAGTCACAGAGTCCAGGGAGCATATTCCTGAAGCTGAAGAATTCCAGCTTTGCCACCTGTTTTTTGCTCATCCAGGTGTGAAATAGTTTCTGCACTCTCTGTAATGACATCTATCACTGTCTGACCCCAGGCCAGGAGAGGGGCCTCTTTCTCTCCCATGAATATTTCATGGCAATTTCCCTGGCGAGTGTGGGAATGTCACTCACTTCAGTCACCTGCAACAAACACCCCTCGGCCCCTCTACTTCTGAGCACAGCAATTATACTGGAAGGGTACTGGAGGCTTGTAGTCCCCCAGTATACTTGGGGTGCAACTTCAGATCATATCTGCCTCTCCAGACCAAATTAGCTCATGTATGTGGGCCTCCTGATGGGCTGCCCAGCCACTATTTGGCCAAACATAGTAGGTTATGGAATGCAAGCTATTAGGACTACTTCAATCCCTGCTTCAGATGTCAAGTAGAAAATCCTGTTGGGTGAGGACCCCATTGAGTCATTCTTCTCCCAACCGGTCTACATGGGTTCATATTCGGTCTAATCATTGGCCCAGGGGCCAGACAATGGAATAAGCCTGATCCAAGCAAAGTGCTAGTTTATCCATGATCTATATATCTCCGACATGTAAAGCTTGTCCATTACCCCTGTTGGGTGAAGACCTCATTAAGTTGTTCCTCACCCAACAGGTCTACATTGGTTCATATTAGGATCTAATCATTGGCCCAGGGGCCAGACGATTGGATCTGCCTGATCCAAGCAAAGTGTTAGTTTATCCATGATCTACAGTATATCTATTAAAGCTTGCCCATAATCAATCAATTATTTTGGCTGATTCTCCATCTTGGCTGCTTGGTCGTATCCCTGAACGTCATTGATGAGGTTGTAAATAGATGTACGGCCATCAGCTTTAATCTCTCATTCCAATAATCACTCTCCGGCTTCGCTTGTCTCTTCCCATTACTGATCCTAATCGTTTCAGGTGAATTTTCCAAAGCTCTCAGATTATGAAGCAAAGATGTGTGTAATGGAACGGTCCCTTGAGGGATGAGGAAACTGTACGACACAAAGACGAGACCCAGGAGGTCTGAAAGCTCTTTGCTCATGAATCAGAGACCCATGGGGGTTGGAAAGCTTTATACATGAGAAATCTGAAGGTTTGGAATGTTCAGCCCAGTGAGACCAGAGAAAGTTCTGTAGATACCTACCAAGGACCTCTCATTGTCTCAGAACTTAGTAACCATCCAGAAGATCCTTCTTTATATTTAGAATAAACCCCTGCAGTTTGTGCTGTTGGGTGGAAGTCTCTCATCTTATTATTTACTGATGTCCAATATGAAGTATTGATCATGGCAGTTTTACACCAGCCTCCAGCGGCCAATATCAATAAGGAGCCCTTGGAGACTGCAGGAAGCCAAGCTCTCGGCTGCTATCAGGGAATTCACAGGTACAAGTGTTTGGATGGAAACTATTCCTAGATGCGTGCGTCAGAACCAGAGCAACCTCAAAAGAGCTCTCCTTGTGTCCCAGCAGAGAGGCCCAGGCCAACTAACGCAACCCAATAGGGACCAAACCTCTAAATATATCCACCTACCTCCATGTGCATTAAATGTATCCACCTACCTCCCTGTACTTTGCTTAAAGACTCATCCTCAGAGGGTTCCATTGCCTGCAGGCACAACAAAGAGCCATGAAAATAAGGGGGATGTGAATGTATTAATTAACTTTCATCTAATACAGTCAATATTAGTTACAGCAATACTGTGGGTTAACTACTTGTGACTTTATATAACCAATCACATCTACTGTATCTGCAGCCAACTTCCATAAAGCCATTAATAGGAAATACCCCTAATTGGCCTTCAGACTGGGCCCCCTTAGCTCATAAGGTTACAGATATATAGAAACATTGGGGTAACAGTCACCCTGCTATAGTTCCAGGGGTACCCAGGGTACAAATAAGCACTCACCCCAAATCTCCCCCTAACTGGCCTTCAGACTTGGCCCCCTTAGCTCATAACAAGGTTACAGATATATAGAAACATTGGGGTAACAGTCACCCTGCTATAGTTCCAGGGGTACCCAGGGTACAAATAAGTACTCACCCCCAAATCTCCCCCTAACTGACCTTCAGACTGGGCCCCCTTAGCTCATAACAAGGTTACAGATATATAGAAACATTGGGGAAACAGTCACCCTGCTATAGTTCCAGGGGTACCCAGGGTACAAATAATCACTCACCCCAAATCTCCCCCTAACTGACCTTCAGACTGGGCCCCCTTAGCTCATAACAAGGTTACAGATATATAGAAACATTGGGGAAACAGTCACCCTGCTATAGTTCCAGGGGTACCCAGGGTACAAATAAACACTCACCCCAAATCTCCCCCTAACTGACCTTCAGACTGGGTCCCCTTAGCTCATAACAAGGTTACAGATATATAGAAACATTGGGGTGTCACCCTGCTATAGTTCCAGGGGTACCCAGGGTACAAATAAACACTCACCCCAAATCTCTCCCTAACTGACCTTCAGACTGGGCCCCCTTAGCTCATAACAAGGTTACAGATATAGGGAATGGGTCTGTTCATGACAAATATATGACAGTTGGGGGAATGTTCAGCTTGAAGCTCTCGCTGTGGATCCTCAATCTGTTTTTCTTGTTTAAATTCAGCTTCTTCTGCCTGGGGGGGCGGGGGGGCTCTGAAAAATGGATTTCTGAAGGATTCCCAGCCCCCCCCCTCTTGTGGGCCCTAGGGGGTCCTGGTTGTATTAATGGGAGGTGGAGCATGCATATTCATGGGTTATTGGAGGGCCATGAAGTAGTAGAAGTAACACTATTACTATAGACACCATCTTAGTCCCAGAGCCAAGGTACATTTTGGTTGTTTTTAAATGAAATCCATTTGATAAACAGGAGAGAATGTAGAGAACTTGCTGGGGTCCAGGGGTTTGTGTTGTAGGTCTCTGGCAGTCTCTTTCCAGGCAGAGCTTGTGGGGTCTCGTCAGTCAGGGTCTCAGGCCATTAAATGCAGATAATCACAGGGACATAAACCCCCCACCAACCCTCTCGCCTGAATCCCATTAGGCCCCCTCCATCCCCAGCTGCGCCCCTCTCCCAATTACAGAACAGTGAGAGGATGATTGGGCACATAGGAGTCCATTACAGGGGAAGGCAATGATGTGCGGCTACTGTGGCCCCTGGTAATGGAGGGACATGGGGCCCTGTGCCCACTAGGTTATTGGACAGGACTGCACTAAATCAGCCAAGGCCAGCAGATAATGAGCCGTTCCTATTGCCCCTAATAAATCTGCCAGTCTAATTGCACCCCCCCCCCCAATTATTCTGTACAACGGTGTCTGTCTGTAACAAGGGACGTTCATGGGTGCCCTGGGGGCACTTGTAATATACAGAGGGTCAGAGGAAAGGAAAAGTCACCTCTAGCTTTTAGGATGTAACCAAAGCAGAGTTGCAGTTGGTCAGTTGCTGAATCTCATCCGAGTGGGGGTGGGTGGGCAATTATATGTTATGACTTATCACTGCACCACAAGATTGCAGGCTGACAGCAGAATATGCCCCATGGCATCTTACAGTTGGGAAACAACCACTTTACTTTGTTGCACTGCAGTAAATCAAGCCTTGTGCTGTCACATTCTTAGCGACCAGAGGCAGTGCCCTAACTGATCCCACCCCGGGCCCAATCTTCCATCCAGCATAACGTGGGTTAACTAAAAGCCTCCCCATTCAATAAAGATACAGAGGGAAGAACATTGTGCCATAAAGCAGAGCAGCAGGACGGAAAGTGCAGGAGGCTCACGCGTCACTGTCACCAGCCAGCGATTTATTAAAGACAAAGTAAACCCAGCACATGACTAGAGCTTCAATGGAAACCATTTATTCTCACTAATATCTAGAAATTTATAGAGAGAAAGAACGTTCTGTGTTTGCATTAACATTATCGTATGATAATATCTAAGGGAAACAACATGGCAGCTCCCACCCGTCTATACTGATACAAAATGGAGGACGTTCAATGCACACAGGAAGCTGCAGGGAGTTCTACACAAATTCTAAATGGCCTCCTACAAGGTTCTTGTCAGTTGCAGTTTTATTACAAACAATAGGACTGTACAAAGAGGTAAATGACAACCTTGATGATCTTCCGTAGGACTCATTATCTGTGCCGCCATCAGTGTAGTATCAGCCGAGTAGCCACAAACCAGAGGCACTTGGATGAGCCATGAATATGTCCGTGTGATAGTTGTGCCCTCTGCTGGTGATCCCAGGTACAACTGCTCAGGGCTCAGGTTCTGCTGCCTGTCGGGCCAGCCACTGCTTGTAGCGCTTGGTCTTGGGCTTCTCAAAGTTCACCACAGACATGGGCACACGCACGGTATCAATGCCATTCACCTGGGCACGGGGCAAGGGAAAGAGGGGTGAGTGTGTGACTGGCCTGTGGTTTTACTATAGACATTATACAATATTATATATAGAAATTTGCAGCATTTCCAGGGCACTTACTGTCACCTCACACCAGTACTCTCCCCACTGTGTGATTGGCTCGTCTGGGATCTTCAGCGCTTCTACAGGGGCCACTATTCCCAGCTGCAGGGACAAGTCCTTTATACTGTTAGTGGCTCCAGAAAATCACAATCAGCCCAGTGCCACCACCAACTGCAACAACTGCTCCTGAATCATAGTACCCGACTTGTACCCAAGTACTCACTGAATCACTCTATGGCACCACCCTGTGCCCCCAGCTTCTGTGCCCCCAACTACCGTGCCCCCAGCTATTGTACCCCAGGCTTTCTACAGTCACTACTAATACTGGTTATATTACTCAACGCTCTACTAGAAATATCTGCTCTGGTTGCATAAAAGGGACTGTCCTTAGCCTTATACCAGTGTTTTACTGACCCACTCACCTGCCTCTACGCGGACCCACTCACCTGCCTCTACGTGGACCCACTCACCTGCCTGCTGAAGACCACAGTGCAGCGATACTCACACTCTTAAATAGGTTCCGAGCAACAATTTCCTTGGTCACTTCCCACTTTCCCACATTGTTCTTCATGCCGATCTCCAGATGAGAATTCTGCAGGTAATTCACGGTCTAAAACAAAGCCAGAATTTCACTTTACTATGGATTATTACTGTGGATCATTACTCTGGATTTCCACAGCTACTGCATTCAATGTACAAAGGAGAGGAGGGAACCCTGGGGTGTAGCGGAGTATTTGCCCTCACTCAGGATTGGCCACAACCTCTGTCTCTCTCTTACCATCTCTCCTGTCCAACTCTGTGTCCTGTCCTCTGGCGCCCCCTCCTGCTGCCTCTGCACAAACCAGATACACACACATTATAGATTTATATATCTATACGTTATTTATATATATCTATATATATAACAAACAAGGGAAAGTTGTGCTCACCACTATTTTTTAAAACCATTAGGCGGGGGTGCAATGAGGCTGTGACCACAAAATACATATAGACAGAGTCCTCTGCACTCAACCCATTATCAATATATTTAAGACAGAGACATTTTGTGCTACTGCTACTGAAAAATGCCTTACCCTTTAAACAACACAGGGATTGTTTGTCCATATATTGCAATATATTTAAGCTGAACAACTACATCACACTCATCCCATATCTGGCCAGTCCTATGCTCAATTTTCATCTGATTCATTAAGAATTCTATTGCTTCATTATAAGTATAATTAATACGGTGTTTCATTTTAATTCTGTGTCCTGTTTGAGGATGATAAAAGACTTCTCCAGGTGACCTGTATCTACAAGAAATACAACTGGTACATCTGAACACCCCGGTTTAGCCGACATCAGCCAAGACGACTGTTGTTTCTGGTAACATCTCACCGGGTCAGTTAAAGGGGTTGTTCACCTTTATATTAACTTTTAGTATTATGTAGAGATTGATATTCTGAGACAACTTGCATTATTATTTGTGGATTTTAATTATTTAGCTTTTTATTCAGCAGCACTCCAGTTGGCAGTTTCAGCAATCCTGTTGCTAGGGTCCAAATTCCTCTAGCAACCATGCACTGATTTGAATAAGAGACTGTAATATGAATAGGAGAGGCTTGAATAGAATGATGAGTAGTAAAAAGTAGCAATGGCAATAAATATGTAGCCTTGCAGAGCTTTTGTCTTTAGATGGGGTCAGTGACCCCTATTTGAAAGCTGAAAAGAAGGCATAGAAATAAAAAAACTATAAAAAATAAATAATTAAGACCAATTGAAAAGTTGCTTAGAATTGGCCGTTTTATAACATAATAGAAGTTAACTTGAAGGTGAATAATACAAACGAGTTCTGACCCCTGGTGTATATGCCATCATGGGAGGATTGGGGCAAAGTTTGGTCAAATCCTTATCAGCCCTAATTGTGGACCAATTATCTTTAACTAAACGGCTTACCCGGTCCGATGCCGTATTAAATCTAATAACAAAAGTCATGCGGCTGCTGCTGGAATTCTCACGGGGGTTCTCGCCCTTTCACGAGCAGTAGTGAGAGCCCTCCTAAGGGTTGTACCCCCTGTTCCTAAATCTACCCCACATCTCCTCTGCTCTTCACACTGATCATTATTTGAATTATTGCATAGGACCAGGCAAAATTGTGAGATTGGCAGGGATTTATTAAGAGTAATGGGGTGAGAATAGATCAAGAAGTCACCCCATTACTCCCTGCCAATCTCACAATAGTTACCCCAATGTTACTATATGTCTGTCACAGCAGTTTGTATACAAACTCATCAAGACCTAAGGGTGAACCAGAGCAAATGTCTCACACAAAGGGTGTAGAGTCCAAACTGCTGATATTAAAAGTTCAGTGGTTCATGTGCTTTGCCTCAGCCGAGCTTATCAATTCCACTCTAACAGTTAAATAGGTCATGTGCCTCTCTGGAAAGCAGTTCTGTAAGTGTAAGTCAGCTGTACTGGATTGCTCCTGGCATCCACTTGTGAGGCTCTACTACAACACAGCAGGGCATTATGAACACCATCATATTTATCTGAAAGAAAAAGCCCTTCATGGTTCTATTTTTTTTGTAAACCACTTCCTAGTTGCTACTACTATTTGACTCCTGTATCACCTCCTTACCTTAAGAAACCTTAGAAGTCTCAGATCCCAAAACTAGATTGTCAGCTCTATTGTGCAAGGAGTTGCTTAGCGTGGAACATTGTCCATACACTGAAGTCTCAGATCCCAACTCTAGATTGTCAGCTCTATTGTGCAAGGAGCTGCTTAGCGTGGAACATTGTCCATACACTGAAGTCTCAGATCCCAACTCTAGATTGTCAGCTCTATTGTGCAAGGATCTGTTTAGCGTGGAACATTGTCCATACACTGAAGTCTCAGATCCCAACTCTAGATTGTCAGCTCTATTGTGCAAGGAGCTGCTTAGCGTGGAACATTGTCCATTCACTGAAGTCTCAGATCCCAACTCTAGATTGTCAGCTCTATTGTGCAAGGAGCTGCTTAGCGTGGGACATTGTCCATACACTGAGCAGTTAGTAGTCACTTACCCTTTTCTCTTCTTCAAACATCTTCTTATTCTCAGGTGAGGGGTAAATGGCCAAACCCTGTGGCAGCAGCTTATTCCGTCCCAGCGCTTTGTCCACAAACACAGTGTCTCCCCGGCCCCCCAGCTCTATAGGGGGACAGTGAGGTTACTAGAGATCTGGATTCTTTATATAGGGGGGATACATACTATATATTCACTCACAGGGGGGCACATGTACTCTATAACTTACTGGGCACAGTCTGAGTGAGGAGCAGCTCCATCTTCTCTTTCTTCTTGTGCTTCGTGTCCTCCAAGACTCGGTAGATGCGATGCCTCCGGGGGTGCAGTTTGGGCTCCTCCCCTTCTTTAGGGAGATTCACCTGCCACCAGCGCTCCACCATCACTGTGCCCTATAGCAACGGGGAAGGGTTATTATAGCCTGGGCAAACAATATTACCCATAGTCCAGTAGGGCCATTATCACCTACACAGTAAGGGGGGTATATATTGGGGGGCAGTACAGTGAGGTGTCCCTGAGGGTTTATATTGGGGGACAGTACAGTGAGGGGTATATGAGGGTTTATATTGGGGAACAGTACAGTGAGGGATCCCTGAGGGTTTATATTGGGGGACAGTATAGTGAGGGGTATGTGAGGGTTTATATTTGGGGACAGTACAGTGAGGGGTATATGAGGGTTTATATTGGGGGGACAGTACAGTGAGGGGTATATGAGGGTTTATATTGGGGGGACAGTACAGTGAGGGGTATATGAGGGTTTATATTGGGGGGACAGTACAGTGAGGGGTCCCTGAGGGTTTATATTGGGGGACAGTACAGTGAGGGATCCCTGAGGGTTTATATTGGGGGACAGTACAGTGAGGGGTCCCTGAGGGTTTATATTGGGGGGACAGTACAGTGAGGGGTCCCTGAGGGTTTATATTGGGGGGACAGTACAGTGAGGGGTCCCTGAGGGTTTATATTGGGGGGACAGTACAGTGAGGGATCTCTGAGGGTTTATATTGGGGGGACAGTACAGTGAGGGGTCCCTGAGGGTTTATATTGGGGGACAGTACAGTGAGGGATCCCTGAGGGTTTATATTGGGGGACAGTACAGTGAGGGATCCCTGAGGGTTTATATTGGGGGACAGTATAGTGAGGGGTATGTGAGGGTTTATATTTGGGGACAGTACAGTGAGGGGTATATGAGGGTTTATATTGGGGGGACAGTACAGTGAGGGGTCCCTGAGGGTTTATATTGGGGGGACAGTATAGTGTTTAGGGAAATGAGTCGCTACTGTCGGTCCCCGGTTACTCACCCGGCTGGGGGTGACACACACCGCCCCACATGTCAGTAGTTCGGGGGCTCCCCGGGTGAGGAGGAGACGAGAGGTCAGACTCAGCATCTTGCGCACACGCTTCCGTTCTCAAGCAAGGACACCACGTGAGGCGCCCGCCAGCCAATGGGTAACTTGTCTGTGACATCACCAGCCGGAAGTGTCGTGTGTGGGAAACTTTCAGTCAAATATCTTCTGTCAGACTGTGATTTCCCGCCAGTTTATTCGCCTTGTGGATGTTGTGCGCCGGTTAGTCAGCGAGTCGCTCGGCCGTGTCGCACTTTTGTTCATTATTAGTGTTCGTGTTTCACCCGCTATTAACCCTGTGCTGCTGAGGATTAGGGAGACACAGGTAATGAAGTGTTAATGTGTGGGAGTAAAATGCGGCCTGTGTCAGCTGCTGTACTGTGGGATATCACTTTCCCTATATTCACTGGGGACTCGTAGCTCCTCCTCCTCTAGTGATGCAAAATGGCCCTGTCCCCAGTGTGGGAGGAGCTGCGCGTCCTTTATACACAGGGGCGTGTCTGTGCTGAGACTGTCAGTCAGGGGATGTGTGGGAGGAGCTGCGCGGCCTTTATACACAGGGGCGTGTCTGTGCTGAGACTGTCAGTCAGGGGATGTGTGGGAGGAGCTGCGCGTCCTTTATACACGGGCGTGTCTGTGCTGAGACTGTCAGTCAGGGGATGTGTGGGAGGAGCTGCGCGGCCTTTATACACAGGGGCGTGTCTGTGCCGAGACTGTCAGTCAGGGGATGTGTGGGAGGAGCTGCGCGTCCTTTATACACGGGCGTGTCTGTGCTGAGACTGTCAGTCAGGGGATGTGTGGGAGGAGCTGCGCGTCCTTTATACACAGGGGCGTGTCTGTGCCGAGACTGTCAGTCAGGGGATGTGTGGGAGGAGCTGCGCGTCCTTTATACACGGGCGTGTCTGTGCTGAGACTGTCAGTCAGGGGATGTGTGGGAGGAGCTGCGCGTCCTTTATACACAGGGGCGTGTCTGTGCCGAGACTGTCAGTCAGGGGATGTGTGGGAGGAGCTGCGCGTCCTTTATACACGGGCGTGTCTGTGCTGAGACTGTCAGTCAGGGAATGTGTGGGAGGAGCTGCGAGTGGCTGCAAATCACTAGTGATAAATAAGCAACTCCTGGAAGTGGTTCTTCCCCTTTAAACACCGACTTGTTTTCATACAGATCTCCAGAAATAACGACTTTTTACATTGACTTTCTAGTTTCTATGTGTCACTGTTTTTGTAATATTGAAGAGTAAAGTGTAATTTTTCACCTTCTAAAGCAGCTCTGGGGGTCGCCGACCCTGTAAACTTCTAAATGGATACATTTAGTTGATACATTGCTTAAGTTTGTCCCAGCTGAGCAGAATGTCTGAGTTTCATTACAGGCAGCTGTTAGACTTGATACAATAGTTGCTAATATTCCAGAGATCCTGCTGAGAAATGGATCAACTCAATGTTGTAAAACTGTAACAGTTCAGAGTCTGCACCTGAATTACTGAGCTGTCACTCAAACACCAGAGACACAACATTCAACTTTACACCTAGGGGGGAATTCACAAAAGTGTCGGGAACAAAAAAATATCTTTAAAATGTGGTAGAACGTGTCGTAGCAACAGCCGACAAATTCACAGAGCATTTCTCCGCCAATTTTCCGACATGTGCGACACTTTTGAATTAGTGTCGTTAAAAGTGGGCGTGGTTTTTCGGCGCCACTTTTCCCGACATTTTTATGAATTACTCGTAAACTCATTTTTTTTTACCGACAATTTAGAGACTTTAGTCTCTCCAAAATGAAAATGTCGGTCAAATTGTCTTTTGAAAAGTCTTGGTAAATGTCGTTTGTACGATGAAAAGATATACGAGATTTTAGAAAATTGTCGGACTTACGAGAGATTCAGAGACGGGAACATCTGCCTTTGTGAATTTGCCCTTCATACGACATTTTACAAATTTGTCGACCGCCACTTCTGGGTCACTTATTTTACCGACACTTTTGTGAATTCCCCCCTTAGATTTTGGGAAAACAGTAAAAAATAAATAATAAAAAGTAATTGAAAAAAGTCTTTATTTCTGGTAAATATACTACATAGTAACATAGTAACACAGTAACATAGTAACATAGTAAGTAAGGTTGAAAAAAGACACATGTCCATCGAGTTCAACCTTTTTTTTTTTTTTAACTACCTATCTGCCAGTTGATCCAGAGGAAGGCAAAAAACCCATCTGAAGTCTCTCCAATTTGCCTTAGAGGGGGAAAAATTCCTTCCTGACTCCAAGATGGCAATGGGACCAGTCCCTGGATTTGCCCACCACAGATGTCAGACTTACTGGCCTATAATTGCCAGATATGCTATATATATATCAAGTGGATGCCCTCTTAGGAATCAGTTAAATACCATGTTTCCTATAGTGAAAAAAAAGACTCATAAGTCACTTGTCCACCACCTGTTTATGTACCTGTATCTGCTAATGGTCTTTATTAGAATGTAGTGACTCGCACTATATAATGACTTTCCACCCGGGTGTTTTGGTCTGAGCACAATTAAGTTGCCCAAAACCATTGTGGTGGAGAACTGTGTGCTAGAGTCCTGCGCGGAACCAATTTCTAAGACCCCGGCCTGAACTGCAACCTGCATATTTACCCACTTTGATCCGCTACCCGGACCTGCAACAACCTTATCCGCAACCCAGGGCCGGAACTAGGGGTAGGCAGAAGAGGGCGTTGGATCCTTGCATGAGCTTGGAATTAAAGTATATTCCATGTACTGGAGTGCCGTCCTTCTTTCTTGGTGTCTAATTGGATTTCAGCAGTGGGGACGCTGCGGACAGAGCACCCGATTGGAGCAGCAAATAGGGAGAGTGAACCTGGAGCGGTCCTTCTTTGTAGAGTTAAGTAGGCAGAAGAGGCATCTGCCTAGGGTGCAACGAAAGGGGGGCGCTGGGCAGGTCCGGACTGAGAATTAAAATAGGCCCTGGCATTTAAGATACACAGAGGCCCAATCAGCCCACAACGAGGCCCAAACAGCTCCCCCCAGCCCACTAAATATTGACTTTCGGTGGGACCTTATAGCAGCCCCTCTGGCATTTGCCAGAACCAACAGATTGCCAGTCCGGGCCTGGCGCTGGGCAGGTACCTGACTTTTGCCTACCCCTAGTCCATATTTGCTGCTCCTCCCACTCCTCCCCACCTCCCTCCCCTCAAGCACTTTACCCCATCTCCCCAGTCACTTTCCCCGCCTCCGTCCCCTCCCCTCAGTCACTTTCCCCGCCTCGCTCCCCTCAGTCACTTTCCCCGCCTCTCACCACTCCCCTGGGTTGCTTTGCTCTGCCTCCAGCGCTGTAACACTCTCCCCTCCGGCATTGTGCGCATGTGTGCTCACAATGTTTTCAGGAGCGTGCACGTCCGTGCGATCGATCGTGGAGGGGAGCACGGAGGAGAGCGAGGAGGGGAGCGCGGTGGCCACCCTGGTCGCCTAGGGCGCCTGGTTGGCTTGACCCACCACTGCCGCAACCCGACCCGCTGACCCCCATCAAACAGGGAGGTTGCTGCAAAGCCCTTCCATTCCCTTTATCAGCTTAGTCAGTTTTCTTGATATCAATAATAATAATTCACTAAAACTCTTCAGAACTTTGTTCAGAAAACCCCCCAGTACTCAGATGTTCCTGGGAAATGAAAGACATACCACTGGTATCTTTTATGTTGAAAGTCGAGTCAATTATTAGGCAGGCTGAGAGGGTCCCCAAACTTTTTCATGTGACTGTATTTAATCATATTAATCCATGATGAGGACATTTATCCTGCTTAATATACTGTATATACGTACCATTATTGCCCTAACTCTATCTCTGATTCTGCAAACAGCACCCCTAAACTGCAGAGACTTGACATGGGCAGAAAACAAAGCTGGAGGTACCGGAGAGAGAGGGGGGTACAAGGTTTTCCACATACGCGACACGTCCTACTGACCCCAATCATATTGTTAGGAATATATTGCCGGGTGTGTGGTGGGGCAGGGAATGTAATTCGGATTTGTTTTTCTCTGCTAATATTCTACTATCTGATTTTTCTACTTTTCTTCTCTTTATCACTTCTGTAAGTATTATACAGTATTCCCTGATGCTTCTTTTCAAACAAACAATATTTTGTTAACACAAGTGTTTGAGATCATAGGGGCTTATTTATTTACTTGGTATTTGAATTGTGTTGTTTTTTTTAACTCATGCCAGGGAACATTAATTGCAAATAAACAAGATCACTGTTCTTTAACTACATCAAGCAACCTACCCTTCATGTTCTACTGGTCCAAGAAACCCATTTAGTGTGTTTAAAAGATCAAATTGCTGATGAGACCATGGGTAGCCCACCAGTACTACTCCATCTCTTCAGTATATTCAAGAGGAGTTTTGGTACTTTTTAGGAAACGTATCGCCGCCTCCCTCCTAGAGATTCATACTGACCCATTGGTAAGGTGTATCATTCTATATGCTAATATTGGTGGGAAAACATATAGGTTACTAAAGGGATTCAGTCATCATTTTTACGATACAGTTTTTATCACTAAATTACACGGTGTACATTGCACGTAATTAATTCTACAATTCCATTCTTGAATCGAAAAATTTATTTTTTGTGTGATATTGGTGTGTAGGCACCATCCCGGGTCATTGGGCCTGGTCATATGCTTTCAGAAAGAACCAGCACTTCCTAAGGGAACTGCTTTCAGATAAGCGATTGTTTCTCCTTTTATTCTTGGATCAAAATATGTGTATTTTGTGTAATTTGGGTGTGTAGGCAGACGTCTCAGGTCATTATGTCTGATCATGTGCTTTCAGAAAAAGCCAGTACTTCACAATGGAACTGGCGGCTTTCAGATAAGCTATTGTTTCTCCTGTCGTGACTTGGGTTAACTGGACTTGGACTTTTAGTATTGAGTACTGTTCTAATATCTACCACTAGGTAGGGGCAATGCAGGTGTCAGGGGGCTGTTATATGGTTACCTTCCCATTGTTCTGCTGAAGGGCTGCTGGGGGTGAAAGGGAGCGGGTGACAGGCCTGGACTGGCAAACTGTGGGTTGTGGCAAATGCCAGAGGGGCTGCTATAAGGTCCCATAGAAAGTCAGTATTTAGTGGGCTGGTGGGGGCTGTTTGGGCCTCTATGTGGGGATTGGGCCTCTGTGTACCTGAAATGCCAGGGCCTATTTTAATTCTCAGTCCGGACCTGGCGGGTGATATCACTCCAACTTGCAGTAGAGCAGTAAGAGGTGGAAATTTGCACAGGTGAGGGCATGCTCTTATCTTTCACTTATCATACCCTCTCCAGAATAGACCTTGCCTTAACTGCTGCAGACTGATGCTGCTGGTGAGAGAAATTGCCTACCTACTCTGGGTGATCAGAGGACCATACACCCCTACTGCTTACCCTAGAATTATCTCCAAAGCTTTGGAAATTAAACCTAGTTAACCAACCAATAGTTAAAGCTGACACTGAACATCTGGTGGAACAGTACTGGGAACACAAAGCTTGATATATAGCAAAACCAAGGGCTGAAACTGAATGTCACCATTCCCTCCCCCACATGTACATTATGAAAATGGGTGCAGCACTCCAAACATTCCATGTTTTATTCAGCCCAGAGAACCTTTGTACCAGGAGATAAGGATGGGAAACCATTAGCCTTCTTGGCTGACAAAGTTGCCTGTATTGAAAGTGAAAGAGCCGGAGAAGAAACACAACCCAAAACTATATCAGAAGAATTTGCTCTTTTCTGATAAGACATTATTCACCTCCAGAGCCACATCTACTGAGGAAGAACCTCACCTGTTCTTGCCCCATATCTCCATGCAGACCTTAACTAGTGAACATGCTAATTATTTCTAATCTATAACTACCAAACTTGGATTAGTGGAAGTAATAGTTTCCATCGAGGCTAATAAGGCACCAGGGTGGATGGATTTCTGGCTGAATGATAGTGGCAGCAACTCTGGGGCAAAGGCTGTTAGTGATATTCTAGGCTCACTCTCACAGCTTCATAAACAAATTCATTATAGGGGTAATTCCAAATTCAGGAAAAGATGTAAGACAATGTACCACTTAGCGGCCAATGTAGCTCCTAAATATAGAAATAGAAGCACTTGCTGAGCTATTAGCTCAAAGACTGGTTCATAACATCTTTAGTGGAGCCAGATCAAAAAGGCCGCTCCATGTAACTGGAAATTTGAGTCTTCTAGTGCAGAGTTGAAGCTGGCCATACATTCAGAGATCTGCTAGTTTGGTGAGGTTGCCATAGTAGTTGATCTCTCCCTGATATGCGCACCTTGAGGTGGGTGATAGGCCGATCCGATCCTGGGCCCTAGGGCTCAACTATTGAATAACAACAAAGTAAATAGTCAGATCGAGGGCCGCATTAATGAACGGATGCAGTTCTCCATCCAACAGGATTTTTAAACCTGCCTGATCAACATCTGGCCTTATCGATCAGGGAAGCCCATTGGACGGCCTATACTGTACACTGCCCAATTAGCTGCCAACCTTAAGGCATATATACCATAGACAATTTCTAACCTGCACTCCAAATATTGTACACTCCTCAACAGAGTACCCTAATAACTACTACACTACTAATCTAGTGCCAAAAAATGAATATCCAGTGTATACAAGGTGCTCCTGACCAAACTGTAGAGCCTCTCCTTGGGGTAAAACTGAAATGGGAACCACCAATGGAAGAGATGGACTGGGAGGAACTCTCAACCTCTCATCGGTGTCAAGGGACAGGCTCGTTTATGACCCGTTGCTGAACACAAATTCCCATGCCTTAATGATTTTCCTACTACAGGTATGGGACCTGTTATCCAGAATGCTCAGGGGTTTTCCGGATAATTTATCTTTCTGAAATGTGAATCTTCATACCTTAAGTCTACTAGAAAATCATGTAAACATGAAATAAACCCATTAGGCTGTATCTGTATACATACCTATATTTGATGCATGACATTGAAGGGCTCTAGGCTACCTACTGTTGCTAGCCTTAGTAAATAAGTATATAAACTGACCTATATTACAAGAAGAATCCCAGCAATATTTGATGAAACATGGGGCCCGTGGATCGAATCCACTGCAACTAAGCATATCTGTAGAAGGAATTCTTATCTGTCCTTTCTATTCTGTAACTCATCTGTTCTGTAAAGTTTAAAGTTCATCAATAAAAATTGATGTGGGGTAACACAATATCAGAAGATACCACTGCCGAAGACAGCCCTGATATGGAGATAAACTTAAATGATCCACCCCATGGCCGGAAATAACTGAACTCAACAAGGTGGAAATTATGGAAAGTCCCAATCACATGAAGAGTGCTTGAAAAAGGGGTTTTCTTACTGAAAGAAAAACTGAGTTTGCAATAGTTGTTCCTTTGTGACCTTCAAACTAGTTACACACAGGAGTTTCCCAGGTTGGACTTTGTTAGGAGTGTCTGTGGCACTGCACGTGCTCAGTGCTCTTTGAGCGGCTGTTGAGAAGTGAAGCTTAGGGCTGCACTTGGCATATTTCTGACTTGGCCTGTAACTAGAACATCATGAAACTTATTAATGTTCATCTGTGGAACAAAAGAGGCTTTCAGAGCTCAGCTCCCCTTCTATTGAGCCTGAAATGGCAAAGAAAGGACTTTGAAGAAAGTCCTCAACCTCAAAACTGTCCCCGCTGGGAGATGGTTACCTTTTAGTGTAATCAAACTTGGATTTGTGGAGAGGCCACCAAGGCCTGGACCTAGGGCGGCAGGATTTTAGGGGGCGGCATGCTGTCCAACCACTCCCACATTGGTTCAGAAATACTGGGGATGCACAGGAGATACGACAGTTTAATAAATTTCCGTGAGCCAATCCCCATTGCTCCGGTCCCGATGATGAAAATTCGAGTAAATAAAAGGGAGGCGACCATCGACATATCTCATAGGCGCTGCGTTAAAATGAAAATGTTGTGGACAAACTGTATCTGACCCCTTTATTTCCCTCCTACTTGGAGGAAAAGGTGAAACTTCTTTATTGCAACCTCAACCACTGTGTTATAATGATACAGAAAATGAAATAGAAAATGAAAATCAGTTACAGTAAACAGGGAGTGACCTGTCACATGATACAATGATGTCACAGATATTACAACCAGTTCTTTATCCTCAATAAATGAAATCACTTCTCACCTGTATCTCCTGTTCCTGCTCCCAGTGATGGCGGCTGCCAGGCTCAGTACTGAGCTCACCTGCTCCGTGTGCTGGGAGATTTATACAGAGCCTGTAACTCTGCCGTGTGGCCATAACTTCTGTCTGGTCTGTATTGAGAGAACATGGGACTGGCAGAGGAAGAGGAGAGAAGATCCCTCCTGCCCCCAATGCAGACAGAGGTACGAGAAAAGGCCTGAGCTGAACAAGAATGTGACACTGAGCAGCATAGTGCAGAGTTTCCTCCCTACTGCCCCCGAGCAGGATGGGCCTGGGATCTACTGTACTTACTGTCAGCACCACAATGTTACTGCCTGCTCTACATGTCTCCTGTGCAAGGTCTCTCTGTGCTATGAACACATGAAGAAGCACAGCAAGTCACCAGAACATCGCTTAACGACCCCGACTCCCTCCCAGAGGGACAGACATTGCTCCAAACACCCAGATCTGCTGCTGGAGTATTACTGCCCCCAGGATGGTGTCTGTGTCTGTGCCTGCTGCTGGCTGGTTGGAGACCATGGGGGGCACAAGGTGGAGCTGCTGAGTGAGGCCTCTGAGAAGAAAAAAGAGAAACTGAGGAAAGTTCTGGAGAAACTGCCCCCAGAGAGAGAGGAGACTGAGGGGCAAATACAGAGACTACAGGAGCAAAGAGGAGAAGTGGCAGAAAAAGCAGCCGGTGAGACTAAGAGAGTCACTGTACTTATTAATGATCTTATAAAACAGCTGAAAGCCCTGAGGAGTGAACTCGTCCTTGAGATCTCCTGCAAGAAAGACTATAATTGTGACTCACTGAGCGATCTGATCCAACAGTTGGAAATAAAGAAGGACAAGGTGACCAATAAGATCCGTCACATTGAGGAGCTGTGCAACATGGCAGATCCACTCACTGTCCTACAGGCACGGGAATCACATGGAGCTGAATTGTATGGGGCTGAGGGGGGAGATAATATGGAGATGGATGATGAAGAGTCCTATGGTGTTGATGATATGGATGAGGGAGAAACATTAAAATCATTAATTATAGGCTTATTTGATTTCATACATGGGCTTGAGGGATTGTCCTCCCCTGGGCAAGAGGCTACAGACCTGGTACTGGATATAAACACGGCTGGGAACAATGTGATTGTATCAGAGGACAAGAAAACTGCAACAGACTCGCGTACAGACCAGGGTTACCCACCAGCCCAGGGAGATTTCAGGATGAACCTCAGATTTTAAGTGTCAGCACTTTTTCCTCAGGGCACCATTACTGGGATGTGGAGGTCAGTGAATCAGGGGGGGACTGGGGGGTAGGGGTGGCCTATCCCAGTATAAATAGAGAAGGGTCTCCTTCCTGCATTGGGGAAAATGAAGAGTCCTGGGCATTGTACAAAGAAGATGGAAACTATTCAGCACGATATGATTATAAATACATTAATTTCTCTCTTCAACCTTCCTGCCCGAGAATCAGGATCTCACTGAACTATGAGGATGGACTTGTGTCCTTTTATGAGCTGAGTGAGCCAATCAGACACTTACACACCTTCCATGAGAAATTCAATGAGCCCCTCCATGCTGCATTTAGAGTATGTGGCGGCAGCATAAGAATTATTAGTTCAGCCAGTACCAGCACCTGCCCACTTGGGGGAGATATAATCAAATAATCTAAGTATCTTTATTTTACCTTAAATACAGAAGAACTGAATAATCAACTCTGTATATAGAGATACAGATACTTCATAACAGCACACTCATAGTTCTCTTTTGAGGGTTTCAGGGGTTATATTGTATATTTTGTTCTCTATCTCTGACACACACACCTAATTATCAGCCATACACACCCATAATTATCAGCCATACACACCCATAATGTGACTGACTATATGCTCGAGCCTGCCAATAATATATTTTCCTGACATTTCTGTAACTGCAGTTTCATTTAATAAAGATACTTACAGTTCCCATTTTGCTGACTGCTAGTTATGACAAAAATAGTTCACACAAATATTAAACAGTTAGAAGCACAATTGCACATTAATAAAATAGAGAAAGTACAGAGAAGAGCAACTAAGCTGATAAAGGGAATGGAAGGGATCAGTTATGGGGAAAGACAAGTTGGGATTGTTACACTGGAGAAGAGACAGTTAAGGGGGATATGATCACTATATATAAATATATAAGGGGATATGATCACTATATATAAATATATAAGGGGGATATGATCACTATATATAAATATATAAGGGGATATGATCACTATATATAAATATATAAGGGGATATGATCACTATATATAAATATATAAGGGGATATGATCACTGTATATAAATATATAAGGGGATATGATCACTATATATAAATATATAAGGGGATATGATCACTATATATAAATATATAAGGGGATATGATCACTATATATAAATATATAAGGGGATATGATCACTATATATAAATATATAAGGGGGATATGATCACTATATATAAATATATAAGGGGATATGATCACTGTATATAAATATATAAGGGGATATGATCACTATATATAAATATATAAGGGGATATGATCACTATATATAAATATATAAGGGGATATGATCACTATATATAAATATATAAGGGGGATATGATCACTATATATAAATATATAAGGGGATATGATCACTATATATAAATATATAAGGGGATATGATCACTATATATAAATATATAAGGGGATATGATCACTGTATATAAATATATAAGGGGATATGATCACTATATATAAATATATAAGGGGATATGATCACTATATATAAATATATAAGGGGATATGATCACTATATATAAATATATAAGGGGATATGATCACTATATATAAATATATAAGGGGGATATGATCACTATATATAAATATATAAGGGGATATGATCACTGTATATAAATATATAAGGGGATATGATCACTATATATAAATATATAAGGGGATATGATCACTATATATAAATATATAAGGGGATATGATCACTATATATAAATATATAAGGGGGATATGATCACTATATATAAATATATAAGGGGATATGATCACTATATATAAATATATAAGGGGATATGATCACTATATATAAATATATAAGGGGATATGATCACTGTATATAAATATATAAGGGGATATGATCACTATATATAAATATATAAGGGGATATGATCACTATATATAAATATATAAGGGGATATGATCACTATATATAAATATATAAGGGGGATATGATCACTATATATAAATATATAAGGGGATATGATCACTGTATATAAATATATAAGGGGATATGATCACTATATATAAATATATAAGGGGATATGATCACTATATATAAATATATAAGGGGATATGATCACTATATATAAATATATAAGGGGGATATGATCACTATATATAAATATATAAGGGGATATGATCACTATATATAAATATATAAGGGGATATGATCACTATATATAAATATATAAGGGGATATGATCACTGTATATAAATATATAAGGGGATATGATCACTATATATAAATATATAAGGGGATATGATCACTATATATAAATATATAAGGGGATATGATCACTATATATAAATATATAAGGGGATATGATCACTATATATAAATATATAAGGGGGATATGATCACTATATATAAATATATAAGGGGATATGATCACTGTATATAAATATATAAGGGGATATGATCACTATATATAAATATATAAAGGGATATGATCACTATATATAAATATATAAGGGGATATGATCACTATATATAAATATATAAGGGGATATGATCACTATATATAAATATATAAGGGGATATGATCACTGTATATAAATATATAAGGGGATATGATCACTATATATAAATATATAAGGGGGATATGATCACTATATATAAATATATAAGGGGGATATGATCACTATATATAAATATATAAGGGGATATGATCAATATATATAAATATATAAGGGGGATATGATCACTATATATAAATATATAAAGGGATATGTTCACTATATATAAATATATAAGGGGGATATGATCACTATATATAAATATATAAAGGGATATGTTCACTATATATAAATATATAAGGGGGATATGATCACTATATATAAATATATAAGGGGATATGATCAATATATATAAATATATAAGGGGGATATGATCACTATATATAAATATATAAGGGGATATGATCACTATATATAAATATATAAAGGGATATGTTCACTATATATAAATATATAAGGGGGATATGATCACTATATATAAATATATAAGGGGGATATGATCACTATATATAAATATATAAGGGGATATGATCACTATATATAAATATATAAGGGGGATATGATCACTATATATAAATATATAAGGGGATATGATCACTATATATAAATATATAAGGGGATATGATCACTATATATAAGGGGATATGATCACTGTATATAAATATATAAGGGGATATGATCACTATATATAAATATATAAGGGGGATATGATCACTATATATAAATATATAAGGGGGATATGATCACTATATATAAATATATAAGGGGATATGATCAATATATATAAATATATAAGGGGGATATGATCACTATATATAAATATATAAAGGGATATGTTCACTATATATAAATATATAAGGGGGATATGATCACTATATATAAATATATAAAGGGATATGTTCACTATATATAAATATATAAGGGGGATATGATCACTATATATAAATATATAAGGGGGATATGATCACTATATATAAATATATAAGGGGGATATGATCACTATATATAAATATATAAGGGGGATATGATCAATATATATAAATATATAAGGGGGATATGATCACTATATATAAATATATAAGGGGATATGATCACTATATATAAATATATAAAGGGATATGTTCACTATATATAAATATATAAGGGGGATATGATCACTATATATAAATATATAAGGGGGATATGATCACTATATATAAATATATAAGGGGATATGATTACTATATATAAATATATAAGGGGGATATGATCACTATATATAAATATATAAGGAGATATGATCACTATATATAAATATATAAGGGGGATATGATCACTATATATAAATATATAAGGGGATATGATCACTATATATAAATATATAAGGGGGATATGATCACTATATATAAATATATAAGGGGATATGATCACTATATATAAATATATAAGGGACAGTAATGAAATAGAGAAAGTACAGAGAAGAGCGACTAAACTGATAAAGGGAATGGAAGGGATCAGTTATGGGGAAAGGCAAGTTGGGATTGTTACACTGGAGAAGAGGCGCTTAAGGGGTGATATGATAACTATATATAAATATATAAGGGGATCATATAATAATCTCTCTAATGATTTATTTACCAGTAGCTCCTCCCATCTGACACAAGGTCACCCATTCCGATTAGAAGAAAAGAGGTTCCAGCTAAATATTGGGAAGGGGTTTGTTACAGTGAGAGCTGTGAAGATGTGGAATTGTCTCCCTGAATCAGGGGTACAGGCTGATACATTAGATAGGTACAAGGAAGGGTCGGATGCTTTATTCACCAGTAGCTCCTCCCAGCAGACAGGAGGGAGCCAATGAGATTAGAGGAGGGAAAGGGGTGTTACAGGGAGAGCTGGGAAGTGAATCAGGGGTACAGGCTGATACATTAGATAGGTACAAGGAAGGGTCGGATGCTTTATTCACCAGTAGCTCCTCCCAGCAGACAGGAGGGAGCCAATGAGATTAGAGGAGGGAAAGGGGTGTTACAGGGAGAGCTGGGAAGTGAATCAGGGGTACAGGCTGATACATTAGATAGGTACAAGGAAGGGTCGGATGCTTTATTCACCAGTAGCTCCTCCCAGCAGACAGGAGGGAGCCAATGAGATTAGAGGAGGGAAAGGGGTGTTACAGGGAGAGCTGGGAAGTGAATCAGGGGTACAGGCTGATACATTAGATAGGTACAAGGAAGGGTCGGATGCTTTATTCACCAGTAGCTCCTCCCAGCAGACAGGAGGGAGCCAATGAGATTAGAGGAGGGAAAGGGGTGTTACAGGGAGAGCTGGGAAGTGAATCAGGGGTACAGGCTGATACATTAGATAGGTACAAGGAAGGGTCGGATGCTTTATTCACCAGTAGCTCCTCCCAGCAGACAGGAGGGAGCCAATGAGATTAGAGGAGGGAAAGGGGTGTTACAGGGAGAGCTGGGAAGTGAATCAGGGGTACAGGCTGATACATTAGATAGGTACAAGGAAGGGTCGGATGCTTTATTCACCAGTAGCTCCTCCCAGCAGACAGGAGGGAGCCAATGAGATTAGAGGAGGGAAAGGGGTGTTACAGGGAGAGCTGGGAAGTGAATCAGGGGTACAGGCTGATACATTAGATAGGTACAAGGAAGGGTCGGATGCTTTATTCACCAGTAGCTCCTCCCAGCAGACAGGAGGGAGCCAATGAGATTAGAGGAGGGAAAGGGGTGTTACAGGGAGAGCTGGGAAGTGAATCAGGGGTACAGGCTGATACATTAGATAGGTATAAGAAGGGGTTGGATGGTGTTTAGCAAGTGAGGGAATACAGGGATATGGGAGATAGCTCATAGTACAAGTTGATCCAGGGACTGGTCCCATTGCCATTTTGGAGTCAGGAAGGAATTTTTCCCCCTCTGAGGCAAATTGGAGAGGCTACAAATGGTTTTTTTCACCTTCCTCTGGGTTAACTGACAGTTAGACAGGTTATATATAGACTTAAGTTTGAACTTGATGGACGTGTGTCTTTTTTCAACCTCACTTACTATGTTCCTATATATTTATATTTTATTCCAAGGCAAAGAATATACCAGTTAGTTGCAGTTAAAGGCTACAAGTACCCATATAAAGGTATGGCATTGCGTATACATATATATATGTGTGTATGTATATGTTATTATAGTCTTAACAATTGCCCCAAAGTCAATGCTAATAATGAAATGCAGATAAAAAGTTATAGGGGTGTAAACCCATAAGGGCTCGTTTACAAGTCGCCATTTCTACCTCTAATGAATGGTGCCAAGTCAACTGTTCATATATGAGCCCTATAGTGTGTCCTGTTCACTGGTTTATTAAAAACAAATCAAATGACATTACTATACATTAATACATTTTATTGTGATCAGCCAACGTTGGTCAGTGTCAGCGGTCAGTTCACCCCCAAGACTTGCAACACTGCAGCTCTTAGGGGCCGATTCACTAAATTCGAGTGAAGGGTTCGAATTAAAAAAACTTCGAATTTCGAAGTTTTTTTGGGCTACTTCGACCATCGAATGGGCTACTTCGACCTTCGACTACGAAAATTGAACGATTCGAACTAAAAATCGTTCGACTATTCGACCATTCGATAGTCGAAGTACTGTCTCTTTAAGAAAAACTTCGACCCCCTAGTTCGGCAGCTAAAAGCTACCGAAATCAATGTTAGCCTATGGGGAAGGTCCCCATAGGCTTGCCTGGGATTTTTTGATCGAAGGATTTTCCTTCGATCGTTGGATTAAAATCCTTCGAATCGTTCGATTCGAAGGATTTAATCGTTCGATCGAATGAAAAATCCTTCGATCAATCGATCGCAGGATTTGCGCTAAATCGTTCGACCGATATTCGAAGTCGAACGATTTTAGTTCCTAGTCGAATATCGAGGGTTAATTAACCCTCGATATTCGACCCATAGTGAATCGGCCCCTTAATGTACTGTCACCCTATTTTATCCCCAACTAGTGAGCTCCAGCATGGGGTATATTAGCTCCCCTTTCAGCAGGGTGGGCCTTTGATAAGTAGAATATGTGAATGTGCTGTTGAACTAATCCTGAAAAATGAAAAAGAAAGGGAAACAAAGGGGGTTATTTGCAGCGTGGATAAGGCCGGCTTTATTCAATATAAAGGGGCAGTACAGGGTTAAATACAGCACATGAGGCAGTTAAATGAATGGCAGGTACAGTCACAGGTAATAGTAGACACAGCACAGGTGGCACCAAGGTTGGAGAGTTGGAGGCTTCAGCTGTAGATTGTCAGTCCCTCCTGTGCTCCCTATAGTAGCCATGGAACAGACAGAGAATAGACACGGATTCCCTGCACAACATTCTTATACATTCAGGTCTGACATATAACACACAAACATGTTGTGCAACTTTACATTTTCCTCTATTGACTTGCTCTCCATTCCTATAGTAGCCTCAACTTCCCTGTCAGGCATTGACTTAAAGGGCATGTTAAGGCAAAAAAATAAAATCCCGTTACTTTCCTTAATGAAAAAGAAACCTATATCTAAATATACTTTAATTAAAATATGTGTACTAGAAGAGCCGTTTTTCCGGGTTTAAAATTGGAAATTCGGCTCTTAGTTACCAGGAGCGCCATTTTTGCCGCCCCTGGCAACCAGGGGGGCACTGCAGCCCGAGGCGAGTGCCTCAATTCACCTCATTGGCGGAGCGCTCCTGGTTCAGCCCATTCCTCTTTAAAAATATCTGATTCAATGTTAATATGGACCAGATAGATACAGGGCCGCCATCAGGGGGGCAAAGCGATGACAGTTGTTATGGGCCTGGGAGATTTCTGGGTTTAAGGGAGGCCACATCGGAGAAGAACGAAGAAGCCACACTTGAGAAGAAAGAAGCCGTCGTGGGAGGAGAACGAAGAAGCCACATTGGAAAAGAAAGAAGAAGCCTTCGCCACAGAAGAAAGAAGAAGCCTTCACTAGGGAAGAACAAAGAAGCCACATCGGAGAAGAAAGAAGAAGCCGTTGCCGGAGAAGAACAAAGAAGCCATTGCAGGAAAAGGACAAAGAAGCCACAACGGAGCAGAAACACTTACTGCAAATGCAGATCAGCTACAGGGAATAGAGCAGGGATTGTATGTAACTCCCTGTTACTGTACTACAACTCCCAGCACCCCTAGTCTTTCCCTAACACTTACTGCAAATGCAGATCAGCTACAGGGAATAGAGCGGGGATTGTATGTAACTCCCTGTTACTGTACTACAACTCCCAGCACCCCTAGTCTTTCCCTAACACTTACTGCAAATGCAGATCAGCTACAGGGAATAGAGCAGGGATTGTATGTGACTCCCTGTTACTGTACTACAACTCCCTGCACCCCCGGTCTTTCCCTAACACTTACTGCAAATGCAGATCAGCTACAGGGAATAGAGCAGGGATTGTATATGACTCCCTGTTACTGTACTACAACTCCCTGCACCCCTAGTCTTTCCCTAACACTTACTGCAAATGCAGATCAGCTACAGGGAATAGAGCAGGGATTGTATGTGACTCCCTGTTACTGTACTACAACTCCCAGCACCCCTAGTCTTTCCCTAACACTTACTGCAAATGCAGATCAGCTACAGGGAATAGAGCAGGGATTGTATGTGACTCCCTGTTACTGTACTACAACTCCCAGCACCCCTAGTCTTTCCCTAACACTTACTGCAAATGCAGATCAGCTACAGGGAATAGAGCGGGGATTGTATGTGACTCCCTGTTACTGTACTACAACTCCCAGCACCCCTAGTCTTTCCCTAACACTTACTGCAAATGCAGATCAGCTACAGGGAATAGAGCAGGGATTGTATGTGACTCCCTGTTACTGTACTACAACTCCCTGCACCCCTAGTCTTTCCCTAACACTTACTGCAAATACAGATCAGCTACAGGGAATAGAGCAGGGATTGTATGTAACTCCCTGTTACTGTACTACAACTCCCAGCACCCCTAGTCTTTCCCTAACACTTACTGCAAATGCAGATCAGCTACAGGGAATAGAGCAGGGATTGTATGTGACTCCCTGTTACTGTACTACAACTCCCTGCACCCCTAGTCTTTCCCTAACACTTACTGCAAATACAGATCAGCTACAGGGAATAGAGCAGGGATTGTATATGACTCCCTGTTACTGTACTACAACTCCCTGCACCCCTAGTCTTTCCCTAACACTTACTGCAAATACAGATCAGCTACAGGGAATAGAGCAGGGATTGTATGTAACTCCCTGTTACTGTACTACAACTCCCAGCACCCCTAGTCTTTCCCTAACACACTGCAAATACAGATCAGCTACAGGGAATAGAGCAGGGATTGTATGTGACTCCCTGTTACTGTACTACAACTCCCAGCACCCCTAGTCTTTCCCTAACACTTACTGCAAATGCAGATCAGCTACAGGGAATAGAGCAGGGATTGTATGTGACTCCCTGTTACTGTACTACAACTCCCAGCACCCCTAGTCTTTCCCTAACACTTACTGCAAATGCAGATCAGCTACAGGGAATAGAGCGGGGATTGTATGTGACTCCCTGTTACTGTACTACAACTCCCAGCACCCCTAGTCTTTCCCTAACACTTACTGCAAATGCAGATCAGCTACAGGGAATAGAGCGGGGATTGTATGTGACTCCCTGTTACTGTACTACAACTCCCTGCACCCCTAGTCTTTCCCTAACACTTACTGCAAATACAGATCAACTACAGGGAATAGAGCAGGGATTGTATGTGACTCCCTGTTACTGTACTACAACTCCCAGCACCCCTAGTCTTTCCCTAACACTTACTGCAAATGCAGATCAGCTACAGGGAATAGAGCGGGGATTGTATGTGACTCCCTGTTACTGTACTACAACTCCCAGCACCCCTAGTCTTTCCCTAACACTTACTGCAAATGCAGATCAGCTACAGGGAATAGAGCGGGGATTGTATGTGACTCCCTGTTACTGTACTACAACTCCCAGCACCCCTAGTCTTTCCCTAACACTTACTGCAAATGCAGATCAGCTACAGGGAATAGAGCGGGGATTGTATGTGACTCCCTGTTACTGTACTACAACTCCCTGCACCCCTAGTCTTTCCCTAACACTTACTGCAAATACAGATCAGCTACAGGGAATAGAGCGGGGATTGTATATGACTCCCTGTTACTGTACTACAACTCCCTGCACCCCTAGTCTTTCCCTAACACTTACTGCAAATACAGATCAGCTACAGGGAATAGAGCAGGGATTGTATGTAACTCCCTGTTACTGTACTACAACTCCCAGCACCCCTAGTCTTTCCCTAACACTTACTGCAAATGCAGATCAGCTACAGGGAATAGAGCGGGGATTGTATGTAACTCCCTGTTACTGTACTACAACTCCCAGCACCCCTAGTCTTTCCCTAACACTTACTGCAAATGCAGATCAGCTACAGGGAATAGAGCAGGGATTGTATGTGACTCCCTGTTACTGTACTACAACTCCCTGCACCCCCGGTCTTTCCCTAACACTTACTGCAAATGCAGATCAGCTACAGGGAATAGAGCGGGGATTGTATGTAACTCCCTGTTACTGTACTACAACTCCCAGCACCCCTAGTCTTTCCCTAACACTTACTGCAAATGCAGATCAGCTACAGGGAATAGAGCAGGGATTGTATGTGACTCCCTGTTACTGTACTACAACTCCCTGCACCCCCGGTCTTTCCCTAACACTTACTGCAAATGCAGATCAGCTACAGGGAATAGAGCAGGGATTGTATGTGACTCCCTGTTACTGTACTACAACTCCCAGCACCCCTAGTCTTTCCCTAACACTTACTGCAAATGCAGATCAGCTACAGGGAATAGAGCAGGGATTGTATGTGACTCCCTGTTACTGTACTACAACTCCCAGCACCCCTAGTCTTTCCCTAACACTTACTGCAAATGCAGATCAGCTACAGGGAATAGAGCGGGGATTGTATGTGACTCCCTGTTACTGTACTACAACTCCCAGCACCCCTAGTCTTTCCCTAACACTTACTGCAAATGCAGATCAGCTACAGGGAATAGAGCGGGGATTGTATGTGACTCCCTGTTACTGTACTACAACTCCCTGCACCCCTAGTCTTTCCCTAACACTTACTGCAAATACAGATCAGCTACAGGGAATAGAGCAGGGATTGTATGTGACTCCCTGTTACTGTACTACAACTCCCAGCACCCCTAGTCTTTCCCTAACACTTACTGCAAATGCAGATCAGCTACAGGGAATAGAGCGGGGATTGTATGTGACTCCCTGTTACTGTACTACAACTCCCTGCACCCCTAGTCTTTCCCTAACACTTACTGCAAATACAGATCAGCTACAGGGAATAGAGCAGGGATTGTATGTGACTCCCTGTTACTGTACTACAACTCCCAGCACCCCTAGTCTTTCCCTAACACTTACTGCAAATGCAGATCAGCTACAGGGAATAGAGCGGGGATTGTATATGACTCCCTGTTACTGTACTACAACTCCCTGCACCCCTAGTCTTTCCCTAACACTTACTGCAAATACAGATCAGCTACAGGGAATAGAGCAGGGATTGTATGTAACTCCCTGTTACTGTACTACAACTCCCAGCACCCCTAGTCTTTCCCTAACACTTACTGCAAATGCAGATCAGCTACAGGGAATAGAGCAGGGATTGTATGTGACTCCCTGTTACTGTACTACAACTCCCTGCACCCCTAGTCTTTCCCTAACACTTACTGCAAATACAGATCAGCTACAGGGAATAGAGCAGGGATTGTATATGACTCCCTGTTACTGTACTACAACTCCCTGCACCCCTAGTCTTTCCCTAACACTTACTGCAAATACAGATCAGCTACAGGGAATAGAGCGGGGATTGTATGTGACTCCCTGTTACTGTACTACAACTCCCAGCACCCCTAGTCTTTCCCTAACACACTGCAAATGCAGATCAGCTACAGGGAATAGAGCAGGGATTGTATGTGACTCCCTGTTACTGTACTACAACTCCCTGCACCCCTAGTCTTTCCCTAACACTTACTGCAAATACAGATCAGCTACAGGGAATAGAGCAGGGATTGTATGTGACTCCCTGTTACTGTACTACAACTCCCAGCACCCCTAGTCTTTCCCTAACACTTACTGCAAATGCAGATCAGCTACAGGGAATAGAGCAGGGATTGTATGTGACTCCCTGTTACTGTACTACAACTCCCAGCACCCCTAGTCTTTCCCTAACACTTACTGCAAATGCAGATCAGCTACAGGGAATAGAGCGGGGATTGTATGTGACTCCCTGTTACTGTACTACAACTCCCAGCACCCCTAGTCTTTCCCTAACACTTACTGCAAATGCAGATCAGCTACAGGGAATAGAGCGGGGATTGTATGTGACTCCCTGTTACTGTACTACAACTCCCTGCACCCCTAGTCTTTCCCTAACACTTACTGCAAATACAGATCAGCTACAGGGAATAGAGCAGGGATTGTATGTGACTCCCTGTTACTGTACTACAACTCCCAGCACCCCTAGTCTTTCCCTAACACTTACTGCAAATGCAGATCAGCTACAGGGAATAGAGCGGGGATTGTATGTGACTCCCTGTTACTGTACTACAACTCCCTGCACCCCTAGTCTTTCCCTAACACTTACTGCAAATACAGATCAGCTACAGGGAATAGAGCGGGGATTGTATATGACTCCCTGTTACTGTACTACAACTCCCTGCACCCCTAGTCTTTCCCTAACACTTACTGCAAATGCAGATCAGCTACAGGGAATAGAGCGGGGATTGTATGTGACTCCCTGTTACTGTACTACAACTCCCAGCACCCCTAGTCTTTCCCTAACACTTACTGCAAATACAGATCAGCTACAGGGAATAGAGCAGGGATTGTATGTGACTCCCTGTTACTGTACTACAACTCCCAGCACCCCTAGTCTTTCCCTAACACTTACTGCAAATACAGATCAGCTACAGGGAATAGAGCAGGGATTGTATGTGACTCCCTGTTACTGTACTACAACTCCCAGCACCCCTAGTCTTTCCCTAACACTTACTGCAAATGCAGATCAGCTACAGGGAATAGAGCAGGGATTGTATGTGACTCCATGTTACTGTACTACAACTCCCAGCACCCCTAGTCTTTCCATAACACTTACTGCAAATGCAGATCAGCTACAGGGAATAGAGCAGGGATTGTATGTGACTCCCTGTTACTGTACTACAACTCCCAGCACCCCTAGTCTTTCCCTAACACTTACTGCAAATGCAGATCAGCTACAGGGAATAGAGCAGGGATTGTATGTGACTCCCTGTTACTGTACTACAACTCCCTGCACCCCCGGTCATTCCCTAACACTTACTGCAAATGCAGATCAGCTACAGGGAATAGAGCAGGGATTGTATGTGACTCCCTGTTACTGTACTACAACTCCCTGCACCCCCGGTCATTCCCTAACACTTACTGCAAATGCACATCAACTACAGGGAATAGAGCGGGGATTGTATGTGACTCCCTGTTACTGTACTACAACTCCCAGCACCCCTAGTCTTTCCCTAACACTTACTGCAAATACAGATCAGCTACAGGGAATAGAGCAGGGATTGTATGTGACTCCCTGTTACTGTACTACAACTCCCAGCACCCCTAGTCTTTCCCTAACACTTACTGCAAATGCACATCAACTACAGGGAATAGAGCAGGGATTGTATGTGACTCCATGTTACTGTACTACAACTCCCAGCACCCCTAGTCTTTCCATAACACTTACTGCAAATGCAGATCAGCTACAGGGAATAGAGCAGGGATTGTATGTGACTCCCTGTTACTGTACTACAACTCCCAGCACCCCTAGTCTTTCCCTAACACTTACTGCAAATGCAGATCAACTACAGGGAATAGAGCAGGGATTGTATGTGACTCCATGTTACTGTACTACAACTCCCAGCACCCCTAGTCTTTCCCTAACACTTACTG
Source organism: Xenopus petersii (assembly GCA_038501925.1). Classification (NCBI taxonomy): domain Eukaryota; kingdom Metazoa; phylum Chordata; class Amphibia; order Anura; family Pipidae; genus Xenopus; species Xenopus petersii. The sequence continues at coordinate 1,248,283 of CM076687.1, forward strand.
CAAATGCAGATCAGCTACAGGGAATAGAGCAGGGATTGTATGTGACTCCCTGTTACTGTACTACAACTCCCAGCACCCCTAGTCTTTCCCTAACACTTACTGCAAATGCAGATCAGCTACAGGGAATAGAGCAGGGATTGTATGTGACTCCCTGTTACTGTACTACAACTCCCAGCACCCCTAGTCTTTCCCTAACACTTACTGCAAATGCAGATCAGCTACAGGGAATAGAGCGGGGATTGTATGTGACTCCCTGTTACTGTACTACAACTCCCAGCACCCCTAGTCTTTCCCTAACACTTACTGCAAATGCAGATCAACTACAGGGAATAGAGCAGGGATTGTATGTGACTCCCTGTTACTGTACTACAACTCCCAGCACCCCTAGTCTTTCCCTAACACTTACTGCAAATGCAGATCAGCTACAGGGAATAGAGCGGGGATTGTATGTGACTCCCTGTTACTGTACTACAACTCCCAGCACCCCTAGTCTTTCCCTAACACTTACTGCAAATGCACATCAACTACAGGGAATAGAGCAGGGATTGTATGTGACTCCCTGTTACTGTACTACAACTCCCAGCACCCCTAGTCTTTCCCTAACACTTACTGCAAATGCAGATCAGCTACAGGGAATAGAGCAGGGATTGTATGTGACTCCCTGTTACTGTACTACAACTCCCAGCACCCCTAGTCTTTCCCTAACACTTACTGCAAATGCAGATCAGCTACAGGGAATAGAGCAGGGATTGTATGTGACTCCCTGTTACTGTACTACAACTCCCAGCACCCCTAGTCTTTCCCTAACACTTACTGCAAATACAGATCAGCTACAGGGAATAGAGCGGGGATTGTATGTGACTCCCTGTTACTGTACTACAACTCCCAGCACCCCTAGTCTTTCCCTAACACTTACTGCAAATGCACATCAACTACAGGGAATAGAGCAGGGATTGTATGTGACTCCCTGTTACTGTACTACAACTCCCAGCACCCCTAGTCTTTCCCTAACACTTACTGCAAATACAGATCAGCTACAGGGAATAGAGCGGGGATTGTATGTGACTCCCTGTTACTGTACTACAACTCCCAGCACCCCTAGTCTTTCCCTAACACTTACTGCAAATGCAGATCAGCTACAGGGAATAGAGCAGGGATTGTATGTGACTCCCTGTTACTGTACTACAACTCCCAGCACCCCTAGTCTTTCCCTAACACTTAGTGCAAATGCAGATCAGCTACAGGGAATAGAGCAGGGATTGTATGTGACTCCCTGTTACTGTACTACAACTCCCAGCACCCCTAGTCTTTCCCTAACACTTACTGCAAATACAGATCAGCTACAGGGAATAGAGCGGGGATTGTATGTGACTCCCTGTTACTGTACTACAACTCCCAGCACCCCTAGTCTTTCCCTAACACTTACTGCAAATGCACATCAACTACAGGGAATAGAGCAGGGATTGTATGTGACTCCCTGTTACTGTACTACAACTCCCAGCACCCCTAGTCTTTCCCTAACACTTACTGCAAATACAGATCAGCTACAGGGAATAGAGCGGGGATTGTATGTGACTCCCTGTTACTGTACTACAACTCCCAGCACCCCTAGTCTTTCCCTAACACTTAGTGCAAATGCAGATCAACTACAGGGAATAGAGCAGGGATTGTATGTGACTCCCTGTTACTGTACTACAACTCCCAGCACCCCTAGTCTTTTCCTAACACTTACTGCAAATGCAGATCAGCTACAGGGAATAGAGCAGGGATTGTATGTGACTCCCTGTTACTGTACTACAACTCCCAGCACCCCTAGTCTTTCCCTAACACTTACTGCAAATGCAGATCAGCTACAGGGAATAGAGCAGGGATTGTATGTGACTCCCTGTTACTGTACTACAACTCCCTGCACCCCTAGTCTTTCCCTAACACTTACTGCAAATACAGATCAGCTACAGGGAATAGAGCGGGGATTGTATGTGACTCCCTGTTACTGTACTACAACTCCCAGCACCCCTAGTCTTTCCCTAACACTTACTGCAAATGCACATCAACTACAGGGAATAGAGCAGGGATTGTATGTGACTCCCTGTTACTGTACTACAACTCCCAGCACCCCTAGTCTTTCCCTAACACTTACTGCAAATGCAGATCAACTACAGGGAATAGAGCAGGGATTGTATGTGACTCCCTGTTACTGTACTACAACTCCCAGCACCCCTAGTCTTTTCCTAACACTTACTGCAAATGCAGATCAGCTACAGGGAATAGAGCAGGGATTGTATGTGACTCCCTGTTACTGTACTACAACTCCCAGCACCCCTAGTCTTTCCCTAACACTTACTGCAAATGCAGATCAGCTACAGGGAATAGAGCAGGGATTGTATGTGACTCCCTGTTACTGTACTACAACTCCCAGCACCCCTAGTCTTTCCCTAACACTTACTGCAAATGCAGATCAGCTACAGGGAATAGAGCAGGGATTGTTAAAGGACAAGTAACACTAAAAATGTTTGTGCTGACCTGCACTTATGTCTGCGCTCCTCTGTCTTGCTAGTTGGCTTCTTTCTAAAACTGGAGGTTACTGGGGCAGCTGCTGTTCAGTCTCTCTGCACAGTCACACACATATCACATAGCAAAGTTCCTCACAGACTTTTCCGTGGTGCCATTCTGTGCACCCAGGGTTGGACTGGGGGGCCTGGGGCCCACCGGGGCCGCTGGTCCAGGGCCCCCCTCTGGCCCCCAACTGTGATGCGATGAGTTTGACGCGACTGTGTGAAGGCACCGCTTGGCACATATGCATGAACTGCGTCATGTGCATGCCCAGACGATGTGCAGCGCAGAAAACATGTTTGTTTTTTTTTTCAAAATCAAAATATCGTGAGGGGGGGTCTGGCCCGGCTGGGTTTTTTCCCAGTGTCTCACCGAGCCAGTCCTACACTGTTTGCACCGAGCAGAGAGGCTGAACAGCAGCTGCCCCAGTAACTTCTGGTGAGTCACCATGTGATATGTGGTGCTGCGGCGGAGCCTGCTCTGCTCTGTGTTACACCATGTGGGAAAGGTGAGGGGACAGGGGAGTGAGCAGCTACCAAGCTCAACAGAGAAGGAGACAGTGAATAAAAAGTCACTGGCTGAACAGCAGCTGCCCCAGTAACTTCCAGTTTTAGAAAGAAGCCAGCTAGCAGGACATTGGAGCGCGCACGTAATTGTAGGTCACCACATCGCCTTTGTTGGAGGGGGGAGGAATGGATTTTTTAGTTACATTTTTTTTTTACTTGTCCTTTAATGTACGCCATATGTGCTGGCAGGCAAATACTCAGGCTGCATAAGAACATATGTACTGTTCTCTCTGCTCTCTGCATTCTCCTGCTCCAAGAAATGGTAAGTGCACGTTTTTTATACACTTACAGTACATTTATACACTTACACACACATTTTAGTAGAGAAAGAAGATTGTTTTTTTTATGTTACACACTTGCTCCCTTATTTACATATATTTACACACACTAGAAGTGCACAAACATGTACACATATAACTCACAGACAGGTTTTTGTTTTTTTTTTTACTTATTTATTGTACTCTTATCTTTTGTTTTTCTTACCTAAATAATGTTTATTTTGGCAACGTGACTATTCAATAATCAATTTTGGCCACTAGTTACGGTGTTAGATTATATAGTTATTTCATTGATTAGTTGGTCAGCGTGAAAATTCAATGCATGTTTTTTATTTGGGGTCCGTACATCCACATACTTTGGTAAATCTATGCATATTGGGCATCAAACTATTTAGTAGACCTCTGACGTCCATATTTAGGGTGATTTTTCTTTGTACGTAAAACATTGTGTGAGATAAATGCGGCAAACTGCAATATTTTAGGTATTTTTAAGAAATGTTGTAAAAACCTCGATGTTTAGAAAAGCCTTGCAGTTTGGTGTGGAAAGATGTCGTTATCTTTGTTGGATTCATCAGAATGTGCACTTTCCAAAAATATATGGTTTTGTGGGGTCTTTGTGCTGTTAGGAGGGTCTTGGGCCCCTATATGCCACGTGCTTGGGTACACCTATACATATTGGGCATCAAACTGTTCAGAGGACCCCAGGCTTTCATATTTGGGGTGATTTCTCTTGATACCTAATAGTATGTGGGAAATAAGATGCTCCAAAATGTCACCAAAATTGCCAAGTTTAGGAAAGGTTTGTGGCTTTGTGCTTTGGAGTACAAATACCTGCATACTTGGGTTTGGGGGAATGTGTACTTTATGAAAATATATGGTTTTCTGGGGTGAACGTACTTTTTTTCTACCTTTGCCTCCCCCTCCCACCCAAAACGATGTAAATGTGTTGATTTTGCAGTATCTGGAATTACAGAACAGATCGCTCAAATGGGGTGTCTACATTTTGGGGCCCCAATATGCCACATGCTTAGGTAAACCTATACATATTGGGCATCAAACTGTTCAGAGGACCCCAGGCTTTCATATTTGGGGTGTTTTACATTGATACCTAATGATGTGTGGGAGATATGATGCTGTGGAAGCTTTGAGGTCATTTTGCAACTTGGTAGTTTGGAGTACAAAGATATATTTACCCATTTTTGAATCTAATAATGGGTCGTTTTCTGGGGTAAACCTACTGTTAGTGGAATGTTTGGCCTTGAAATCAGAAGTATGTCGTTTTGTGGAGCGGAGCTTTGGACATTTGCTAGTGAACTGCTTGTAGATATTGATCTATACAAGTGAGGAATCTCCATAAAACGATATAATATATTTGCTATTGTCTCATTCAGGAGACATAGACCTTTCCAAATCGGCTGTGTTCTCGTACATCAAATAAATGATATTTCTGATATATGTGATTGTTCTTTGTGAAACATGATTGTTTTCATTTTATTAGACACTTAGAAGCCTTCAGAAGTGGAATTACACCAAAACTGTAGCAGATTTTGAAAGTTCAGGTTGTCCTGAAAAAAACAATGTATTGGTTTCCTGGGTTAACTAGAAGAGCCCCCCCAGGAAAGGACCTTACAGTGAAACAGTACAAAATGTCTAAAAACTGCTTGGCAGTAGACAAAATTGTTGTCAGGGAAAGGGTTAATACAGGGTGCGGCCACGTAAGTAAATACGGATTCCGTCCCCACTTGTCTCCTTCTCGTTTTCTGCTCCCAGTGATGGCGGCTGCCGGACTCAGTACTGAGCTCACCTGCTCCGTGTGCCGGGAGATTTATACAGATCCTGTAACCCTGCCGTGTGGCCATAGCTTCTGCCGGGACTGTATTGAGAGAACATGGGACTGGCAGTCGGGGATAGAGGAAAATCTTACGTGCCCTGAATGCCGTCACAGATACAGGAATCGGCCTAAGCTGAGAAGGAATGTGACTCTGAGCAGCATAGTGACGAGTTTCCTCCCTTGTGCCGCTGAGCAGGATGGGCCTGGGATCTACTGTACTTACTGCTGGTTCCCTCGTGTTACTGCCTGCTCTACATGTCTCCTGTGCAAGGTCTCTCTGTGCTATAAACATGCCGGGGAGCACAGCAAGTCACCAGAACATCAATTAACTTCCCCGACTCCCTCCCACAGGGACAGACATTGCTCCAAACACCCAGATCTGCCGCTGGAGTATTACTGCCCTCAGGATGGTGTCTGTGTCTGTGCCTCCTGCAACAGGGTCGGAGAGCACTGGGGTCACAGTCTGGAGCCACTGAATTGGGAAACTGCTGAGAAGAAGAAAGAGAAACTGAGGAAAGTTCTGGAGAAACTGAGGCCAGAGAGAGAGGAGACTGAGGGGCAAATCCAGAGACTGCAGGAGCGCAGGGGAGAAGTGGCAGAAGAAGCAGCCGGTGAGACAGAGAGAGTCACTGCCCTGTTTAGAGACATCAGGGAACAGCTGGAAGCCCTAGAGAAGCGACTCCTGAGTGACATCTCCAGGGAAGAAGAGAAGGTTTCCCACCAACTCCATGATCTGATCCAGGAGCTGGAGATAAAGAAGGATGAGCTGACCAGGAAGATCCGTCACATTGAGGAGCTGTGCAACATGGCAGATCCACTCACTGTCCTACAGGAACCAGAATCAGATGGAGCTGAATTGTATGGGGCTGAGGGGGGAGACAGAAAGCGCAGAAAGATGGAGGATATAGCAGTCCCTGCTGTAGGGGATCTGGATGTAGATCTGATCTCAGAGACATTACTCACAGGCTTAGCTGGGGTTGCGAGTGAGGTAAAGGGACGGTTCTTCCCTGGGCAGGAGGCTACAGACCTGGTACTGGATATAAACACGGCTGGGAATTATTTGGCTGTTTCAGAGGACAGGAAAACGGCTTCCTTTTCACCAAACTCTTATCTAGAAACCAATTTAAGATATAAGTTCCCTCAGGCTTTAAGCAGCAGGAGTTTCCCCTCAGGGCGACATTACTGGGAAGTGGAGGGCAGTGAGTCGGGTAAGTGGAGTGTTGGGGTGGCCTATCCCAGTATAGACAATGAATGGTGGAAATCCCAGATTGGGGATAACAATAAATCCTGGTGTATAGCCATGCGAAAAAAAAGATATTCAGTGAGACACGACATGAAAGATACACATTTACCCCACGTCTCTTCCTGCAGGAGAATCAGGATCTCATTGGACTATGAGGCCGGACGTGTGTCCTTTTATGAGCTGAGTGAGCCAATCAGACACTTACACACCTTCACTGCCACATTCACTGAGCCCCTTCATGCGGCAATTGCTGTACGTGAAAATGGTGGTGATGATGATGATGATGACGATGATAACGATGATGATAATGATGATGCTGATGAAGATGATTTCTGGGTGAGAATCATTAGTTAGGGCAGTGACAGCATGTGGTCAATAGGAGGAGATTAAGATTATTATTTAAATTGGTAAATACTGGGCCCTCTGACCCTATTTATACTCTGAAACATTGTTTGTTTAATGTCTGGAAGACCCTTTTTGTGATACATTCATGTAAAGTGCTGTGTAACTTGAGGCACTATATAAATACAGGATGATGATGATGATGATGATGATGGGAATGTGGGGAACAAATGGACACGTGACCAGACTCTCACTAGCTCCCCACCAACTGGACACATTTAGTCAGTCATCTAAATGATCTTTTATCTGTGTAATGTTGGGGGTCTCCAGATGAATTGCCCTTACATTATGGGTGGGACACACTTGGGTGGGTGAGTAGAGAAGTGTTTTCCCTGTGGGGTTAGATGATATTTTCTTTACATGTTGAGATTTTCCCATAATTGCTTTGATTTAGCAGCACTTGTGTATTCAGTGCTGTACATTTGTACAATACAATAACAGTGGGAAGCTTGGGTGTTAAGCACCAGCAGTTTCTCCTCAGGGGTAACCGACAGTGTCGTCTATAAATGTAGGGGAGCTGCGTACACTTGTCTCTCCTCTCTGTTGTTTCTGTACTGGGAGGAGCCCGCACCCATGTGAGTTGACAGGAAGTAGGTAGTGGGAGGGAGGAAGTGCTGGGAGAGAAGCTGACAGGAAGTGGGAGGGAGGAAGTGCTGGAAGAGAAGCTGACAGGAAGTAGGAAGTGGGAGGGAGGAAGTTCTGGGAGAGAAGCTGACAGGAAGTAGGAAGTGGGAAGGAGGAAGTGCTGGGAGAGAAGCTGACAGGAAGTAGAAAGTGGGAGGGAGGAAGTGCTGGGAGAGAAACTAACAGGAAGAAACCCCCTAATTACCATGTTCATTTTACAAAATTTGGCAGGTTATGAAAGTTTAAACATATTTCTGTGGCTTTTTTCAGTTATTACAGTTTTGCTCATGAAGGTGAATTGCCCTTTAAGCTGTGAGTCTTACTTTTCCCAAGTGCTGCTTATCTAAATTGTTACAATTACTTATTTGCTTATCTCAAAATTGTTACAAAGTATCTTAGTTGCACTTGGTGGATGTTCTGGGCTCTCTGCCAAAAGCCAATTAAGTTAGAAACGTTGTATCTTTTTCTGGCTGTTCAGTGCAGAGAAAGTTGGGACATTTCCATACAAATGCAGGACTGTGGGTTTAGCTGTCAAATGCGGGACTGTCCCGCTTAAAATGGGACAGTTGAAAAACAAATAAACAGATATAAAAAAAAATGGGACAGTTGAGAGGTATGTTGTTGTCATAGTGATTTTTCAGTGTACAAATTTGGGCTACTTTTAAAATGGCCTTTGGCTAGTGTTTGGCAAAAAATATGTAACTGGTTTCAAGACCATCTTCTCCTCATGTAAAACTATATAGGGCTGATCCACAGACAAAAGTTGCAGCTCTCCAACTCACCTAGCCAATGTCAAGGATGCCAGTAAAATAGTCTTCAAAAACAGTGGCCAAAGGTGAATCTCAAGAACTGGCTCAAAGGGGGGCAAAGACAAGGCCTTAAGGACCAGAGGAGGATCCTATGGAGGAGCAGTCTTTTTCAATGGAGGTCTGATTCTCAGAACTGCTTTAAAATCTATGGCCAATCTGGGAGAATTGCTATTGTATCCATCCAAGACAAAAGTATCTCAAAAAGGAAAATAGTGCAAAAGGTAAAAATATATACGCCCAGAGATTTTCCAAACTCTGATAGAGCAGCCACTGCTCTTGTCAATGCTCTTGTCACCCCCCTGGACTTGTGCTCCTTCTGTATAGGCTTCCCAGCCTATGCCGGATGCATCAGTAAAAACCTCTATCCATTGAGGCTCCTCCAGGGGAAAACCCCTGCGAAGATTCACTGGGTCCTGCCACGACACCAGGTGAGACTTGAAGGCTAGAGATAAATATATTTTCTGCAACCAATCCTTGCGATACAGATTCCAGTGAGCCAGGAACCACCTTTGAACAGGCCTCATTCTCCACATCATCCACAAGACTGATGGTAGAGGTTAGAAGGCCCATGAGTTCCCTGGCTTGCAAAGAAGTGGGATTCTGGAGATGCTTTGCTCCTGAGGTAACTTGTAAAGAAACCAATCCCAGAGAGCCCGGGTATATCATCCTCTGTGTGGGTACTGGATGACTCTTCTCTTTGTTCAGAACCCATCCAAAATGAATGAGTTGACCTCACCAAGAGTACATAGTTCTTGAGCATCCCTGGATGTCTTGCTACAATATAAAAACTTGTTTATACTCTTAAATCTAGAATAGAATGTAGATCTCCTGATACTTTTGTAACTAGGAACAAGGGGGAATAAATGCCTTGAACCCATTGCTTAGGGGGGACTGGTAAAGTTGCTCCATGGAAAGTAGCTGGGATATGTAGTCCTGCAAGACTGAATGATCGGCTACACTGTTTGTTCTTCCTGAAGAAATGAAGACATTGTCTTGTAATTATAGAAAGCACCCATTGATCTTGGATTTCTCTGGCCCAAACTTCCTGGAACTTCTGTAATCTTGCCCTTACCAGGAATGATAGGGCCAGCCTCACCTCATTGCAGCTTTGGTTGACTTTTAGGGGATCTGATAATCTTAGCCTTAGAGGCATGAAAAAATCCCAATTGACCAGACTTGTATTCCTTACCAGGCCTGTAGGATCTAGCCTCCTCTCTACACCTGGAAGATAAACTCTCCTCTTGTCTTTTTTTTTTTAAATCACTTAGTTTTGGGCAAAATAGTATTTTTACCACCAAAAGTAATAATATCATCCACAGATTTACCAAAAAGCTTCTTACCCTCAAAGGGAGGTTTACATAAAGTATTTTTTAACGGTCTGTTCAATGTTCTCTTTAGATGTTAAAAATGCTTTTTTTTTTTTCAATTCCATCTGTCTCTCTTTGAAATGTCTTCAATTGGGGCAGTGCAGTCTTTTTAGACAGACGGGTCACTGGAGCATCTACAGTTGGTGGATTTTCCCAGATCTCCATGTTTCTCGTGAGGAAAAGGATAAAGGTTAGAAAATGTGATCTCAACATGAGTCAATAATGTCCTTGATGCACAGGGAAAACATTCTTTTTTTTTTCTTAGAAAATAATGAGGTCGATTTAGGCTCTGGCTAAATGCCTTCTCAAGTTAAAGTGCGTCTAACAGCTTTAATCACAGTGATCCCCAACCAGTAGCTCGTCAGTAACATGTTGCTCTCCAACCCCTTGGATGTTGCTCCCAGTGGCCTCAAAGCAGGAGCTTATTTTTTAATTCCAGGCTTGGAGGTAAGTTTTGGTTGTACAAATACCAGTTGTACTGTCAGAGTCTCAATGTAGGTTGACAATCCACATAGGGGCTATCAAATGGCCAATCACGGCACTTATTTGTCTTATTTGGCACCACAAGAACATTTTTCATAGCTAGTGTTGCTCCCCAAATAGTTTTACTTCTGAATGTTTCTCATGGGTCCAAAAGGTTGGTGACCCCTGAGCTAAGGTATCAATTTAGCATCAAAACATTCTGAACTTTCAGTTTCCTCCAAAGAGGAATGGGAGGATAAGGAATCTTGAACAACAGAGGTAGAAGGAATAGGTTCTATAGAAACCATAGGTTACTTTAGTGTAAAAGCTACAGTGTCCTTGATCCTCCTGATTGAAGGATGTAGTAGAAGTGGAAGCAGACTCTTTTTCTTTATCATGTACAGCAAATTCCTGAAATCTGACCATGTCTCTTATGCTTTATAGCAGGATTGTCACATGCCCTACAGCAGTGATCCCCAACCAGTAGCTCGTGAGTAACATGTTGCTCCCCAATCCCTTGGATGTTGCTCCCAGTGGCCTCAGAGCAGGCGATTATTTTTGAATTCCAGGCTTGGAGGAAACTTTTGGTTGCATAAAAAACAGTTCCATTGGCAAATAGAGCTTTCTGTAGGCTTCTAGTCCACATAGGGGCTACCAAATAGCCAATCACAGCCCTTCGTTGGCATCCTCAGGAACTATTTTCATGTTTCTCCCCAACCCTTCTTACATTTGAATGTGGCTCACGGGTGAAAAAGGTTGGGGATCCCGGCCCTACAGGGTCTGACATCCCCCTTGTGCCATTTCTTAGAAGCAGAATCTTCAGCAGGAACAGGGTCACTAAGGTTTAATGAGAGAATGAATGAGCAGCTTTTTTTACAGAACCCTAAAATAAAATGTAAATATGCTGATAGGGCCGTCACACAGTAGATTTAGAAGGAGCACGCTTGCTAGCAGCCTGGTCCATGTTGTGGCACTTTAAGGGCTCAATAGGGCACAGAACTCTGAAGCCACGATGTTTAAGGGTCCTAGCTCCCTACGGCTGTGCTCTCTCCGCTTGCGTGCGCATACATTGGAGGAGGAGGTACTTATTGGTAAGGGAGGCGTGTTGTTTTCTTCTGCTTATCCAACAGGGAGAGAGAGAGAGTATACTCAAAGTTTATTATTATGCTGCCAGGGATGACCAGGAAAGACTAATTTAGTTTAATAGTGAGGCACATTACTAATAACTAGGGTTGCCACCATTTGATAAAATGCTCACCAGGTGGTGGTGGGGGTGGGCCGTGATGTAAAAGGGGCGGAGTGTGATGTAAAAAGGGGCGTGCCATGATGTAAAGGGGCAGGGCCTGAACGCACAATTGCCCAGAAGACAGCAAAAACGGTAAATTTGGAGTGGGTTGGGGACGGGCCATTCCTTGCAGGACTGTACAGATCGGCTTGTTAAAGAAGTGCTTAAAGGGATACTGTCACTGGAGGGTTTTTTTCAAAACACATCAGTTAATAGAGCTGCTCCAGCAGAATTCTGCACTGAAATCCATTTCTCAAAAGAGCAAACAGATTTTTTTATATTTAATTTTAAAATGTGACATGGGGCTAGATATATTGTCAGTTTCCCAGCTGCCCCCAGTCATGTGACTTGTGCTCTGATAAACTTCAATCACTCTTTACTGCTGTACTGCAAGTTGGACTGATATCACCCCCTCCCTTTCCCCCCAGCAGCCAAACAACAGAACAATGGGAAGGTAACCAGATAGCAGCTCCCTAACACAAGATAACAACTGCCTGGTAGATCTAAGAACAACACTCAATAGTAAAATCCAGGTCCCACTGAGACACATTCAGTTACATTGAGAAGGAAAACAACAGGCTGCCAGAAAGCAGTTCCATCCTAAAGTGCTGGCTCTTTCTGAAATCACATGACCAGGCAAAATGACCTGACATGCACCTACACACCAATATTACAACTAAATACACTTGCTGCTTCAGGAATGACATTTTATATTGTACAGTGAATTATTTGCAGTGTAAACCGTGTCATTTAGAAATAAAAACTACAGCATAAAAATCATGACAGAATCCATTTAATGTTTAGTATGTTATAGAATAGCAAATTGCAAGAAACTATTGAATTGGTCTTCATTATTTATTTATGTTTTTTGAATTATTTGCCTTCTTCTTCTGACTCTTTCCAGCTTGGGGGTCGCTGGTTCTCTGCCAAATGTGGGGGTCAGCCTTGCACCAAAAATCACATTGTCTTCACTCCCGGTGCTCTGCGGGGAGTCTGTGGGAGGGGAAAGAAAGGGAAGAATAGAAGGAGGCACATTAGACACAGAAGAGGAGACAAAAGAATGAAACTGGTTCCCATAGTCCCCCTCTCTATATACCCAATCAGGCAGAGTTCCCCTTTACAGACCTCCCAGGGCCTCTCTTACTTCTCACTAGCCAAGCCATTGGAGACAAAGCCAAGTCTCTGGAGGGAATTTGGTTTGGGGTTTACACCAGAGAAACCAATCACCCGTGTGTGAGAAAGACAGTATCCAGAATCCCATTCACCAGCTCAACCTCATACCAGCCCCATTCTTCCTATCGGTAGGTCCTTTATCCAGTGCGGCCTCCTCCTCGCTCTCAGAGCTTATGGTAATGGCGTTGCAGGAGTAGCTGAAGAAGATGGAGCTGGACTCATGAGTCAGGTAGTAGAAGCAGCCTCAGGGGAGTATATGCTGCTGCCTTCTAGTTGGGAGGAGCTCTGTTCCTCAGAGGTTGAGACAGTTAAGTCAATGGAGGAGTCTTTGGAGCACTTTAAGGACTCTTCATACAAGGTGGTGCCATTCTCTGTAGTCCCTGATTCTAATGACCCCTTACTGCCACCAATAGTAATTATGGCAATGTTCTTCTCCAGGCTTTCCTCTTGCTCTTCCTCAGCTCTTGGGTAACATACGGGAGTGGACATCACTTTTGGCTTGTGACTAGGGTTGCCACGTTTTAAAATAATTTCCACAGGCCGGAGGGGACGGGAACAAAAGGGCGGGCCATGACGTCAAAGGGGGCAGGTTGTACCAGCAAAGGGGGCGGGGCCAAGGCACGAATTTGGATGGGGCGATTCGTGACGTCAAAGGGGAAGGGGCAACGTCATGCAATTGGCCAGAAGGCGGCAGCAAAAAGGTGAGTTTTGACCAGACTGCAAGCAGGCCACGGGCTTTTGTTAGGTGTATTACAAATTTACCGGCAGCTACATTGCCGGTAAATTTGTAATACCGGCCCCGGCAGGTGTTTTACAGGCTAGGCCGCTAAAATACTGGCCGGGTGGCAACCCTACTTGTGACCCAAGGTGGGTGCTGCTTTTGGTTCTAGATCATCAGTTCTATTGACCCATCTACTGGGCACACACACAGCTGAGGGTTGGGGATCATTCAGACGGCTTGAAAAACTGATGGTTTCCGGTTCTAGGGAGAGGCTGGTCACTTCAACCTGGGGGGCAGCACAGAGGGGCAGCGTCACTGGGGTCTTATAGTGTAACTACAGCCTTCCTATACAGCAGCCGTTGTTGTTTATAGCTGTATAACCAGATCTGTGGCTCTGTGAATAGAGTGCTACCTGTAAGGACAAGCTTGGGACAACGTGGAGTGGAGATTAAGCAGCCTGTTGGTGTTCCTTTAGACATCCCTTAGTTAGGAAGCTCCAATAGGTGCATGGAGTCCTGTACTTGGCAGTATATGTGCATTAATTGAATATTCTGTCACTGTGCTCAAGACTTATACTGTGAATACTTTCTATACAGCTTATGGTGTAAGAGTTGCTTACTGTTGTGTAATGGCTGCATGAACCTGCTAATAAAGCACTGTTATACTCTACTCATCCTCAGCTACCCAAAACATAACATATTGGTGATGAGATGTCTCTTCTACCTCTGCAGCAGCCTGCACTTTTTCTCCCAAACCCTGGTGAGCCTATCATACCTTTTATTGCTTGGATTTGTATGTTTGAAAATGACATTATTGCTGCTGACCAAGGGGAGATTTCTGCTGCTAGAAAGCTTTACTTATTCACTGCCTGGGAGCAGAGGGACAATTCTATACATTACCATTACCTGATGAGACTTATGAAACTGCTCTTACTGCTATAAAGAACTTTTTCATGCCAAGAGTAAATATGGTTCCTGAAAGATATAAATTCCGCCAACTTGGACAACATAATGGCGAATCCACAGAACAATTTGTAGCAGCTTTGAGAGAGCTGGTTGTTACCTGTGAGTTTGGGAATCGGATGAAATGCTAAGAGACCAAATAGTGGAAAAAACAAAATCACCTCACATTAGAGAGAGAGACTGCTACTAGAGCAGGTTTTAACTCTTGCAAAGGCTATTACAGTTACTAGCCAAATTGAAACAGCAGTGGCAGAGGCTAAAACTCTCAGTCAGGGAACTGCTGGGAATGTACAGACTGTGAATCCAGCACTGGGGCCTAATAATGCACAGTCACAGGCAAAATACAGTGCTAAGGAAAGGGATTCACCTACACTGCAAAACCGTGCAGCAAATAAAAATAATACATACTGCTACTGCTGTGGTTCAATAGAAAATACTGCAAACATGCTACATGTCCTGAAAAGCTGTACGGTGCCACAAAAAAGTAGGACATTTTGCTCAGTCCCTAATGTTATAAAAGAGTTAACACTCATACCTCCCAACATTTTGGAAGTAAAAAGAGGGACAAATTTTTTTTTTGCATGTAAAACAGCAACATTTTTTGACCATGCCCTTTCTGTGGCCAAACCCCCTAATTACCATGTTTGTTTTACAAAATGTGGCAGGTTATTAAAGTATTTGAAAATATTCCTCCTTATCTAAACTGTTTATTTGTGTCTCAAAATTGTTACAAAGTATCTTATTTGCACCTGTTAGCTGTTCTGGGCTCTCTGCTAAAAGCCAATTAAGTGAGAAACTTTGTTTCTTTTTCTGGCTGTTCAGTGCAGAGAAAAGAGGGACTTTCCTGTACAAATGAGGGACTGCGGGTTGAGCTGTCAAAAGAGGGACTGTCCCTCTGAAAAAGGGACAGTTGGGAGGTATGCGGATGGCAAGTGAATCAGCACATTGGGCTGCAGGAATAGTGACCAGTGGGATTGGGATCATGTGACAGTTGCAGGAGAGACTCTTGGTCAGTTATTAGAGACTCTCTGAAGCAGAAAATGGCGGTGCCTCAGTTTTATGAGGTAATTCAGGTAGTGAGGGGGGGGGGGAGCAGCCGTAGCTTTTATAGAAATAGTAAAATAAAAGACATGAAGGGCGAGACAGGGGGACGCTGTCAGTTGCCTCCAGTACGTGTGTCCTACACCAGTAACACATTCACACCGTATCCCAGTCACACAGCCCATATCCGAGTCTAATATTCGTACAGCGCATTACACCGCGTTTTTCGCTATTGTCACACAAGATGCGTAGTCTCCAGTCCCGCCCCTTTGTTTCCCTCCATAAACACAACCGAAAGCACAAGCCGCTAGCACGCAATTCAAGACTAATCCGGCGGGCCAGAGAATATCACCGCCTCGGTGCCCCATGGGAATTGTAGTTTTTTACCAGGTTCTTGTCCGTCTAATGTGAAGCGCTTTGAACTTCAATTCCCGACAAGCAGTGGGCCGTCCGCTGCCCACGTAACGCGCTGGCCGATGGGAGATGTAGTTTCGCTAGTGGCGGTATCGCTTTGACTTTCTGGAATTCGGCGACGCTTGGGAACTACGTTTCCCGGCGTGACTCGCCGCTGTGTTTTGCACCGGGCTCTTTCTCGGCGGCTGCGGAAGGAGCGAAAGATGGCGGCTTCGGCGGGGGCCAATGGGCCGGGCTCGGCCTCGTCCTCCAACCCGCGCAAATTCAGCGAAAAGATCGCCCTGCAGCGCCAGAGACAAGCGGAGGAGACTGCGGCCTTCGAAGAGGTCATGATGGACATCGGCTCCACCCGGGTAACTGAGGCGACACTTTCTGTCACCACTGGCTCCTCATATTTCCTCTGTCTGTTTATTCTTCTTTATCTCTCTCTCTTCTATGTCCTTCTCTCTGTTTCTCTCTCACCTGTGCAGCGATTCTCTTCCCCGTGACAGGAAGTGATACCCCTCCCCCCATTATAATCTGTCACTGACTCTCAGATCTCCCCCCAACCTGGGCCTGACTCACTCATTAACCCCTTCCCTCCCCACTCTCACCTGTCACACTCATTAACCCCTTCCCTCTCTCACCTGTCACACTCATTAACCCCTTCCCTCTCTCACCTGTCACACTCATTAACCCCTTCCCTCTCTCACCTGTCACACTCATTAACCCCTTCCCTCTCTCACCTGTCACACTCATTAACCCCTTCCCTCTCTCACCTGTCACACTCATTAACCCCTTCCCTCTCTCACCTGTCACACTCATTAACCCCTTCCCTCTCTCACCTGTCACACTCATTAACCCCTTCCCTCTCTCACCTGTCACACTCATTAACCCCTTCCCTCTCTCACCTGTCACACTCATTAACCCCTTCTCTCACCTGTCACACTCATTAACCCCTTCCCTCCCCACTCTCACCTGTCACACACAGTCATGTTTAATATTAACCCCTTCCCTCCCAGTGAGATTTGTCTCGCTTATTAACAATATGGTTTATATTGGTGCCAAAAAAAATCTATATAGGTACTACTACACAGCTAATAAGAGATTCATAATCAAATATTATTAAAGGGATACTGTCATGGAAAAAAAAAAACCAAAACACATCAGTTAATAGTGCTGCTCCAGCAGAATTCTGCACTGAAATCCAATTCTCAAAAGAGCAAACAGATTTTTTTATATTTAATTTTGAAATCTGACATGGGGCTAGACATATTGTCAATTTCCCAGCTGCCCCTGGTCATGTGACTTGTGCCTGCACTTTAGGAGAGAAATGCTTTCTGGCAGGCTGCTGTTTTTCCTTCTCAATGTAACTGAATGTGTCTCAGTGGGACCTGGATTTTACTATTGAGTATTGTTCTTAGATCTACCGGGCAGCTGTTATCTTGTGTTAGGGAGCTGCTATCTGGTTACCTTCCCATTGTTCTGTTGTTTGGCTGATGTTGGGGGGGGAAAAGGGAGGGGGGATATCACTCCAACTTGCAGTACAGCAGTAAAGAGTGATTGAAGTTTATCAGAGCACAAGTCACATGACCAGCGCCAGCTGGGAAATTGAAAATATGTCTAACCCCATGTCAGATTTCAAAATTAAATATAAAAAAAATTGAAAAAATCAAAAATTTTTTGAAAAAAGGATTTCCGTGCAGAATTCTGCTGGAGCAGCACTATTAACTGATGTGTTTTGAAAAAAATGTTTTTTCCCATGACAGTATCCCTTTAAAGTTAATCATGGGGAATATACTCACAATTCACCCCAGTCCTAGGGTAAGTCCAAGTCAACATTTCAAAAGAGAAAAAATGTGAGTGTCCCCCAAAATAATGAATCAATCAATTAAAAAATGAAAAATGTATTAGGACATCAGAGCAAGACCTAACGCGTTTCGTGCCTCCCCTCCCCATTCACACCTGTCATAGGCAGTGATGTTATTAACCCTTTCCCTCCCAGTGAGATTTGTCCCACTTATTAACCCTTTCCCTCCCCACTCACACCTGTCACTTATTAACCCCTTCCCTCCCTGCTCACACCTGTCACACTTATTAACCCCTTCCCTCCCCACTCACACCTGTCACAGGCAGTGGTGCTATTAACCCCTTCCCTCCCCAGTCAGATGTTGCACACGAAGTGATATCCTTCTCTTCCCCTGACACAGATCTTGTATGACTTTATATCACACACACATACTGTATATATATATATTGGTGCTGAGCAGTGTGTGTGTGTGTTACACTTATGTGTGTGTGTGTTACACTTATGTGTGTGTGTTACATTAATGTGCCGCGTTTGTGTTTCAGTTGCAGGTGCAGAAGGTGAGGATGGGGCACATGAGGGGTCCTTACTATGGAGGGTCCCTTCCCAACGTCAACCAGATTGGCAGCAGCAGTTCTGAGTTTCAGGTGATTTGTACCCGGGAGTCTTTGTTGTGCCCCCTGTCTCCCCAATCAGTGTCTCAGGCACCCACTAAACCCCCTTTATTGTATGGCAGGGCCCCCCGCATTCACCCCTGGAATCATCTCGCAACACCCGCCACCACGGTCTTGTGGAGAGAGTTCAGAGAGACCCCCGGAGGATGATGTCACCCCTGCGTCGACCCCTTCACCAAATATCCTTTGCCCTGTGCCGTGAGATATACCATTTTGTGCCCCCCCCCGTTCTCACCGTTAGGTGGTACTTTCTTAACTTAATCATAACTTTATGTATGTTAAAAAATGAACAATTCTAAGAAATATTTCAATTGGTCTTTGTTATGTTTTATAGTTGAATTTACTTTTTTTTTCTTCTGACTCTTTCCAGCTTTCAAATGGGGGTCACTGACCCCATCTTACAGGGTTCGTTCACCTTTGACATAACTTTTAGTATAAAGTAGAGAGGGATATTGTGAGACAATTTGAAATTGGTTTTCATTTTTTATTATTTAAGGTTTTTCAGTAATTTAGCTTTTCATTCAGAGTCCAAATGTTGCCTTTATGTGGGAAAAATCCAACTGTGCAAAATATTTTTTACAAAAAATGTAAAAAATATAAAAAGGTAAAGAAAAATTGTGAAAATATATGTACACAGTCTTTATCCAAGTCTTTATCCGAACATATACATAATTGTCTCCTGTAATAAATAGACAATTAAGTATCTGCTGGCTAATTCGATTTACTTATTTATAGGGATGCACCGAATCCAGGATTCGGTTCGGGATTCGGCCAGGATTCGGCCT
Organism: Xenopus petersii; assembly: GCA_038501925.1. NCBI lineage: Eukaryota > Metazoa > Chordata > Amphibia > Anura > Pipidae > Xenopus > Xenopus petersii. The sequence continues at coordinate 1,267,259 of CM076687.1, forward strand.
TTTTCAGCAGGATTCGGATTCGGCCAAATCCTTCTGCCCAGCCAAACCGAATCCGAACCCTAATTTGCATATACAATTAGGGGCGGGGAGGGAAATTGCGTGACTTTTTGTCAGAAAACAAGGAAGTAAAAACTGTTTTCCCCTTCCCACCCCTAATTTGCATATGCAAATTAGGGTTCGGTATTCGGCCGAATCTTTAGCTAAGGATTCGGGGGTTCGGCCGAATCCAAAAAAGTGGATTTAGTGCATCCCTACTTATTTAGGAATAATGTTACAATATAATTCTAATAGATAAGAAGACTAATAGCAAATGGTAACAATGAATGAAAAGTTATAATGTTTCACTAAGAAACATGTTATAATTCTAGAGCCTTGACAAGCTTAACAAGCAGCAGCGGCCTGGTGTTTTATTTGGACTGAACATGGATTCTAATGAACTCTTGGATAAAGACTTCTACTTTCACAATTATTTATATTTTTTCCACTTTTGATATTTTGCACAGTTGGATTTTTCCCACATAAAGGCAACATTAGGACTCGTAAATGAATTGTGTATTTTGTAACTTATACTGATGAAATATGTTATCAATTTAAATGTACCCACGATGCACTGTAAGAGGTGAAAGGTCAGTGAATGCTTAAATATTTCCTTTGTGTATGTTCTCACTCACTTGATAAAGGGCCCAGCCTGAAACATGTAGTGGAGCATTTCCCCCAATAAAATCACTTTACAGTTGAAGTTTACTGCTTTGGATTTGTCCTGTGTTCTACTACAACATGATGCCCAAGAGATGTATAGGATAGTACATCGAGTCAGACATTGCATGGATTTATTTCTTTAACGTGACCACTTAGACAGCTCTCCGTACAACACGTCCTACCTCTCACCACAGCAGGAGCCCAGCTGGAGAAGGTAATGTGACTCTTGATTCCCAGAAGCCTTTGCTGGTCAGAACCAAAGCATTCCCCATGGCTGTCCTTTTACTGTTTGTATAAAATCTCAACACGGGACTTAAAGTGTTGCTATGGGTCCCTTTGCACCGGGGCTCATGTCTGACACTGTTTATTCCTTTGGGCACTTCAGGGCAGACCACTGGGCAAGGGCAAGTAGTCAGCAATTTGCAGCCCATTATAAGTAGCAGGAGTCAGACTTGGGACTTGACTGTTCTCCTGCTGGGGTAACTATCCCTCCCTTTTGTTTACTATCCCAGCTCAATTTTCTCCTTGCTCCAAACCCACAGAGTTCTGCAGTGTTCTAGACCAGCCCATATCCATAAACCTTTCTGCACAGTATGACAGAGCCCACCGGGATTCTCATTGGTACTGCAGTTCTGGTGTAACTGGCACTTATTACATTTGGTATCTGGTCAATATACACTCTCATGTTTTATTTGTCTCAACTCTGTAACATTGGGCCCCTGTTATTTACTTTGTCTCTATAATATAGAGGTTTAGTTGCCTTGGATCTGTAACATAGGGCCCCTAGAGGTTTAGTTGCCTTGGATCTGTAACATAGGGCCCCTAGAGGTTTAGTTGCCTTGGATCTGTAACATAGGGCCCCTAGAGGTTTAGTTGCCTTGGATCTGTAACATAGGGCCCCTAGAGGTTTAGTTGCCTTGGATCTGTAACATAGGGCCCCTAGAGGTTTAGTTGCTTTGGATCTGTAACATAGGGCCCCTAGAGGTTTAGTTGCTTTGGATCTGTAACATAGGGCCCCTAGAGGTTTAGTTGCCTTGGATCTGTAACATAGGGCCCCTAGAGGTTTAGTTGCTTTGGATCTGTAACATAGGGCCCCTAGAGGTTTATTTGCCTTGGATTTGCCTTGGATGTGTAACATAGGGCCCCTAGAGGTTTATTTGCCTTGGATTTGCCTTGGATGTGTAACATAGGGCCCCTAGAGGTTTAGTTGCCTTGGATCTGTAACATAGGGCCCCTAGAGGTTTAGTTGCCTTGGATCTGTAACATAGGGCCCCTAGAGGTTTATTTGCCTTGGATCTGTAACATAGGACCCCTAGAGGTTTATTTGCCTTGGATGTGTAACATAGGGCCCCTAGAGGTTTAGTTGCCTTGGATCTGTAACATAGGGCCCCTAGAAGTTTAGTTGCCTTGGATCTGTAACATAGGGCCCCTAGAAGTTTAGTTGCCTTGGATCTGTAACATAGGGCCCCTAGACGTTTAGTTGCTTTGGATCTGTAACATAGGGCCCCTAGAGGTTTATTTGCCTTGGATCTGTAACATAAGGCCCCTAGAAGTTTAGTTGCCTTGGATCTGTAACATAAGGCCCCTAGAGGTTTATTTGCCTTGGATCTGTAACATAGGGCCCCTAGAGGTTTAGTTGCCTTGGATCTTCAACATAGGGCCCCTAGAGGTTTAGTTGCCTTGGATCTGTAACATAGGGCCCCTAGAGGTTTAGTTGCTTTGGATCTGTAACATAGGGCCCCTAGAGGTTTAGTTGCCTTGGATCTGTAACATAGGGCCCCTAGAGGTTTATTTGCCTTGGATTTGCCTTGGATGTGTAACATAGGGCCCCTAGAGGTTTAGTTGCCTTGGATCTGTAACATAGGGCCCCTAGAGGTTTATTTGCCTTGGATTTGCCTTGGATGTGTAACATAGGGCCCCTAGAGGTTTATTTGCCTTGGATCTGTAACATAGGGCCCCTAGAGGTTTATTTGCCTTGGATCTGTAACATAGGGCCCCTAGAGGTTTAGTTGCCTTGGATGTGTAACATAGGGCCCCTAGAGGTTTAGTTGCCTTGGATCTGTAACATAGGGCCCCTAGAAGTTTAGTTGCCTTGGATGTGTAACATAGGGCCCCTAGAGGTTTATTTACCTTGGATCTGTAACATAGGGCCCTAGAGGTTTAGTTGCCTTGGATTTGTAACATAGGGCCCCTAGAGGTTTAGTTGCCTTGGATTTGTAACATAGGGCCCCTAGAGGTTTAGTTGCCTTGGATCTGTAACATAGGGCCCTAGAGGTTTAGTTGCCTTGGATTTGTAACATAGGGCCCCTAGAGGTTTATTTGCCTTGGATTTGCCTTGGATGTGTAACATAGGGCCCCTAGAGGTTTATTTGCCTTGGATCTGTAACATAGGGCCCCTAGAGGTTTATTTGCCTTGGATGTGTAACATAGGGCCCCTAGAAGTTTAGTTGCCTTGGATGTGTAACATAGGGCCCCTAGAGGTTTATTTACCTTGGATCTGTAACATAGGGCCCTAGAGGTTTAGTTGCCTTGGATTTGTAACATAGGGCCCCTAGAGGTTTAGTTGCCTTGGATTTGTAACATAGGGCCCCTAGAGGTTTAGTTGCCTTGGATCTGTAACATAGGGCCCTAGAGGTTTAGTTGCCTTGGATTTGTAACATAGGGCCCCTAGAGGTTTATTTGCCTTGGATTTGCCTTGGATGTGTAACATAGGGCCCCTAGAGGTTTATTTGCCTTGGATCTGTAACATAGGGCCCCTAGAGGTTTAGTTGCCTTGGATTTGTAACATAGGGCCCCTAGAGGTTTAGTTGCCTTGGATTTGTCTTGGATGTGTAACATATGGCCCCTAGAGGTTTAGTTGCCTTGGATGTGTAACATAGGGCCCCTAGAGGTTTAGTTGCCTTGGATTTGTAACATAGGGCCCCTAGAGGTTTAGTTGCCTTGGATTTGTAACATAGGGCCCCTAGAGGTTTAGTTGCCTTGGATCTGTAACATAGGGCCCCTAGAGGTTTAGTTGCCTTGGATCTGTAACATAGGGCCCCTAGAGGTTTAGTTGCCTTGGATTTGTAACATAGGGCCCCTAGAGGTTTAGTTGCCTTGGATTTGTCTTGGATGTGTAACATATGGCCCCTAGAGGTTTAGTTGCCTTGGATGTGTAACATAGGGCCCCTAGAGGTTTAGTTGCCTTGGATTTGTAACATAGGGCCCCTAGAGGTTTAGTTGCCTTGGATTTGTAACATAGGGCCCCTAGAGGTTTAGTTGCCTTGGATCTGTAACATAGGGCCCCTAGAGGTTTAGTTGCCTTGGATGTGTAACATAGGGCCCCTAGAGGTTTAGTTGCCTTGGATCTGTAACATAGGGCCCCTAGAGGTTTAGTTGCCTTGGATCTGTAACATAGGGCCCCTAGAGGTTTAGTTGCCTTGGATGTGTAACATAGGGCCCCTAGAGGTTTAGTTGCCTTGGATTTGTAACATAGGGCCCCTAGAGGTTTAGTTGCCTTGGATTTGTCTTGGATGTGTAACATATGGCCCCTAGAGGTTTAGTTGCCTTGGATGTGTAACATAGGGCCCCTAGCGGTTTATTTAGAAGATGTAACACACAGCAAGAGGGCAATCAGGGATACAGGATATTAAAGGGATACACTCACTAATCCTTTTAACACACAGGAAAAAACATTCTCCCAACAAGGATACTGTTGCCTTTCAATTGCCCCCCAGTGACTCAAGAAACTGCTATAATTAATTTTCAGGCTGTGAATGTGACGGACAGCGGTGAGAATAAAGACTAAAGAGCATTACAATGTTTGGGATTTCTGCTTTAATATCATTTCTTGTTCTCTGGGTTGTTAGGGGTGGGATTTCGCCTGTGCTCTGCCTGAGGGCAGGACTTCCTCCTGTGCCCTCTCTTAGGGCGGGACTTCCTCCTGTGCTCTGCCTGCGGGATGTGCCCACTCTGGTGGGAGGAGTCTCTTGTCTGTTAACAGGTAGAGCACAAGTGAGAATCATCACTTAAAGGGGATGTTCACCTTCCAAATACCTTTTCAGTCAATTGTTTTCAGATTGTCCACCAGAAATAAAGAATTTTTTCAAATACTTTACTTTTTTTATTTTTTACCGTTTTTTTCAAAATCTAAGTGTAAAGTTGAATGTTTGTGTGTCTGGTGTTTGATTCTGACAGCTCAGTAATTCAGGTGCAGATTCTGAACAGTTTCAACTTTGCAACATTTAGTTGATCCATTTCTCAGCAGCATCTCTGGAGTATCAGTAACTATTGTATCAAGTCTAACAGCTGCCTGTAATGAAACCCAGAGATTCTGCTCAGCAGGGACAAACATAACGAATGTATCAACTCAGTTGTATCAATTTAGAATAGTCTGCGACCCACCCCCCTCAGAGCTGCTTTAGGGTCAAGGCACACAGGCAGATTCAGGGAGATTAGTCACCCGAAGAAGAGGAGATTTGTTGCCAGACACTTATCTCCCTGAATCAGCCTGTGTGCCCTGACCCGTAGAAGGTGAAAAAATGACACTTTACACTTCAATATTAGATCATTTGTAACACACAGAAAATAGAAAGTAATTGGAAAAAGTCTTTATTTCTGGTGATCTATCTGAAACCAACTGAACTGAAAAAAGTGTTTGAAGGTGAACATCCCCTTTAACATGTTTGGCTGGAGCACCTACCACAGGGCTTGTACTCAGAACCCCCACGTATTTTATACCGACTCTTTCCTCCCCTCTGTGGCTGCCCAACACTGAGCCCTGGTTCCCTGGATAACTCTGCTGTTTTTCATTATAAAGGAACATGCCCTGGGGAAACTACCCCTCGGACACAGGACAGCTCTTTAGGTTGCCGACTGCTCTGAACAGGTGAAACTTCTTCTGCTGCTGCTTCTCTCTCTTGCTGCTTCTCTCTGCCGCTTGCTGCTTACTGGGAGGAGCTAAGCAGCTGTGTGGTCCCCTCTGCCCCTTCTACCACAAGTGCCTTATTGCTTAGGGGTGTGTATGACTGAGTGGGTGGGTGCCTGGGTTAGCTTTGCGTGACTGTGAGTGGGTGCCTGGGCTAGCAGTGGGTGCCTGGGTTAGCTTTGCGTGACTGTGAGTGGGTGCCTGGGCTAGCAGTGGGTGCTTCTGCTGCATATGATAAGGCTGGATTTAAGACACCCTCAAGCAACGTGTGGCCCCCTTCTGGCTTCATTGTTTTTTCTGCAACGCGTGACGCCGTCTGGTTGCTGCTCTCTCACTCCTCCAGCTGATACGTGTCTATGATTTCTCCTCAGGACAAACTCGGACTCGGCTCTCCATACCAGTGTGATGAATCCCAGCTCACAGGATCCATACGCTGCTGCCACACAGGGTGTAACTCTACCCAACAGGAGAACCGGTGGGTTGTATTTATTTTCCCTCAGTTTCTTCCAATAGTTCTCCAATTTGGGGCAACCCTGTTAGACTCGTGTTCTGGCAGAAAGAAGGCTGATGCAGCCAGTACATAATCAGCTGGTTATTATTGGGGTGCTCTTGCAGATCTGCACCATGTTACTGGATACTCTTGTTTTTCATGAGTTGCCCAGACCAAGCAATACAGTTATATACATGCAGAGGGGAGACACTGGGGTTCAGGCCTTTACTAGACTTTTAGCTGAAGCTTCTGGGTGGATCAGGAATTAAATTGTGGGGTCTCTGGGCAGTGAAAAGCTGATGCCAGCTCATCTGTTGTGTTTCCTTTCTAATGTCCCCCTTAGCTTTTTCCTTCCCGGCACCAGCAATAGAGGAAGACCTCCATATGGATAGCAGCCACTTGCTCAAACCATGTGATGCTAAAAGGGTGAGTCTTTGGTCTTTGTTCTTCCAGGAACGGGTGCAGGTTCATGTGGGTTAGGTCTCACTACAGAAACTGGAATGGACCCGGGTAACTGCTTTCTCTTATCTTGTACATGAGAGAGTAAATTTCTGTTTATTCTATTTATCATATCCCCACAGATGCTCATGTCATCCTCTCGGCCCAAATCATGTGAAGTGCCAGGAATTATGTAAGTGACTTCCAAGCCCCACACCTGATGATAAGCTGTAATGTATTTATGATTCTTTTGGGTAGAATGTTGATTTAATTATTTTGTACACTGGGCAGTAGAGGTACCTAGAACTGTATTATGTTGTACACTAGTCAGTATGGGTTCCTAGAACTGTATTATGTTGTACAATAGACAGTAGGGGTGCATAGACCTGTATTATGTTGTACACTAGACAGTAGGGGTGCATAGACCTGTATTATGTTGTACACTAGGCAGTAGGGGTACCCATAACTGTATTATGTTGTACATTGGGTAGTAGAGGTACCTAGAACTGTATTATGTTGTACACTAGGCAGTAGGAGTATCTTGAACTGTACTATGTTGCACACTACGCAGTAAGGGGTACATAGAACTGTATTATGTTGTACACTAGGCAGTAGGGGTACCTAGAGCTGCATTATGTTGTACACTGGGTAGTAGAGGTACCTAGAACTGTATTGTGTCGTACACTAGGCAGTAGGAGTACCTAGAACTTTATTATGTTGTACACTAGGCAGTAGGGGTACCTAGAACTGTGTTATGTTGTACACTAGAGAGTAGGGGTACCTAAACTTATGTTGTATGCTAGGCAGTAGGCATTGACAGTGCCAGGAGATGCCATTATTCATACACTGCAGAGTATATAGGGACTGTTGGAATTGTTGGTTCCCAGGGATATTTTAATTGTTCTCTTTGACATTTCAGCATTTGTCCATCTGTGGACGAACCTACAAGTATCCCTCCAGTGGCCTCCGTCCTTAATTCTGGGGGCTCGCTGCCGGACCTCACTAATCTGCACCTGCCTTCTCCTCTCCCCACCCCACTGGATCTGGATGAGTCAGGATTTAGCAGTTTTAGTGGGGGCGGCAGCACTGGGAATTTGGCAAATACCATGACCCATTTGGGGATCAGCAGGATTGGGATGCCCCCAGACTATGAAATTCCAGGTACCACCATGAGCCATTCTGCTTTCCCAGCATTGGCCTTTTAATGGATATAATACCAATGAGCTTTGCTTCTGTTTGCAGGTTTCTCCCTATCGTCGGCGCAGAACTCACTGAGTCGGTCGTCTCTTCAGTCGTCACTGAGCAACCCAAATCTTCAGGCCTCCCTTAGCAACCCAAATCTTCAGGCCTCCCTTAGCAACCCCTCTCTGCAGACCTCCTATAGCAACCCCTCCCTGCAGTCCTCTCTGAGCAGCCAATCTCTCACCTCTTCCCTCAGCAACAGCAACCAAAGCCTTCCCTCTGCATACAGCACCCCTTCCTCCCCATCTTCCTCGTTCCCTCCTCCGGTGCCGGCCCCCATGAACACATCGCCTCGTCGCAGAGTCCCACTGAGCCCTCTCACTCTCCCTCTTGGGGGAGACTCTAGAAGACCCCACCAGAAACAGTTCTCCCCTACAATGTCTCCTACATTGAGTTCCATTACCCAGGTAGGTCTCTATGAATTGCCTGTGTTTACATGTTGATATGTTCTGTACTCTTCCTCTGATCATGTTCAATTTCTGTTTCTTAGGGAGTCCCTTTGGATACAAGCAAATTTCCTGGTGACCAGAGGCTGCCTCCTTACCACTATAGTCATACCAGTCTACTCCACCCATCTCAGCAGCCTCTGCATCAGTCCCAGCAGCCTTTGCACCAGCAACTTCAGCCGCCATCACAGCAGCCTTTTGTTCAACCGCAGCAGCACTTGCACCGCTCCCAACAGCCATCGCATCAACCTCAGCAGTCATCGCATCAGTCCCAGCAGCCTCTGCATCAAAGTCAGCAAGCACTGCATCTGTCCCAGCAGTCTTTGCACCAGCCTCAGCAGCCATTGCACGAAACTCAGCAATTGTTGCACCAGTCCCAGCAGCCTTTGCATCAATCCCCACACAATTTACAAAAGTCTGAGCAGCCTATGCACCGGTCTCAGCAGACTCTGCTCCATTCTCAATCATCTGGGAACCAGTCCCAGCAGCCGGTTCATCAGTCACAGCCAACAGGGAACCAATCTCATCAATCTCAGAATCAGTCCCATGAACCTATGAATCCTTCCCAGCGACTTTTGCCACATTCTCAAGTACCTATGAATCAGTCTCAACAACAGCGTGTGAACCAGTCCCAGGCAACATCAAACCTATCCCAGCAGCCATCCCAGTCTCACCAGTCCTCCCAACACAGTCAGCAGCCTCTACTGCAGTATACCCAGAAGCCTTTGCAACAAGCTCTACCAGGTTCTCAACAAGTTTATTCTGCATCTCCGCACTTTCCTGCATCATACCAGCAGAATTCAGGGGGTCAGTCTTACCAGCAACTGTTTGAACATTACAGCTTGGAGAATGTAGGTATTCCCTGTGGTCTCTTCCTGCTCACTGCCTTGTGTAGGAGGGTAGAAGTATTTGCTGTGTGTATCTAAGTAAAGAAGTGTATTATAGGGGGAAGGAATAATGTCAGACTGCCTGAACTGAATTTAAATTTTTTGCTTTTGTGTTCAGTTTGAACAGTTCAACATGGTGGAAGGTCACAGTGGGTGTTTTGGGGTGAGCAGTGGATTATTCTCTGGAGAGCAGCAGCAGCAGCAGCAGCACGGTGGGACTCTGAATGGCACCCAGGCTCTAAACAAACACAACCTGAACAACTGCAGTCGACATGAACCCATCCCAGATATCATTCTCACAGGTTTGTCTGTTCCTTTTCCTTGTACCTGTGCTCTTTTCTCCACGTCAGCTGTCAGCTCACTCACGTCCCCCCTACACCTGCCAGCGTCTCTCTCACCTGCTCCCTACACCTGCCAGCTTCTCTCTCATTTGCTCCCTTTGCCTGTCAGCTTCTCTTTCACCTGCTCCCTACACCTGTCGGCTTCTCTCTCATTTGCTCCCTTCGCCTGTCAGCTTCTCTCACCTGCTCCCTACACCTGTCGGCTTCTCTTTCACCTGCTCCCTACACCTGTCGGCTTCTCTCTCATTTGCTCCCTTCGCCTGTCAGCTTCTCTCACCTGCTCCCTACACCTGTCGGCTTCTCTTTCACCTGCTCCCTACACCTGCCAGCGTCTCTCTCACCTGCTCCCTACACCTGCCAGCTTCTCTCTCACCTGCTCCCTACACCTGCCAGCTTCTCTTTCACCTGCTCCCTACATCTGTCGGCTTCTCTTTCACCTGCTCCCTACATCTGTCGGCTTCTCTTTCACCTGCTCCCTACACCTGCCAGCTTCTCTTTCACCTGCTCCCTACACCTGTCAGTTTCTCTTTCACCTGCTCCCTACACCTGCCAGCTTCTCTCTCACCTGCTCCCTACACCTGTTGGCTTCTCTCTCATTTGCTCCCTTCGCCTGTCAGCTTCTCTCTCACCTGATCCCTACAGGTATCAACCATACCCCTGCACCTAAGAGCTTTTCTCTTGCACCTGCTTGTCATATGCCTGTCAGCTTCTCTCTCACCTGTCCTCTAAATTTCCTAGTAAAAGGGGGATTATTAATGGCAAGGAATACATTCTCTCGTTGCTTCCTTCGATGCTCAGGGAGTCCAGCACTGCCTTGTTCATCATTTCCCCTCCAGCTTATTCTCCAATGATTTTTAGCTATCCCCCACACTTGCAGTCTTCATTGTTGTATAGAAGTGGGAACAACCCAACTCCAGTTACTTGGTTACTGGATGAGAATGTATCCTTGTTGTAAAAATCCCCCTGCACTGTTTGATACATGATCATGTGATATATCTTACCTGCCTGTTCCCTCACAGCTGTGGACTCCCCACCAGGTTTCTCAAAGGAAATCACATCTGCCTTGTCCTGTGTCCCAGGGTTTGAAGTTGACCAGTCCCTGGGATTAGAGGAAGACCTTAATATAGAACCACTCACCTTGGATGGACTCAACATGCTGAGTGACCCATATGCCCTCCTTACAGACCCTATGGTGGAGGATTCTTTTCGCTCTGATCGGTTACAATGAAGGGAGCTGGTTGGCTCTGGCAGAGCTTCTCCCCGCTGCATCCAGTTTGCCCAAAGGTTCTCAGGGGATCCCATCTCCAGCATGAAAATCCAAACAACCAAAGAAAAGCTCAGCTCTATGTACAGAAAACCTATATATACTACTATATTTAATAGGCCAGTGCTTTTGCCATATAAGGGCTGTGCATCACAGAGCTAAGATTGTTCTGATAGATCTGCTGCTGTGCTGGACACAGAGAATTCCCCGTCCCAGCATTTTCTGCCAGCCTTCCTCACCAGCAGATTTATTCTCTTAGGGATCGTCTGGATTTATTCTGACTTCCTAACACTCTTGTTTGTTCAGATGGAGTATTCCAAACCAGTGCATTGATTATGTGGAGAATATAATATATAGAGTGAGACAGAGAGACCTATACAGCAGGGGAAACAAAACCCAAGGTGAAGATGCCAAGGGAGGATTTATTCCATGTTAGCTGAGTGATCTGAGGTCCGGCTTCCCTACAGTCTTCAGAAAAGTACCCAATCAGAAGATTCAATTGAAAGTGAAGGCCTTAAAGGAGAACCAAACCATTGATTATAAAAATCCCCTACCCTACATAGACCCCCCTCCCTGCCCCCCCCCCCTTCGGTAAATGCCCCTAACTCTTTACTTACCTCTCTTTGCAGATTCAGTGCAGCGGAGCTCACTGGCACCATCTTCTTCTCCATTGTCTTCTTCAGGAAGTAAGTGCCGTATCAATACATGCGCAGTTGGAGCAGTTGTGCATGAGCTGAAATTTACAGAAATTGCCGAATCGTTTGAAGAAGACCCGACGATGGTGCCAGTGAGCTCCGCTGCGCTGAATCTGCAAAGAGAGGTAAATAAAGAGACGCATTTACCGAAGGGAACAGCTAGACTAGGGGGCAGCTGGGAGAGGGTCTGTGTAGGGCAGGGTTTTTTTATAAATAAAGGTTTTGTTCTTCTTTAAGGGGTAGGCTTATCAGGATGGAAAGATTCCATCTGGCACATTATTATCCATCTATCAAGTGATGCAGGTCCAGCTTTCTGACTAAAGCAACGTTGCTTCTCTCATGATCCATCAGACATACCTGCTTCCTACCCTCCAGACCAACACTATATACCCAAAACTATGGTGACCCCTGCCTGTCCAACACCTCATTCTGAACCCAAGGGTGGTAACATGAAGTTGGTCCTCTTGTTGTCTCTTCTGGGAAGGTTCCCACTAGTTGTAGGACTCTACAAGCCAGTCAGAGTCTTCATGAAGCTACCTTAGTATGGGCCTTGTGCATGGCGGCATAAAGAGCCTTCAACAAAGTAGGAAATTTTATTGTGAGCTGTAGTTTTACTGGAACCAGATGATCAGACCATGGAAACAGCCGCATGCCATGATTCTGCCTTCATTAAATATGACAGTTGGCATTTTGTGTCATTGACAGAGAGAGATAATACATTGCCCACTTCAGCTGAAGTTCACATCTAAATGGTAATGTTCGGCATGTTTGTGCCACAAAAGACCCTTATTTGGAATTCAGAAGTGAGAATGGTTGATTTTGAGAAGTCCAGATATTGTATATAATGAGACTTGATATCTGTCAGACCTATCCAAAGAATAGCTTCCTATTCATGGCACCTATGCAGATCGGAGCTTCTACCCATCGCCAGAAGCAAATGTCTCGATCTATCCAAACAGTCTACCCAAGTTGTATTTCCTTTCCACACGGTCCATTTCCTAACGTTTAGACCTATTAAAAACCCACTTCCTACACCTTTTTTTAGGTTCTTCCGACCCAGCAGACCTTCCAAATGTCCTGTCCATAACAGTTATTCAGAACCTAATTTCAACCAACTGATTTAGTCCATTGCTAAGGTTATCGTAAACCCACACCAGCTTCCTTACCAGCACTCAACCTAAGCAAAGGCTCAAGTTTCCTGACTAGCACTTAATCCCCCCAACCTTTATAGACTAGATCTTTATTGATCTTTTATTCTCTTTCCTGAAAGCAGATCACCTGGAAGTGCACTTACCCAAAAACACCCGTCCTCATTGGTGGAATTTTCCTCCGGGTAACCTCACAACCAGCAGAATGATCTGCCCACCTCTGTAGACTTACCCAACTATTAACCCAACCCAACTGCTTACCCAACCCAACTACTAACCCAACCCAACTACTAACCCAACCCAACTACTAACCCAACCCAACTACTAACCCAACTGAATAAACCCAGTTGTAAGTGGACCTTCCAGCCAGTAGGATCATAAAGACCACCTTGCGGCCACATATAAACACAGAGGCTTCTGATTGGTGAGATGACTCTATTGCCCCTACTCTGTTCGCCTTGCGATCAGTCAAACCTGATAGACTCTAATGCAAACTGTAAAATATTTTATTTTTTTAGAAAAAGAGTATTGTGAACTATTTTGAAGGATTTTATGTATTTGTATTGTTTTCATGATCTTTGTAATGCGCCTTTATGTGAAAGCCAGAGGGAACGCTTGGGCACCTTTCCCATCATGCTTTTGTCTTGCATTAGGCAAATACTGAAACTATGAAGAGCTCCCCCCATGAGAGTAAAGTCAGGGCTCCAGCCCCCCCCTCATATTCTAACAGCACTTATTGTGTACTGTGGAGCTTACAGTTTGTTACACCAGCCAATCAGGTCAGTGACCTTTCCCCATGGCATGGAGAGCTCTGATTGGCTGAGGAATCGTTTACTTGTCACTTTTTAAACGATGGTTGATTTCCCCCTCAAATCAGTGTCAGATTTGGGGTGTCACATATGATGGCAGCAGCAGCCGGAATAAAAAGCAATACCTGCAGTTTATTGGTAGAGAGTCTGTATGAAAGGGAAGGGATCTTCATTTCTGCCCCATGTTTTTGTATAGGATATAACCAAATCAGGTGAGGAACCCGCTACTCATGTGTATGTGTTACATGGTATAAATGAATGATGTCACAGATCTGATGTCATCACTAATTCACTGCTGGGCTGGAGTTCAGTGGTTAACCCTTGGTGTCCCCTCCTCTCCCCCGCAGCTGTCACTGGCATGTCGGCACTAGGGGAGAGCGATGGGGGTTTTTTTTAATATAAATAAATATGAAATGCTGTAGAAATGTATATATTTGTACCGAGACCTTTTTTATGATGCCAAAAAAATTAAATGCAAGTGTACTCTATAAATGTGCTCATTTGTCTGTCTGTCTGTCTGTCCCTGGGAAATGTTATTATTTCACTAACCTGCTACATGCAGCCCCCCAGCATGTGTCCCCCACCCTGTGATGTGACCAGTCCCACTGACTGTATGGAGCAATGATGGGATACAGGTATATAGACGATATAGCAATATGGCAGCTCCAGCGCCTCTTGTTATTTAGACCCGGGGTATATAGTATACGGGGGTGCCTGTGACTCCTCATATACACAGCCAGGCATCTGTTGGGTATTTATGATAACAATGTATATAAATAGTGCCTGTCATTATTATTTCTTATTATTATTTTAAAAGACAATGGATTTCTGAGCAACTCCCCCATTTCATTGTGTAATTAAAAATCATTTTGGGTGGTGATCCCTTTAAGGGGATTTTCAGTAGAGATGTACTGAATCCAGGATCAGGTTTGTGATTCGGCCTTTTTCAGCAGGATTCGAAATGTTTTTCCCTTCCCACCCCTAATTTGCATATGGAAATTAGGACTCGGTTTAGTATTCGGCTGAATCTTTTGCGGGGGATTCGGCTGAATCCAAAATAGTGGATTCAGTGCATCCCTAATATTCACCTTCCAACACAGGTCACCAGAAATAACGAATTTTCTATGTGTCACCGTTTTTCTAATATTGAAGAGTAAAGTGCCATTTTTCGCCTTCTAAAGCAGCTCTGGGGGTCGCCTTTTCTTGGAAAAAAATACCGTCCTTCCTATATTTCTATATTTCATTTTCCCTGTTAATAACATTGGAATCAGGCTTCATTTTTACCGGCCAGGCCTGTAAAATACCGGGCAGGTGGCATCCCTAGCTTTGGGAAGTGGGGGTCGCCGACCCTCAACTATATTACAGGCAGCTGTTAGACTTGATACAATAGTTGCTAATATTCCAGAGATCCTGCTGAGAAATGGATCAACTAAATGTTGTAAAACTGTAACAGTTCAGAGTCTGCACCTGAATTACTGAGCTTCAGACTCAAACACCAGAGACACAACATTCAACTTTACACTTAGATTTTGGAAAAAAGGTAAAAAATAGAAAGTAGTTGAAAACAAGTATTTCTGGGGAACAGTCTGAAAACAACTGAAGTGAAAAACATGTTTGTAACGTGAACATCCCCTTTATTTATCTTTAAGTTAATGTTTTGTTTGTTTTAGAATGGCTAATTCTAAGCCACTTTTCCATTGGTCTTTGTTTTTTGTTGTTTTATAATAAATACATAGTAGTTTTTTTGTATAAATACATATTATATAGTATAAATACATATTATATAGTATAAATACATATTACCGGTATGTACATATTATATAGTATCAATACATAAAAGATAATTATCAATTTGCTTCCGGTGGGCAGTTACTTAAAATCCCAGTGATGCAATTATTCAAATATTCCTAGAGGTGGTTCCCCAAATTCGTGATAGCAGTTGCGTAAAGTAATTCCATATTATGTACATATTATATAGTATAAATACATATTATATAGTATCAATACATATTTTATAGTATAAATACATATTAGAAAGTATCAATACATATTATGTACATATTATATATTATAAATACATATATAGTATAAATACATATTATGTACATATTATATAGTATAAATACATATATAGTATAAATACATATTATGTACATATTATATAGTATAAATACATATTATGTACATATTAAATAGTATAAATACATATTATGTACATATATAGTATAAATACATATTATATAGTATCAATACATAGTATATAGTATAAATACATATTAGAAAGTATCAATACATATTATGTACATATTATATAGTATCAATACATAGTATAAATACATATATAGTATCAATACATATTATATAGTATAAATACATATGTACATATTATATAGTATAAATACATTTATAGTATAAATACATATGTACATATTATATAGTATAAATACATATTATGTACATATTAAATAGTATAAATACATATTATGTACATATTATATAATATAAATACATATTAGAAAGTATCAATACATATTATGTACATATTATATAGTATAAATACATATATAGTATAAATACATATTATGTACATATTATATAGTATAAATACATATTATGTACATATTAAATAGTATAAATACATATTATGTACATATTATATAGTATAAATACATATTATATAGTATCAATACATAGTATATAGTATAAATACATATTAGAAAGTATCAATACATATTATGTACATATTATATAGTATCAATACATAGTATATAGTATAAATACATATATAGTATCAATACATATTATATAGTATAAATACATATTATGTACATATTATATAGTATAAATACATATATAGTATAAATACATATGTACATATTATATAGTATAAATACATATTATGTACATATTAAATAGTATAAATACATATTATGTACATATTATATAGTATAAATACATATTAGAAAGTATCAATACATATTATGTACATAGTATATAGTATAAATACATATATAGTATAAATACATATTATGTACATATTATATAGTATAAATACATATTATGTACATATTAAATAGTATAAATACATATTATGTACATATTATATAGTATAAATACATATTATATAGTATCAATACATAGTATATAGTATAAATACATATTAGAAAGTATCAATACATATTATGTACATATTATATAGTATCAATACATAGTATATAGTATAAATACATATATAGTATCAATACATATTATATAGTATAAATACATATTATGTACATATTATATAGTATAAATACATATATAGTATAAATACATATGTACATATTATATAGTATAAATACATATTATGTACATATTAAATAGTATAAATACATATTATGTACATATTATATAGTATAAATACATATTAGAAAGTATCAATACATATTATGTACATATTATATAGTATAAATACATATTATGTACATATTATATAGTATAAATACATATGTACATATTAAATAGTATAAATACATATTATGTACATATTATATAGTATAAATACATATTATATAGTATCAATACATAGTATATAGTATAAATACATATTAGAAAGTATCAATACATATTATGTACATATTATATAGTATCAATACATAGTATATAGTATAAATACATATATAGTATCAATACATATTATATAGTATAAATACATATTATGTACATATTATATAGTATAAATACATATATAGTATAAATACATATGTACATATTATGTAGTATAAATACATATTATGTACATATTAAATAGTATAAATACATATTATGTACATATTATATAGTATAAATACATATTAGAAAGTATCAATACATATTATGTATATATTATATAGTATAGATACATATAAAGTATAAATACATACTATATAGTATCAATACATATTATGTGCATATTATATAGTATCAATACATATTATAAAGTATAAATACATATATAGTATCAATACATATTATATAGTATCAATACATAAAATATAATTACATATAATTAAATACATATGTACATATTATATAGTATAAATACATATTATGTACATATTAAATAGTATAAATACATATTATGTACATATATAGTATAAATACATATTATATAGCATCAATACATAGTATATAGTATAAATACATATTAGAAAGTATCAATACATATTATGTATATATTATATAGTATAGATACATATAAAGTATAAATACATATGATATAGTATAAATACATATTATGTATATATTATATAGTATCAATACATAAAAGATAATTATCAATTTGCTTCAGGTGGGCAGTCACTTATTAAAATCCCAGTGATGCAATTATTCAAATATTCCTAGAGGTGGTTCCCCAAATTCGTGATAGCAGTTGCGTAAAG
The DNA here is from genome assembly GCA_038501925.1 of Xenopus petersii. Classification (NCBI taxonomy): domain Eukaryota; kingdom Metazoa; phylum Chordata; class Amphibia; order Anura; family Pipidae; genus Xenopus; species Xenopus petersii. The sequence goes on from CM076687.1 coordinate 1,285,024, forward strand.
TGAAGTTGCTGTGAGTTATAGTTCTCCAACTTGGATAATAGTGTGGTGTGAGTTATAGTTCTCTACAGACTGGTGGGACCCCAATAAACCACAAGCGAATCTAATATCATAGATGTAACATAGTCTATTGTCATCTGTTTTAGATTCCTGGGGGATCACTGGGGTATGGGGGGAGACTGGAGTCGTGTGTAACTGTCAGCGAGTCCAATAAGAATCAGTGGGTGACACATAGTTGGGTGTGAGGAACATACTGACAGTTGAGGCCACAGAGGGGCAAGTAATTGTGGGTGAGAGGTTGCCGTGTGTCCTGCTTGTGTAACACTCTGTGACTGGAACCTGCGCTGTATAGTGAGGGGGCGTGGCCTTTAGCTTTAGGATCCCATTGTTTGTAAGGGAGTCTCCAGAGTCACAATCACTCTCTTATTGAGTTACACAATAACAATAACACAACTGCCGGCTATTGCCTGACCTCACCACTTTGCCTATTTATTTATCATTTTATTTATAACCTTTACTGACTCTGATCCTTTACACTGGCACAGTCTTCTTTCTCCACCAAAAAATTCACCTTTAAATGTACATAAAGAATTGGGGATGCAGAGTATTGGGGTACAGTATGAATACAAGGGGTGCATTGAGTATTAGGTGTACAGTAGGAATGTGAGGTGCAGAGAATATTGTGGTGCAGAAGGGATAGGAGTACAGTACTGGGGTGCAGAAGGAATAGAAGGGGGACAGTATTGGGGTGCAGGAGGAATAGGAGGGGTACAGTATTGGGGTTCAGGAGGAATAGGAAGTGTACAGTATTGGGGTGCAGTAGGATTAGGAGGGGTACAGTATTGGGGTGCAGTAGGAATAGGACGTGTACAGTATTGGGGTGCAGTAGGAATAGGAAGTGTACAGTATTGGGGTGCAGAAGGGATAGGAGTACAGTACTAGGGTGCAGAAGGAATAGAAGGGGTACAGTATTGGGGTGCAGGAGGAATAGGAGGGGTATAGTATTGGGGTTCAGGAGGAATAGGAAGTGTACAGTATTGGGGTGCAGTAGGATTAGGAGGGGTACAGTATTGGGGTGCAGTAGGAATAGGAAGTGTACAGTATTGGGATACAGTAGGATTAGGAGGGGTGCAGTAGGAATAGGAGGGGTACAGTATTAGGGTGCAGGAGAAATAGGAGGGGTACAGTACAATATTGGGGTGCAGGAGGAATAGGAAGTGTACAGTATTGGGGTGCAGTAGGATTAGGAGGGGTACAGTATTGGGGTGCAGGAGGAATAGAAAGTGTACAGTATTGGGGTGCAGTGGGAATAGAAAGTGTACAGTATTGGGGTGCGGTAGGATTAGGAGGGGTACAGTACAGTATTGGGGTGCAGTAGGAATAGGAAGGTACAGTATTGGGGTGCGGTAGGATTAGGAGGGGTACAGTACAGTATTGGGGTGCAGTAGGAATAGGAAGGTACAGTATTGGGGTGCAGTAGGATTAGGAGGGGTACAGTACAGTATTGGGGTGCAGTAGGAATAGGAAGGTACAGTATTGGGGTGCAGTAGGATTAGGAGGGGTACAGTACAGTATTGGGGTGCAGTAGGAATAGGAAGGTACAGTATTGGGGTGCAGTAGGATTAGGAGGGGTACAGTACAGTATTGGGGTTCAGGAGGAATAGGATTGTCCCAGGGCCCTGCAAGTGGAACAGAAGGGGAATCACAGTGTAATTTGTCTATTGGACGGACTGATGTTATTGTAAGTGACCGACTCTCTGATTGGTAGTGACAAGTGTCGCTTAGGATATCGGAGCCGTTTATTCGTGAATGTATCTGTCACTTCACGATAAGTCCGCCCACCACTCTCATTCTGCCACTGTCTGTCCGGTAACCCAATGCGCCCACCCACGCATCAGAAATGTCTGTGTTTCCATTGGTCCGTACTGCTGTCTGTCTGTTCATACAACTAATTGAAACCGCAGGGCACGAAAAAATCGTCTTGCTCCTTGATTGGGCAGCTGTCATGTCTATCACAATAACACCGGTCTTATGTGTGCCTTTTATTGGCTAAAGCCATAGAACCACCTTCATACTCCAATTCCGCGCCAGGAGCCTCCAATGAACTGCGTGCTTGCGCCTGTTGGGCGGGTCCCCGGGCTTTGGCTCTCGCCCAATCAGAGTCATTGTTTGTGTGTGGCCGGTGCTGCCGCAGTAAGAGGCGCTGGACGGAACCCAGACACGGGCGCTGCTCTCAGGTGAGACCGGGGATACAAGGCCCCAAGTGCGGGGATCCACTGAGGCCTCTAGCGGCAGCTTTCTCGGCTTAGGCAATCGAGTTGGCCAAAGGGGGACTGAGGGGTCGTAAATCGTCTTCACCTTTTATTTATCGACTCGTGAGGCCCCGGCTGGACTTGTGTGAGGGGCGGGGCCTGGGGACCAGCGGGGGGAGGGGCCAGAGAATGGGGGCGGGGATGATAGAGAAGATGATGGAGGCAAGTTGGGAGATGAAGGGCTGGGGGGATGATGGAGATCAGGGCTGATAAACTGATAAAGGTAAATGTGGAAGTTGGACTGGGGGTGATGAATAATTTGGGGAGAGAGGAGGCGGCTCAGATAATAAAGGGGATGATGGAGAAATAAAATGAAGGAGGAGGAGGAATGATCAGAATTATAAAAACCAGTGGAAATGTAGAATTAAAATGGGAGTGTGGAGAAGATGATGGAGACGAGATGTGGGTGAAACAGAGACGAGGGAGAGGATTGGAGGGGAGAGATGATAAAGGAAAGGATAATGGAGAGGAGTCCGGGGATGATAGAGGGGGAAGGGAATGGGTTGATGGATAAATAGTGAAGTAGAACAAGATCTGACGTGTTTATAGGGAAGATGGTGGAATTTATAAAATGGTGTCGTTTAGGGAAGTGGGACAGGTCTTCTGGGAAGTTATGGAAAGACCTCATTTATACCTCCGGAGTTAAGGAGGTATAAATGAGGGGTGGGAAGATCCACGAGACTGGTTGGATGAGGGACAGATGATAGAGCTGGGGCAGTGGATATGTGTAAATAAAAGGGATTGAGGGTTATAGAGAAGATCTGGGTTGAGATTGTGGCTCTAGGGAAGGCTGAGTGGAGGGTGACTCCATAAAATGGGGATAATGGAGTGGAGGATAGGGAAGGGTTTAAGGGCAGTGGATATTGAAGATGTTTCTATATAGAGAAGTGATGGATTTGAGGGGAGTTGGAGATGAGGTGGTGACGGAGCAGTTGCAGGGTCTGTGAATGAGGGGAGAGCTCGAACATGATGCCAGTTAGGGGGGCAAGGCATGTGATGTGGGAAATTATGGGAGATGGACAGAAATGTGTTGGTGAAGGATGATGGGAACTAGTGTGAGGGACAAGAAAGATCAGCTGGAATGGAGCTCATATGATGGAGATGGATGGATTGGGATGGGAGCAGACACGGGACAAAGGCATGAGGAGTGTAGACAGGACTGAGGGGGGGGGTGAAAAGATGGAGAGGGAGGTGGAGCGGAAGGGGTTTGGGAAAATGGCTGAAGAGTTGAAAGGGACGAGGGAAGGTGGAAACGAGTGTTGGATGAGAAGATGTGGAACATGGAGACTGGAAGGAAATGGAGTGGGAAGAGTGAGAGAGTTGGGAAGGTGCAAAGGAATGTGGAGAGTGTTGGGGAGGGATGAGGGAACTGAAGAAGATATGGCCACACAAGGCATTCAAGTTGCAGGGAGCTCAAGGAAAGGCTTGGTGCACTTGGGGTTGCCAAATGTTAGACACCCCAAGTGATTGTATTGACTTACCTGAAGCCGGGGTTATACCAGTGAGCACCACCGAGTGATCCTCTTCCGGCTTCTTCTTGCGGCTGAGCATGAGTATTAGAGTGAAAAACTGAACTTCAACTAAAAAGTCACTATTTCATTCAACTGCGCATGAGATTCCCCCCGGAAATTTGAAGAAAGAAGAAGCCGGAAGAGGATCACTCGGTGGTGCTCACTGGTATAACCCCGGGCAGTGCAGTTTTCTGCTGATAGGAGCACCGGCCTGGGGTTTCAGCTAAGTCAATACAATCACTTGGGGTGTCTAACATTTAGTATCCCCAAGTGGAGGAAGACTTTTCTTCTCCTTTAAAACAAACAGTGAGCTCTGTGCAACTTGAATGCCTCGTGTGCCCATATCTTCTTCACTCCATTGACTGGGAGGTTCCTGGACCTTCTGATATTGAGCACCAGGCTCATGTGACCATTTCCTTGAGGAAGGGACGAGGGGACATGAAGAGAGTTGGGGTGAGAGGGAATTTATAGGAGTTGTGGAGATGGGCCAAGATGCTCCGCAATAGAAATATGGAGGAACTTCCAAAGGGACTGGAGACTTTGCATAGGATCTGGAAGGGATCAAATGTGATGGAGATTAATGGGAAGAGATGATGGAGATGGTGGGAAGGAATGAACTGAGAGGGACAAGGAGGCAAAATCTGGCAAATTATTGATGAGAAACATAATGGGCAGTGAGGGGGTAGAAAGATATGGGGGGGGGTGCAACATTGTGTTTCTAAGGGCCTGACAGAGCAGGTGAATTAATGGCAGTAGGAGGAGGAGCTTAGTGGGGTTGTATTACTAAGTGTCAGTATAAAGAAGGAGACGTGAGACGGTGGCACTTGGGGTGTCAGTGATCAGGGAAGTGAATAAAAACAGAAGAAAGCGTTCGAGATGGGGGTGCAGACAGATTGCAATGGGTGGAGCTCAGTGATCACAAGTGGAGACTTTGGGGGTGACAATTTGGCTTCCAGCTGTTGGGGGGCCAGTATGTTACAGTGGGGCGGTGCTACTTATGGACATGGAGTCTCCTCATGGCGCTATTAACCCCATGCAGTCTGGAATCAATATTTTTTTGGGGGGGGCATTTCAGATGGGGGGAGGTGCATTTGTTTCCCTTTTGCTATTGGAGGGGCTCCTCTTGCCTCACTGTCGGTTCTCCCTGCTGCCCAGTCATTTGCTGCTACATCGGTGCAACGAGGCTCTAATGGGAGTCACAGAAAGTTTGGCAGCGGTGGGGGGGGGGGGGGCAGGCGACACCTCAATCCACAAATGAAAATAAATAGCTAATCCCGGCAGGGGGGGGGGTGGAAGCTGCTGTAACTGGATTGTGAGCCCCTCGCTATGAATTATGGGTAAATAGTGTCTCCCTTTTCCTTGTGTCTTTTGTTTCATGTGAGGGGGGGGTGATTGGCTGATGCCAGTGTCGGGGCAGGAATTCCCCGCGGGGGGTGTCAGTCTGTCTGTGTCTGTCTGTCCCTCCCACCCACTCCCGTCACTCCCCCCCTTTCTCTTTCTTTCTTTCTTCCTTTTTTTTTTCCTTCCCCCCCCCCCAGTCTCGTGGCAGACACAGGGGCAGTGTGAGTATCCTGAGGAATGTGAGGGGGGGCAGGGGATTCTATTGTTATGGGGGGGAGTAGAAATGAGTATTTGAGCTAATTGCTCCCCCCCTCTCTCTATGAATGGAGCTGAACAGCTGATGGGAGTCACTCACCCCCCCCCCCCACATGTCTCTATAGGGCCAGGCCTCTGCGTCATTCAAGACCTGACGGAAGGGTCTGGGGGGAGGGTGACCCCCCTTTTTTCCTCCCCCTCCCCAGGCCGTTTGAGGGGAAAAGGAGGAGTAGGAGGGGGATTATTGGTCCGTTTGGCCCACGGAAGAGAAGTCATGAAATGGCAGGTAAATGCTGCAGCTTCTAGCCCCCCCAGGCATTATTTGGGGGAGCGGCAGGTGCTGGGGGGGGGGATTGTGACTGTTGTGTAGCCGGTGGCTGATGCAGCGCTGGGCCAGAGTCACAGTGTTTCATACGGATCTATTGCAGCGTGTGCAGAGTTCTCTGTGCTCCCCGTGCTCCGTCACTGCTCCCCCTGTGCTCCCCCCGTGCCCGCTAGTCGTGACTATCACGGATGCTGCTGCCTGTTTTTCTATCTGCCCTTGTGCCCCTGTGTTAGAAATGTGTCGGCAAGAAGGGAAGCAGCTGATTCAGCTCCGCATTTTTGGGGGTCTTGTAGGCACCAGTACGTCTATAGTTCATACGGCCAAAATAGGTCTTGTGCTGAAGAGCTTGCAATCTGATTTGGGGGATTTTCAGTGTTGGTGGAAATGTTGTGTATCTGAGACTTATCATACAGTGTGTTCTGTCCCTGGCTCCCGGGGCCCTTATCTGTCTTGCCATATTGGGCTTCTGGGGGCCCTTCCTGGTTAACCCATAATATCCCCGTACCCCAACCTGCCCCTCACAGCATTACACAAGTGATGTGTGGCTGAGGTTCAGGCTACGCAACATTATATTGAGTTGAGGCTGGAGGTTCAGGCGAGGGGACTCTTTGGTCGGCAGGAATATTAAAGAGAGGCTGGAGTTCAGATGAGGGAACTCTCTGGTAGGCAAGAATATTAGAGGCTGGAGTTCAGGTGAGGGACTCTCTGGCTGGCAGGAATATTAAAGAGAGGCTGGAGGTTCAGATGAGGGGACTATGGTCCGTAGGAATATTAAAGAGAAGCTGGAGGTTCAGATGAGCGGACTCTGGTCGGCAGGAATATTAAAGAGAGGCTGGAGTTCAGATGAGAGGACTCTCTGATAGGCAAGAATATTAGAGGCTGGAGTTCAGGTGAGGGACTCTCTGGCGGGCAGGAATATTAAAGAGAGGCTGGAGGTTCAGATGAGGGGACTCTCTGGTCGGCAGGAATATTAAAGAGAAGCTGGAGTTTCATATGGGACTCTGGTCCGTAGGAATATTAAAGAGAGGCTGGAGTTCAGGTGAGGGGACTCTCTGGTAGGCAGGAATATTAAAGAGAGGCTGGAGTTTCAGATGGGACTCTGGTCCGTAGGAATATTAAAGAGAAGCTGGAGGTTCAGATGAGGGGACTCTCTGGTTGGCAGCAATATTAAAGAGAAGCTGGAGGTTCAGATGAGGGGACTCTGGTCGGCAGGAATATTAAAGAGAGGCTGGAGTTCAGATGAGGGAACTCTCTAGTAGGCAGGAATATTAGAGGCTGGAGTTCAGGTGAGGGACTCTCTGGTCGGCAGGAATATTAAAGAGAAGCTGGAGGTTCATATGAGGGGACTATGGTCCGTAGGAATAGTAAAGAGAAGCTGGAGGTTCAGATGAGCAGACTATGGTCGACAGGAATATTAAACAGAGGCTGGAGGTTCAGATGAGGGGACTCTCTGGTCGGCAGGAATATTAAAGAGAAGCTGGAGTTTCATATGGGACTCTGGTCCGTAGGAATATTAAAGAGAGGCTGGAGTTCAGGTGAGGGGACTCTCTGGTAGGCAGGAATTTTAAAGAGAGGCTGGAGTTTCAGATGGGACTCTGGTCCGTAGGAATATTAAAGAGAAGCTGGAGGTTTAGATGAGGGGACTCTCTGGTTGGCAGCAATATTAAAGAGAAGCTGGAGGTTCAGATGAGGGGACTCTGGTCGGCAGGAATATTAAAGAGAGGCTGGAGTTCAGATGAGGGAACTCTCTGGTAGGCAAGAATATTAGAGGCTGGAGTTCAGATGAGGGGACTCTCTGGTCGGCAGGAATATTAAAGAGAAGCTGGAGTTTCATATGGGACTCTGGTCCGTAGGAATATTAAAGAGAGGCTGGAGTTCAGGTGAGGGGACTCTCTGGTAGGCAGGAATATTAAAGAGAGGCTGGAGTTTCAGATGGGACTCTGGTCCGTAGGAATATTAAAGAGAAGCTGGAGGTTCAGATGAGGGGACTCTCTGGTTGGCAGCAATATTAAAGAGAAGCTGGAGGTTCAGATGAGGGGACTCTGGTCGGCAGGAATATTAAAGAGAGGCTGGAGTTCAGATGAGGGAACTCTCTAGTAGGCAGGAATATTAGAGGCTGGAGTTCAGGTGAGGGACTCTCTGGTCGGCAGGAATATTAAAGAGAAGCTGGAGGTTCATATGAGGGGACTATGGTCCGTAGGAATAGTAAAGAGAAGCTGGAGGTTCAGATGAGCAGACTATGGTCGACAGGAATATTAAACAGAGGCTGGAGGTTCAGATGAGGGGACTCTCTGGTCGGCAGGAATATTAAAGAGAAGCTGGAGTTTCATATGGGACTCTGGTCCGTAGGAATATTAAAGAGAGGCTGGAGTTCAGGTGAGGGGACTCTCTGGTAGGCAGGAATTTTAAAGAGAGGCTGGAGTTTCAGATGGGACTCTGGTCCGTAGGAATATTAAAGAGAAGCTGGAGGTTTAGATGAGGGGACTCTCTGGTTGGCAGCAATATTAAAGAGAAGCTGGAGGTTCAGATGAGGGGACTCTGGTCGGCAGGAATATTAAAGAGAGGCTGGAGTTCAGATGAGGGAACTCTCTGGTAGGCAAGAATATTAGAGGCTGGAGTTCAGATGAGGGGACTCTCTGGTAGACAGGAATATTAAAGAGAAGCTGGAGGTTCAGATAAGGGGACTTCGGTTGGCAGGAATATTAAAGAGAAGCTGGAGGTTCAGATCAGGGGACTCTCTGGTCGGCAGGAATATTAAAGAGAAGCTGGAGTTCAGGTGAGGGGACTCTCTGGTCGGCAGGAATATTAAAGAGAGGCTGGAGGTTTAGGTGAGCTAGGTCAGTGGCAGGCAGAAATACATGTAGGAGAGGCTGGTATCATGTTCAGGGTAGGGACGTAGATGGAGGCCAAACCAGAAAAAAATGCCGGTAGATGTCAGACAAATCAGTTCAAAATATGCTTTTATTGAGGCTCAGGCAGGGGTAGCAGTAGGTTTTGTATTGAGGCACAATAAGTTGAGGCTCAGGATAAGAACGGCTACACGTGGGCAAAAACCCAATGTACAAAGTGAAATAATCAGGGCAGACCAAGGTCAAAGAGGGCAATAGGCCCTTCTGCCACCACTAAGTTTGAGTTGGGAATTTTGTTGGGCTGTTGTACAATGCAGAGAGGTTCAAACATGAGTCCAACATTGAGTACAGGCTGAAGGGTCATTTGAGAGGAGTAACTCACTAGCAGGCAGCAATACATTGAGTAGAGGCGGAAGGTTCATGTGAGAGGAGTAACTCACTAGCAGGCAGTAATACATTGAGTAGAGGCGGAAGGTTCATGTGAGAGGAGTAACTCACTGGCAGGCAGTAATACATTGAGTACAGGCTAAAGGTTCATGTGAGTAGAGTCAGCAGAGGCAGCGATACAAGAGGGAGATGGGAATGAGGAGAAGGACCTTAGGGACACTGTTCCCACCAGACATTTTAGTAGTCAGAAGGTGAGCGGTGCATTGTTATTAACCCCCCAGCTGATGACATCACCATTTTCAGATGACATCAACCATTTTTGCTAGTTGACCTTACAATCAATATCTATGACTAATGTTGGAATTATTAATTTTAAGGATGGACAGAGTGACAGAAGACTCCCTACGACTCAACCTCCTGAAGAGGGGTCTGGAGCAGCCTGATGAGCGAGAGGATGTCCTGGCCAAGCAGCTGAAGATGGAGGGACACGAGGCCATGGAGAGGCTCAAGATGCTGGCCCTCCTAAAGAGGAAAGACCTTCCAGGCCTTGAGTTGCCCAATGAACATCCGGCCAAACAGGACGGGCTGAAAATGTACGAGGAGAAGCTGAATGGCAGCTTGCGGCCTCATGGGGATGGTCGGACAATGGGAAGGCACGGCAAGGAGAACATTCATGAGGAGCCAGTAGATATGAGCTCCAGGAGAAGGTGAGAGTGACATTGTTTGGGGGCCACCAGTGAAGTGCTCATGAGATCCCATAAGTCTTGTACGTAATCCCATTACTTTTTGTAATTGAAAACACTCCCACTGTGCACTGCAGAATTTATTATCCAGATGAGGCTGAGCTCCACAATCACATAAACCAGTCTGAGACTCATAGTGTGAGCTACTCGGAGTTGCCTGCAGGTGGCGCCGTGATCAACTGATTCCTCCCACACGTCTTATGAACCTAGAGGAGGCCCGTAGTATCCACTTCCTGGTTACTGTAATCAATGGAGGGAGGAGACAGAGCAGTTCATCAGATAAATTCCCTGCATAATGGGTTATGTTATGTCTAAGCTAGTTACTGTCACTGCAAAAGGGTGGATTTGTTTATACAGAGCTCATTGCAGTTTATACAAACTGAGCTCATTACAGACAGGAGGGTGGGGTATCGAGTGTAAAAAAAACCACATGAGTGCTTTATAATTATTAGGGATGCACTGAATGCACTATTTGGGATTGGGCCGAATCCTTTGTGAAAGATTCGGCCGAATACCGAACCGAATCCGAACCCTAATTTGCTTATGTAAATTATGCGTAGGAAATTCTTCTTTTGTGACGAAAAGTCATGTGATTTCCCTACCCGCCCCTAATTTACATATGCAAATTAGGATTCGGTTCGGCCAGGCACAAGGATTTGGCCAAATCTGATACCTGCTGAAAAAAGCCGAATCTCGAACCGAATCCTGGATTCAGTGCATCCCTAATAATTATGTAATTGATGTTGCAGATACTATAAAACTATGGCACATAGGTATTCCTCTGTACTAAGCACAATTCAGCAGGAACAGCCCCTAAGTTTGCTCATAGTCTGTACAGAGAGATCCCATAAAACTATGGTACATAGGTATTCCCTGTACTAAGCACAATTCAGCAGGAACAGTCCCTAAGTTTGCTCATAGTCTGTACAGAGAGATCCCATAAAACTATGGTACATAGGTATCCTCTGTACTAAGCACAATTCAGCAGGAACAGTCCCCTAAGTTTGCTCATAGTCTGTACAGAGGGATCCCATAAAACTATGGCAGCATAGGTATTCCCTGTACTAAGCACAATTCAGCAGGAACAGTCCCCTAAGTTTGCTCATAGTCTGTACAGAGAGATCCCATAAAACTATGGTACATAGGTATTCCCTGTACTAAGCACAATTCAGCAGGAACAGCCCCTAAGTTTGCTCATAGTCTGTACAGAGAGATCCCATAAAACTATGGTACATAGGGATTCCCTGTACTAAGCACAATTCAGCAGGAACAGTCCCTAAGTTTGCTCATAGTCTGTACAGAGAGATCCCATAAAACTATGGTACATAGGTATTCCCTGTACTAAGCACAATTCAGCAGGAACAGTCCCCTACATTTTGGGGGTGCTGGTTTTGTCCACCATCTGATGCCATGACAATTGTGTCTCTTTCTCCGTGCCATTTCGCAGTTCTCTCTCTGCCATCTTCTCACATGTCTCCTGTTAATTAGCGGCACAAAGAGCTTGGCTCAAGCTTCGTCCCTCCCCCTGTTCTGTGCCGTTCCTGCTGCTCAGAGCTGGCGGCTGCTGGGACTCATGTTGTTTCTTTAGCGCCTCCGCAGAAGGAGGAACCAGCCCATCTGGCGGTGAGACGATTGTTTGGCACGGAGTGGCCTCTCAGACATTGGCGCTGGTGAGAGAGACGTCACTCCATGCGAGAAAGAGAGAGACAGACGTCAGACTGTGGCTACTGTGTGTGTGTGAGGGGAGCCCATTAGCCCCGGACTAGAGATTCTAGAGACAGTTGATATTAATTGGGTCTGCGGGGGGCTCTCTGTGCTTAAAGGGATTCTGTCATGATTTTTATGGTGTCCTTTTTATTTCTAAATTACACTGTTTACACTGCACTTACAGTCATATGAAAAAGTTTGGGAACCCTTTCATCCTGCATAATCATTCACTACACTTTCATCATAAAAGATACCAGTGGTATGTCTTTCATTTCCCAGGAACATCTGAGTACTGGGGGGTTTTCTGAACAAAGATTTTTAGTGAAACAGTATTCAGTTGTATGAAATTAAAAACTGGCTGTGCAAAAATGTGGGTACCCCTGTAATTTTGCTAATTTGAATGCATGTAACTGCTCAATACTGATTAGCTGGTTAAGCCTAGAACTTCATAGGCAGGTGTGTCCAATCATGAGAAAAGGTAATTAAAGTGACCAATTGCAAGTTGTGCTTGTGTTTGACTCTCCTCTGAAGAGTGACAGCATGGGATCCTCAAAGCAACTCTCAAAAGATCTGAAAACAAAGATTGTTCAGTATGAGGGTTTAGGGGAAGGCTACAAAAAGCATCTCAGAGGTTTATTAAACTGTCAGTTCCAACTGTAAGGAATGGAATGAGGAAATGGAAGGCCACAGGCACAGTTGCTGTAAAACCCAGGTCTGACAGGCCAAGAAAAATTGTGGAAAAGTGCTTGGACGGATGAGAAAAAAAAAAGCACTTTACATGGTGGAAGAAGAACACGGCATTCCAAGAAAAACACCTGCTACCAGGCCCGGACTGGCAATCTGTGGGTTCTGGCAAATGCCAGAGGGGCTGCTATAAGTCAGTATTTTATTTAGTGGGCTGGTGGGGGCTGTTTGGGCCTCTGAGTGGACTGGTTGGGCCTCTGTGTACCTGAAATGCCAGGGCCTGTTTTAATTCTCAATCCGGTCCTGCCTGCTACCGACTGTCACATTTGGTGGAGGTCCCTTCATGCTGTGGATATTCCAACAAGACAATGAGCCTAAACTCACTTGGAAATCTACAAAGACATTTATGCAGAGGGACAAGTACAATATTCTGGAGTCCCCCGACTTGAATATCAGGGAAAATCTATGGGATGATTTGCAGCAGACTGTCCATGCTCGGCAGCCATCACATTTAACTGAACTAATTTTGTTCTGATGTATATTTTCTGTTAATCCAATAAACTTGATGTCACTACTGTTTCCATAAGACAAGTTATATATTAAATGGAAGTTGCTACTTTGAAAGCTCAGCCAACGAGACACAAAACTCCAAAGAATTAAGAGGGGTTCCCAAACTTTTTCATATGACTGTAATTCACTGTACAATATAAAATGTCATTCCTGAAGCAGCAAGTGTATTTAGTTGTAATATTGGTGTGTAGGTGCATCTCAGCTCATTTTGCCTGGTCATGTGATTTCAGAAAGAGCCAGCACTTTAGGATGGAACTGCTTTCTGGCAGGCTGTTGTTTCTCCTACTCAATGTAACTGAATGTGTCTCAGTGGGACCTGGATTTTACTATTGAGTGCTGTTCTTAGATCTACCAGGCAGCTGTTATCTTGTGTTAGGGAGCTGTTATCTGGTTACCTTCCCATTGTTCTGTTGTTTGGCTGCTGGGGGGAAAGGGAGGGGGTGATATCAGTCCAACTTGCAGTACAGCAGTAAAGAGTGATTGAAGTTTATCAGAGCACAAGTCACATGACTGGGGGACTATATTCAAATTTCAAAATTGAATATAAAAAAAATCTGTTTGCTCTTTTGAGAAATGGATTTCAGTGCAGAATTCTGCTGGAGCAGCACTATTAACTGATGGGTTTTTTTAAAAAAAAATTTTTCCTATGACAGTATCCCTTTAATGTCCCTTTAACCAGCCTGTTGTACATAGGGTGAGTAGTGTGTGCGGGAGCTGCCATTGCTAATCAAATCCAATGGGATTGAGCTCACTAATGACTGTGATGCCCCTGTGAATAATATAGACAGGGATTCAGGAGGTTCCCCCCGCTCTAGGGACCCAGTCATCACGTCTCTTCTTCCTTTGCTCCAGTGAGCAGGATCGAGGGGGGCTCACCCCGTCTCCAGATATCATTGTGTTGTCGGACAACGAGGCCTCCAGCCCCCGCTCTGCCTCCCGATTAGAAGAAAGGATCAAGGTGGCCAACCTAGATATGTTTAAGGTAAGTGACACCTGGGGGTCCCCTGCTTTCTTCTGTGCATTGGGGGGGTATTTCAGGAAGGGGCGGAGCTTATCTTCAAGTGAATATTCCGTGAATTTCATGCGTTTCCTATGTGTGTGCTTCACCAGTCAGTACCTAAGTAGGATCTGGGGGTACTTTCTTGCATTTCTGGGGTCACAATAGTTTCACCTCACACCCCTCTAATAGGCTAGAGAGAGGGGCCCCTAGTTCTCACCCCCCCACTCACATGTGTCCCCGTCTCCAGGGGAAGAATATGGAGGAGCGTCAGAAGCTGATCAAGGAGCTGAGGGATGAGCTGAGGCTGGAGGAGGCCCGGCTGGTTCTGCTGAAGAAGCTCCGACAGAGTCAACTCCAGAAGGAGAACGTCCTGCAGAAGGTACAGCGCCCCCTGCCTGTGGAATGGGGGAATTGCGGCAGGTCCTGGGGTGTTGGACTGGGATATAGAGGAGCAGCCGTTTGCAGATATTTGGGTTGAGGTATTGGGGAGGTTAATCGCCTGTGTTTATTTGGGGTGCTTCATTGGCTGAGAGAATTAAAGGGTGGTTGGACCCCTATGCTGTGACCCCTTTCACTGACCCTCTTTATTTCCTGCACCAGAATCCAGTGGTCCAAAACGCTGCTACCATTGTTCAGCCATCGCCTGCCCACGTGGGCCAACCTGGCCTGTCCAAAATGCCCTCCCGGCCGGGGCTACCAGGTCTGGATGCCCAGAATATGCGGAGCGCACAGGTGAGGGTCAGATCCCGCCCCCGGGGCGGCCATTGAGTAGTGAGAGTGGCACCTAGTGGCCGGCCAGGAGAACTACATGTATTTGTTTCTCTGCTGCTCTTGGGGTGACACCACAATGGAACCTTATAACCGTTTGGTAGCCGGGTGGCATCTCGTGCCCCTCTCAACCCTGCACTATAACCATGTGATGGTGTTTGAGGGTCCTCATCTGAGCTCTACTTCATTAGTTCCATGACTTCATTTTCATATTTGTCCGTTTTTTCAGAGTCACAGTGTCATTAGAACGGCCAACTCGGTGCATCCTCACATGTTACTGTCCCAGAGGGTCATTGCCCCCAACCCTTCTCAGATGCCGGGCCAGTGTGTGCCCCCCAAAGCCAACCTGATCCGCAACAGCACCCCGAGCATAATCCAACCCATCAGCTACCCGCAGGTAAGGAACACGTTGCCTCTGGAGTTATTACAGTTTATTGTGCAGCCCAAGTGCTCACGAGTCTCCTCTTGTGTTGCCTCTACAGACCAGCTCTACAATTCAATGCCAGCGCTCCGCCTCCTCCTCCATCTACATGAACCTCGGCTCCCACATGCCTCCCGTCAACCGCGTGTCGTCCCCACTTCCCAGCCCAAGTGCCATGACGGACCCTGTAAGTTCACAGGCGGCTGCTAAACTCGCCCTCCGCAAGCAGCTTGAGAAGACCCTCCTAGAGATCCCGCCCCCGAAGCCCCCGGCTCCTCTACTCAACTTCCTGCCCAGTGCGGCCAATAGCGAATTCATCTACATGGTGGGACTGGAGGAGGTGGTGCAGAGCGTCATAGACAGTCAAGGTCAGACACATGGGGGCGCAGAGACTGGGGGCGCAGAGACTGGGGGGATGTATATGCCACGCTGGGCCCCCGATAATAATACTTTCTGTTTTAATGCCCCCCGCCATACAGTGAAAGGCTGCTCCTCCCTCCTGCACATGGATCCATTCACCTGCGCTCAGTGCAGAACAGACTTCACTCCTCACTGGAAACGGGAGAAGAGCGGGAGGGTCCTGTGTGAGCAATGCATGACGTCCAATCAAAAGAAAGCACTGAAGGCCGAGCACACCAATCGGCTCAAGAATGCCTTTGTCAAAGCCCTGCAGCAGGAACAGGTGTGTACCCCAATTTTACTGGGGGGAGAAGTGGGGATTTGAGTGTGCATTATAAAAGGACTTCAAGTAAAGCAAGGAGGGAAGTGGAGTACAAGCGAGGTGCAGGGAAGTGAGTGGAGTACAAGCGAGGTGCAGGGAAGTGAGTGGAGTACAAGTGAGGTGCAGGGAAGTTAGTGGAGTACAAGTGAGGTGCAGGGAAGTAAGTGGAGTACAAGTGAGGTGCAGGGAAGTGAGTGGAGTACAAGTGAGGTGCAGGGAAGTGAGTGGAGTACAAGTGAGGTGCAGGGAAGTGAGTGGAGTACAAGTGAGGTGCAGGGAAGTGAGTGGAGTACAAGAGAGGTGCAGGGAAGTGAGTGGAGTACAAGAGAGGTGCAGGGAAGTGAGTGGAGTACAAGCGAGGTGCAGGGAAGTGAGTGGAGTACAAGCGAGGTGCAGGGAAGTGAGTGGAGTACAAGTGAGGTGCAGGGAAGTTAGTGGAGTACAAGCGAGGTGCAGGGAAGTGAGTGGAGTACAAGTGAGGTGCAGGGAAGTGAGTGGAGTACAAGTGGGGTGCAGGGAAGTGAGTGGAGTACAAGCGAGGTGCAGGGAAGTGAGTGGAGTACAAGTGAGGTGCAGGGAAGTGAGTGGAGTACAAGCGAGGTGCAGGGAAGTGAGTGGAGTACAAGAGAGGTGCAGGGAAGTGAGTGGAGTACAAGCGAGGTGCAGGGAAGTGAGTGGAGTACAAGTGGGGTGCAGGGAAGTGAGTGGAGTACAAGCGAGGTGCAGGGAAGTGAGTGGAGTACAAGTGAGGTGCAGGGAAGTGAG
This sequence comes from Xenopus petersii, assembly GCA_038501925.1. Taxonomy (NCBI): domain Eukaryota; kingdom Metazoa; phylum Chordata; class Amphibia; order Anura; family Pipidae; genus Xenopus; species Xenopus petersii. The sequence continues at coordinate 1,301,380 of CM076687.1, forward strand.
TGGAGTACAAGTGAGGTGCAGGGAAGTAAGTGGACTACAAGTGAGGTGCAGGGAAGGAAGTGGAGTGGCAGCAGGTTACTGGGAAGGAGATTGAGTAGAACTGAGCTGTTGGGGTGGAGCAGAATGGAGATGTTGTGTCCCTGGGGTGCACAGTGGATATATGAGATGTTAAGCAGAGTTTCTGCGGTGCCATATGTTGGTACCAAGCATAACATGAGTCTGTGCTGCTCTCAGGCCGAGTACCAACCCTCCCACCAGCTCTCGTCCTACGTCTTTGCTTCTGGGGTGCCATTAGCCCAGCCTTCAAGAATGTTCCTTTTTTGATTTGCAGGAGATTGAGCAGAGATTACAGCACCAGGCGTCCTTATCGCCTGGCACCCCACCCACTCTTTCCTCCAAGCAGGACAACATGATTAGGCATCACAGCCTGCGGCAGGTATGATACAGACGCTTGTATAACATGTCAGGAGGCTGATGGGGTTCAGACTTTATTTTAATTTCCTTCTTGTTTCTGTTCCAGGCCACACAGTCACACAATTCGCTGCAGCGAGGTCTCACCAACGCCAGGGCCATGCTCTCTAACTTCGCTCAGGCACCGCAGCTTCCTGTTGCCGGCGGGTTACTGGCCATGCCAGGTGAGGGGACTGGGCCCTGAGAAGTGCTGATTGGGCCTTTGTATTGTTGTTTAATTGTGATGCTTCCACCATGGGCACAATCAGATTATTATTGTAATTGCTTCTCACTTGCAGGAGTGAACATTGCGTATCTGAACGCTGGAATGGGGGGCCACAAATCCACCAGCCTGGCCGATCGACAACGCGAATACCTTCTGGACATGATCCCCCCACGTTCCATATCGCAGCCCATCAGTGGTCAGAAATAGCCCCTCTATGCACTGACCCCCCCCTGCAGAGACTTCTCCATGGCGTGACCCGGAAATTGGACTTAACCAGCTCCAGCCACACAGTAACCCTGGCCTCTCCCCCAAGCAGCGCATTAAGGATCCATGTTTGTGCTTTTACCCCCTCTGACTGGCTTCATTCATTTTAATTTTTTTTTTTAAATCTTGATTTTTTTTTTTGGCGATATGACAAACTTTCTATGATGTTTTACTTCCCCTTTCTTTCTGCTTATGCTGAACGTGACTGTGGGCCGGGTGTGGCGTGTGGGTGTTTATACAAAACAAAAAAGTCTCAAATTATCTGCCACCCCTCAATGGCCGCTGACACAATGTGTCGATGGATTGGAACGGCCTCTTGGGAGATGTTGGTGGCAGTTAAGCGACTGTCAGGTGAAGGGCAGGGACTAGAGGTGAGTAATTTTTTATGGATTTGAGAAAATCCAAGATGGCTGTCCAGCGGTGCAGACTGGTGTCTCTGCAGTGCAGAGTTGCGATTTCCGTTAAAGAGAAGCCTGGAAGCTCTTTGTGGTGCCCCCACGTTTACTGCTCCCCAATACTGCCGCCTCCTCCTCTTTGCAGGCGCAGGATGATGTTGTTATTCGTGGTTAATCATTAAGAAGGTGTATCGCCCACCACCATCATCTTTATTTGCACTACGGACCTATGAGACTTGAGGAGGGGAGGAAGAACCCGGCCTGACAAATGGTTTCACCCTGGAAAACGATGCACTTCATAACGTACAACTTCTTCAGGCACAAAATACCAGCTTGGGGTCTGGTCATGTGTCAAGGGGTGTGGGGTCTGACGGAAGCCATGGAGGGCTTTTATCATTGCCAGGAACCATTGCTGGGGCTGTTAGGGGTCGCCGCTCCTCTTATCCGAGTGCCATCACTTTCATGTCTGCACTGTGCCTCGGGGAAACGCACAGGTTAAATATTCCCCAGTTGTATTTCAAGATGGACAACAAGAGTCCAACAAGCACTTAGCCCTTTCATTACGGAGTGGTCACATGACCAAAAGCTAACCCTTGAAACGAATCAGTGTTCGACTCCAGGCTGGCCAGTGTTTAGAATCCTAACCGGCCCCTGAGCTACTTCCTGTGGAAAAACAAAAAGTACCAGAGTGTATATGTTCCACAGGTTAAATATTGACTTTATCATGGATTCAGGTTGAGATCTTAAGTACAGTTAATGATTTGAAGGGGTAGTTACCCTTTAAAACAAAGTTGTAGAAAACGTTCTGATTGTTAAAATAAGGCGATTCTTTGAGAATTCTTTCCGTTTCGTACAGCCGTTAGCCCAGGTTGCGCGGTTCTATTGCACTCTATGCAATTATACCGGCCCCAGCAACACTGGCGAGATACGGTAGAACCGGGAACTGCAGGAATGTTCAGATGAATGATCTCACCGATCTGCCGCATCCCTCGTTTTAATGACCCAGAAGGGCTTTACAACTTGTGTTTAAGCAGAAAAAAATGCTGTGAGAGGCAAAAATTCCTTCCAAACAGCGTTTCGTTGAAGACAAGTTACGGCTTGAGAGCGTTGGGATATTTGGGAAGGTGGAGTGACCTTAATGGGTCCCCAAGGAATGATGATGTTTTGCAACACTTAGTGGAGTAGAATATTCAAGGGAGAGTAGTTTAAAGGTTGATGAGTGCTGCAAGGTGGGGTTTAGAGAAGAGGCAAAGATTGTGCAGCCCCCCTCCTGTTGACCAACAAATCATCCCCTGCCAAGAACCATTGGTGCCTCCCAGTCCACCCACCAAACCAAGGTGACTTTCTACATGCCTCGTGGTCCTTGGATCCAATGAGATGGGGGCTCTCATCCTGGGTGTCATGGGCTGAGTTGGTCTTTTCTTCAAAGTGACCCTCAAATTGGGGAGTGGAATGTTACAGAACAATTTGCACTTTTTGTCTTTTGTGGGAGAGAGTATTGAGGCAGCTCAGTATTTTCCTTCCAGGTCTCTTGTTTCAAATGATCAGCTCAGTCTTTCCCTTACACATTTGTCCCCCTTTCATAAGGAATTGGCTCAGTTTCCCTTCCAAATGTCCCCCCCCCCTTTACAGGGTAGCGGCATAGGGATTCCCTTCCAAATTTCTCACTCTTAAATAAGCAACTGAGTATATCTCTTCCAACTTTCTAACCCAAGGATGAAGTTAAGTATGTCCCTTACAATTCACTTACCCAAGGATACATCATTGTTTCCCATTCAGTCCTATCAGCCGAGTAAGCAGCTCTGTCATTTATATACATTTTTTCATCCATGGATGAAGCTCAAGATTTTACTTTCACTTTTTATCTTCAGACAAGCCTTAATATTTCCTTCCAATTCCCTAATTGAAGCTCAGTTTTTCCCTTCTAATCCTCCTGTCATCCATGGACAAAGTTCAGTATTTCCCTTCCGAACCTCTTCCAAAGAAGGAGCTCAGTATTTCCCTTCATTTTCTTCCTCCCAAGGAAGGAGCTCAGTATTTCCCTTCCAAGTTCTACCCCCAAGGATCCAGCTCAGTATTTCCCTTCAGGTTTTACCCACCCAAGGATCCAGCTCAGTATTTCCCTTCCAAGTTCTACCCCTCCCTCCAAGGATCCAGCTCCATATTTCCCTTCCAGGTTCTACCCCCCAATGATCCAGCTCCGTATTTCCCTTCCAGGTTCTACCCCAATGATCCAGCTCAGTATTTCCTGTTCAGGTTCTACCCACCCAAGAAAGCAGCTCAGTATTTCCCTACCAAGATCTATCACCCAAGGATCCAGCTCAGTATTTCCCTTTCAATCCTCTATCCCAAGCAAAGCAGCTCAGTATTTCCCTTCCAAGATCTATCACCCAAGGATCCAGCTCAGTATTTCCCTTCCAAGATCTATCACCCAAGGATCCACCACAGTATATCCATTTCAATCCTCTCAAGGAAGCAACTCAGTATTTACCTTCCAAGTTCTATTACCCAAGACTCCAGCTCAGTTTTTCCCTTCCAATCCTCTAGCAGCTCAGTATTTCCCTTCCAGGATCGATCACCCAAGGATCAAGCTCAGTATTTCTCTTGTCTCAAATGTTTTCACCCAAGGAGACCACACAGTATTTTCCTTCATGTTGACACCTTATTGTACACACAACACACATTCTTGTAGGTAAGTAACAGCAGCCCCAATATTGCTAGATTACGGTGCTGCAATGATATCCAGCGTCCCATACCCCACTCTCTTATGCAATGACTTTATTCTCCCTTCCATTAACTCTCCACTGAACTGTTGTATTTTAGTGGCGAGGGAAGGTACCTTGAGATTTTCATTTGTTTCTACGAAAGGCAAAATCTTTATCTGCAGCCGTAACGTGCTAATTTCGCTTCTGTTTCCATGCCAGTGGCTCTTTATTTTCTCTCTGTATATAAAGCTATTTCTGGACAACTAAAGTTAAAATAAACTACAGAAAAAAATGGAAGAAAACATTGTAAATTGTGTAAAAAATACAAAAAGCAAAAAAAAGTTCAATTGAACCCACACTGACCACAGTTTAATAGTGTGCAACTTTGTCACTGTATATTGTAGCTTGTGTGCACTAAAAAAAAAAATGTGCAAAAGGCAGCGTCTGACTTAAAAGAAAGTGTTGGGGACAGATATTTACATTTTTATTTTAAAAATTGTTATAGTACCTTAATACTGAGAGTGAAATGATCTTTTTGAAGGAAATTTTCTTTTGAGAAATCTTTTGATTCGCCTTAACATTTCCAACTAGAGAGTTCACTTGCTCAAAGTGAAACAGTTCATTGAATACTAGAACTGAATTATTGGTTTTGTTTCGCTAGATATATTTGGAAGAGAAACCGTTTATTAATTCGACCTAATGTGTTCAAATATAAAGTTCACTTAAGTGAAACAGTTCATTGAATACTGGGACTGAATTAACGGTTTTGTTTAGCAAGATGTACTGTATTTGGAAGAGAAACAGTTCATTGATTTGCCTTAATGTGTCCCGACTGGAAAGTTCACTCGCTCAAAGTGAAATCATTCATTCAATGCTGGAACTGAATTTATGATTTGTTTAGCATAATGTATTCCAAATAAATACAGTTCATTGATTCACCTTAATATGTCCAACTAGAAAGTTCAGTTCAAAGTGAAACCATTAATTTAATACTGAAACTAATGAATACTGAATGGTTTTGTTTAGGAAGATGTATTTGGAAGAAAAACAGTTCAGTGATTCAACTTCACATGTCTAACCAGAAAGCTCACTTGCTTAGAGTGAAACAATTCATTGAATATTGGAAGTGAATTACTAATTTTGTTCAGAAAGATTTGAAAGATAAACAGTTCAGTAATTCACCTTAACGTGTCCAACCAGAAAGCTCACTTGCTTAGAGTGAAACAATTCATTGAATATTGGAAGTGAATTAGTAATTTTGTTCAGAAAGATTTGAAAGAGAAACAGTTCAGGGATTCACCTTAACACGTCCAACCAGAAAACTAACTTGCTTAGAGTGAAACAATTAATTGAATATAGTAACTGAATTACTGATTTTGTTCAGAAAGATTTGGAAGAGAAACAGTTCAGTGATTCACTTTAACGCGTCCAACCAGAAAGCTCACTTGCTTAGAGTGAAACAATTTATTGAATATTAGAAGTGAATTACTGATTTTGTTCATAAAGATTTGAAAGAGAAACAGTTCAGTAATTCACCTTAACGTGTCCAACCAGAAAGCTCACTTGCTTAGCGTGAAACAATTAATTTAATATTGGAACTGAATTACTGATTTTGTTCAGAAAGATTTGAAAGAGAAACAGTTCAGTAATTCACCTTAATGTGTCCAACCAGAAAGCTCACTTGCTTAGAGTGAAACAATTCATTGAATATTGGAAGTGAATTACTAATTTTTTTCAGAAAGATTTGAAAGAGAAACAGTTCAGTGATTCACGTTAACATGTCCACCCAGAAAACTAACTTGCTTAGAGTGAAACAATTAATTGAATATTGGAACCAAATTACTGGATTTTTTCAGAAAGATTTGAAAGAGAAACAGTTCAGTGATTCAACTTAACGTGTCCAACCAGCAAGCTCACTTGCTTAGAGTGAAACAATTCATTGAATATTGGAAGTGAATTATTCATTTTTTTCAGAAAGATTTGAAAGAGAAACAGTTCAGTGATTAACCTTAATGTGTCCAACCAGAAAGCTCACTTGCTTAGACTGAAGCAATTTATTGACTATTGGAAGTGAATTACTGGTTTTGTTCAGAAATATTTGAAAGAAAAACAGTTCAGAGATTCAACTTAACTTGTCCACCCAGAAAACTAACTTGCTTAGAGTGAAACGATTAATTGAATATTGGAACCGAATTACTGGATTTTTTCAGAAAGATTTGAAAGAGAAACAGTTCAGTGATTCAACTTAACGTGTCCAACCAGAAAGCTCACTTGCTTAGAGTGAAACAGTTCATTGAGTTCTGGAACTGAGTTACGATTTTGTTTAGCAAGGTTTATTTGGAAGGAAAACGGTTCATTGATTCGCATTAATGTACCCACCTAGAAAGGTGAGTTGCACAAAGTGAAACAGTTCATCAGCTCACCTTTACGTGTCTGACTTGTACTGGCATTCCTATTGCTTCCTGTGTGACGCTGCCTCTTGCACAGATTTTAATTGTGTCCCCCCCCCTTTAAATTCGGGGCTCCAAAATCTTGTTCATGAATTTAGGTTAAAGAGGTTATTTTCCACAAACTCACCAGCAGTGGCCGATAGCCTCAATAAGTGAAATAAGACATTTTTTTTGGAGAAATGATTTAAAAAAAGAAAGAACCTTTGTAATATTTATCACTCGCGGACTCCGTTTAATAAAGAAAAGAACGGTTTATAACTTTTTATTTGGCTGTGGGATTTATTTAAGCGCTATTGACTCACTGGGGTCTTCCAATGAAATGAGCCCCATACTCTCTGTACCCCCTAATTCACCTCTAGATCTTTCCAGTGGGCGCAAAGCCAGATTTTATCCAGTTTACTCAGCACTGTACATTTAAACACTGCCCGTACAGACCATAGACGCAAAGATAAAATGACATTCAAGATTACAGAGCGGATAATATCAGTTGAAAAAGACCGCTAAAAGCTGACGTCCTCTGTAGAAGTGAATGGGAGGTGAATTTTCAATATTCACTCTGGCTTAAAATTAGAATGTATAGAAAAAAAATCAGATTTTTCAGAAACACTGAAAAATATATTTGAATGTGATTTTAGTGTGATCAAAGTTTTCCATTTTTTTTAGTACATAGATGAACATTCTCCAGAGTGAACATCCCCAATTTGGCCAGTCTTTCCTCATAGCTAAGATTTTCCCTTTACCAGCTTAGTTGCCCTTCTCTGTCCCCTCTCTAATACAATAATGTCCTGTTTGAGTGATGGAGACCAAAACTGTACGACATATTCTAGATGGGGCCTTACCAGTGCTCTATACAGTGGGACCCCCTCCTCCCGTGACTCTCTGCCCCATTTAATACAAGTCAAGACCTTATTTGCCCTTGATGCTGCTGACTGGCATTACTTGCTACAGACAAGTTTATTATCTACAAGGACTCCAAGCTCCGTCTCCATTATGGATTTGCCTAGTGCAGTCCCATTAAGGGTATAAGTGGATATTGTTACATCCCAGGTGCAGGACTTTACATTTATCAACATTGAATCTCATTTGCCACTTAGCTGCCCAGATTGCCAGTTAGTCAAGATCCTGTTGCAAGTGCCACATCCTGGATGGAATTAATTGGGCTGATAGTTTTGTGTCATCTGCAAACACTGATACATTACTTACAATACCCTCCCCTAAGTCATTAATGAACAAGTTAAATAAAAGTGGCCCCAATACTGAGCCCTGAGGGACCCCACTAAGAACCTTACTCCAAGTAGAGAATGTCCCAGTAACAACCACCCTCTGTACCCGATCCTGTAGCCAGTTTCCTATCCATGTGCAAACGACTTCATTAAGCCCAACAGACCTTAGTTTAGAAATCAGTCGTTTGTGGGGCACAGTATCAAACGCTTTGGCAAAATCCAAATAGATCTACTGCCCCCCACTGTCCAGTATCTTACTTACCTCATCATAAAATGCAATCAAATTAGTCTGACATGACCTATCCTTCATAAAGCCATGCTGATTGTTGCTCATAATGACATTCACTAGGATAACATTTTAAATGTGATCCCTTAACAAGCCTTCAAATAATTTGCCCACCACAGATGTCAGACTTACTGGCCTATAATTGCCAGGCTGAGATCATAATCCCTTTTTAAATACTGAATGACATCAGCTTTCCTCCATAGGAACAGAGATGAAGACACAATGCTGGCTTTTCAATTGGTGTACGTAAGGTAACTCCAAATCTTTATTGTGCGGAATGTAGCCAAACGTTTCAGGAGCTTCACGCCCCCTTCCTCAGTGGATAAATGCACAAGTGAAAAACAAATACACGCCATACAAATAGCCATACAGAGCCACCACCACCCCACATTTAAATTGTCCAATCAACATCCATAGTGGTTGTGCGTCATTTTCGTCAGTAAGATATAATGAGCAGTTGGCTGTCAGCTTTCCGGAAGTTCCTCCATGGCTACAATACCAAATGAAAGAGAATCTTATCTGGAAGCCTCACAAAGGCTTCAGCTGGGGGAAGGGGGTTTGTTTATGCAGCAGCTTCTTCGTGTGCTCGGGTTCCCAATGGTGCTCTGCCCACGGTCCCTGACTATAGTAACACCTGTACCCCATGATGGCAGCCCTGAGGTCACTGTGATTTTATGCTTAAGAATTGTAGGATCATTTTGTGATCTGTGTAACTGCAACTCCCGACTCACCTCAGGCAGGAACACTTTAAAGAATGAAGAATTTGGGAATCTGTTGGGAAATGGTTGTTTTACTGCCCCAAAATTGCCGTGTGGTGTTGTAACTGTGCCCAAAGAGGGGGTCTTTGAATCCAGAAGAGGCTGAAAGAGGATTCTCTATGGAAGATTTAAGGACAGGATCCCTGGGGGCAGAGCAGAATGAGAAAGAATAGTATAAGGTGGGATACGGGGCGGTTAGTGGGGGATGCGACCTGGAAGTAGCACTGAGAGGAGCGATGGAGTCACCAGGAACGTATAGAGACACAAGAGGGAGTGAGAGATCTGAAGGGAAAGTCATGAGACAAATATTATTATATATAAATAGATTATTCTTTGCTTAATGGAAAGCCATGGTGTCGATTTCAACAAATATTGCTCCCTCTACCCTTCAAAAATGTAGGGAGCTCCATCTGATTACAATAAAGTTGCAACAATCTGGTGTGAATATTTCCCTTTTGATTGTCCGTGAGTAAAAATGGAGTTACATACTCCATGATGGATCCAGCGGATGCCAAAACTTTACCCCTCAGCCCGACTGGACTTTGCAGATGTTCCTGCTCCATCTGCTCCAGGCAAGAATGTTTCACCTCCAGCATTACAGACAATATGGGAAAAATAGGGAAAACTCCATTCAGCTCTAAAACACTATCAGACTCCACCACGAAGTCCTCTGAGGTCACGACGTCTATGAGTAGGACTTCTCCAGCTTAAGAAGAACTTATGGTCTGGTTGTACTGTCTGCACTTGTTTCTCCAGGAGTTGTGAGAACATTTCTCCGCTTATTTTATTTCTCCCGGTTGATTGACTTCTCCAGGCACCATCCAACACCTCAGCTCAAGGAGAACTTCACCTCTACTTCACTCTGATGTTTCTGTTTTTTTCATATTATTTGCTACTTATGTTTCTATTGTTATGGTGCATTGGTTACTCTTGAGATTAATATTGTGGCACAGAGTATAGGCAGCCTATAGGCAAAGGGTTCTTGGATTTGTTACAGGTTTGTGCAACGGTGACTTGGGACATTCCACAAATGATACAAAAGTTATTCCTTTCATGTTTAGGAGATTAATATTTCCACGGGGTTTATGGGATGAGATATTAGTTATAGAATGGTGGAACTGTTCTGGAGCTGCTATACATATGGAATCTTATAAATAGAAATGCAATGACTAATGTGTGAATGGAAGTTACTATAATGGTAAAAGGACTTAATTCACCCTTTTAAAGGAGCCTAGTAGATACTGCAAGAAACACACTGGCAAACCCGAGCATCCCTCCTTACCTACATAGATATTTTCCTCCACCTTTTCAAAATAATAAGAAAGGGTCCTGCTATAGCCTTCAGACCCCACCCATCTTACCCTATGACATGGTCTGATCATGCCCCATTTCCATTCTAGGTCACATTGGCTGATAGCCTACCAGGCTGACCTACGTGTCCACTTAAGGGATCATTATTACCAGACTGAAACTGCAGACTCCTTGGAAGAAGTCTGGGCTGATAGCTGAAGAACTTGCCATGGGGATGCTTTGGGCAGCCGTAACGCCGCCATAAGGGACAAATTTATTAGTCAAGCTACAGTACATTTACAAAGAGAAGTTGTTTGGATAAGATTCTCACACTGGAGAAGGAAGTGTCCAACTTGTACTCAACCATCCGTCCTCTTCAACCACCTTATTTACCCTCTCTGAGGTCCATCACAATCTGGCAACACCTAAAAAAAAACATTAATTAAAACATTTTCTTAGCTCAAAACCAGAAACAGGACAAGGGCTTTTCTCTAACTCAAGATCTAAATTGGGTAACTTGTTGGATAATCTTATTGACATTAGACGAGAACTTCAAGAGTTTTACACTAACTTATGTGCCTCCCCTAAAGCACAGCCTCACGTTTCTATGGATGGTTTATTCAACCTACCCAAACTATCCCTCTTGTTGCTCCCATAACCACCGAGGAGAGTGAATGGGCAATCATAAAACCTACAGAGCAGTTGCAGCCCAGGCCCAGATGGGGGACTTAGTTGACTCCTCAGGGACGCCCCTTGCCCCATTTGTTCTTTTCCTATAGAACCACTAGCACATTGATTTATTAATAATATTGTTATTTCAGGCCATATGATGAACTATAAGATCAGCCTCTCTGCCAATGGCCTGTGTCTCCCCAATCTTTTCCACTTATTTGAACTACAAGTCAATGTATCTGAAACTGAAGCTTTGCCAGTGAAGATTTACTAAAGTCGAGGGGTTACTAGAACTAGACATCTGGTTTTATTGGAGAACCACAACCATTGATTATTTAGGGGGTAAAAGCAACCAAATCGTATTCTACACTATTTATACCCTTTCCCAAGAGTAATAATGAAGCAATTTCTTATGGGCTGGTCTCGTCTCTCTCATGCTTGGGCCGAATAGCTGCTCTATCCTCGTTCGATATGTTATTACTTAAAGTTGGCAGGTCCCTGTGATCATTTTATGAAAAATGTATTCAAAAGAGATCCAATGTTGTACCGTGTATTTTGGATTTCTTATTATATTTAAACAAGGAGATATAAAAACATATATAGTTTTAGGTAAAAGAGAAGTCGCTCCCAGAAAATTCATGGGGAATCCGAATTGTTCAAAGAGCTCAAATAAGGTGATCATTGTACATTTTGATTACATTTATATCTGATCTTCTGGAGAATCCTGCAATTATCTCCGAGGGGCTTCATTGCAACAAACGGCTTCTTGTTAATTGAGGGGACACGACGGCCTATGACAATTGTGAAAGAAACAATCACCCCTCCCCCACCGCGCCTCGTTATGCCGCCTTCATTAGCAATAATCGCAGTCAGACGTTTCCTGAAGTTAATGAGCACACGTGGCACCCCAGAGAGGGATTTTGACTCAATCTCCTGTGGAATTTCTGAGACAAACCAGAATTCATGGAGAGATTTCTGGGTCAGAATTCAGCAAACTGTCTCCAAACCAATGAGATTGCTGCTCCAATGCTCAGCTTTGTATGAGGCTCCTATTGTCAAATGCTCTATGGGCCACTCCTGGGTCTCTGTTGGCCACAATTCCTCTTCAGCTCCAGGAGCCTCAAGCATCATCTGGACCTAAGCCCTCGTTGCTAGTGAGCAGCGCCTTTTTCTGTGACGCCATGTTTTGCCACGTTTCTGTCTAGTGGTGGATTTCAACATAAAAGATCCCAGTGGTATGTCTTTCATTTCCCAGGAACATCTGAGTACTGGGGGGTTTTCTCAACAGAGATTTTTAGTGAAACAGTATTCAGTTGTATGACATTAAATCAAATGTGAAAAACTGGCTGTGCAAAAATGTGGGTACCCTTGTAATTTTGCTAATTTGAATGCATGTAACTGCTCAATACTGATTACTGGCAACACCAATGGTTAAGCCTTGAACTTCATAGGCAGGTGTGTCCAATCATGAGAAAAGGTAATTAAAGTGACCAATTGCAAGTTGTGCTTCTGTTTGACTCTCCTCTGAAGAGTGACAGCATGGGATCCTCAAAGCAACTCTCAAAAGATCTGAAAACTAAGATTGTTCAGTATAATGGTTTAGGCAGTGATCCCCGACCAGTAGCTCATGAGTAACATGTTGCTCTCCAACCCTTTGGATGTTGCTCTCAGTGCCCTCAAAGCAGCTGCTTTTAAATTCCAGGCTTGGAGGAAAGTTCTGGTTGTATAACATCCAGGTGTACTACCAAACAGAGCCTCAATGTAGGTTGACAATCCACATAGGGGCTGCAAAATGGCCAATCACAGCACTTACTTGGCAGCCCAAGACCATTTTTCATGCTAGTGTTGCTCCCCAACTCCTTTTACTTCTGAATGTTGCTCACAGGTTCAAAAGGTTGGGGATCCCTGGTTTAGGGGAAGGCTACAAAAAGCATCTCAGAGGTTTATTAAACTGTCAGTTCCAACTGTAAGGAATGGAATGAGGAAATGGAAGGCCACAGGCACAGTTGCTGTAAAACCCAGGTCTGACAGGCCAAGAAAAATACAGGGGGGACATATGCGGAGGATTGTGAGAATGTTACAGACAAGCCAAAGATCATCTCCAAAGACCTGCAAGAACATCTTGCTGCAGATGCAGGTGTATCTGTACATCGTTCTACAATTCAGCACAATTTGCACAAAGAACATGTGTATGGCAGGGGCATGAGAAGCCCTTTCTGCACTCACACAAACACACTCGCTTGTTCTATGGAAAAGCTCATTTAGACAAGACACAGTCATTTTGGAACAAAGAGTTTTGGACTGAGGAGACTTTAATTGAGTTATTTGCTCATAACAAAAAGCACTTTACATGGCGGAAGAAGAACACGACATTCCAAGTAAAACACCTGCTACCGACTGTCACATTTGGTGGAGGTCCCATCATGCTGTGGGGCTGTGTGGCTAGTTCAGGGGCTGTGTGGCTAGTTCAGGGGCTGTGTGGCTAGTTCAGGGGCTGTGTGGCTAGTTCAGGGGCTGTGTGACAAGTTCAGGGACTACTGGGCCCTTGTTAAAGTCCAGGGTGGGATGAATTTAACCCAATAGCAACAAATTGTTCAGGATAATGTTCAAGCATCAGTCACAAAGTTGAAGTTCTGCTGCAGGGGTCGGATATTCCAACAAGACAATGAGCCTAAACTCACTTGGAAATCTACAAAGACATTTATGCAGAGGGACAAGTACAATATTCTGGAGTCCCCCGACTTGAATATCAGGGAAAATCTATGGGATGATGTGAAGCAGACTGTCCATGCTCGGCAGCCATCACATTTAACTGAACTGGAGAGATTTTGTTGGACCAATGGTCACAAATAGCCACATCCACAATCCAGACACTCAACAAAGGCTATAGGAGGCGTCTAGAGGCTGTTACATTTGTAACTAAGTATTGATGGAATATCTCTGTTGGGGTGCCCAAACTTATGCACCTGACTAATTTTGTTATGATGCACATTTTCTGTTAATCCAATAAACTTGATGGCACTACTGTTTCCATAAGGAAAGTTATAAATGGAAGTTGCTAATTTGAAAGCTCAGCCAATGAGAAACAAAACTTCAAAGAACTAAGTGGGGTTCCCAAACTTTTTCATGTGACTGTATTATTTTTTTCTCTTTTTGAAGAATTTCAGGGAGCTTTCAGGATGGTGGCATGATATGTCCCTAGAATTTGCATGTTGTCCACTTGTCTCCTGTAGTAACTTGGTCATCCAACTAATGCAAGAAACACCAACACTTTTTATTCTCCGACTATTCTATAGTCTCTACCCTCTACCACAAATCTACTATAAAAAACCATGAAATAATGCAAAAATACTCATGGTTGCAAACTCTTGTTATGTTTTGTGTAGATTCAGAATGTTAATAGCACCTGTCGTTTGTTACTGTTGAACTGCCACTAACCTCACTCCAAGCCTCAAGTTGCTGAAGCTCATTCTGGACCATGAGAGACTCATATTCCCATTCTCAGCCCATACAATGATTGTCCTCATGAGATCACTTGGCAAACACACACCTAAACAGACCCTTCAATCTCATATGTAAAATTAAAACTGTCTGTATCAGTGATTGACTCATCTAAAATTTCTCAGGTTTCGTGACAGCACATAGATAATATTGAACGTGAATCTAAACCAGGGACTGTCCTGGGAGAATGATGTCCAGTTATAAGGAGACATTTGGGGAGAATACCTCTATGACATTCCTGGATCCAACATTTGAGGCTTAGTTTGAGTGTAGGACGTGGGATACATCTCATTGGCTCAATGGCTGAAGGCTCCTACAGAATTGGTTTCATACAACGAATACAGAGCTGGTTCCCCTTCAGCAGTTTGTAGTGAGAACAGGAGAACAATGGGGCAGTTTCAGTTTGGGTCTCAGGTAGAACAGTACAGGGGCTTTAGGATAGAAACAATAGAGGGGTCTCAGGTAGAACAGTACAGGGGCTTTAGGATAGAAACAATAGAGGGGTCTCAGGTAGAACAGTACAGGGGCTTTAGGATAGAAACAATAGAGGGGTCTCAGGTAGAACAGTACAGGGGCTTTAGGATATAAACAATAGAGGGGTCTCAGGTAGAACAGTACAGGGGCTTTAGGATATAAACAATAGAGGGGTCTCAGGTAGAACAGTACAGGGGCTTTAGGATATAAACAATAGAGGGGTCTCAGGTAGAACAGTACAGGGGCTTTAGGATATAAACAATAGAGGGGTCTCAGGTAGAACAGTACAGGGTTTTGGGGAGTGAACATTGCAGGTGTTTCCTGTGTGAATTTGAGGTGTAACACAAAGCAGTCTCTGCAGACTTTCATGTAGGGGCCACACAAGGGGGGGGGGCAGTTGGACAACACAGTCTACAATTGTGCAGCAAAGTCACATCAGCCTGTGTTGGTGATACTGTGACACATCTGATACTTTATTATATTATATACTATTTTCTTTACTCTTTATTATATTATACACTATATTCTTTATTATATATATATATATATATATATATATATATATATACTATATTCATGTTCAGATTGTACAATATACGAGTCGTGTCATGGCTGAATCGATGGGCGGCTGATCCAGCTTGTAGTCGGCTCATGTTTCCTTCCAACATTTGCAAGAATAGAATTGAGCAAGGAGGAGCCGGAGGAACAGGAGCAAGTGGAGCTGCAGGAGGAGCCGGAGGAACAGGAGCAAGTGGAGCTGCAGGAGGAGCCGGAGGAACAGGAGCAAGTGGAGCTGCAGGAGGAGCCGGAGGAACAGGAGCAAGTGGAGCTGCAGGAGGAGCCGGAGGAAGAGGAGCAAGTGGAGCTGCAGGAGGAGCCGGAGGAAGAGGAGCAAGTGGAGCTGCAGGAGGAGCCGGAGGAACAGGAGCAAGTGGAGCTGCAGGAGGAGCCGGAGGAACAGGAGCAAGTGGAGCTGCAGGAGGAGCCGGAGGAACAGGAGCAAGTGGAGCTGCAGGAGGAGCCGGAGGAAGAGGAGCAAGTGGAGCTGCAGGAGGAGCCGGAGGAACAGGAGCAAGTGGAGCTGCAGGAGGAGTCTGAGGAATTGTAGCAAGTGGAGCTGCAGGAGGAGTCGGAGGAACAGGAGCAAGTGGAGCTGCAGGAGGAGCTGGAAGAACAGGAGCAAGTGGAGCTGCAGGAGGAGTCGGAGGAACTGGAGCAAGTGGAGCTGCAGGAGGAGCTGGAGGAACTGGAGCAAGTGGAGCTGCAGGAGGAGTCAGAGGAACTGAAGCAAGTGGAGCTGCAGGAGGAGTCAGAGGAACTGAAGCAAGTGGAGCTACAGGAGGAGTCGGAGGAACAGGAGCAATTGGAGCTGCAGGAGGAGCTGGAGGAACTGGAGCAAGTGGAGCTGCAGGAGGAGTCAGAGGAACTGAAGCAAGTGGAGCTGCAGGAGGAGTCAGAGGAACTGGAGCAAGTGGAGCTGCAGGAGGAGCCGGAGGAACAGGAGCAAGTGGAGCTGCAGGAGGAGCCGGAGGAACAGGAGCAAGTGGAGCTGCAGGAGGAGCCGGAGGAACAGGAGCAAGTGGAGCTGCAGGAGGAGCCGGAGGAACAGGAGCAAGTGGAGCTGCAGGAGGAGTCGGAGGAATTGTAGCAAGTGGAGCTGCAGGAGGAGTCGGAGGAACAGGAGCAAGTGGAGCTGCAGGAGGAGTCGGAGGAACAGGAGCAAGTGGAGCTGCAGGAGGAGCCGGAAGAACAGGAGCAAGTGGAGCTGCAGGAGGAGTCGGAGGAACTGGAGCAAGTGGAGCTGCAGGAGGAGCTGGAGGAACTGGAGCAAGTGGAGCTGCAGGAGGAGTCAGAGGAACTGAAGCAAGTGGAGCTGCAGGAGGAGTCAGAGGAACTGAAGCAAGTGGAGCTACAGGAGGAGTCCGAGGAACAGGAGCAATTGGAGCTGCAGGAGGAGCTGGAGGAACTGGAGCAAGTGGAGCTGCAGGAGGAGTCAGAGGAACTGAAGCAAGTGGAGCTGCAGGAGGAGTCAGAGGAACTGGAGCAAGTGGAGCTGCAGGAGGAGCCAGAGGAACAGGAGCAAGTGGAGCTGAAGGAGGAGTCAGAGGAACTGGAGCTGCAGGAGGAGTCGGAGGAACAGGAGCAAGTGGAGCTGCAGGAGGAGCCGGAGGAACAGGAGCAAGTGGAGCTGCAGGAGGAGCCGGAGGAACAGGAGCAAGTGGAGCTGCAGGAGGAGCCGGAGGAACAGGAGCAAGTGGAGCTGCAGGAGGAGCCGGAGCAACAGGAGCAAGTGGAGCTGCAGGAGGAGCCGGAGGAACAGGAGCAAGTGGAGCTGCAGGAGGAGCCGGAGGCACAGGAGCAAGTGGAACTGCAGGAGGAGTCGGAGGAATTGGAGCAAGTGGAGCTGCAGGAGGAGTCGGAGGAACAGGAGCAAGTGGAGCTGCAGGAGGAGCCGGAGGAACAGGAGCAAGTGGATCTGCAGGAGGAGTCGGAGGAATTGGAGCAAGTGGAACTACAGGAGGAGTCGGAGGAACAGGAGCAATTGGAGCTGCAGGAGGAGCTGGAGCAAGTGGAGCTGCAGGAGGAGTCAGAGGAACTGAAGCAAGTGGAGCTGCAGGAGGAGTCAGAGGAATTTGAGCAAGTGGAGCTGCAGGAAGAGTTGGAGGAACAGGAGCAAGTGGAGATGCAGGAGGAGTCAGAGGAATTTGAGCAAGTGGAGCTGCAGGAGGAGTCGGAGGAACAGGAGCAATTGGAGCTGCAGGAGGAGTCAGAGGAACTGGAGCAAGTGGAGCTGCAGGAGGAGCCGGAGGAACAGGAGCAAGTGGAGCTGAAGGAGGAGTCAGAGGAACTGGAGCAAGTGGAGCTGCAGGAGGAGCCGGAGGAACAGGAGCAAGTGGAGCTGAAGGAGGAGTCAGAGGAACTGGAGCTGCAGGAGGAGCCGGAGGAACAGGAGCAAGTGGAGCTGCAGGAGAAGTCGGAGGAATTGGAGCAAGTGGAGCTGCAGGAGGAGTCGGAGGAACAGGAGCAATTGGAGCTGGAGGAACTGGAGCAAGTGGAGCTGCAGGAGGAGTCAGAGGAACTGAAGCAAGTGGAGCTGCAGGAGGAGTCAGAGGAACTGGAGCAAGTGGAGCTGCAGGAGGAGCCAGAGGAACAGGAGCAAGTGGAGCTGAAGGAGGAGTCAGAGGAACTGGAGCAAGTGGAGCTGCAGGAGGAGCCAGAGGAACAGGAGCAAGTGGAGCTGCAGGAGGAGTCAGAGGAACTGGAGCAAGTGGAGCTGAAGGAGGAGTCAGAGGAACTGGAGCTGCAGGAGGAGTCGGAGGAACAGGAGCAGTGAACTTGTACTTGATCCCAACTAACATATAATTAATCCTTATTGGAAGCAGAACCAGCCTATTGGGTTTATTTCATGTTTATATGATTTTCTAATAGACTTAAGGAATGAAGATCCAAATGATGGAAAGATCCATTATCTGGAAATAACCAGGTCTTGGGCATTCTGTATAACAGGTCTCATACCTGTAATAAGTGTTATTCCCATCCAGGCAAATGCATTGGGGACTCTGCACATTCTATTCCCAATCAAACCAGGAAGAAACTGGATGAAGGGAATATCAGGGACTATAGGGAATATTGACTATTGTATCAAGTGAAAGATGTTTGTGTTGCTTTGAATGAGGGAACTAATATTGAGTTGTATAACAGTGTTTGTGTGTTGTATGGACTCCACCAACTTCCACAATTCTTCTGCATTGGGGGATTGGCCATAACGTCAGTCTTGTTGGGGTGGAACCAAGATGTGGCTCAGTTACTGGGGTGTTTGGGCTCGTGGTCCCCCCATTTCAAGGGCATTTGCTCTTGGGCATAAGGCAACATGACAAGTATTTGGATTGAAACTGATCCATGATCCCTGGTATAAAGGGATAAATAGGCCACAGTATGAGAAACACCCCCATATCATGATGCTTGTGCCCCCGGCTTCACTCTGTACTGGGGCTTCAATTCAGTGTTTGGGGTCGTCTGACAAACTGTGGCCCCTACATCCAAAAAGAACAATCTTGCTTTCATCAGCCCACAAAATGTTGCGCCATTTCTCTTTAGACCAGTCAATGGGTTCCTTGGCAAATTGTAAGCTCTTCAGCCCACGTCTTTTTCCCAACAATGGGACTTTGGGCTTCTTGCCGATAGTTTGGCTTTACTTCGAATTGTAACAGTATCACAGGGAACTTTACTTCTTCTTTACTCATCTTCCTGGAGCTGATCATTGGCTGAGTCTTTGCCATTTTGGATTTTCGTCTCTCCATTCCATTGGCTTCATCCCATTCATTCTTCCATGGTTTCAGGTTTTGGTGCCATTGGAGAGATTGTGTTGCAGGGAAGGTGTGTGGGAAGGTTGGATGAATTGGATGAGACTAAGGTCTGGCGCTTGTTCAATGACAGAGAGAGAAAAGAATCAGTGAGAAGTAGAAATGGTCCGTCAGTAACAAGTATAAATACAAGTGATGACATCACAGCAGTCGTGTATAAATGTCGGGAGAGAATGAAGAGGAATTGGGCAGATTGTGTAAAAAAAGAAAGAACTTAATACAAAAGATCCGGGAGTTGGAGCTCAGTGGAGACAAAACAAAGGGGAGCCATTGGGTTTATTAATCGTTTATGTGAAGCTTCTCCCGTTACATTGAGGGGGTCAGTGACCACTAACGATCAATAGAGAATTGGGATTTGGAGAAAAGAGAGTCACACAGAGCGGGGCCCATAGAGTTTTAGCCCCAGTGGCCCAGTCCGACCCTGAGAGTAAATATTACGTAGGACAGGAAAGAGTTAAAGAGGCGGCAGTAACAAGTGCTCCCCCTACAGGTGGTGAATATAACAAATGACAAAAAGAGAATGTGGGGGGGGGATAGATGAAACAATATGGCGCCATATGGGGCTTAATGAGTTTGTCTTGAGAACTGACACTTTGTCTGTTGTAATGTGGGCGTGGCTTCATTCCATGGCTGTACTGACATTATTATTATTACTTATTATTATTAATAATCACAGTCACTATGAGACGCACAGGGTGGACTCGGGGGGGGGGTTTCAGCTGCTGGACTTGTTGAATTGAGGGACGGGAGAATTTTTTCGCCTTGTTTCGCAGCGGAAATTACGCCCATAGACTTTAAAGGGCGTAGGCGACATTTCGCCAGCGGTGAATTTTTGTCGAAACTGAACGGGTCAAATTCGCCCTAAGCCTCGATCAGATAATTGTGTTGGTCACAGTCAGTTTTGTAGATTAGTTTTGGGGGGGCACCTCGTAAAGTTGCTAATTGGGGGGTGGAGTTTCTGTCTGACCTATTTCTAGGTCTTTCCCATTGAGAGAGAAGCTGAGGAACTTTGAGTGGAGACTCAATGAACCAACAAACTGGAGCAAATGTTACTGTGACACCTCCTGATGTCCCTCATTTTTCTCTCACCCCCATAATCAGCGCAGAACTCACCCCCATAATCAGCGCAGAACTCACCCCCATAATCAGCGCAGAACTCCCACTACCTTTCCCTATCAACAGAGCGCTCACCCCAAACTCCGCACAGCTCTTATCCTCATTCCCTATCAAAGAGCTCTAAACTCCATTACCCACTAGCACAGACTTCCCACCACTATTCCCCTATTAACACTCCACCACTTACCCTCCAGCACAGATCACTTACCTCCCAAAACCTACCAAGACAGAGCTCTTAGGTCAGTTCTAAGTAGTGAGTTCTCACCCAAATTTCCTTCCAGCACAAAGGAAGCCCCTTGTTATTCTCAGACTGTGTCCAAGTTCATTGATCAGGCAGAATCTTTCTCAACTTCACAACCAAAAACCTTCCCAGAAACATCCCGGGGTAAGTTCTCTTGTATAGAGAGGTCTGACAGTCAGTCATCAGCATTGTCCCTCAGGGAACAGAGACAAGTCAGCGATGGGACAGACCACAATGAAATCCATTAGTCCATTAGTCCAGTCTGTAGGGAACGACCCAGTCAAATAGAATTCCAACCTCTTCATCATCATCATCATCATCATCCACGTAACTGAACACGGCAAAGCCTGGAACTTGTTCCGACCCACGTCACAAGCAGCACCAATCTCTTGGCCAATCCCCAGGACACTTGGGGCCTCCATTATTAATTTGGGAGGAGATGGGGTAAGTGTCTGGTGTATTTATGAGACATGAGAGGGTAATGGGGCAGATGTGCAGGAGGTACAGAGAGGAATGAGCCCAACTTGCACATATAGGACAGTGGCTCTCCCCATCTCATTAATTTCTAGTATTGGCTCTTCCCTTCTCATTAATTTCTAGTATTGGCTCTTCCCTTCTCATTAATTTCTAGTATTGGCTCTTCCCCATCTCATTAATTTCTAGTATTGGCTCTTCCCTTCTCATTCATTTCTAGTATTGGCTCTTCCCCTTCTCATTCATTTCTAGTATTGGCTCTTCTCTTCTCATTCATTTCTAGTATTGGCTCTTCCCCTTCTCATTCATTTCTAGTATTGGCTCTTCTCCTTCTCATTAATTTCTAGTATTGGCTCTTCCCCTTCTCATTCATTTCTAGTATTGGCTCTTCTCCTTCTCATTCATTTCTAGTATTGGCTCTTCTCCTTCTCATTCATTTCTAGTATTGGCTCTTCTCCTTCTCATTAATTTCTAGTATTGGCTCTTCCCTTCTCATTAATTTCTAGTATTGGCTCTTCTCCTTCTCATTAATTTCTAGTATTGGCTCTTCCCTTCTCATTAATTTCTAGTATTGGCTCTTCCCTTCTCATTCATTTCTAGTATTGGCTCTTCCCCTTCTCATTCATTTCTAGTATTGGCTCTTCTCTTCTCATTCATTTCTAGTATTGGCTCTTCCCCTTCTCATTCATTTCTAGTATTGGCTCTTCTCCTTCTCATTAATTTCTAGTATTGGCTCTTCCCCTTCTCATTCATTTCTAGTATTGGCTCTTCTCCTTCTCATTCATTTCTAGTATTGGCTCTTCTCCTTCTCATTCATTTCTAGTATTGGCTCTTCTCCTTCTCATTAATTTCTAGTATTGGCTCTTCCCTTCTCATTAATTTCTAGTATTGGCTCTTCTCCTTCTCATTAATTTCTAGTATTGGCTCTTCCCTTCTCATTAATTTCTAGTATTGGCTCTTCCCTTCTCATTAATTTCTAGTATTGGCTCTTCTCCTTCTCATTAATTTCTAGTATTGGCTCTTCCCCTTCTCATTAATTTCTAGTATTGGCTCTTCCCTTCTCATTAATTTCTAGTATTGGCTCTTCCCTTCTCATTAATTTCTAGTATTGGCTCTTCTCCTTCTCATTAATTTCTAGTATTGGCTCTTCCCTTCTCATTAATTTCTACTATTGGCTCTTCTCCTTCTCATTAATTTCTAGTATTGGCTCTTCTCCTTCTCATTAATTTCTAGTATTGGCTCTTCTCCTTCTCATTAATTTCTAGTATTGGCTCTTCCCTTCTCATTAATTTCTAGTATTGGCTCTTCCCTTCTCATTAATTTCTAGTATTGGCTCTTCTCCTTCTCATTAATTTCTAGTATTGGCTCTTCCCCTTCTCATTCATTTCTAGTATTGGCTCTTCCCTTCTCATTCATTTCTAGTATTGGCTCTTCCCTTCTCATTCATTTCTAGTATTGGCTCTTCCCTTCTCATTCATTTCTAGTATTGGCTCTTCCCCATCTCATCAATTTCTAGTATTGGCTCTTCCCCATCTCATCAATTTCGAGTATTGGCTCTTCCCTTCTCATTAATTTCTAGTATTGGCTCTTCCCCATCTCATTAATTTCGAGTATTGGCTCTTCCCCATCTCATTAATTTCTAGTATTGGCTCTTCCCCATCTCATTAATTTCTAGTATTGGCTCTTCCCCATCTCATCAATTTCTAGTATTGGCTCTTCCCCATCTCATTAATTTCGAGTATTGGCTCTTCCCCATCTCATTAATTTCTAGTATTGGCTCTTCCCCCATCTCATTAATTTCTAGTATTGGCTCTTCCCCCATCTCATTAATTTCTAGTATTGGCTCTTCCCCATCTCATCAATTTCTAGTATTGGCTCTTCCCCATCTCATTAATTTCTAGTATTGGCTCTTCCCCCATCTCATTAATTTCTAGTATTGGCTCTTCCCCTTCTCATTAATTTCTAGTATTGGCTCTTCCCCATCTCATTAATTTCTAGTATTGGCTCTTCCCCATCTCATTAATTTCTAGTATTGGCTCTTCCCCATCTCATTAATTTCTAGTATTGGCTCTTTCCCTTCTCATTAATTTCTAGTATTGGCTCTTCCCCTTCTCATTAATTCTGGTCCCTATTGCTCTTTACTGTTTCTCAGTGGATCACATACAAGACATTGCCCCCCCCATGGCGCTACTAAGGATTGGGGGGGGGGCCTCTCATCAGAACAGCGACCAGTCAGACAAAAGTTTTATTGTGTTTTAAAATATTTTTTTTCTTTAAAAAAACAGCCCAACATTTTAGAAGTAAACGCGGCTGGTCCCGCCCACGAGGAACTTATTTACATTTCTGTATGAAAATAGGAACCGTTCATTTCTGCATAAGGGTCTTGTCTGTGTCCCCTCGTGTTTTGCAGGTGAGGAGGAGGAGTCACAGGACAGCCAATAGCAAACAATCTCTTCCCCTTTGCCTACAAGTAACAAGTTTGCTCCCGGGAGATGAGCAGGTTAATGGCACGAGATAGAACATGGCTACTGGCCCGTCTGTGCTCAGTCTTACACTGCAGTCCATTTCTGCAACAATCCTTGCAATTGGTCAGTCGCTGTCTGATCCCACCGCCGAGGATCCTTTGCGTTTCCTTTTAGTTGGTTTTGGCTTTGTGTCCTCCTCATCCTGGGGGAGACACATGGGACATTAGTGAGGGACACAATGGACACACAGGGAGAAGCCCCCCAGGCTGACAAGCTCCTATTGGTTGTCTCATACCTGCTGAGCCTTCCCTACAGGTACAGTCACTTACCGACCCACTGCTAGACGCAGACTCCTCCTCTGTATTAGTGGGCTGGGCCGTATTCTTCCTGCTGCGGGGGCTTGTCATTGGGCCCTTCCGCCGGCTCTTTGGGGGCTTCGTAGAGTCTTCATAGTCTTCTGCCAGGGCAAATAAGTCACTGAACCTGAGAGGAGAATCAGCACATGACTAGTAGGTCTGGCTTTAGGCTTCCAAAAAGTCCCTTACGTTGCCACTCAAGGGATTCCCTACCAAGGAAGGGGTTCTTTACTGTAAGGACAGTCATGTTATGGGATTCCCTACCAAGAGAGGGGGAATGAGTGATTCATTGGTGGGGAGGAAAGGAGATCTCACCATCAGCATAGGAAGGGGTTCTTTACTGTAAGGACAGTCAGGTTATGGGATTCCCTACCAAGAGAGGGGGAATGAGTGATTCATTGGTGGGGAGGAAAGGAGATCTCACCATCAGCATAGGAAGGGGTTCTTTACTGTAAGGACAGTCAGGTTATGGGATTCCCTACCAAGAGAGGGGAATGAGTGATTCATTGGTGGGGAGGAAAGGAGATCTCACCATCAGTATAGGAAGGGGTTCTTTACTGTAAGGACAGTCAGGTTATGGGATTCCCTACCAAGAGAGGGGGAATGAGTGATTCATTGGTGGGGAGGAAAGGAGATCTCACTATCAGCATAGGAAGGGGTTCTTTACTGTAAGGACAGTCAGGTTATGGGATTCCCTACCAAGAGAGGGGAATGAGTGATTCATTGGTGGGGAGGAAAGGAGATCTCACCATCAGCATAGGAAGGGGTTCTTTACTGTAAGGACAGTCAGGTTATGGGATTCCCTACCAACAGAGGGGAATGAGTGATTCATTGGTGGGGAGGAAAGGAGATCTCACCATCAGCATAGGAAGGGGTTCTTTACTGTAAGGGCAGTCAGGTTATGGGATTCCCTACCAACAGAGGGGAATGAGTGATTCATTGGTGGGGAGGAAAGGAGATCTCACCATCAGTATAGGAAGGGGTTCTTTACTGTAAGGACAGTCAGGTTATGGGATTCCCTACCAACAGAGGGGAATGAGTGATTCATTGGTGGGGAGGAAAGGAGATCTCACCATCAGCATAGGAAGGGGTTCTTTACTGTAAGGACAGTCAGGTTATGGGATTCCCTACCAACAGAGGGGAATGAGTGATTCATTGGTGGGGAGGAAAGGAGATCTCACCATCAGCATAGGAAGGGGTTCTTTACTGTAAGGGCAGTCAGGTTATGGGATTCCCTACCAACAGAGGGGAATGAGTGATTCATTGGGGGGAGGAAAGGAGATCTCACCATCAGTATAGGAAGGGGTTCTTTACTGTAAGGGCAGTCAGGTTATGGGATTCCCTACCAAGACAGGGGAATGAGTGATTCATTGGTGGGGAGGAAAGGAGATCTCACCATCAGCATAGGAAGGGGTTCTTTACTGTAAGGACAGTCAGGTTATGGGATTCCCTACCAAGAGAGGGGGAATGAGTGATTCATTGGTGGGGAGGAAAGGAGATCTCACCATCAGCATAGGAAGGGGTTCTTTACTGTAAGGACAGTCAGGTTATGGGATTCCCTACCAAGAGAGGGGGAATGAGTGATTCATTGGTGGGGAGGAAAGGAGATCTCACCATCAGCATAGGAAGGGGTTCTTTACTGTAAGGACAGTCAGGTTATGGGATTCCCTACCAAGAGAGGGGGAATGAGTGATTCATTGGTGGGGAGGAAAGGAGATCTCACCATCAGCATAGGAAGGGGTTCTTTACTGTAAGGACAGTCAGGTTATGGGATTCCCTACCAAGAGAGGGGGAATGAGTGATTCATTGGTGGGGAGGAAAGGAGATCTCACCATCAGGGAATAGAAGACCCTGACCCCCAGGACTTACTTCATCTTGTGTGCCTCATCACAGCTGGCCTGTACGTGCTGGAGGGCCTGAAGGATCGGCGTCTGGCTGAAAACTAAGAATAAGATCAGTGAGAGGGGGGTGTCAGAGTAGCGGCAGTATGGGACCCCCCTGGGAACTGGGCAGTCGGGGGGGAATGTTGGGGTGCAGAGGGAGTGGCTTATATTGGGATATTACAGAAGATAATTACCTGCATTGTGGGCCCCTCGGTACTCACAGTTCTGTTTGATGTTGGACAGGTTAAGGCGCAGACAATCCAGATGTTCCAGGATCTGCTCCAGAGTCAATTGGGCCAATTTGCTGCTGGAACTCCTGAGGCTGCACAACAGGGAGGGGTTAAATCAAGGACAGATAAGTGAGTTCAAACTGACCAGTTGCAATTTGTACAGACACCCCAATAAGTGTTCCAATGGAATAAGCAATACAAAAGCTGTTGCACAACTTCACCACATGGGGGAGCTGCATCCCCACAAACAGACCCCCAGCCTCTCTATATACAGCACTATGCACGGCTGATTTACCCTTTATACCTGGGCTTATCCAAGTGGCAGCTCCAGCCAGGGGTCTGTAATGTGCCCACGTATTGGCTCTCAGGATTCTGCTTCCTAAACCCCCACCCATGCTGCCCTGGTACTGGAGAGAGAAATAAGGTTTGGGGGGGGGGGGGCGGTAGATGTGAGACAGGAGAGTGAGAGCCCCTACCTCTGGCGCTTGCGGGGGAGACTGTTGTTCTTGATGAGCAAAGACTTGATATTCTCGGCCAAGTGATCGTCGTACTTGAGGCTCCAGTAGCGCAAGATACTCGTAGTGAACTGGTCTTCTGGGTGGCACGGGCGACTCAGCACCAGCTTCACCATCTCTTCACTGGGCCTGGGGTAAAGTGGGGAGGCAATTAGGGGTAATTTACCCTGCCCCGTGTTCTATAAACCCCAGTGTTACCAACTGCGCCCAAATACTGCAGCACAACCTCCAGAGTATCAGCAGGACATGAAAGGGTTAACAGAGCTTTGTTCCTCAGGGAAGGAAAGGGTTAGCAGAGCTATTGTGCCTTATCTCCCGGCAGACCCAGAAGTTGCTGCACTTCGGAGAGTGTGAATAAAAGAATTGATTAGCAGAGCGGGAGGCTGTGGGTGCAGATAAGGCCCCGGCTAATAACTGATTAGCATCTAATCTGTTAGCTCCATTACCCAGCATGCACAGCAGTCACTGGGGCACTTACTTCTCCCGGCGCAACTGCAGGAGGAGACAGGACAGAGCCTCGGGGTGTTCTGTAATGAGAGGCAACACAATTACACAATATACACACAGCAATGAGGTACTGGGCGCCACACTGGTACCCACCTTTGTATTTGAGGTGCTGCAGGATTGGGATGATGGTCTCCAGGGGGATGTTGTGCGCCAGGAACAGCTGCCATGTACAGTACTGCTCAAATGTCTCCCAATCCAGACTCTGAACTGAGGGACGAGAAGGGGCACAGGTAAGACTGGAGGGGGCACAGGTGAGACTGGAGGGGGCACAGGCGAGACTGGAGGGGGCACAGGCGAGACTGGAGGGGGCACAGGCGAGACTGGAGGGGGCACAGGCGAGACTGGAGGGGGCACAGGTGAGACTGGAGGGGGCACAGGTGAGACTGGAGGGGGCACAGGCGAGACTGCAGGGGGCACAGGTGAGACTGGAGGGGGCACAGGTGAGACTGGAGGGGCACAGTCGAGACTGGGGGGTGCTACAAGCACAACAGTGTGCCCTATTCATACAAGTCCATGTCTGACCAGAACATGAGAGATAAACAGAGGGGAGGACAAAGCAGATCAGGAAGTGAAAGAAAGGAAACAGCTCCAGCCAATAGGAGGGATGTAAAGAGGAGAAGCTCAGCACCCCATTGGCTACTTACTGAGAATATTCAGCACCAAATCCTTCCGAAACATCACCAGGTTCCCCATCATGACGTGGCACACCAGTTCCTGCAGCTGCAGAGATAAGGGGCACATGAGTGGCTACAACAGGACAAGGAGGCACTGCTCACCCACAGAGCTAACAATCTAAGCGGAGGTTCCTTACCTGTGCAGAGTCTATAACAGCCACAATCATATTGAGCAGCTCCCCGCTCCGGAGCGTCTCATCTGGAAACTACAAGAGCAGAGGTGTTAGAGAGCAACCACAGGGCTCTTATATAAAGGTGGGGCTCTCATGTAAAGGGGGGCTCACCTCACTGTAGATGGAGGGGGTCAGGTAGCAGAGCAGCCGCACATCATCCTCCTGGCAGGCCTTCATGTCCATCATCAGACAGGTGTGGAGATCCCCGAGCTGAGTGGCCTGAGCAAACGACTCGTACAGGTTCATCTTCCCAGCGGCGGCCTTACTGTGGGGCAAATAAACAGTCAGGGGGCAAATCATAAGGGATGGGGGGGTGGCACAGGGCAGGTATGTGGGGTTGGGCAAGTCAAGAGTCGGGGACTAGAGTCCTGCAGCGGGTCGGGGTACCTGCAAAAAAACCTGTGGGTTGAAGTTCCGGGTGCGGGTATAGACGCAGGTCAGCATAATCTTACCTTACAATTAATTAGCGCTAATTACCTGGCCGGAAGGAGAGTGACAGGACAAGCACTTTACTAATCAGGATTAACTGCAGTGTAAACTAGTGCAGAACTAGACACGGGGTGCTCATCTGATCTGGCCTTCACATAATACAGCGGGTAGAACCCACAACTCAGGTGTACACTGCCCTCACCTGGCCCTTAGATAATACAGCGGGTAGAACCCACACCTCAGGTGTATACTGCCCTCACCTGGCCTCAGATAATACAGTGGGTAGAACCCACACCTCAGGTGTATACTGCCCTCACCTGGCCTCAGATAATACAGCGGGTAGAACCCACCTGGCCTTCAGGTAGTAGAGCAGGTGATAGCCGATCTTTGGCTGCCTCTGGTAGAGCTCTGACAGCAAGTCCAGCAGAATAGAAAAACCGCTGTTATCCTCCTGCATCTGGATCAGGTTCCTGCAGTTACAGTTGAGGAGTCAGAAGAAGCAACAAACCAAGGCTGACACAGAACATGTAGGTTGGGATGGACTTACCTGAATATGAGGTACAGAGGCTTCCCCACAGACTCCTCCAGAGACCTGATTGGGTGCAACAAAGCAAATAACTTGAATGCAGTTGGGCAGTACCATAGGGCACCAATAGGGGGGGAGCTTGCTTGTTTCTGTATAGGATTGCAGTGCATTAGGCAAACACTAAGGCCAAATATATACTAATTATAATGTCACGCCCCTCCCCCATGTATTGATACAACACACACATCTGTATGACAAGCAAGTGTCGGCACACAATATAGAGTGTCAGTTCTCTGGCACAGGCAATTGGCTCACTATGAGGAGACAAAGACAACTTACTCCTCTGTGATCTCCTCCGGAAGAACTTCCCCTCGGAAATGTCCCTTAAATAATTCCTGGAGACAGGAAGCAACTACTGCAGACTGCTCCGTATCAAAGTCGTCCTGCCGGGGGAGAAATCAGCAAGTCAGCAAGTTCATAAGTGACAGAGGAATGAAAACATGAAGTATGAGAGTAGCATATCAGTAGGACACCATGAGCAGCCTGGGATTAGAGTAGCGTGTCAGTAGGACACCATGAGCAGCCTGGGATTAGAGTAGCGTGTCAGTAGGACACCATGAGCAGCCTGGGATTTGAGTAGCGTGTCAGTAGGACACCATGAGCAGCCTGGGATTAGAGTAGCGTGTCAGTAGGACACCATGAGCAGCCTGGGATTAGAGTAGTGAGTGAGTAGGACACCATGAGCAGCCTGGGATTAGAGTAGCGTGTCAGTAGGACACCATGAGCAGCCCAGAGTGTGTTATACAGAGTCACATATTGGATACATTGCCTGTGTAGTAGAATTCATACTCACCTCGAGGATCTGCTCCACGATGTCCTGCATGATCTCACACTGAGCCTCCATGTCACTGAAAGAAGAACACGCGTGAGTCAGTACACGGGCAGCCATACTGCATCGTGCCCCCCAATAACTGCCCCTGATAAGGAGGAGCCGGAGGGATAAGTCCAATCAGTTGATGAGCACCAACCTCTCCTTCTGCAGAGCCACCACCTTGTCCTTGAGCTGATCCTCCAGCTGATCCACATACGGGGAGATGTCTACCGGCTCCTCAATGATTGGCTCCTTGATTGGGTGGAAGCGGAACTCCCTCTTCTTTCCTGGGGAGGGGAAACCATTGAGCAGAGTTTTTGGGGGGGTCCCAATGGATTTAGGGAAATACAGGCTGGGTAAGATGGAGATAACTCACCAGTTTCATTAGTTTTGTTATTTACTTCCTCGTCATCATCACTGAAGGCAGCCTCGGCATTGTCATAGCAACTGTCCTCCTTATCCGCCATGATGTTTTCCATCTCCATGGAGACGGGCTCTTCTGTTTTGGCTGCAGCAAAGTGTGAGAAGGATAAGAGGGAATTAGCACCATTATCAGTCGATGCGGAAGCGCCGGGATGAGACAGTGGGAATGGGACAGACAGACGTGAGACAGAAAGACGGGGGGCGCGGCACATACTCACGTCAAGCCCTTACTTTCTGATGCCGGAGAAGGGACAGAGCAGAATTCTGGGAATTTTTCTCGGAGCATGGAGCGCAACTCTTTGTCCAGTTTGGGGTTATGGAAGAGGGGGGCCAGGTGCCTGGGGAGAGACAAACAGAGAGGTAATAAGGGGGAGCTCCCTGATCTGTACCCCACATTTCAAGCTACAGGGGTGACTTTACTGCCCCTAAAAGAACAGTGATGGTGCCCTTTGTACTCACGCAAGCACCCGCTTCTCCATGATGTGAGTGAGGGAGCTGAACACCCCTTGTCTGACGATCCCTTCCAGAGGGGGGTAGAAGTTGGGGATAATCTGCAACAAACAACAAACACTCCTGTGAATTTGGGTTGGGGACAGACAAACACACGTCATGCTCTCAGATCTGAAGCCCAGTGTGTGTGTGTGTGCCTTTAACTGACCCTGTACATGACCACTGCTGGGG
Source organism: Xenopus petersii (assembly GCA_038501925.1). NCBI lineage: Eukaryota > Metazoa > Chordata > Amphibia > Anura > Pipidae > Xenopus > Xenopus petersii. The sequence continues at coordinate 1,332,002 of CM076687.1, forward strand.
TCGCTGACCCTACCAACCAGACAGCAAGTTATATAATGTACTGTAGATCGGGGGGGAGTGAGGGAGTATTTCCTGCCACACGCTAACAATATCCGGTCATGGCTCATAGCGTGTGTGGGGGGAGGGCGGTCACAGGACAGTGTGGGGTCGGTAGGGGTCTGCAGATGAGACTGGGACAACAAAAGCAATATTTTGGGAGGTCATTGGGAGGAATATTTTGGGGGGCTCAGATCCATTTGCCTCTTGGCACAGTTGGGAGGGGTTCTGTGGCCTGGGGCTAGAGCAAGTAACTACTGCATGGACAGCACATGTGGAGCCCCAAAGAGCTTGCAATCTAATACTGAGTACCCGGGGTGTGTTTTCTGGGATGTTGTCTCTGTAAATATAAACCCCCACCCATGCCTAGAGGTAATGAAACCCACCATCAGGGTCCAATGCATCAGGGGCAGAACCACTGTATGAAGCAGAGGGGAGGAGGGACAGAACCACTGTATGAAGCAGAGGGGAGGAGTCAGTTGAGTCAGGCTGTGTATATTGGAAGCCAGGGGGCGCTGCAGAGCTACAGGTCTCAGGTCCAATACTGTAACTCTCTGCTAGGAACTGACACTCTATAGCTATTCCCATCACTTCAACTGACCAAGCGTCATAGAATGACCTGCTCACCCCTCCCAGTATCAGCGGCTGAACAAATCCCAGTTTAGTTAAGAGCAACTCCCACACTATATCATTGTCTTTATTCACACATTACTCCTCTGTTTGCTCTTACCCGGCACATAAAGTCCAGCAGAGTCGCAGTTATTGCAGGATGGGGCTTCATGGAGTGATGCATGACCAGAATTGCAGGCTCTGCAGGGGAGGAACCATATCTACTTACATACTTACATATAGTTACATAGTTATAATTAGTTACATACTTATATATAGTTACATAGTTATAATTAGTTACATACTTATATATAGTTACATAGTTATAATTAGTTACATAGTTACATCATTAAATTGGGTTGAAAAAAGACAAAGTCCATCCCCTCCAAATGAAAACCCAGCCCCATACACACACCCCTCCCTACTGTCACATAAATGATATATACCCATATCTATACTAACTATAGAGTTTAGTATCACAATAGCCTTTGTATTATGTCTGTCCAAGAAATCATCCAAGTCCCTCTTATAGTCATTAACTGAATCATCACCCGGCAGTGCATTCCCCAACCTCACTCTCCTCACTGTGATGAACCCCCTACTCTGTTCCTTTAAATGAAACTTCTTTTCCTCTAGTCTGAAGGGGAGGCCTCTGGTACGTGATTCTCTTTATGGGTAAAAAGGTCCCCTGCTATTTGTCTATAATGTCCTCTAATGTACTTGTAAAGTCTAATCATGTCCCCTCACAAGCGCCTTTTTTCCCCCAGAGAAAACAACCCCAACCTTGTCAGTCTCCCCTCATAATTTAACTCTTCCCTCCCTCTAACCAGTTTAGTTGCACTTAGTCTCTGCACTCTCTCCAGCTCATTTATATCCCTCTTAAGGACTGGAGTCCAAAACTGCCCCCATACTCCAGATGAGGCCTCACCAGGGACCTATAAAGAGACACAATTATGTTTCATCCCTTGAGTTAATGCCCTTTTTTATACAAGAACTTTATTTGCTTTAGTAGCCACAGAATGACACTGCCCAGAATTAGACAACTTGTTATCTACAAAGACCCCAAGATCCTTCTCATTTAAGGAAACTCCCAACACACTGCCATTTAGTGTATAACTTGCATTTATATTATTTTTGCCAAAGTGCATAACCTGCATTTATCAACATTGAAGCTCATTTTCCAGTTTTCTGCCCAGTTTTCCAGTTTAGACAAATCACTGTGCAAAGTGGCAGCATCCTGCATGGAACCTATAGTTCTGCACAATTTAGTCTCATCTGCACAAATAGAAACAGTACTTTCAATGGCCACCTCCAGGTCATTAATAAACAAGTTGAAAAGCAAGGGACCTAGTACAGAGCCCTGCGGTACTCCACTAACAACACTGGTCCAATTAGAAAATGTTCCATTTACCACCACTCTTTGTAGTCTATCTTTTAGCCAGTTCTCTATCCAGGTACAAATACTATGTTCCAGGCCAACATTCCTTCATTTAACCAGTAACCGTCTGTGTGGCACTGTATCAAATGCTTTAGCAAAGTCTAAGTAAATCACATCCACTGACATCCCAGAATCAAGGTCCCTGCTCACCTTCTCATAAAAAGAAATTAAGTTAGTCTGGCAAGATCTATTACACATAAAACCATGCTGGCACAAACTCATAGTATTATGATTTGCTATGAAGTCCAGTATCTTATCCTTTATTAACCCTTCAAAAAGCTTTTCTACCAATGACATCAGACTAACTGGCCTATAGTTTTGAGGCTGAGAACGGGATCCTTTTTTGAATAGAGGCACCACATTAGCAATTCGCCAGTCTCTCGGCACTATGCCAGATCTCAATGAATCCTGAAAAATTAAGTAAAGAGGTTTGGCAATCACAGAGCTAAGCTCGCTAAGTACCCTGGGATGAATACCTTCTGGCCCCGGACCTTTGTTTATCTTAAAATGTTCTAGTCTCTTTTGCATTTCCTCATGTGTGAACCATGCATCATTAGTTGTATTACTAGTTGGGAATAACTGGTTCCTCATTTGTGTAGACAGATGAAAAATATGAGTTTAGAATCTCAGCTTTTTCTCTGTTCTCGTCAACCAACTGACCCCCCTCTGATATTAAAGGTCCCACCCCTTCCTGCATATTTAAAAAAAAAATTTGGGATTATTTGTACTGCTTGCTGAAATATCCTTTTCCATATGGATTTTAGCTTGCCTTATAGCTTTGCATCATTTATTGGCCTCCTTGTACCTTATAAATGATTCAGCTGTCCCAGCTAACTTGAAACAGAATCTCAAAGGAGACCATGTTATGATCACTATTCCCTAAATGCCCCTCACCCACACAAATGTTAGAGATGAGTTCAGTATTATTAGTTATTACAGGTACAAAAGAGAGTTATTCCTAGTAGGTTCTTGAATGAGCTGAAATAAAAAGTATCATTCAGCATATTTACAAACCTACGAGCTTTTTCTGTCTTAGCAACCCCATTGTCTGGATAATTGAAGTCTTTACATACAAACACACTCCTCCACCCGCTATTTAATCCCTCTGTCCTTTCTAAAAAGGGTGTAAGCATTTAAATTCACAATCCAGTCACGTTTCATCCCACCAGGTATCAGTGATACCAATTATATCATAATGTTTAGAGCAATTAATTCTAGGTCTCCCATTTTACCTGACAAACTCTGTGCATTTGCAGCATACAGCGGAGGTTACTACTTTTACTGTTGAAATTTGCATTACTTAGTGAAGAATTATACGTTAAGTTAGTATTATTCTGTTTTCCTTGTAACAGAGGGACCTCCTTAGCTGGTAAACTGTCACACATCAGAGACAAGGGTGAAGGGGATGCCACAGAGATAACAGAGAGGAGGCTGAGGTGAAGGACAGACAGACGGGATCAGAGATAAAGTCTGTTGTGTGTTCCCAGCAGAGAGGCAGTGCCAGTATGTAGAGCTCAGTTAACCCTCACACTGCCAGGGGCCCATCTGTGGAGCCCTCACTGTCCGGCTCTGCCTATTAGTGCACAGTCTCAGAGTCATTACTTGAGGCAGTGGGAGTTAAAACCAATATAAAAATCACAGGTGGCGGGGACCTTACCGATATTCATAATGCTGTCCTTCTCTGGGCTGAAGAAGAGCCAATCGTAGAACAGAGCCAGCTTAGCGTTAGAGGCGGCGACATTAGACTGGAAGCACAAATCAGATGTCAGATCAGCTCCTGCCCCATAGAGGGAGGTACAACTAATACAACCAATAGCCATACTCACTGTGCAAGTAGTCAGCAGCCAACCAATGATGGCCCAGCGTGGCAAGATGTCGGAACTCAGCACCTCATTGGAGGGATGGACCACTCCGCAGATATAGCGAATCAGGTCGCAGCGTAAGGATTGGCTGTCGGGGGTAGAGAGGTACTGCCTCTGGAACCAATCCTGATACCTCTTCTGCTGCCCAAAACGCACCTAGTGAGGAAAGACTGTGGGTAAAGAGCTGGCTGCACTCTCTGATGCACCCCCTAAATCCCTCCTTCCATCTTGGCCTCTCTATAGTCTGTGCCCATTTGCCCCATGGCACATACCCGCGAGGTCATAAACAGCAGTTTGGTCTCCATATCAGGGGTAAGACGGCACGCCAGGAACTTGCGGGAGGTACGAGACTGCAGGAGCTGCAAGATTCCTGTAAGAAAGAAAGAAAAAGAGTGTAAGCTCTTGTGACATGGTGAGGAAGTCAATTCTGCAGCACACTACACAGAGGTCAATAGTTCTAGTTAGACTGACAATGTCACCGAAAAACACACATTTTCACAGGATTTTAAAGGGGTGGTTCACCTTTAAGTTAACTCTTAGTGTTATAGAATGGCCAATTCTAAGAAATTTTTCAATTGGTCTTCATTATTTTTTTTAATATCGTTTTTGAATGATTTGCCTTCTTCTTCTGACTCTTTCCAGCTTTCAAATGGGGATCACTGACCCCATCTAAAAAAAAACCCCAAATGCTCTCTATGGCTTTAATTGTATCGTCAGTGCTACTTTTTATTACTCATCTCTCTATTCAGGCCTCTTCTATTCATATTCCAGTGTCTTATTCAAATCAATGCATGGTTGCTAGGGGAATTTGGAATCTAGCAATCAGATGGCTGAAACTGCAAACTGGAGAGCTGCTGAATAAAAAGCTAAAAGCTTAAGTCAAAAACCACAAATAATAAAAAATGAAAACCAATTGCAAATTGTCTAAGAATATCCCTCTCTACATTATACTAAAAGCTCATTTAAAGGTGAACAACCCCTTTATATGAACCAGTGACAGACAGGAACGGGCATGTGACCTATGGGTGCAATAAGAATGGCACTAAACATTCTCTCAGACTCTGGTTCGATTCCCATGAGGGACGGTTACAGAGAATTAATAGCAGTTTCTCCTCCTGTCCCAGTTTGGATGCAGCTCCCATCAGAGCAGAGGAAGGAGGGGAGGGAAATTATCATAGATTTAGAATTTTCGGCACAAGCCAGGCCTTATCTTTCCATTATTCATCCATTATTCATCCGTACACACATTTCTATTTATCTGCCCAGCACCTCTCACACATCTCAATGAGCTCCCCTGACTAATGTACGGGCCTGGCTGTTAAGTGCAAGATGGTGTAAATCATGAGACCCCCCATGCTGCTAATCCCACCTATAGACTGCGGCGGGTGCAGAGAGGCAAGAGCTGCACACTATCAATAGATCTGCCATAGAAACAGGTGCAGGAGCCAATTAGACTGAGGATGGAGCTCCAATAATTATCTTTCTTTATATATTTGGGGTGTGGGAGGAAACTGGAGTATTTGGGGGGGGGCACCCAGACGCAGGAGGGAACATCCACACTCCTTGCTCCCCACTGCCCAGGCTGGAATCAAACTCAGGACCCCAGCACTACATTAAACTTGTAGGATAAGGGGGTACCTGTGAATTGGGGGTTCAGTGCCTGGGGGTTATGGAGCATGTCCTTCCAGAGCAGGTCGAACTCTGGGATCCGGGCAACGTTCTGAAGGAGTCGGACCAGGTCTCGTCCAATCATGAAGCAGTCCATGAACTGGGAGTGGAATGAAGGCAGAAGATTAGCGAGGGGAGATGACGCAGGTGCAGAGATTGGGGACACAAAGAGACATGATGATACATCACAGCAGGACAACATTGTGTCCCCAATAATATTAACCCCAAACACTCTGCCTGGCTGTGGGGCTAAACTGACCACTTGTTACTATTTACACAGTCAAACTGGCAATATCCTGCAGCGAGGGATTCTGGGTATAAACACGCAGGAGTTCTATCAGGATATAGGCTGGGACTTACCCGATCCCTCAGGAGCATGCTGCAGAATTCCACTTCTTTCAGTCTCAGCGCCTGCAACTGTGGGGTCCCGTGGTGGTCCACAATGAGACGCAGGTAAGTGTACACAGACATGGCTATCAGGATACTGCTCTTCATCACCCACTCCCTGCAATGCAATACACACACACTGAGCAGGAGGAAGGCCAAATGTCTGAGGAACCAATCACCAATCAGCACCAGCCTATGCCGCGCTTGTAACCCTGTTATTTGTATAGACACTCCCATAGCAATCCTTCATCATCACCCTAATATTGGTATAGTAACTACCATAGCAACCCTTCATCAGCCTGATATTGGTATAGTCACTGCCATAGCAACCTTTCCGTATAACCCTGATATTGGTATAGTCAATCCCATAGCAACCCTTCCTTATAACCTTGATATTGGTATAGTAACTACCATAGCAACCCTTCCTTTTAACCCTGATATTGGTATAGTCACTCCCATAGCAACCCTTCCTTTTAACCCTGATATTGGTATAGTCACTCCCATAGCAACCCTTCCTTATAACCCTGATATTGGTATTGTCACTCCCATAGCAACCCTTCATCATCAGCCTGATATTGGTATAGCCAATCCCATAGCAACCCTTCCTTATAACCCTGATATTGGCACAGTCACTCCCATGGCAACCTTTCCTTATAACCTTGATATTGGTATAGTCAATCCCATAGCAACCCTTCATTATAACCCTGATATTGGTATAGTCACTCCCACAGCAACCCTTTCTTATAACCCCGATATTGGTATTGTCACTCCCATAGCAAACCTTCATCATCAGCCTGATATTGGTATAGCCAATCCCATAGCAACCCTTCATCATCAGCCTGATATTGGTATAGCCAATCCCATAGCAACCCTTCCTTATAACCCTGATATTGGTATAGTCACTGCCATAGCAACCTTTCCTTATAACCTTGATATTGGTATAGTCACTCCCATAGCAACCCTTCCTTATAACCCTGATATTGGTATACTCAATACCATAGCAACCTTTCCTTATAACCTTGATATTGGTATAGTCACTCCCATAGCAACCCTTCCTTATAACCCTGATGTTGGTATAGTCAATCCCATAGCAACCCTTCCTTATAACCCTGATATTGGTATACTCAATCCCATAGCAACCTTTCCTTATAACCTTGATATTGGTATAGTCACTCCCATAGCAACCCTTCCTTATAAGCCTGATATTGGTATAGTAACTCCCATAGCAACCCTTCATCATCAGCCTGATATTGGTATAGCCAATCCCATAGCAACCTTTCCTTATAACCCTGATATTGGCACAGTCACTCCCATGGCAACCTTTCCGTATAACCTTGATATTGGTATTGTCACTCCCATAGCAACCCTTCATTATAACCCTGATATTGGTATAGTAACTCCCATAGCAACCCTTCCTTATAACCCTGATATTGGTATAGTCACTGCCATAGCAACCTTTCCTTATAACCCCGATATTGGTATTGTCACTCCCATAGCAACCCTTCATTATAACCCTGATATTGGTATAGTAACTCCCATAGCAACCCTTCCTTATAACCTTGATATTGGTATAGTCACTGCCATAGCAACCTTTCCTTATAACCCTGATATTGGTATTGTCACTCCCATAGCAAACCTTCATCATCAGCCTGATATTGGTATAGCCAATCCCATAGCAACCCTTCATCATCAGCCTGATATTGGTATAGCCAATCCCATAGCAACCCTTCCTTATAACCCTGATATTGGTATAGTCACTGCCATAGCAACCTTTCCTTATAACCTTGATATTGGTATAGTCACTCCCATAGCAACCCTTCCTTATAACCCTGATATTGGTATACTCAATCCCATAGCAACCTTTCCGTATAACCTTGATATTGGTATTGTCACTCCCATAGCAACCCTTCATTATAACCCTGATATTGGTATAGTAACTCCCATAGCAACCCTTCCTTATAACCCTGATATTGGTATAGTCACTGCCATAGCAACCTTTCCTTATAACCCTGATATTGGCACAGTCACTCCCATAGCAACCCTTCCTTATAACCCTGATATTGGTATAATCACTCCCATAGCAACCCTTCATTATAACCCTGATATTAGTACAGACTTGAATCAATTCTTACAACCCTAATCACCCCCCCCCCCCAGGAAGACATCTTCATAGTGCATCTCCAGCTGAGCCAATCAGAGCTGAAGGCTTAAGAGCATATTGTGCAGACAAATGACAGATTATATAAAGCAATAGAAAGGCCGGAGAATTTACCTTAGCCTTGCGACTAGTAAAGAACTACAGCCCCCCGGGTGGGAGAGAACAACAAAGATCAAGTTGCTGCACTCAGTAGGCCACTTACTTTTGTTCCATCAGAATATCCAGCACGCCCTCGGCCAACCAGATATTCTTGGCAGATATATCGCCCCCTGGGTCAGGCGCGGGTGGGCAGGAGATCAGGCGTGAGGGGGTTACAAGGGACAGAGAGAGAGAGAGAGAGAATGTCATTTTCTCAAGTAGAGCAGAGATTACAGTTGGCTGAGAGAAGTAATTACATCCCATATAAATCTCCTTTCCTCAGGCTGCAAGTGGCAGTTGTCCAGTGACAAGCGCTCTGATTACATTGACTCTGTGACTTATACACTTATACACAATCACGAGCCAGGCTGGCAAGCTGTAACAGGGGGGCTCCCTAGCCCCCTGCATGGCTGTGAATGTGGGAAAGGGCTGGATTAAGGATTTACTGGACTACTCTGTGCCAGATACACATTGGACTAGGGTTAACTTAACTCTTACGGGCCTTCCTTGCACAAAACTCACCCGCTATTTGCTTCATGAATGTCATACACACGCCGTCTGCTCCCAAAACTCCACCTTTCACAAGCTCCCGCACCAGCCACAGCAGCTGAAATGAGACAGGACAATAATAGGGTGCTAATAGGGTGTTAATATGGTGCTGGTAGGGTGCTAATAGGGTGCTGATAGGGTGTTAATAAGGTGCTGGTAGGGTGCTAATAGGGTGCTGATAGGGTGCTGCACCTGGTTTCATAGCCCCAGGGGAGGTGGTCGTACCTGTGTCCGGCAGGTGTCCTGCAGCTTGAGGTATTTCTCCATGAGAAGCTGATTTATCTTATTCAGAACAATATTCATCCCGTCCCGGTTAATAAGTGTCAAGTCCCGGTAACTCTGGGGAGGAAGAGAGAATGAGTTAGGGAGTGTGTGTACTAGCAAGGTGATGGCAAGCTCTTATGGCAAACAACATGCCCAACACTGCAGCACCTTTCTACCAGATCTCTCAGCCGAATGATTGTATCTGTGCAGGTGCCACAACCTATAGTAACGGCACAATATAGAACAGCAAGTGTCATGTCAGTGCCACCAGCCAGGAGAAGCCATTTATAATGGCAACATCAATCAGCGGATCACTGGGTTGGCACATGCCTCTCGCTATGTCCGTGTTTCTCTAGGGACAGACTGACGAGAAATGACAGACAGGTAATATGCAGTAACATGACACGAGAGGCGTCAGTTATTAAATGTGCCCTCCAGTGAGACAGTTCTCCGTGTGCCTTCACATAAACCAAGTGCAGAGATGTAGAGGAGAGATAGGCTGAAAAGGTAGATGGGAAGGGTTACACCCAAAAATTGAAGCGTTTTAATGTAATAGAAATATAATGTACTGTTCCCCTGCACTGGTAAAACTGATGTGTTTGCTTCAGAAACACTACTATAGTTTATATAAACAAGCTGCTGTGTAGCCATGGGGGCAGCCATTCAAGCACAGGATACACAGTAGATAACAGATAAGTACTACTATAGTTTATATAAACAAGCTGCTGTGTAGCCATGGGGGCAGCCATTCAAGCACAGGATACACAGTAGATAACAGATAAGTACTACTATAGTTTATATAAACAAGCTGCTGTGTAGCCATGGGGGCAGCCATTCAAGCACAGGATACACAGTAGATAACAGATAAGTACTGCTATAGTTTATATAAACAAGCTGCAGTGTAGCCATGGGGGCAGCCATTCAAGCACAGGATACACAGTAGATAACAGATAAGTACTACTATAGTTTATATAAACAATCTGCTGTGTAGCCATGGGGGCAGCCATTCAAGCACAAGATACACAGTAGATAACAGATAAGTACTGCTATAGTTTATATAAACAAGCTGCAGTGTAGCCATGGGGGCAGCCATTCAAGCACAGGATACACAGTAGATAACAGATAAGTACTACTATAGTTTATATAAACAAGCTGCTGTGTAGCCATGGGGGCAGCCATTCAAGCACAGGATACACAGTAGATAACAGATAAGTACTACTATAGTTTATATAAACAAGCTGCTGTGTAGCCATGGGGGCAGCCATTCAAGCACAGGATACACAGTAGATAACAGATAAGTACTACTATAGTTTATATAAACAAGCTGCTGTGTAGCCATGGGGGCAGCCATTCAAGCACAGGATACACAGTAGATAACAGATAAATACTACTATAGTTTATATAAACAAGCTGCTGTGTAGCCATGGGGGCAGCCATTCAAGCACAGGATACACAGTAGATAACAGATAAGTACTACTATAGTTTATATAAACAAGCTGCTGTGTAGCCATGGGGGCAGCCATTCAAGCACAGGATACACAGTAGATAACAGATAAGTACTGCTATAGTTTATATAAACAAGCTGCAGTGTAGCCATGGGGGCAGCCATTCAAGCACAGGATACACAGTAGATAACAGATAAGTACTACTATAGTTTATATAAACAATCTGCTGTGTAGCCATGGGGGCAGCCATTCAAGCACAAGATACACAGTAGATAACAGATAAGTACTGCTATAGTTTATATAAACAAGCTGCAGTGTAGCCATGGGGGCAGCCATTCAAGCACAGGATACACAGTAGATAACAGATAAGTACTACTATAGTTTATATAAACAAGCTGCTGTGTAGCCATGGGGGCAGCCATTCAAGCACAGGATACACAGTAGATAACAGATAAATACTACTATAGTTTATATAAACAAGCTGCTGTGTAGCCATGGGGGCAGCCATTCAAGCACAGGATACACAGTAGATAACAGATAAGTACTACTATAGTTTATATAAACAAGCTGCTGTGTAGCCATGGCAGAAATTAAAAAAAAGTCTATATGGCACAGGTTAAATAATGGATAATAGATAACACCATTATGTTCAACAGAGCTAATCTGCTGTGAAACCTGAGCCTTTTCTCCTTTGAATAGCTGCCCCCATTACTCGTTGAGAATTTCTCGACTCACACATCACTACAATGCAGGACAACACTACATTATATTTATATTACTTTAAAGCACTTTCATTTTTTGATGTTACTGTTCCTTTAAGAAGAGGGGGGAGGGCAGAGAAGCAAACAGAGAGGAGGGGAGACAGGCTGACAGTGGAAAGGAAGGGGTGTAAAGCACAGCTGGGGGGCAAGGGGTTATTTCAATAGTGCACACTGACAGTAGAAATAAGGAGCGAGGGAGAGAGGAGATTTGCTAATTAAGGCTGATACGTGCGGCTGCATTTGCTCTGATAGGGTGAAGCAAGCAGTCAATAATGCAGCAGCGAGACAGCTCCCACGTAGCTCAGAGACCCCCTGTACAGTGTGTGGGCTGCAGGTGAATAGAGGGGGCAGGGATACGGACCATTGGATCACTGGGGGGATCGTGGCAGGTGACACATGCAGGGGCTACTGGGTAATTACCCATCAGGCTGTGCGCTCACATGCCAGAGGAAGCTTCCATAGAGCACTGACCATTACATTGGTACTGCCCATTGGTACTGCCCATCACTATTCACTGCTCTGTGTCCCACACACACGGTGTATATATAATAAGAATAGACTAATAGCCCAGCACTAGTGGCCCTCAGTAGCCAGGAAGGCTTATTGTGGCTGAGCTGAACAGGGCACAGTGAGTGGGCACCCACGTGACAGATAGAGGGCAGCAAGTGCCAGCATCAATTATACACAGCTTAGAACCCACCAAGCATTGCTGCCGACACCCCAAAATAACCAGGAACTGAGAGTGGGAGACTGGCACCCCCTTCTCTATATTCTGCACCCAAATAGACGCTCTCCCATCTACGGTGTATCCTCAACAATCCCATCCCCCACATTCTCAATTCTCACCTGCACCCCATCATAAATCCCCTTCTGTGTCCCCGAGGCACCCCGCTGATTCTCACGCCCCATCATTGCTGTGACCAGGCAGAGAGGAGAATAGGCTAAATGAAGTTCCTCAGACTGGACTCATTACATGAGATCTGAAGCAGCCGGGCCCAAGCCCAGGAACCACAGCTTTATTGTTGAACCCCAGCTGTCTCCCCCTCATTAGCAGCTGTGGAACAGACCCCCGGCTCTTTCCTTTCAATCACAAACTTTGCTTTTTCTCGGGGAACTAATTAGTCGGTTTAAAAGAAGCTGCTGCGCTTGGAGAGTCAGGCAGCTCCTCGTTAACTCTGCTCCCTCGCTTGCTAACGATTGTTTATAAGAAGATCAATCTCACAGGTTCTGCCCCCAAAACGGAGAGCAAATATTAATATTACAGGATGGGGAGAGGGATGTTTAGCGAGTTAAGGTGGCCATTGACGTAGAGATCCGCTCGTCTGGTGATGTTGTCAAACAAGCGAATGTCTCCCCGATAGGCCCACATTGAAGTGGACGATATCGGGCTGATCCGATCACATCAGAATGGATCCAATACAGGCGGTCAGATCGCAGGACCGCATAGACGCTGATCCGACGGGATTTTTTAACCTGCCCGATTGAGATCTGCCCGACTTTCGGCCAGATCTCGATCAGGGAATCCCGTCAGATGGACCCACACATGGGCCAATAAGCTGGGGACTCGGACTGACGGCAGCTTTTATCGGCCGTGTATTGATGGTATTTTTAGTAGTACCATTTTGACCTCGTGTAAGACAAAACTCAGTAAAGGAAAACCTTTAGTAATAGTCAGGCAATTTATTCTTACATAATACAACATAACAGTTTTGTCTGGGTAAGCTGTTGGAGTAACACACAGAATGTCAGCCAAGGACTTACCAAAGACCCACCTCTTGGTCCAGGCATTATATAGCTTTCAGAAGGCTTTTACAATAATTGTGACAAGGGTTTAACGGAAATACCATACATAGTCTGTCTCCTCCTTATACAATTAATGTCTAAATGATTTACTTAGTCTTACATGTTATCAAAGGAATGTTGTAACATACTGTGTCTAGCTCCAACGGTCCACAGCCTCGCAATCAGCTATCGGCTAACCAAGGCCATTGTGGTATTTCCAGTAATCTGAGCCGCACTTCAGCAGTAAGGGGCCCCAACAGACAGACTGGCGTTAGACTGATACTCTGGAATTTAAGTAACAGAGTGATGATCTTTTGTTTGTATGGCCTAGTATAAGCTATATGAGTGACCATTGTCCACAGTAGACCATTCGTCCATCCTGCCTTGGGCCCTATAGCGTTATGGCGTCGTAGAGGGCGGGGGTGACAAATATCAACCCTCTGACACTAGCCATTCGTCCGTCATAGGAATTGGACTGTTCCAGATATTTTTATATTATATAAACAGTATAGGGACCTTTATAGGCAACTCCCATCTGTGAAGGACAAATAGAATGAGGCAAGAGGCTTGACCTGCTTACAGCTCGTTAGATTTGGGGGAAAACATTGCTGCCCCCATGGCCTTTTGCCCGTCTGCATTGCATTGTACAGCTGGCACAGGCCTCCTGGTTCTGTAATGGGCATTGTACCAGTTTGCTTGGGTCTCCTCAGGTTCTATGATGATGGAGCATGCACCAGCTAATACATTAGTAATGTATGAGGCTCCAATTTGCTGCAGTTTTATGGTTTTTGGCCAATTTATTTTATATTTCCTACATTCTGGTACCGGAGCTTACAATTGAATATCCACAGAGGGTGTAAGTTTATAAGGATTCAAGGCCCTCGAGAGCAGCCGGTGTGAAATTCTGCCAATAATTATAAGGAGCTGCAGAAATGGCATCTCGGCAGAATGAAAACAAAAGCTCAGTCAGAGGTCGTGGCCTCTCCCAGGGTACGTGTGTTTGCTTAATGTTTCCCGAAATATCATCAGGCACCTCCCCTGCCTGCCAATCTCACTGCTGGGATAATAAGCTCGACATGTTGGGGGAGGTACTGAGATTATATCACTGGGGCAGGAAGGGTTAAGGGAGCATGCTGGGAAGGCTGTAGGGATGGGCCAATGCATGTGCCATAGGGCTGATGGGCAAGCTGGGCACTGGAATTACAGATCTGCTCCCCTATACAGTAGTGAGTCCAGTAAGTGGTACTGTACCTTCTGGCCCTGGGCCGGCTCAGTCAGGAGCAAAGTGAAGAGACCGAGGCAAATTTCCTCGTGCTGAGTGGCTCCCTTACACACCTACAAGAGACAAGGAGAGGGTTAATATCACACGGGGTTAATCCATAGCCCAAGTACACAAATATGGCACCTGCCCTGTATGCGCTCGACTGAAGTGTAAACAGAGATATAACTGCAAACTGTCTCAGAATAATATGATCCATAATATAGTGATAACAGTGCCTTCCCCTTTAATTGAGAGCGGTCAGGCATAAGGCCTGTCTATAGAGCATTTCTTCTTGTACCCCCCAATCTGCATGTCTGATCTAGGGGGGGAGGCTGACGTGGATTTTCCCAAGGGTCAGCGTGGATTTTCCTTTTTTAAACTATAGAAAGAATTTCCAAGGGCTGCGGCGGGTTCCTTCCTATAGATCTGTGTTTCTTTAAAGGCAAAGTTCTCCAACATGCAGACTTCTGTTGCCATGGACACTGCAGTTGGACCTTATCCGTTGTTATAGTCTGCCCTTCCAAACTAGGAAACCATAGAATAAATATATATATATATATATATTTCATAGACCTCAAGAAATAAAAAGAAAAGACCAACTGCAAACTGTCCAAGAATGCCAAGGAAAACGTCGCCCTTTAAAGGGATTCTGAGATGATTTTTATGGTGTCGTTTTTATTTCTAAATGACACTGTTTACCCTGCAAATAATTGACTGTACAATATAAAATGTCATTCCTGAAGCAGCAAGTGTATTTAGCTGTAATATTGGTGTGTAGGTGCATCTCAGCTCATTTTGCCTGGTCATGTGATTTCAGAAAGAGCCAGCACTTTAGGAGAGAACTGCTTTCTGGCAGCCTGTTGTTTCTCCTACTCAATGTAACTGAATGTGTCTCAGTGGGACCTGGATTTTACTATTGAGTGTTGTTCTTAGATCTACCAGGCAGCTGTTATCTTGTGTTAGGGAGCTGCTATCTGGTTACCTTCCCATTGTTCTGTTGTTAGACTGCTGGGGGGAAGGGAGGGGGTGATATCAGTCCAACTTGCAGTACAGCAGTAAAGAGTGACTGAAGTTTATCAGAGCACAAGTCACATGACCAGGGGCAGCTGGGAAACTGACAATATGTCTAGCCCCATGTCAGATTTCAACATTAAATATAAAAAATATCAGTTTGCTCTTTCGAGAAATGGATTTCAGTGCAGAATTCTGCTGGAGCAGCACTATTAACTGATGTGTTTTGAAAAACCTGTTTGAGTGGGGGGCACAGTATTGGGGGACACTTACGTAAGCATTGAGGGCATCATTGGACTCTCGCTCGGACGCCCCATTGGTCATGGAATTCACCAGCGCCATGCAGCGCTCCAGCCTCTGCCAAAGGGAAAGAGAGAGACAGTGGGTGAGAGACGGCAGAGTAAGGATAATTAGGGACACAAGGTGCAGAACTGTAACACACTGCCAACATAGCACTAAGCAATTAGTATAGCCATGTTTAACCAACCCTCACTCCACTACATACTCTTGCACTCCAGGGGAGTAATGGGAACTGTAGATCAACATTTGGGATTGATGTAGCCAGTCTCCTGCACCTATTGGGGGCGCCGAACTCTAAATGTGAACATTACCAGTAGTATGTGTCCCTTTCCTGGAACTGGGGCCCCTAACAATCCCGCCAGCCACACAGACTCCTTTATTAGTGGGGGAACAACTGATCCAATGAGCAATGTGCCCTGTGCACTTCACTCTCTTATTCATCACTAACTGTTATCATGGGCCCCTCAACGATACTGACCCCCTCACTCATACTGACCCCTCCCATACTATTTGATCCCCATTGTAAGCAGCAGTCCTGTCCTGCTTTATGGCAGCTGAGATTCTAGCTATCTGTATAACAGAACATTCTGTCCCAGTGGCTGCACAGATCCTATCTGATCCCCATTGTAAGCAGCAGTCCTGTCCTGCTTTATGGCAGCTGAGATTCTAGCTATCTGTATAACAGAACATTCTGTCCCAGTGGCTGCACAGATCCTATCTGATCCCCATTGTAAGCAGCAGTCCTGTCCTGCTTTATGGCAGCTGAGATTCTAGCTATCTGTATAACCGAACATTCTGTCCCAGTGGCTGCACAGATCCTATCTGATCCCCATTGTAAGCAGCAGTCCTGTCCTGCTTTATGGCAGCTGAGATTCTAGCTATCTGTATAACAGAACATTCTGTCCCAGTGGCTGCACAGATCCTATCTGATCCCCATTGTAAGCAGCAGTCCTGTCCTGCTTTATGGCAGCTGAGATTCTAGCTATCTGTATAACAGAACATTCTGTCCCAGTGGCTGCACAGATCCTATCTGATCCCCATTGTAAGCAGCAGTCCTGTCCTGCTTTATGGCAGCTGAGATTCTATCTATCTGTATAACAGAACATTCTGTCCCAGTAGCTGCACAGATCCTATCTGATCCCCATTGTAAGCAACAGTCCTGTCCTGCTTTATGGCAGCTGAGATTCTAGCTATCTGTATAACCGAACATTCTGTCCCAGTGGCTGCACAGATCCTATCTGATCCCCATTGTAAGCAGCAGTCCTGTCCTGCTTTATGGCAGCTGAGATTCTAGCTATCTGTATAACAGAACATTCTGTCCCAGTGGCTGCACAGATCCTATCTGATCCCCATTGTAAGCAGCAGTCCTGTCCTGCTTTATGGCAGCTGAGATTCTATCTATCTGTATAACAGAACATTCTGTCCCAGTAGTTGCACAGATCCTATCTGATCCCCATTGTAAGCAACAGTCCTGTCCTGCTTTATGGCAGCTGAGATTCTAGCTATCTGTATAACAGAACATTCTGTCCCAGTGGCTGCACAGATCCTATCTGATCCCCATTGTAAGCAGCAGTCCTGCCCTGCTTTATGGCAGCTGAGATTCTAGCTATCTGTATAACAGAACATTCTGTCCCAGTGGCTGCACAGATCCTATCTGATCCCCATTGTAAGCAGCAATCCTGTCCTGCTTTATGGCAGCTGAGATTCTAGCTATCTGTATAACAGAACATTCTGTCCCAGTGGCTGCACAGATCCTATCTGATCCCTACTGTAAGCAGCAGTCCTGTCCTGCTTTATGGCAGCTGAGATTATATCTGTATAATAGAGCATTCTGTCACAGAGGCAACTCCTGTCCCAAAGAACTTGCAATCTAGCAACAGAGGAGTGGGATTTGGATACGAAGGCCGGGTACTGGCACTCACAGGGTTATAAGAGAATTGCAGAAGAAGATTTCAAAGGAGCCTCATCATCCAGTAGAAAGTTCCAGTGAGAGTGGAGGCGCGAGAGAAAGGGCCCCATTAGGAGGAGCTCAGAGGAACAGGAAAGGGAGGGAATTACTGATTCTCTTTGAGACACACTCAGCTTCTAAATCTAACAGGTCCTCGGGGCTCAGTGATTCAGTACAAAGAGATTCCCTGATGCTGGACGAGGAGCCGGTGAGAGACATAAAATATATATAATATAGATCTACAGTATATAGTGCCCTGTACTGCTATTAACCCTCCTGCCAATGAGATGCCTGATCCCAAGATCTGGGGGGTCCACTGGCCTTGCTCAGTGTGGTTGACAAAATAAATGAACAGGGTTTCTGGGGTACCAGCTCCTCACATTGTCACATAATGGAATGAGATTGGATGGGAGACCCTCAGACTGTACTGTCTAAGGGAATCAATATGGCACCTCCTCCTCCCATATGTATAAATACAAATATACAGAGAAGGAATGTTCTGGGCACACAATAAGCTATACCCTCATACTGTACTGTCTAAGGGAATCAATATGGCACCTCCTCCTCCCATATGTATAAATACAAATATACAGAGAAGGAATGTTCTGGGCACACAATAAGCTATACCCTCATACTGTACTGTCTAAGGGAATCAATATGGCACCGCCTCCTCCCATATGTATAAATACAAATATACAGAGAAGGAATGTTCTGGGCACACAATAAGCTACACCCTCATACTGTACTGTCTAAGGGAATCAATATGGCACCTCCTCCCATATGTATAAATACAAATATACAGAGAAGGAATGTTCTGGGCACACAATAAGCTATACCCTCATACTGTACTGTCTAAGGGAATCAATATGGCACCTCCTCCTCCCATATGTATAAATACAAATATACAGAGAAGGAATGTTCTGGGCACACAATAAGCTACACCCTCATACTGTACTGTCTAAGGGAATCAATATGGCACCTCCTCCTCCCATATGTATAAATACAAATATACAGAGAAGGAATGTTCTGGGCACACAATAAGCTATACCCTCATACTGTACTGTCTAAGGGAATCAATATGGCACCTCCCTCCTCCCATATGTATAAATACAAATATACAGAGAAGGAATGTAAGTACCACACTGAGTTGCACCAGTGCAGGTAGGTGGCCACTGTACAGAGGTGAGAGGACAGTTAAGTACAATGGATAAAGTGTAAGTAACACAAATGGCAGCTCTTTAGGATTATGAGGGAAATAAAAGCTAAATGTAGGAGACGTCACGCTGCTCACCCCCGGCCCAATGAGCTCCCATTTTATCAGTTTTATATATTTCTTTTCATTGAGCTGCTCCAGGCACTCGTCTGACAGAACAATAGAAGGAATTAACTGCACGACAGACAATACAAATGGCTTTCATTACAGACGGAGCCAAGGAGCCCGGTGAAAGAGCATTTAATAGAAAAGAGAATGTGCAGTTCAGCAACACTTCCTACGGGGCCACTGGCCTCACTCTGTGTAACTTCTAAACCTTTAATTTCTTATAGGCTTATTGTCTCTTGTCATGTGACAAGTGATCCTCTCACGGGAGCTGCCATACTGCTGGTCTCTGCACTTTCCACTGGAACCAACACATTGCACCATCTGTCCCTGGCCACTAGGAGTGCTCTTTTTATTACAGCAGAAAGTGGCTTGATTTTAAACAAAGGGAAGACCCACCCCAAGGATAAAATCAAGTACTAATGAGCCAAAGTGCAAGGAAGCAGCAGAGACACAATTAATGGGATTTAACAGCAGCAAGAGAAATAATAATCAGATTAAAGGAAAACTATACCCCCAAAATGAATACTTAAGCAACAGATAGTTTATATCAAATTGAATGACATATTAAAGAATCTTACCAAACTGGAATATATATTTACATAAATATTGCCCTTTTACATCTCTTGCCTTGACTCTATCTGTGCTGCCTCAGAGATCACCTGACCAGAAATACTACAACACTAACTGTAACAGGAAGAAGTGAGGAAGCAAAAGGCAGAACTCTGTCTGTTAATTGGCTCATGTGACCTTACATGTGGTTTGTATGTGAGCACAGTGAATCGTATGATCTCAGGGGGTGGCCCTTATTTTTTAAAATGGCAATTTTCTATTTATGATTACCCAATGGCACATACTACTAAAAAAGTATATTATTATGATAATGGTTCATTTACATGAAGCAGGGTTTTACACATGAGCTGTTTCACTCAGTATCTTTTAATAGAGACCTACATTGTTTGGGGGGTATAGTTTTCCTTTAAAGCAACAAACATAATCCCCATATAATGCCCCTACTAATTGCCCTCAACCACTGCCCGATTGAGCGGGAATTAATTAAGGGGGCAGAGAGAAAATTGCGTTGGGTTTCAGGTTACAGATATATAGAAACATTGGGGTGTCACCCTGCTATAGTTCCAGGGGTACCCAGGGTACAAATAAACACTCACCCCAAATCTCCCCCTAACTGACCTTCAGACTGGGCCCCCTTAGCTCATAACAAGGTTACAGATATATAGAAACATTGGGGTGTCACCCTGCTATAGTTCCAGGGGTACCCAGGGTTCAAATAATCACTCACCCCAAATCTCCCCCTAACTGACCTTCAGACTGGGCCCCCTTAGCTCATAACAAGGTTACAGATATATAGAAACATTGGGGTGTCACCCTGCTATAGTTCCAGGGGTACCCAGGGTACAAATAAGCACTCACCCCAAATCTCCCCCTAACTGACCTTCAGACTGGGCCCCCTTAGCTCATAACAAGGTTACAGATATATAGAAACATTGGGGTGTCACCCTGCTATAGTTCCAGGGGTACCCAGGGTACAAATAAGCACTCACCCCAAATCTCCCCCTAACTGACCTTCAGACTGGGCCCCCTTAGCTCATAACAAGGTTACAGATATATAGAAACATTGGGGTGTCACCCTGCTATAGTTCCAGGGGTACCCAGGGTACAAATAATCACTCACCCCAAATCTCCCCCTAACTGACCTTCAGACTGGCCCCCCTTAGCACTAGAAAAAGGAACATAAAAGCAACAGATACAACAAATGGAGCCTCACAGAAAATATCTATATAAGTTTTTGTTGCCAAGGTCAATGACCCTGACAACCAGATAGGATTGTATGTTACCCTCATACTGTACTGTTGTGGCTGGTGAATCACAATGGCAGCTCCACAGAAAGTTCCTCTCAGATGAGACAGAGGTTGTGGATGAGACAGGAGGGAGCGCTCTCATTTGGAGTGACAGGTGCTGGTGTATCTGTGCCGGGGGCAGTCTATACCTGGGATATACTCACAGGAGGAAAAAGGATCATCTGCTTGAGATTTACCCTCCCTGGAATTCACTAAACTGTGTTCAGTTACAGACTCACATGACTGTATAATGATGTGATGCACCCCCAGGGGTCACACACACTAAAGGCAACATTTATCTACAATTTATACAATACTACTTCCCTTAGACAGTACAGTATGAGGGTATAGCTTATTGTGTGCCCAGAACATTCCTTCTCTGTATATTTGTATTTATACATATGGGAGGAGGAGGTGCCATATTGATTCCCTTAGACAGTACAGTATGAGGGTATAGCTTATTGTGTGCCCAGAACATTCCTTCTCTGTATATTTGTATTTATACATATGGGAGGAGGGAGGTGCCATATTGATTCCCTTAGACAGTACAGTATGAGGGTATAGCTTATTGTGTGCCCAGAACATTCCTTCTCTGTATATTTGTATTTATACATATGGGAGGAGGGAGGTGCCATATTGATTCCCTTAGACAGTACAGTATGAGGGTAACATAAAATCCTATCTGGTTGTCAGGGTCATTGACCTAGGCAACAAAAACTTATATAGATATTTTCTGTGAGGCTAAATTTTTATTGTATCTGTTGCTTTTATGCTCCTTTTTCTAGTGACTCTCTACTAGTGTGACTTCTAAGACCATTGCCCGATTGCTAGGGTGTGTCCTTAGCAACCAGAAAGCCACTGAAATGGCACACTGTAGAGCTGCCAAACGCAGGAATAAAATGATAATAAACAATGAGACTAATGAGTCTGAATGCAGATGTAGAGAACAGCAATAGATACAGGGTGGGACCCTCAGACCTTGTGTATTACAGCTGAATATTGGGCCTGTATAACAGTGTGGAGCCTCATTTGTGGCTGATGGTTTATTGGGGGGCAGTACTGTCCATCCCACAGAGGCAGGAATGAATTGTGCCCCGCCCCTAACATGCCTCATCAGCACTGCAGTGGGGCCCCTGGAAATAATGGTCCTAACACTCAGGGGCCACTAAACCTCTCACTACAGACAAATTCAAGTCTTTCAGAGATCTCACTTCTAGGGGTGATTCACCTTTAAATCTACTTTTACTACATTACAGAATGGCTAGTTCTAAGCAACTTTTCAAATGGTCTTTATTTTATAGTTTTATCGTTTTCTTCTGACTCTTTCCAGCTTTCAAAAGGGGGTCACTGACCCCATGTAAAAACAAATACTCTGTAAGGCTACAAATATATTGTTACTTTTTATTCCTCCTCTTTCTATTCAGGCCTCTCCTATTCCAGTCTCTTATTCATATCAGTGCATGGTTGCTAGGGGAATTTGGACCCTAGCAACCAGATGGCTGAAATTGCAAACTGGAGAGCTGCTGAATAAAAGGCTAAATAACTCAAATACCACAAATAATAAAACCAATCCTCCTGTGCCCGGGTCACATGCCCATCCGGTGGCCAGTAGAAGAGAGGCCTGAAGGGAAGTGGGAAGCAGAGACATTAGAGGAATCTGCCAACCAGTGGAGGTGGTAGAGTAGAATGCCAATCACTTGGATGGCCAATACAAGGGTTATGAGTGAGCCCCCTGCCCAACGATTGCCTATTGGCTCTTACCTCTTCCAGCTCATCTTTAGCATCCAGTCCAGTGGAGAGCAGCAACTTGCCCTTGGCTTTTGGCTCCATGTTGTTGCCGTAGCCAATGGATTGTGTTCTGCACCAGGGTTATTGCTTATGGGACAGGCTGGGGGTTCTGGCAGCTTGTAGTACAGCTTTGGGGTACAGTTAGATCTATATACAGGGGTACAGTTAGATCTATATACAGGGGTACAGTGGAGGCTATGGACTGTAATTGACAGTTCCCAGGGGTCACATGGAGTCACTGGCAGGGAGAGCATATATAAGGGTTATATAAGGGTTCTATAAGGGCATAAGCAGACAATTATTGGGGTTCTTAGGGAGAAGGTAGACTTGGGGTGCTGTGAGGGCCAATGTGAGGGGAGGGGGTGTATAATTGTACAAGTAGTGGGATAATATTGTAGAAAGCTGCAGTCACATGGGGTCGGGCAATAAAACTGCAGTCACAGGGGGTCGGATAATAAAGCTGCAGTCACAGGGGTCGGGCAATGAAGCTGCAGTCACAGGGGGTCGGGGCAATACTGGGAGCAGTGGGGTGGGAGAGAGAGGGTCTGGCTGGGGCAATAAGACATAAGTGACAGGATTTAGGGGCCAATAAAGTATGAGGGGAGGTTCCTGGGGCAGTTGTGTGCGGCTGATACTCAGGGCAGTTACGTACAGACTCTGAGGTACCTCAGGCAATAACAAGGGCTCCCTGAGACATGTGACCTTATAAAAGGAAATGGGGAAATTAAAAGGTCGAGGGAGCGGTGGGGGAGTGACCCAGGGTTCACAGGATGTCGGTACCGGTAGAGCTCACCCCGTTTCTAGCACACACAGGAAGCCATAGAGAAAACCTTCCACAGACCGGAAGCACCCGCCATCATCCGCAAAAATCAACCAATCACAGACCAGAGAAGTCGATGATTGACAGGCCTCGACTATGCCTATCGCTGTGACGTTCCAATAGCGCTCGCCCAGTGGCTGCTGCTCACCAATAGAATCGCGCGCCGAGGTGACGTTCTTTTAGCAACGCGCACGTTCTCTTGTTTATGAAGCCGCTGTTGTTCGCCATCTTTGTTTCGGGCAGTTGCAGCTGCACATGTTAGCGATGGACAGGACTGAGTTAGACTTTACTTTGTATTATACTGCAGCTCCCCAATCTTATGTACCCCTGGAACTATAGCAGCGTGACTCCCCAATGTTTCTATATATCTGTAACCTTGTTATGAGCTAAGGGGGCCCAGTCTGAAGGTCAGTTAGGGGGAGATTTGGGGTGAGTGATTATTTGTACCCTGGGTACCCCTGGAACTATAGCAGGGTGACACCCCAATGTTTCTATATATCTGTAACCTTGTTATGAGCTAAGGGGGCCCAGTCTGAAGGTCAGTTAGGGGGAGATTTGGGGTGAGTGCTTATTTGTACCCTGGGTACCCCTGGAACTATAGCAGGGTGACACCCCAATGTTTCTATATATCTGTAACCTTGTTATGAGCTAAGGGGGCCCAGTCTGAAGGTCAGTTAGGGGGAGATTTGGGGTGAGTGCTTATTTGTACCCTGGGTACCCCTGGAACTATAGCAGGGTGACTGTTACCCCAATGTTTCTATATATCTGTAACCTTGTTATGAGCTAAGGGGGCCTAGTCTGAAGGTCAGTTAGGGGGAGATTTGGGGTGAGTGCTTATTTGTACCCTGGGTACCCCTGGAACTATAGCAGGGTGACACCCCAATGTTTCTATATATCTGTAACCTTGTTATGAGCTAAGGGGGCCCAGTCTGAAGGTCAGTTAGGGGGAGATTTGGGGTGAGTGCTTATTTGTACCCTGGGTACCCCTGGAACTATAGCAGGGTGACACCCCAATGTTTCTATATATCTGTAACCTTGTTATGAGCTAAGGGGGCCCAGTCTGAAGGTCAGTTAGGGGGAGATTTGGGGTGAGTGCTTATTTGTACCCTGGGTACCCCTGGAACTATAGCAGGGTGACACCCCAATGTTTCTATATATCTGTAACCTTGTTATGAGCTAAGGGGGCCCAGTCTGAAGGTCAGTTAGGGGGAGATTTGGGGTGAGTGCTTATTTGTACCCTGGGTACCCCTGGAACTATAGCAGGGTGACACCCCAATGTTTCTATATATCTGTAACCTTGTTATGAGCTAAGGGGGCCCAGTCTGAAGGTCAGTTAGGGGGAGATTTGGGGTGAGTGCTTATTTGTACCCTGGGTACCCCTGGAACTATAGCAGGGTGACACCCCAATGTTTCTATATATCTGTAACCTTGTTATGAGCTAAGGGGGCCCAGTCTGAAGGTCAGTTAGGGGGAGATTTGGGGTGAGTGCTTATTTGTACCCTGGGTACCCCTGGAACTATAGCAGGGTAACATCATATTAAGTGTCATATTAAATAATCTTACCATACTGGTCTATATATTTAAGTAAAGCTCTCAGTGTAACATAAAGAGATCACCTGACCAGAAATACTGCAGCTCTAACTGTAACAGGAAGAGATCACCTGACCAGAAATACTGCAGCTCTTACTGTAACAGGAAGAGATCACCTGACCAGAAATACTGCAGCTCTAAGTGTAACAGGAAGAGATCAGCTGACCAGAAATACTGCAGCTCTAACTGTAACAGGAAGAGATCAGCTGACCAGAAATACTGCAGCTCTAACTGTAACAGGAAGAGATCAGCTGACCAGAAATACTGCAGCTGTAACAGGAAGAGATCAGCTGACCAGAAATACTGCAGCTGTAACAGGAAGAGATCACCTGACCAGAAATACTGCAGCTCTAACTGTAACAGGAAGAGATCACCTGACCAGAAATACTGCAGCTCTAACTGTAACAGGAAGAGATCACCTGACCAGAAATACTGCAGCTCTAACTGTAACAGGAAGAAGTGAGGAAGCAAAAGACACAACTCTGTCTGTTAATTGGCTCATGTGACCTAACAATAAGATTGAGACTATGATGTGGGTTTACACTACAGTAACAACTGTTACCCAGCATCAATCCCAGTTGGCAGTTGGGATTGATGCTGGGTAACAGTTGTTACTGTTGTGTAAACCCACATCATAGTCTCAATCTTATGTATCATATACTAGCTGATGACCTCGTGTCTAAACAGCTACCCTACCTAACCTTGCTTTTAAGATATATTTTCTCGCGTTAATTTTGGATTATTTAATAAAAGTTACGTTTTACTTTGTACAGTTGGGATCTCGGATAAAATAATGGGATGGTGCAATGACATGGGACACACTTTATCTGAATGATGACCCCTGAAGATAACAGATTCCATCCCTTATTTACGTGGCCCCCAGCACTGAACAGTCAGATTTCTGCCTGGCCTGATAAATATTTGGGCTGAAATGCTGTTTAAGAATGACATTAATTTCGGAAGTCTCCGTGCCCATCACTCTGCCCCCACATAGGGCATTTCTAGGAAACCTAAGCCGTGTCCATGTTACAGCTTTTCAGATGAATTATTCAGCAATTCTTATATTCTGCACATTCCAGGAGAGGGGAAGAAATAATCTGCACTTGGGATGTGGGAATTTGGCCCAAACTGTCTCTTATGCTTAAACCCTATCATTATAAATATTCTCAAGGGCATAGAACAAATGGGATAATCAGAGGAAGGCTGGACACAAGTCGGAGATACAGAGCAACTGATTGCCTCGTAGGGACACATTTGGCCGCGGTTGATGGACCTTTGGTCAGTTCAGTCCATTTCAGGAGTTGTAGAGGTCTGTAGGGATTCACTGGGGTTATGGTCAGGCCGTTTGCCCATGTCAAGTTCTTGGATTTCTCAGTGTCCCACAAAACACCCTCCCTCTATGCTCTGAATAATGTCACCCACAAATTTCACCCAATTGTACCATCCACTGCCCTTTTACTTTACGTGCAAAACTGAATGCTTAGGACCCACCATCATACATTTCATCTGGTATCACATTTAACTAAAGCCACCCCATGGATGGAAGACCCATTATTTTAAACAACAGAAAGAGGACATCTTTGCATTTTCTTTTGTTGTCCTCATTTTGTCATTTATCTGCTCCCATGGCTGTTGGTCAAGGGTAACACAGCTGGTGGTTATGTCTAATTCAGTTGACAAGACCATTTCTTCCTTGCCTGTCTTAACTTGTTGACGTTCTTCTTGCTGAGGTTAGTTCTATCAAACATTTCTTTGGGTGGCTCTGGTACCAACCCAGACTCCTATGTCAACTTACGGGGGTTTCCTGATGGACTACATGTCTGAGGATTGGGCAGATATTGATGGGGCCTCACAGTTGGGTTAGGACCACATTGCAGGTTCCTCCCCAGGCACCAACTATTATCTGGTCATTATTAGCTAGGGAGCCAACCCGTCGGATCAGCTTTTAAGTGGGGTTGGGCAACCTCAGTGTATCGCTTTAGAGGTTCTACTAGTTATATTTCCAACCATGAAATCATCATTGTGGCCATCACTGGAGTTATTGGAAGTTTGGGGTTAAGCCATGGCTTGGTTGCTTGTAAAGCCTTGTCCATGATCAATATCCACCTGACACACCCAATATTACTCCCCTATAGAGGGAGACAACCAGTATAAAACTATGGCCTCTAAGTGGGTGCAATATTGTTAGTGTCAATATGTATAAACCGTGGATGAGGCTTGTTGTCCTTAGAAACGTGGCTCCTGGGCCTTCACCCAGCCACATCACATGGACCCCAGCAAGATCACATGATGAATAAGTCGAGAAACGGCACCCAATCCCTGACCCGGCAGTCCGACAGCAATAATCACTTTCCCTCCAGCCTAGTTAGAATGTTCTACAGTAATTAACCTTTCTTTTCTAGGTCCAGAGATGTGTTCTTGGCCGGTTCCCCAGGACTCTTTGTTCAGAATTCCCATTGCGTGTGTTTGTACAGTGTAATGAGTGGAGTGGCCAGCGTTAAAGAACATTTCCTGGAACAGTTGAGCATTCGCACATCTCACTGGGGAGCAGGTCGGGAACAATTGAGCACAAGCGCCTGACAATGTGGATGGACTGGGGGGGGAGGTTGGACGAGTCAGGAGAGAGTTTCAGGTATCTAACACTGCATGTGAATTTATTCCCATGATTTAACTACAGATTATCCACTCCTTGAATTTATAATGTCATTAGAGTCTCAGAACTCCTGATAGTCCCAGATCTGATATTGTGTCACCTACACGCTAATGTCTGTGGCGAATCTATGCAATTTAACTGACACAGGGAGATAATGATGTCTGAATGTATAACTATCCCCTCTTCTACTATTCTCCCTACTGCCCCACCTTGCTCTTCTAGTCCTGCCTCAGCTGGAGTCTTGCCCACAAGGTGCCTGAAACTGCCTAGTGTCAGCAACATCATGGTACTTGGCAGTCTAATCAGTTGCTGTAACCTGAAAGCGTGGCTACCCCTGCCCAAACCCTTGATGGGTTCCACCCAATACTCACTTGACTGTAAAGGTTCAGCTACCACACCCATCCTTATACATTCTCATACCCTTCCTATTGTGTTATAAGTTGGTCATGTATGATCAACTCCAGCTCTTAGCAAGTAGAACTGTGGGCAACATTCACAATGGCACTGGTTTCTTTCCAACTCTCCATGTGCAATGGCACTGTGTGTGTTATGGATAGCTTGTGCCTGACCCAATTTCTCCATCTCTCCTCTTTGTTGCCCCCCTGGACATCTTACCTTACCTTGCATCTTAAACCCCTCATCCTGACTCTGGACTATTTCAGCTGCCCACCTGGACATCTTGCCTGAGATCCATCCGGCAGAAACTAGTGACACTAACCCTGGCCTACTTCAGCTACTCACCTGGATATCTTGCCTGAGATCCTTCCACCTGAAACCCCCGATCCTGGCCTATTTCAGCTGCCCACCTGGACATCTTGCCTGAGATCCATGTAGCTGGAACCCCCGATCCTGGCTCTGAGCTATTTCAGCTGCCCACATGGACATTTTGCATGAGATCCATGTAGCTGAAGCCCCCAATCCTGATTCTGGCCTATTTTAGCTGCCCAACTGGATATCTTGCCTGAAGTCTATCTAGATGAAACCCCCAATCCATCACCCTGGCCTATTTCGGCTACTCACCTGAACATCTTGCCTGAGATCCATCCGAATGAAACCCCCAAACCTGACCCTGTCCTACTTCAACTGCCCACCTGTACATCTTGTCTGAGAAAGCCTCAGCTGAAACCCCCTATCCTGAGCCTGGCCTATTTCAACTGCCCACCTGGATATCTTGCTTGAGATCCATCCGGCTAAAACCTGCAATCCTGACCCTGGCCTATTTTAGTAGACCCTGTCCTGCTGAGGTTCCAACTAGTCCATTTAGTCCACTGGCATTTACATCTGACCCTGTGTCCTGGCACCCCAGTCAACCTATCAAAAAACATAGCGCCACCAGTATGGTGGACAGGTGGGAGTCTTCTAAGGGGTCTTTGTAAGAGGGAAGACAGAATCATGATCCAGATTAGTGGACCCCAAACGAGGCACGACATGTCTTGGATTAGGAGTGGTTTTGGGCTGGACTATAATACTGGACAATACCTGCTGCTGACTGGCATTGCTCAGCCACAAGTACCCCCAGCTCCTTCTCCATCAAAGATTTGCCTAACTTCAAACGGACCCCAATCTGTTCCCTTTCTCAAGTGTCAGCCAAATGGATGAGCTTGTTTTTGTTGGTGCCGGGGCAATTTGTCTTTTCTGGGGGCGGTGGATAATCCGTCTCTCTGGCTGTATTTATTGTGCCAGGACCAAGCGGCATGAGAGCAGTTTCTCTTCTATATTTTACCTCTCCCCTAATTGCCCGACCTGCTGTGCTGAATTAGGAAGAGCTGAATTACTGGCCAACGGGGGGAGCCGGCGTTTATTTATCTGCTCAGTGGATCCATTATCTGCCTACAAGGAACTCGCATTCGCCTCCTGCTTTATTGCCTCCCAGCTCTCAGGCTGCCTCTGCCATTGTTTTTAATTAAACTAGAGACATGGACACCCATGAATGTGTAGCAGGGGTCAGACTCCTCCATTGAATTGGGATAACCAGGGACAAGGAAGGGCAAGTGATTCCTGGGGTCAGGCAAGGAGAAAAATCAGGGCAACACGATGGACAAGGAATAAACATGAAAGTGATGAGAGGGAAGAAAGCAAATAAAAGAGTCGGGAGCAGGCGGATGGAGCGAGGAAGATGATGAATAGGAGCAATTGGAGTGGGGGTTGGTCTGGAGATGCCAAAGGGCCAACAGGGATTGTTTTCTGCTGTCGTTCACTGGATGGAGGGGCTTGTAGTCCAAGTATGTCCACCTCTCCTGCCTCTAACACATGGTAACCATCAGCTGGGTCTCCTGGGGCCCCCTGTCTGGCCGATCAGCTCAAGCCATTTCTCTTTCTCTTACACAACACCAGCCCTCCAGTAACCCCCTCCATAGACCCCCAATTAGCTGGTGCTCATCAGTTTTAACCTCCTCTTATACAACTGCTTTATCAGTGCTGTACAACCTATCTACTGAGTTGTGCAGACTCACTTTATGGCATATAGTGCTACCAACCCCTAGAGCAGACAGTAACCCTTCCAACACTTTCCTCTTGTCTCTATATATTAGGTACCTATCTAGTGTTACCAATCCCTATTTCTGTAGGGAAATGAGAGAGAGCAGACAGTAACCCTTCCAACACTTTCCTCTTGTCTCTATATATTAGGTACCTATCTAGTGCTACCAATCCCTATTTCTGTAGGGAAATGAGAGAGAGCAGACAGTAACCCTTCCAACACTTTCCTCTTGTCTCTATATATTAGGTACCTATCTAGTGCTACCAATCCCTATTTCTGTAGGGAAATGAGAGAGAGCAGACAGTAACCCTTCCAACACACTCCTCTTGTCTCTATATATTAGGTACCTATCTAGTGTTACCAATCCCTATTTCTGTAGGGAAATGAGAGAGAGCAGACAGTAACCCTTCCAACACTTTCCTCTTGTCTCTATATATTAGGTACCTATCTAGTGTTACCAATCCCTATTTCTGTAGGGAAGAGAGAGAGTCCATATGTACATGTTAGTTAGACATAGTCTTGTCTGTATATTTAGTATCTAATTAAAACTAAGCTTGGGCTGAGCAAACAGGTGCAGCAGAGGATGAGTTGGGCCCTAAGAGGAGCTAATTGGCCGGGTCAGTGAGAAGAGCAGAGACAGTGAATGAACAGACTGTTCTGGAAAACAGAATAAATCTCTCGCCTTCGCTGTGTCTCCTCTGTATTATCAGTAATAGCAGCACCCGCTTTATTTCTCTCCTACATTTTAATCAGCCGCCGTTACAGCCCACAGGCCCCTCACATACATCTCTCTGTATCGCCCCCGGCAACGCAAAGCTGAACTAACAGATTGTACTGAGATTGGCTCCTATCACTTCATTCCTTAAAGGGACACACAGCCTGCAGTTAAAGGGGAACTACACCCAAGAGCTGTTCTTACTATAAAGAATCTCATTCTGATCAAACTTCCCAATATCCATTCATTCCTCATTCTCACTGGGTTTATAGTTCTGTGTAACTGTCATTGTGTCTGTCCCTTTCTCTGCACTGCTGCTTCTGACTCCTGATACAACTTCCCAATATCCATTCATTCCTCATTCTCACTGGGTTTATAGTTCTGTGTAACTGTCATTGTGTCTGTCCCTTTCTCTTCTCTGCACTGCTGCTTCTGACTCCTGATACAACTTCCCAATATCCATTCATTCCTCATTCTCACTGGGTTTATAGTTCTGTGTAACTGTCATTGTGTCTGTCCCTTTCTCTGCACTGCTGCCTCTGACTCCTGATACAACTTCCCAATATCCATTCATTCCTCATTCTCACTGGGTTTATAGTTCTGTGTAACTGTCATTGTGTCTGTCCCTTTCTCTGCACTGCTGCCTCTGACTCCTGATACAACTTCCCAATATCCATTCATTCCTCATTCTCACTGGGTTTATAGTTCTGTGTAACTGTCACTGTGTCTGTCCCTTTCTCTTCTCTGCACTGCTGTCTCTGACTCCTGATACAACTTCCCAACATCCATTCATTCCTCATTCTCACTGGGTTTATAGTTCTGTGTACCTGTCATTGTGTCTGTCCCTTTCTCTGCACTGCTGCCTCTGACTCCTGATACAACTTCCCAATATCCATTCATTCCTCATTCTCACTGGGTTTATAGTTCTGTGTAACTGTCATTGTGTCTGTCCCTTTCTCTTCTCTGCACTGCTGTCTCTGACTCCTGATACAACTTCCCAATATCCATTCATTCCTCATTCTCACTGGGTTTATAGTTCTGTGTAACTGTCATTGTGTCTGTCCCTTTCTCTGCACTGCTGCTTCTGACTCCTGATACAACTTCCCAATATCCATTCATTCCTCATTCTCACTGGGTTTATAGTTCTGTGTAACTGTCATTGTGTCTGTCCCTTTCTCTTCTCTGCACTGCTGTCTCTGACTCCTGATACAACTTCCCAATATCCATTCATTCCTCATTCTCACTGGGTTTATAGTTCTGTGTAACTGTCATTGTGTCTGTCCCTTTCTCTGCACTGCTGCTTCTGACTCCTGATACAACTTCCCAATATCCATTCATTCCTCATTCTCACTGGGTTTATAGTTCTGTGTAACTGTCATTGTGTCTGTCCCTTTCTCTGCACTGCTGCTTCTGACTCCTGATACAACTTCCCAATATCCATTCATTCCTCATTCTCACTGGGTTTATAGTTCTGTGTAACTGTCATTGTGTCTGTCCCTTTCTCTTCTCTGCACTGCTGCCTCTGACTCCTGATACAACTTCCCAATATCCATTCATTCCTCATTCTCACTGGGTTTATAGTTCTGTGTAACTGTCATTGTGTCTGTCCCTTTCTCTGCACTGCTGTCTCTGACTCCTGATACAACTTCCCAATATCCATTCATTCCTCATTCTCACTGGGTTTATAGTTCTGTGTAACTGTCATTATGTCTGTCCCTTTCTCTTCTCTGCACTGCTGCCTCTGACTCCTGATACAACTTCCCAATATCCATTCATTCCTCATTCTCACTGGGTTTATAGTTCTGTGTAACTGTCATTGTGTCTGTCCCTTTCTCTTCTCTGCACTGCTGCTTCTGACTCCTGATACAACTTCCCAATATCCATTCATTCCTCATTCTCACTGGGTTTATAGTTCTGTGTAACTGTCATTGTGTCTGTCCCTTTCTCTGCACTGCTGCTTCTGACTCCTGATACAACTTCCCAATATCCATTCATTCCTCATTCTCACTGGGTTTATAGTTCTGTGTAACTGTCATTGTGTCTGTCCCTTTCTCTTCTCTGCACTGCTGCCTCTGACTCCTGATACAACTTCCCAATATCCATTCATTCCTCATTCTCACTGGGTTTATAGTTCTGTGTAACTGTCATTGTGTCTGTCCCTTTCTCTGCACTGCTGCCTCTGACTCCTGATACAACTTCCCAATATCCATTCATTCCTCATTCTCACTGGGTTTATAGTTCTGTGTAACTGTCATTGTGTCTGTCCCTTTCTCTTCTCTGCACTGCTGTCTCTGACTCCTGATACAACTTCCCAACATCCATTCATTCCTCATTCTCACTGGGTTTATAGTTCTGTGTAACTGTCATTGTGTCTGTCCCTTTCTCTGCACTGCTGCTTCTGACTCCTGATACAACTTCCCAATATCCATTCATTCCTCATTCTCACTGGGTTTATAGTTCTGTGTAACTGTCATTGTGTCTGTCCCTTTCTCTTCTCTGCACTGCTGTCTCTGACTCCTGATACAACTTCCCAACATCCATTCATTCCTCATTCTCACTGGGTTTATAGTTCTGTGTAACTGTCATTGTGTCTGTCCCTTTCTCTGCACTGCTGCTTCTGACTCCTGATACAACTTCCCAATATCCATTCATTCCTCATTCTCACTGGGTTTATAGTTCTGTGTAACTGTCATTGTGTCTGTCCCTTTCTCTTCTCTGCACTGCTGCTTCTGACTCCTGATACAACTTCCCAATATCCATTCATTCCTCATTCTCACTGGGTTTATAGTTCTGTGTAACTGTCATTGTGTCTGTCCCTTTCTCTGCACTGCTGCTTCTGACTCCTGATACAACTTCCCAATATCCATTCATTCCTCATTCTCACTGGGTTTATAGTTCTGTGTAACTGTCATTGTGTCTGTCCCTTTCTCTTCTCTGCACTGCTGCCTCTGACTCCTGATACAACTTCCCAATATCCATTCATTCCTCATTCTCACTGGGTTTATAGTTCTGTGTAACTGTCATTGTGTCTGTCCCTTTCTCTGCACTGCTGCCTCTGACTCCTGATACAACTTCCCAATATCCATTCATTCCTCATTCTCACTGGGTTTATAGTTCTGTGTAACTGTCATTGTGTCTGTCCCTTTCTCTTCTCTGCACTGCTGTCTCTGACTCCTGATACAACTTCCCAACATCCATTCATTCCTCATTCTCACTGGGTTTATAGTTCTGTGTAACTGTCATTGTGTCTGTCCCTTTCTCTGCACTGCTGCTTCTGACTCCTGATACAACTTCCCAATATCCATTCATTCCTCATTCTCACTGGGTTTATAGTTCTGTGTAACTGTCATTGTGTCTGTCCCTTTCTCTTCTCTGCACTGC
Source organism: Xenopus petersii (assembly GCA_038501925.1). Classification (NCBI taxonomy): domain Eukaryota; kingdom Metazoa; phylum Chordata; class Amphibia; order Anura; family Pipidae; genus Xenopus; species Xenopus petersii. The sequence goes on from CM076687.1 coordinate 1,366,222, forward strand.
TGTCTCTGACTCCTGATACAACTTCCCAACATCCATTCATTCCTCATTCTCACTGGGTTTATAGTTCTGTGTAACTGTCATTGTGTCTGTCCCTTTCTCTGCACTGCTGCTTCTGACTCCTGATACAACTTCCCAATATCCATTCATTCCTCATTCTCACTGGGTTTATAGTTCTGTGTAACTGTCACTGTGTCTGTCCCTTTCTCTTCTCTGCACTGCTGCTTCTGACTCCTGATACAACTTCCCAATATCCATTCATTCCTCATTCTCACTGGGTTTATAGTTCTGTGTAACTGTCATTGTGTCTGTCCCTTTCTCTTCTCTGCACTGCTGCTTCTGACTCCTGATACAACTTCCCAATATCCATTCATTCCTCATTCTCACTGGGTTTATAGTTCTGTGTAACTGTCATTGTGTCTGTCCCTTTCTCTTCTCTGCACTGCTGTCTCTGACTCCTGATACAACTTCCCAACATCCATTCATTCCTCATTCTCACTGGGTTTATAGTTCTGTGTAACTGTCATTGTGTCTGTCCCTTTCTCTGCACTGCTGCTTCTGACTCCTGATACAACTTCCCAATATCCATTCATTCCTCATTCTCACTGGGTTTATAGTTCTGTGTAACTGTCATTATTAGTGGGAGCTGCAGGTCTCGGGGTTGACACTAAAGGTCCAAACAAAATGCACCCCCAATACAAGCAGTGCAGTTTCAGAACAAGCCACCAGGCTCCATAGGCAGTGAAGGGGATTGAACATAATGTACGACCCCCCCTGACCCATCTCCCCGCGGGTATTGATTGCTACAGGCCTGTGGAATGTCACCGTATGGGGGAACAGATGTTCGGGGGGCCCCAGCACACTCAGATACAGACAGATGTTCCCCACACCTCTCTCTCAGGATAAATAATTGGCATTTCAGAGCTCAACTCAGCGGGGCCGGAGTCTTTAATCTGCCCATGGAATTTTTATCTCTCTCATATTCCCATTCTGTCACATCATCGCTCTTCACTCACAGACCAATGTTCACCCTGCACAGATGCTTCTACTTACTGATACAGTGACACCAATCTTCCTTATGTACTCCCCCCTCCTTATTGGCTGGATACGAGTGTAAGCTCTTCAGGGCAGGGCAGTGTGATGCCACATCATTTATCTTTATTATAAGAACACTTTGCCCCTTGGTATTGCTACTGGTAACAATATTGAGCAAAGCAGCCCTGCTCCAGGTACGGTGAGATTTGTAGTCCAACAACAACGTATGGACTGGAGCAGTAAAGGGCAAAGCCGTAGGAAGGAGGGGAGGGAAGAGGGGGCTCTTTCTGTCATATAAATGCTCTTTATTCCCAGTAGCAGCAGCAGCAGAACATGTTCCGCAAGAACAAATTGGCCAATTACCTCCTATTCACTGAATGACTGGGAGACGCACGGGCAGCGAGAGGGGCAACGAGCAGCGAGAGGGGTGATTAGTGAGACGCCAGCGAGACGTGTGTTTTCAGCAGAGGGAGAATGTAGGGCAACTCTGCTCTGACAGTTTTATTTAACAGGCGGCCATGGAGAATAAAGCAGGGGCATCTCCTGGAAACTGGCACCAAAGGAAGAAATAATGGCAGCTATTAAGGTGCACTACATTACCCAGAAGCCCTTGCCAGCCTGCTCTGAAAGCAGAATTTTACCTGCCAGGGAACCCCCCACCAGGAGCCATACCCAGTAAAGAAATCTTTATGGCAGTTTCACATTTTGGGGTTCTAAACAGGAATCCCCTCCTTACGGTGCCCTGTTCTCTTGCCCGTCGTACAGGTGGCACGGCAATGGGTCTCAATCAGTCCAGGTAGCCCCACGGAGCTCAGTAGGATTGTGGGAGCCGGTGGCGCCTCATAGTGGAAAACATCCCCAGTTGGTCGATTCTTGGCTTTTGTATGTTGCGTGACTTGGGCCTATTTGGCATCAGGTTGGGTCCAGAGATTTCCCCACCAATACTCCAATACTGTTCTCCATTGGGGATGAAGAGGAATTTAGTGGCCACAACCCATAGAAAAAGTAAGTTGAGGGGATTGGGGACCCCCATTGTCACAGGTCTCTATGGAAAGAGCCGGTTCTTTTCACCCATTTGTGATGCCGGCGCACTCCCCCTGGAGCCAATACGTCCTCACCTTGCCTTTACCCTGGGGGAACAAGAGCCAATGAGAAGGAGAGTCATGGGGAATAATAAGGGAGGTCAGTGACTCCATTCTGTACTCTGATTGGCTAGAGATCCTTACAAGTCCTATTGGTGTCATTACCTTCATCTCCACGTCGCCCCTCAGCTCCAGAATGAAGCAGTTCAACTCCTCCAGGACACTCTGGGTGGCCATAGAGACATGAATCTTAAGGGCTGTGATAAAGAGAATCATGTGTTTATATACTGCGGCCCTCCAGCATTTCAGCTACAGAAGCTGGGAGCTGTAGTTCAGTAGAGGATCTACAGGCTGAATTTAGGGCTCACCTTCCCCATTGGATTCCATCCGTGACGCTGTGTTGACTGTGTCTCCGAATAAACAATACCGAGGCATCTTCAGTCCGACGACCCCAGCGCAGACAGGACCTGGGAAGGGGGTGACACAAATGTGACAATGGGGTGCTGTCCCCAGCCTTCTAGTTCACCCTATAAATTAAGCTAAATATAATAAGACTCCTTAAAGTTCTGCCCACTGGTTCCCACCTGTGTGGATCCCAATCCGAAGTCTCAGTTGCTGGTTGGGCCGGTGCTGGATTTTGAAACTTTTAACAGCGTCCAGCAGAGCGAGGGACATGCGGGCAATTTCTCGGGCGTGGAGTTTTCCATTCCGCACAGGGAGGCCGGACACTACCATGTAAGCGTCACCAATGGTCTCCACCTGGGAGCGAGAGGGAGGGTGAGTGTGAGTGTGAGTGTGAGGCAAGATGTGGCCAATATTCTCATTTCTCACCTTGTACACGTCGAAATTGTCTATAATGGCATCAAAGCAGGTGTACAGGTCATTCAGCAGCGTCACCACCTGCAACAGTAACGGTTGGGAGTTATGTGGGGTCAGCTAGTTAGGGGGGGTTCCGTAAGTTTGAAAGTCTTGGGGTACCTGCATTGGGGTGCTCTCTGCTGATAGCGCCGTGAACCCCACAATGTCGCTGAAGTAAATGGTGACACTGTCGAAGGCTTCGGCCTGTACAGTCTCCCCACTCTTCAGCTGCTCAGCCACCGAGCTGAGGGAATAGGAGGGTGAAAACAGTGACTTGGAGCACAAAGTGGGTGCTGGGGATTTTAGAGGGGTGCTAAAAAGATTTTAGAGGGGGTGCTAGGATAAATAAGAGAGATTCGAGGCTTCTAGAACAGTTAAGGAGAAATTTAGGGAGCAAGCAAGAATTTAGAGGGGTGCCTAGCCGGTAAAACACCTGCCGGTAATTTGTAATACCCTTTACAAAAAGCCCCTGGCCTGCCCCTAATTCGCAAAGAACTTACCTTTTTTCCAGCGTTGTGCGATGTTGCTCCACCCCTTTTGAGGCACACCACGTAGCTCCGCCCCTTTTAGCATCACGGACCGCCCTCTTTTGGTGCCCGCCCCCCACTGGCCGGTAAAATTTTTTAATAAAGGTGGCAACCCTAGGTGCTAGTAGGACTAAGTAGAGATTAAAGGGGTGCTAGGAAGATTTTAGAGGGGTGATAGGATAATTAATAGAGATTAGAGGGGGCTAGGGGGTTAAGGAGAGATTTAGGGAGCAAGCAGGAATGTAGAGGGGTGCTAGTAGGACTAAGGAGACATTAGAGGGGTGCTAGTAGGAGAATAGAGGGGGTGGTGGAATGGAGAGGGACTGGAGGATTTAGACAGGGGGTAAGGGGCAGTGGGTGAGGGAAGGATGGGCAGCACAACAAGAGATATTGGGTAGTAAAAACCTCTCAGGGGACAATAAGAGGGGGTTGAGGGGTGGATTCCACACTCACTGGGGCAGGATCTGGTAGAGCAGTGCCTCTGCCTTACGCTTCTCCTCCAGGTAGGCCTGTGTGCGGTCCTCCACCAGCTCCTCCAGGTTATTGGCATATTGCTCCATGCGGGACAGCAGGTTATCCAAGATGTTAGTGCTGCTCTCTCTGGGGGGGCAAGTTATTCTGTGTGACTTGGGGACAGTGAAGGAGACCAGGGCAAGGTCAGTGCATAGGGGGCCAAATCTAATAGGGGGCACATGCCAGGGCCCAACACTCTCACCTGTTGAACTTGCGCAGTTGCACTTTGATCTGGTTGAAGTCCGGCCTCTCGAACTGATCCTCGGCCCAACATCTCTGCATCAGCTGCCCCAGCTCCTGGATATGGCAGTACAGGTTGGTGGAGGGTCGGAATATTGGCTTCTCTCTGCTCCTCACTCGCTCTATGATCTCTGGGGAGAAGGAGATGATTGTGAGTCAGGGGAGGAGGCAGATATAGGGGAGCGGAGGTCCATATACAGGAGAGGATCTGATGCCAATTTAAGGATGTAGCAGACATGATGGATGAGCAGAGAGGCCACAGATATGAGTTTAATATGAGGAATATATAAGGGAGGAGATGACAGGAGCCCCGTATAAGAGTAGAGGCCAATATAAAGGGAAAGCTGACAGGAGGACAGAGAGGGATTAGGGGAAAGGCCACAACCAGTGAGAGCACCACGGCCTGGGGGCGACATTTCCCACCTTTGGGACTATATTCAGCATTGTCCATGTAGAAAACTCCATTGCGCAAGGCAACCTCCTGTAGGATGATCCCAAAACTGTACACGTCTCCTTTCTGGGTGCCCTGCGGGGGCGGGGTTTCCATTCTTAGCAGCTCGGGGGAGGTCCACAGTTTCTCTAGAAAACAGGAGGAAATACAAGAGTGTTAAGGATCAGTTTTATCTACCCCACTGCTTGAAATGTTAGTGGGCAATTAAAGGGTAGATATAGGTTATGGTTCCACATAATTCGATAGTCACAAGCTGCCATGTTGCTCCTTGTCAGAGAAACAGGTGAAATCGGATCTATAAACCAAAGGGAATCCAGGACATTTATGGATTTTTGCAAATATACCCCCCCCCTCCTGTGCCTTATCCCCCGCTTCCTCTAGCTCCTTTAAGGGGGTCTCACTAGCAAAATAGGCGTGGATGTCCTCGGAATCAGGGGGGCAGCGGAAACTGGCAAGTCCGTAATCTGTGATCTTCAGCACAAAGCGACTGTCCACGACACAGTTGGACGACTTGAGGTTCCCGTGCGACACAATGACGCTGTTGTGCAGAAAGAGCACCCCCTGGGGAGAGATCGGGAGAAAAGGTGGATTGAGTGGCCACATCTACACACAATCGACATCATAGACTCATGTCTGCAGCCTTTGCAGCAATGCCATTGAGCAAGGATTAATACAGAACATTGTATCTGCTCCCCCTAGTGGCAGAATGAAACCTCTATTACTGCAGAGTCTTATTTCCAACCCTATGGCCCCGCCCCCGCGTTACCTTTATGATGTCATTAATTAGTGAGTATCTGAACATCCAATCCAGCGTGATGCTCTCATTCTCCAGAATGTCCTGCAGAAACACACAGGGCTCAGTGTATGACAATACTCTCTGCAGCCATTGGGGGTGCTGGACTAGTGGGGTACCTGCAAGCTGCCCCTGGGGCAATACTCTGTCAGGATGCAGATGTTTGGGGGGTCAATGCAAGAGCCAATGAAGCGCGTGAGGTGTTCATTCTGCACATCTCTCATCTAGAAAGGAAGACAAACAAGGGTTAAACTACCGGAACAAATCCAAGAGGCTCAACAAAGTCTTAATAATTTATCAACCAGTGGGAAATTCAGCAGATCACTCGGGCGAAAGGTTTAACTCTTATCTTCTCATCTGGGGAAAAGGGGGGCCGGTTAGCATAGACTGAGGCTGAAATGACACACAATCCAGTGGGGAAATAACTGCAGTATTGTATTACCCAGTGGGAAAGGATAAGAATGGGTAGGTAAGGGTTACACCGTTTCTACTTTACCAAATAAGAAAGAAGGGGAGAGGGAAGGCAAGGGTTAAATGGTCCAATACCCAGTTGGCAAAGGATGAGGGAGGGCAGGAAAGGGATTCACAGTTCCATACCCAGTGTGAGCAAGGGTTAAATGGACCCCATACCCAGTGTGGAAAGGGGAGGCAAGGGTTAAATGGTTCCATACCAAGTGTGGAAAGGGGAGGCAAGGGTTAAATGGTTCCATACCCAGTGTGGAACCAGAAGGCAGTGGTTAAATGGTTCCATACCCAGTGTGGAAGGGGGAGGCAAGGGTTAAATGGTTCCATACCCAGTGTGGAAAGGGTGAGCAAGGGTTAAATGGTCCCATGCCCAGTGCGGAAAGGGTAGGCAAGTGTTAAATGGTTCCATACCCAGTGTGGAAAGGGTTAATTGATCCATAACTAGACTGTATAGTATGAGAGTGGCTGGACAAGTTTACATGGCTCTACAGCCAGTGCAATAAGAATACGAGAGGACAGGCAAGGGTTAAACAGTTTCAAACCCAGTAGGAAAGAAATATAGTGGCCAGACTGGGGTTATATAATTCCATGTCTAGTTGGAAAAGAATGAGACTGGGAGGCATGGGTTAAATAGTTCCATACCCCATTGAGAAAGGATGGGAGAAGGAATGCAGGGGTTAAATGCTTCTATCACCAGTGGAGAAGGATGTGAATGGGTAGTAAAGCATAAAGGGTTAAAGTCCAGAGGGGAAAGGATCAGACAGGGCTGGTAACGGATATGGGGTCTAACAAAAGGTGAAAGTGGTCAGGATAGGGTTAAATGGCTCCATATGCAGTGGGGGGGGATGAGAGTGGGTAGGCAAGGGTTCCTCGCCCAATGAATAGAGAATGAGAGCGGGTAGGTAAGGGTTACACAGGTTCCATGATAACAGTGGGAAGGCAAGGGTTGAGGACAGGGTGAAAGGGTTAAATACTATTAAATGCCATTCTACAGGCACAGGTGCATTCTGGGAGCCTCGGTAACTGCTGGCAACAATGATGAATAATGCCGACCCCAATGATTACTGCCCATTGCCCCAAGAAGCAGAGAAATGCCATCGTCACCCACCCCCGGCATGGGCAGAGGTTTCTCCTAAAATACATCTGGGTCACATCAAGATGATCCCATTGTTTGGCCACTGTCATATCAAATGGAAATACAATAGAGAGAGGAGAGAATGGAACCCCCCAAGCACAAGGGCCGTAAAGAGAAGAAACAGCTGGAGGGACCCACACGCTGCCCCCCCCCTATTCCCTGGAATAAATCTCCCAAATTGTATTGCTGCTAAACCAGTGTCTTGTCCACTCCAGGAGGGAGCGAGCGAATCGGGGGAGGTGGAAGTGATTCTCCCTCAGGGGCGTCTGGATATTAGTGAAATGTCAGGGCCGGTTCTGATTAATATTGGGTCAGAGCAAATAACATTTTCTACTGAAGAGAGAAGGGAGGGAGAGGCACCAAGAGAGAGAAGGAGAGTGAGAGAACAAGGAGGAACCTCAGGAGATGCTCCTCAGCTAAACCATTAATAGTCCTCCGGCTGTTGTGTGACTTCAAATCCCACCACCCTCCAAAATATACTCAAGTTGCCTGGGAGTCCAATGGAAAAACCCCTAATAAACTACTATGAAAGGACAGAGAGATCTGGAAGAAAGTGCAAGAAGGAGACCGCCCAGGAAATCCCAACTGCCTGACTCTCCCCACAGCAGGACTCAGCTGGACTCTCAGGAATGAGGGAATCTGCACAGGGACATGTCTAAACACGTGTTGAGTGAGGAGACCACTGACCATCCCACTGAGGTTAAGTGGAGGGGAGCCCAGACCATAAAATCAAGTTGTTTATAGGATTTTGTGAATCGTCAGCAGCTTTTCCCTGGGTCGGGAGCCAAGAAAGTGTCTACAATGAGACAGGTCCCAGATGGTCAGCACTGGGCAGAGGAAGGGAGGGTTACATTGCTGCTCTGGTCACTTGAGGTGAAGAGATTACAGTTCCCCGATCATTTAGTGGTCATCAGGAGAAGCTCAGCAGTTCCTTACGTGTTTCAGCTCAAACAGGACCTTGCGAGTCAACTCTATCCGCTTGCGGTTTATGTGTTTAACGGCGATGATGTTGCCCTGTGGGGAGAGGATGGGTAGAGTGAGATGGTGGGGTGTCCTACAGAATTAGTCACCAATTCAACAGGTTTGCAGTAGTCACAATGGGGATCTTACTTTGTAATATGCAGTCTTGGCATAGATTTGGAATTGACCTTCTGTGGTGAGCAGGGAGCCATAGTTGGAGCCTCTCTGTAGATAGAAGAACACATTTATATAGTACTCTAGATATACTGTACATATCTCCCTATGGAGGAAGAGCCTCATAGCTCTAGATGGACCATGTCTATCAAGACCTTGTGGTTGAGGAATCTAAGGAGGGACATACAGCAGCCAAGATTTGGGGGTTGCATATGATGGGACTGAAGATTAAAGACCTTTGTGATGAAGTATGAAGGAGCCATTGTTGAGTTGAAAATAAGTGGACATTTGCTTAGAAGAATGTTGAATTCAAGGCGAGGAACATAAAGAGGCAGATCCATCCAGAATTAATATGTTGATGAAAAGATGAAGATTTATGAAGTTAAAAAAAGATGAGGAAGCTGAAGACATTATGATGTTGGAGATGAAGAAGATCATGTCAATAAGGCAGAATGAAAAAAGAAGTAGCAATGGATTTGAATAACAGAGAAAGTAAGAGAGAAGAGTTTAAAGAGTCAACGACTGGCTGAAGATGCAAATGTTCTAGATCAAGAGACGATGAAGATCAGGCAGACAGAGTTAATGTTTGGGTAAAGCAGAAGGGTTGTTGCAGTGGAGGTCGCCAGTCAAAGACTGGGTGAAGATGTGGAGATGTTGTAGATCAAGAGATAAGGAAGACCAGGCAGAGAGAGCTAATGTTTGGGTAAAGCAAAAGGGATGTTCAGTGGAGGTGTCCAGTAGGACCAATTAAAGAAGCAGAAAATGATGGTAAAGTGTTGGTAAAGAGGTGAAGAAGGCAGGGAGACTGGGACAAAGAGATGAAGACATGTAGAAGACAAGTACATAGAGATGATGAGGAGATTTGGTGAAGGGCAAGGCTGGTGGGGGTGAAGCTGGTCTGATATGGTCTCCAAGCATTACTGCTCAAAGACCTTCCCTTAAGCCTCTGGAGAAGGAACCTGTGCAGTGTAAGCCCCTCAACTGCCAGATCATTGTCCCTTGCTGGTCACCTAACCTGCTCTGTTGGACTTATGGGACAGTTTTAGTTTTGCAATGCTTGATGGGTATTTTCCAGCACTCAGTCTGAGAAGAACCAGACACTGCACCCTTCAGCCTCACTGTGTGCCACACGTTACCCAGCCCCAGTGCACTCTGGGAATATGAAGAGCTTGGCCTGACCTTTTCATTAGCCCTTGTCAGGAAACAGGATGGCTAAAGGGCACAACCACACTCCAATGGAATGGGGGTTTCCAACCTTCATCCTTCAGCCGTTGGCAGGACCCGGAGGTCTAATCACCCCTTTTTGAGATTTTTTTTAGGGAGTGCCAGAAGGCCCTGGTAGTTCTAGTCAGCAGGGGGTGTATAAGTTGGTGGGAATCTTCTGGAACTGTGGGTGGTGGGGGAAAGTAGGGTCTGGTGGAGGACTCCCCTTCCTACAAGCACAGCAAGATGAATATGGACAGCAAAAGAAAGGGCCCCCCTATTTATTGAGAAGCTGTTGCTAGGGGTCGGGGGGTTGTTACCAGCGATAAGGTAAGTTTGCTGCCTGCCCTGCGCAAGTTCTTCTCCAAGTTGCTGCTCTGAATGTCCTCCCAGCGGATTCGCCACAGCTCTGCCGCCAGTTCCTTCTCCAGCCGGAGTTTCCTGCGGGATTAGGGGGAGACGCCAAGAAGATGAAGGGGGGGGCATAATCATGGGGTGAAAGATTCATTTCATTTGTGTTGATTCATAAAAAAAGGCAAATTACAAAAAAATGCTGCTCAATGTCTGGATTGAATGTAAAATTATTTAAGGAACCAGCGCAAGAAAATTGAAGTTGAATTTCCCCTTTAAGGCCAATATATGTGTGAGTAGCAGAGTAGCAGGGAATACAACTCCCCGCAGCTCATTTCCACATTCCATCCCGGCTAAACCCACAGCAAAAACACTGGGATCTCCCAAGACTCCCACCATAACCCCCCCCAATTGGTTCAACAGCTGAAGTTAAACTGAGATTCCATCCAATGAGAGCCTCCGCCTGCAGCTGTCATGGTAACGAGGTCACAGAGGTCTGCAGCCACCTAACTAGGTCTCCCATGATGCACAGCAGCCAACTGCCCCCCCCATGTCTATACAGGGGCCAACAATGAATAATCCCCCCTCTCAATCCATAACCACATGATATTCTGTATATACAGGAACAGCTCTGTATATAAACATGTAGAGTGGGAGGAGTTACCTGTATATAGAGTTAGAGGATAGGGAGGGAGAGGTGAGTTATCTGCATATAAAGATGGAGGGAGGGAGAGGAGGGTTACCTGTATATTAAGATGGAGGGAGGGAGAGGAGGGTTACCTGTATATAAAGATGGAGGGAGGGAGTGCAATGAGGGTTACCTGCATATAAAGGTGGAGGGAGAGAAGAGTTACCTGTATATAAAGATGGAGGGAGGGAGGGAGGGAGGGAAAGGAGGGTTACCTGCATATAAAGATGGAGGGAGAGGAGGGTTACCTGTATATAAAGATGGAGGGAGGGAGGGTTACCTGCATATAAAGATGGAGGGAGGGTTACCTGCATATAAAGATGGAGGGAGGGAGGGAGGGAGAGGAGGGTTACCTGTATATAAAGATGGAGGGAGGGAGGGTTACCTGCATATAAAGATGGAGGGAGGGAGGGAGGGAGGGAGGGAGAGGTGAGTTACTTGGATATAAAGATGGAGGGAGGGAGAGGTGAGTTACTTGTATATAAAGATGGAGGGAGGGAGAGGTGAGTTACCTGTATATAAAGATGGAGGGAGGAAGGGAGGGAGGGAGAGGTGAGTTACCTGTATATAAAGATGGAGGGAGGGAGGGTTACCTGCATATAAAGATGGAGGGAGGGAGGGAGGGAGGGAGGGAGAGGTGAGTTACTTGTATATAAAGATGGAGGGAGGGAGGGTTACCTGAATATAAAGATGGAGGGAGGGAGGGAGGGAGAGGTGAGTTACTTGTATATAAAGATGGAGGGAGGGAGAGGTGAGTTACCTGTATATAAAGCTGGAGGGGGGGAGAGGTGAGTTACCTGTATATAAAGGTGGAGGGAGGGTTACCTGTATATAAAGACGGAGGATATAGTGATGATCAGGAGGATGAGGCAGATGACTATAGACATGATCTCCAGGATGGTGAAAGTGGCTGTAAGGAGAGACACAGAGAGGTCAGACAGTAACACTGCGCCCCCATATAACACTCAATATAATGTGTGTGACCCCCCAATCAGCACCTACATTTCTTGCACTCGGGGTTACTCTGATCAAATCCGCAGGGGGGGACATCCCTCGGGATCCGCTTTCCTGGCCACTGGATCTCCCTCCCCGGCACCGCCATGATCTTCTTCAGCGTCCCATTGTAATGAGACACAATCTGGGGGAGACACTGACATTAAAGGGCAAGTTGCTGGGGGACATCACCCTGCTGGGACCCCCCGATTCCTCACCTGGAATGTTCCGTGGGCTTCATACATGTCCCACAGGGAAAAGTCATTCTCCCGGTCACCACTGTCATCGATCTTCACAAACCCAGAAGTCCCTGCGATACAAACACAAAGAAAGGGCAAGTTAAACCAATACTTCATATATAATATTCAGGGGCCCCACAGCAAATATTGAGGGACAGTTATTGGGCCACAGAGCCAGGGGAAAGCTACACAGGGAGGGGAATTCTGGGAAACTTTAAATAACTAAGGAGATGTAATAATGTGACAATATAAAGACTCAGCTCTGAGTATCACTCATGTATTATAGGGGATAATGTACCCCCTACTGTAAATGATAAGGATATTAGAAGTCACTGAGGGGTTGTTCTGTGACCATATAAAGACACAAGGCTGCAGGCTGAGTTATACAGGGAACTCTGAGTATCACTCATGTATTATAAGGATAATGTACCCCCTACTGTAAATGATAAGGATATTAGAAGTCACTGAGGGGTTGTTCTGTGACCATATAAAGGCACAAGGCTGCAGGCTGAGTTATACAGGGAACTCTGAGTATCACTCATGTATTATAAGGGATAATGTACCCCCTACTGTAAATGATAAGGATATTAGAATCACTGAGGGGTTGTTCTGTGACCATATAAAGACACAAGGCTGCAGGCTGAGTTATACAGGGAACTCTGATTATCACTCATGTATTATAAGGGATAATGTACCCCCTACTGTAAATGATAAGGATATTAGAAGTCACTGAGGGGTTGTTCTGTGACCATATAAAGACACAAGGCTGCAGGCTGAGTTATACAGGGAACTCTGAGTATCACTCATGTATTATAAGGGATAATGTACCCCCTACTGTAAATGATAAGGATATTAGAAGTCACTGAGGGGTTGTTCTGTGACCATATAAAGGCACAAGGCTGCAGGCTGAGTTATACAGGGAACTCTGAGTATCACTCATGTATTATAAGGGATAATGTACCCCCTACTGTAAATGATAAGGATATTAGAAGTCACTGAGGGGTTGTTCTGTGACCATATAAAGGCACAAGGCTGCAGGCTGAGTTATACAGGGAACTCTGAGTATCACTCGTGTATTATAAGGGATAATGTACCCCCTACTGTAAATGATAAGGATATTAGAAGTCACTGAGGGGTTGTTCTGTGACCATATAAAGACACAAGGCTGCAGGCTGAGTTATACAGGGAACTCTGAGTATCACTCATGTATTATAAGGGATAATGTACCCCCTACTGTAAATGATAAGGATATTAGAAAGCTACAGCACATGACCATATATTTCTATAAGCTTTGGGGTCAGATCTCACCGTAGAAGGATTTATTTCGCATGTGACTGGTGATGGCGGAGGCGTTGTTCATGGTGTAGCCGTTAGTTCGGGTCTCATTGACGGCGTGAGCATATAGTAGTACTGAGTCATGGAACGACGCTGCAAGGACATTCATCTGCAGACAAGGGGCAAAAACAAATGTCTAGTGGTTGAACGGTGACAAACATCAAGCAGTTCCCAAGGCCGTTCTCAGAAACTTGGGGTGATTGATGGAGGAAAGGAGGTTTAACCATCAGTAAAGGAAGGGCTTGTTTGTCATAAGATAATTGAAATGAAAATTGCATTTGGCACAGGCTGACACAGCTGCACCCCCTGTTGTGCATAAAACACACACTCCCCACTGTGAGCGCACACTCACAACAAGCACATCCTTCCCCTCGGCACAAGCTCTGACACTTTATACTGACACGGGGCCAACTGGCGACTCTCCTACTTTCTCCTTTGTCTCTAATGAACCTTTTCCTGCTCTCGGGTCCATGTAACACAAGTGCAGAGAAACAATGAAACATGGGGACAGACACTTCCTTTGCTGCTGTTTAAATCTCCTTTCCTCCACTTGCTTAGGAGCGATTCACCTTTTCATACATTATAGAATGGCCTATTCTTAGCAACTTGACATCTGATATTTATTTTTCTTTTTTTATCGTTTTTTTTTTTAATTATTTGCCTTTCTCTTCTTACTCCACCTTTCAAATGTGGGGTCGCTGACCCTGACAGGCAAAAAAAACCCGATGAGGATACAACTTTATTGTTAATGTTACTATTTATAACTTATTTTTCTATTCGGGCCTCTCTCTCATTCATATTTCTGTCTCTCTTTCAAACTCATGCCTGGTTGCTAGGTGAAATTGGACCCTAGCAACCAAATTGCTGCTGAAATTCCAAACTGGAGAACTGCTGCACAAAAAAGTGAAATATTTCAAAAACCACAAATAATAAAAAATGAAGACCAATTGCAAATTGCCCCAGAATACTATTCTCTGCATCGTACTAAAGGTTAATGTAAAGGTGAAGAGCCCATTTAAAGGTACAGGTTCTCAGTTTGCTTAGGGGCCAAGTCTGGAGCGATTTAAAGGCGCAGGAGCCCACTCATTTCACCTGTATCAAGGAAGGGGATAAACAAGGCCGAGGGTTGGGGGCACATGTGGGTATTCCCAGGGGAGGAGTCAGGGGCGGGGTTTCCCAGACACTCACCAATGTGCTCTCCTCCTTGTAGTGGAAGGGCTCCCCGCTGAAACGACTGAGATTTGCCAGGAATTCCTTGTACTCAGGATTGTCCGGCTCTTTATACGTAATGATCATCACTGCCTGAATGAGACACACACTCACTGAGTGGACACTCCATTACCCAGGGCTCCCCAGCCATTTGCTCCCCTCTATCTGTCATTTCATTGTTTGATACAGGTGCAAAAGCACACAAGTGCTGTAACCACGGCAACCAATCCATTGAAGCCGTTCATATGACAATAATAATAATAACAATAATAATAATAAATAATAATAACACTAATAATAATAACAATAATAATACTACTACTAATAATAATATTAAATCACATGTTATTTTCAGGCCACAGACATGTTGTTCTTATATCAGAGTGGGGGGCAGTGATGGGCCCAGGAGGATCCCCTTGGGAGAGAGCAGCCGCTGGGTCTGTCATTGTCACATGGAGTCAGTGAGAGAAGTGACAGTTAGCAGCTCCATAGGTGACAGTTGTTGTGTAGGTTGGGGGGGGGGGGGTATTGCCGTGAGGCTTTGCAACATGAGGATTAGAAGAGAAGGAACAGAGAGAGAATGTGACCAAATTGATTCCTTCATCTTCCTCCTCATCTTCCTCCTCCCCCCCCCCACCCGTCTTCCCTCTCTCTATTCTATATCCATCCCTTTAATTCATCTGTGTGACCTCCCCTCCCCCAATATGTTGTGCATTATAATCCCCCCCTCACTCCTCTACTGACACTTCTCTCTCTCTCTCCTTCTCACCCCCCATCAACCCAATAATATCATCATCTTCTCCATTCTCTTCTCCCCCGCCCCTCCTACTCTCACTTCTCTCCCAATACCAGACCTAAAGCCTCTTCTTTTTCTTCTCTCTCTCTCCTTCTCATTCCACCAACCCAAAAATATCATCTTCTCCATTTTTCTCCTCTCCCAATACCAGATCTAAGTATACCCTCATCTGATCTTTATATTCTCCCCCACCCTCTCTCCTACTCTCACTTCTCTCCCAATACCAAACCAATACCCTCACCTGATGTTCACTCATATCTGCCCCTCCCACCTTCTTTTTCTTCTCTCTCTCTCTCCTTCTCACCCCCTATCAACCCAATAATATCATCATCTCCATTCTCTTCTCCCCTCTCCTCTGCCAATACCAAATCTATAGTCTCGCCTGATCTGCCACCCACCTTCTCTTTCTCCTTCTTCATTCTTTTTCCCTCCCTCCCTCTTTCCTGGTCTTGCTTCTCTCCATTCTCCCCTCTCCCAATATCAAACCCATACCATCAATTGTCTTTTCCATCTCTCTCTTTTTCAACATATCAAACCAATATAGCCTAATCATCCCTCTCTCATGTTTCTCCCTCTCTCCCCATGCCAACCTATATTCTCACCTAACCTTCCGTTACGTCTGTCATCCCTCTCACCTTCTCTTACTTCTCTCTCTCTCCTACTCAAGCTGTCAAACCAATAATATTACCTGATCTTCTTTCTGTTCCCTGTTATATGTCCTACTCTCACTTCTCACCCTCTGTCTCCTTTTCCCTACACCAAACTAAACCCTCACCTTATCTGCACTTATCTATTCCCTCCCTCTCACCTGATTATCTATAAACATGACATGCCCGACTCTTCACTACTGTCCTACTCTCATATTTCTCTCTTCTCATATCAAAAGATACCACCATGTCCTTCTTCTTCTCCCCTATGTTCCCTCTGTCCCATCTCATCATCACACTCTGAGCTGCCCTTTATTCAGTATCTTTCCCTCCCCACATTCTCACATTCTCATTTCTCTCTCCTTCTCACCCTTCAAACCAATACACCCACAAGTTATTCACTCATCCAACCCTCTTCTCTCTGACTTACCTGAGCAAACCAGTGCTCTCACCTGTGCTTCACTCAGTGCCCTCTTCTCTCTCTTACTCATACTTCTCTCTTTCTCCCCCTGTCAAACCAATAACTTGCAACTTCTTCCCCAGTACCACCCTCATTTCACTCTGTCTTCTCTACACGACATCTATTGTCTGACCCCTTCATGTCTTAATCTTTCCACCACATCTATTTGAAGTGTCTTTCACTTGTCACTTTCACTCTCCTCTATTCCTGACATTTCTCTCACTCTTGTATCTGCCCATAAGATCTTTATTGTGACCTTTTCTTTACCCAATGCCCCCCACCTCTAAGCCACTCCCACATTTCTCCACCAACTGTCCATCATTCAATGCTCCGCCTGTGCTTCTCTCTCTGGCCCTTTTAATAACTTTGCATGTTCTCTCCTTCCCCTCGTCTCCTACTCTATTTTGTCACTTCTCTCTTCTCCATTTCTCCAAGTCCCTGACCCTGAATTCTCCCATTTCTTTTCCTCCACCAGCTGCTGGTCACGGGTTTGCAAAGCTGTGTTTCCTGCTGCCGCTCCCTCTCACCCACTTAGTCATGTTTGGATGTGGTGGATCCAGATGGAGCCCAAGGAATGCCCAGCTTTGCATTGCTCCATGCTCTCCTCTCTGTAGCTTGTGGTGTCACATAGAGAAAGAAGTCACATCTTTGGTCTCGACAGACACACACATGAGATATGATCCAACTTGAGGGGAGTAACCGCACTGTGTGTGTGATGGACAATAGAATTCTCACCTTAAATGCTTCCCGGGCTTTGGCATCATCTGCGTCTCCTCTGTACCAGGGGCGCTTGGGGTCGGGGAAGATGGAGCTCTGCAGGCTGGCACCCCACACATCCACATAGAAGAAGGCAAAGTCTCCAGAGCAGAGCCCCTCACGCCAGGCCTGGATCATTAACTGGCGGAACATGTCAGGGTAACAGCACATGTAGATAACTGGGGAGGTGGGAAGAGCGAGAAGTGAGAAGTTTAGATACAGCCCCAGACTGGCAACTGCCAACCAACAATCCTTCAAGCAAGTGACTGATATGGTTGTAGAACACATGTACAATAAATGGTCTTGGCACCCCAAATATTATATGCAAACTAGAACCCTAAGTGTGAAATCTAGAGCTCCACAAACTGCTCCAAACATTCCATATAGTACCCTCATAACTTTGTGCACCCCAATAAAGTGCATCACATAGTCTAAACAGTATCCCTGCAGCCTATTGTACCCTAACTTCATGCCAACTGGCCACTGTGTCCCTGTAATGCACTGTGCCCAAATACAGTGTCCTACAGTCTACTGTGCCCAAATACAGTGCCCTACAGTCTACTGTGCCCAAATACAGTGCCCTACAGTCTACAGATCCCAAATACAGAGCCCTACAGTCTACTGTGCCCAAATACAGTGCCCTACAGTCTACTGTGCCCAAATACAGTGCCCTACAATCTACTGTGCCCAAATACAGTGCCCTACAGTCTACTGTGCCCAAATACAGTGCCCTACAGTCTACTGTGCCCAAATACAGTGCCCTACAGTCTACTGGTCCCAAATACAGAGCCCTACAGTCTACTGTGACCAAATACAGTGCCCTACAGTCTACTGTGCCCAAATACAGTGCCCTACAGTCTACAGATCCCAAATACAGAGCCCTACAGTCTACTGTGCCCAAATACAGTGCCCTACAGTCTACTGTGCCCAAATACAGTGCCCTACAATCTACTGTGCCCAAATACAGTGCCCTACAGTCTACTGTGCCCAAATACAGTGCCCTACAGTCTACTGTGCCCAAATACAGTGCCCTACAGTCTACTGTGCCCAAATACAGTGCCCTACAGTCTACTGTGCCCAAATACAGTGCCCTACAGTCTACTGTGCCCAAATACAGTGCCCTACAGTCTACTGTGACCAAATACAGTGCCCTACAGTCTACTGTGACCAAATACAGTGCCCTACAGTCTACTGTGCCCAAATACAGTGCCTTACAGTCTACTGTGCCTAAGTACAGTGTGTAGCTTGTCGGCGCTATATAAATATATGATGATGTTACAATGCCCTACAGCCTAATGTACCGAAATGCAGTGCCCAAATACAGTTCCGTACCCCATACTGTACCAAAATACAGTGCCCTATAGCCTAATGTACCTGAATAAAGTGCCCTACAGTCTACTGGGTCTCAAGATTATACCCTCCAACCCACTCTGCCCAAATAGAGTGCCCATAGCCTCAAATACTTCAGCTTCTCTTGTTGGTTGAGTGTGCCCTTCCTTCATGCCCCCATAGAGCAATGAGCCTTAGGTTACATAGCAGATGTTTATTTAATGCCCTAGGTAGTCCGTAGCCAGTGAATGGAATTGGCCAGAGCTCCATGTTGGGTGGCAAGGCTAGTCATGGCATTGTATAAAGATCAGTGATCCCAATGACTGTGCTTGTGCAGCCCCATTGTTGCCTGAAACACCCCAACACTGGCTTGTTGCCTTTCTGACAATCACACAGGGAAACACAAAGGGACCAGGGCTAGTGGCTCCACTTATTTACCAGTCCAATACTTACTGGCCCAGTCTCACAGACACATTGCCGGACCAGAGGCAAGAACAGTAAAGCAAGAGACACAATGGCCACTTCTCTATGTCCCAGTCAGACAGGACGGAGCAGGGGAAGGAGCTGAATACGTGGAAGAAACAGGAAAGGGAACATAAAATAGAGTGAAGGGAAAGAACTGACAGTTAGGAGGAAATGGTGCCCAGAAACATCCCCCCAAGCTCATTACACAGACACACGAGGGGCCCCGGAGCAGCAACACAAGATTTATAGACAAATGTTTTCATTGCTCCCCCTGGTCTTACACCCCAACAAGTTTCCATAGGCACCTGCCCAAACAGAGGTGGAACTGACCATTTCACTAACTGTCATTCTGCTGCCCTCGCTCCATAGGAAAAGCCACGTTTGGGTTTATTTGCCGTAATGAATGTGGATAGAGAGTTCAAGTGCATTTCGGATGCAAATTACCCATGGGGGGGGGGTTGTTTATGTGATGAATAATAAATTGTCTGAAGGCTCAGCGTCTTATCATGGGCCGGGGGGCTCCAGCAGGGAGAGGGGATGTGACCCCACAGGTGGCAGTTAGTCTTAATGTCAATGTGTTCAGGTGACAGACAGACTGGGGAGCAGGAACACGGCCTGATCCAATCTCAGGGGGGCGCTGCTGGGCTCTCTGACTCCATGGGCACCCCCCAGAGAGGGAGAGGGGGGCCTTAATTATCTGCATGTTGTGCCCTTGAATTCCAACCTCATGGAATTTGTATCCTCTCCTGTGTCTGGGGGTTTTCACTCTGACACGACACAGGCCCTGGATGAGCCTTCAAGCAACTCAATGTGTGGGGGTTAATCACAGGAGAAAACAGAGGGGGGCACAGGGGGTGGAGTATTTCCTTCTCACCGTCCCCCGGAAAAGCTGCTGGAAACCTCTGTCAGAGACTCAATTATTTACTTCCCTTCCCTGAAAGTGTATTTGTGTCTGTGTAATAATCACCCCCACACCACCAAAACCAAAAATCCTCCTTATCAATTAAAATAGGGGGTACATTATCCTTATAATACATGAGTGATACTCAGAGTTCCCTGTATAACTCAGCCTGCAGCCTTGTGTCTTTATATGGTCACAGAACAACCCCTCAGTGACTTCTAATATCCTTATCATTTACAGTAGGGGGTACATTATCCCTTATAATACATGAGTGATACTCAGAGTTCCCTGTATAACTCAGCCTGCAGCCTTGTGTCTTTATATGGTCACAGAACAACCCTTCAGTGACTTCTAATATCCTTATCATTTACAGTAGGGGGTACATTATCCCTTATAATACATGAGTGATACTCATGGAGCAGAGGTCACTAGGCCTCGGTCTGATGTACTGTGCCTCTATTGTACTCAGTACTGCAGCAGATACTCAGTGCTACTATATACATACTCGGTGCTGTTGCAGATAATCAGTACTACTATAGATATACTCTGTGCTGCTGCAGATACTCACCGCTACTATATAGATGCTCAGTGGTGTTGCAGATACTCAGTGCTACTATAAAGATACTTTGTGCTGCTGTTTATGTAGGTTCCACTAGTAGAGTACAAGGCAGTAGTATAGTGGACAGTTGTGCCAATATAAAATAACTTTCCATCCAATCTCTCCCTCCATCTGCTGAGCAGAGAGCTGAGTAAACAGCCCATTGTTTGGGGGCCGGGTAACGGTGAGGTGCTCAGTGCCATTATATATAAGCGGCACATCTACACCAGGCTGGGCTGAGAGCTCTGCAAATATAATAAAGGACAGTGTAATGTTTGGAAAGCTCTACCAGCCATAACACTGGCACCCCCACATACGCTCCAAGCTCTGTACCCCTGAAGAGCTGTAAACTCTGAAACACTGGCCCCAATGAAGAACAGACTGTGAGCTCCCAAAAGCCTGTACCCCTGAAGGAGAGACCTGGGACCTCCCAAATACCCGAAGGAGTAACCTGTGAGCTCCCAAACACCTGTATCAATAAAAGGAGTAACGTGTGAATATCTAAACCTCTCATAACCAGCTGTAGCCATAAAGCAAAACGCTGTGAGCTTACAATCACCTGTTGCCTCTCTCAAGAGACCTGTGAGCCCCAAATTGCTTTACCCCTTAGTTCTATGAGCCCAGCAGCCATATTAGGGGCAGTAGTAATGGAGAGGCATGGGTTAATTGACATGTGAGGCAATAAAGCCGAATTCCTGCTTGGCACTGAGCCCCCTGACGTAACTCACCCTCCCCGGCAGGGCCCAGACTGTGGGAGCAAAAAATGGGCACCTGGCCTTCTGCTCACAGTTACTGGTTATTTATTCACTGGATCAGCACCGTCATCAGCCCAGAACATTCCTGACACTTAACCCTGTCCCAGCCACTCACTTCCCATCTCTATCAGCCAGTCTAAACCATTTTACTCACCAGAACTGATCCACACTCACTAGATGAGTGTAACACTCTGGAGAAAAGCTGATGTTATTCCAATATTTTAAAAGGGATTACGATCTCAGCCTGGCAATTATAGGCCAGTAAGTCTGACATCTGTGGTGGGCAAATTATTTGAAGGCTTGTTAAGGGATCACATTCAAAATGTTGTCCTAGTGAATGTCATTATGAGCAACAATCAGCATGGCTTTATGAAGGATAGGTCATGTCAGACTAATGTGATTGCATTTTATGATGAGGTAAGTAAGATTCTGGATAGTGGGGGGGCAGTAGATCTATTTGGATTTTGCCAAAGCGTTTGATACTGTGCCCCACAAACGACTGCTTTCTAAACTAAGGTCTGTTGGGCTTAATGAAGTCGTTTGCACATGGATAGGAAACTGGCTACAGGATCGGGTACAGAGGGTGGTTGTTAATGGGACATTCTCTACTTGGAGTAAGGTTCTTAGTGGGGTCCCCCAGGGCTCAGTATTGGGGCCACTTTTATTTAACTTGTTCATTAATGACTTAGGGGAGGGTATTGTAAGTAATGTATCAGTGTTTGCAGATGAGACAAAACTATCAGCCCAATTAATTCCATCCAGGATGTGGCACTTGCAACATGATCTTGACTAACTGGCAATCTGGGCAGCTAAGTGGCAAATGAGATTCAATGTTGATAAATGTAAAGTCCTGCACCTGGGATGTAACAATATCCACTTATACCCTTAATGGGACTGCACTAGGCAAATCCATAATGGAGACGGAGCTTGGAGTCCTTGTAGATAATAAACTTGTCTGTAGCAAGTAATGCCAGTCAGCAGCATCAAGGGCAAATAAGGTCTTGAGTTGTATTAAATGGGGCAGAGAGTCACGGGAGGAGGGGGTCCCACTGTATAGAGCACTGTAAGGCCCCATCTAGCATATGCCGTACAGTTTTGGTCTCCATCACTCAAACAGGACATTATTGTATTAGAGAGGGGACAGAGAAGGGCAACTAAGCTGGTAAAGGGGAAATCTTAGCTATGAGGAAAGACTGGCCAAATTGGGGATATATGGGAGAGAGCTCATAGTACAAGGTGATCCAGGGACTGGTCCCATTTTGGAGTCAGGAAGGAATTTTTCCCCCTCTGAGGCAAAATGGAGAGAATTCAGATGGGTTTTTCACCTTCCTCTGGATCAACTGACAGTTAGGCAGATTATATATAGACTTAAAATGTTAAACTTTATGGGTCTTTTTTCAACCTAGCTTTCTATGTTACTTCCCACCAGACTTAGTTAATCCATCCCTTCTGCTTCCAACCAGCCTTAAGATGGCCATAGACGCAAAGATCCTATTGTACGAATCGAGGATTCGTATGATTTTCGGACCGGGTATGGAGAAGCCCGACATTTTTCATCCAGTGGAGATCGGTCGTTTGGTCGATCAGACAGGTTTGATTTTGTCCCGACCGATCATGCCGGAGCCCATTGCTCTCTCATCGTAATCTGATCGTTCGGCCATAGGGCTGAACTTTCAGATTACCCCCGATATAGCCATACTCGTTAGTGGCATATTGGGGAAAGATTGGCTCATTTGGCGATGCGATGTCACCAAACGAGCGGATCTTTTCGTCTATGGCCACCTTTACTCAGTCCCTTCTGCTTCCCACCAGCCTTACTTACTCCTTCCCTTCTGCTTCCCACCAGCCTTACTTACTCCTTCCCTTCTGCTTCCCACCAGCCTTACTTACTCCTTCCCTTCTGCTTCCCACCAGCCTTACTTACTCCTTCACTTCTGCTTCCCACCAGCCTTACTTACTCCTTCCCTTCTGCTTCCCACCAGCCTTACTTACTCCTTCCCTTCTGCTTCCCACCAGCCTTACTTACTCCTTCCCTTCTACTTTCCACCAGCCTTACTTACTCCTTCCCCTCTGCTTCCCACCAGCCTTACTTACTCCATTCCTTCTGCTTCCCACCAGCCTTACTTACTCCTTCCCTTCTGCTTCCCACCAGCCTTACTTACTCCTTCCCTTCTACTTTCCACCAGCCTTACTTACTCCTTCCCCTCTGCTTCCCACCAGCCTTACTTACTCCATTCCTTCTGCTTCCCACCAGCCTTACTTACTCCTTCCCTTCTGCTTCCCACCAGCCTTACTTACTCCTTCCCTTCTGCTTCCCACCAGCCTTACTTACTCCTTCCCTTCTGCTTCCCACCAGCCTTACTTACTCCTTCCCTTCTGCTTCCCACCAGCCTTACTTACTCCTTCCCTTCTGCTTCCCACCAGCCTTACTTACTCCTTCCCTTCTGCTTCCCACCAGCCTTACTTACTCCTTCCCTTCTGCTTCCCACCAGCCTTACTTACTCCTTCCCTTCTACTTTCCACCAGCCTTACTTACTCCTTCCCCTCTGCTTCCCACCAGCCTTACTTACTCCATTCCTTCTGCTTCCCACCAGCCTTACTTACTCCTTCCCTTCTGCTTCCCACCAGCCTTACTTACTCCTTCCCTTCTGCTTCCCACCAGCCTTACTTACTCCTTCCCTTCTGCTTCCCACCAGCCTTACTTACTCCTTCCCTTCTACTTTCCACCAGCCTTACTAACTCCTTCCCCTCTGCTTCCCACCAGTCTTACCTACTCCTTCCCCTCTGCTTCCCACCAGCCTTACTTACTCCTTCCCTTCTGCTTCCCACCAGCCTTACTTACTCCTTCCCTTCTACTTTCCACCAGCCTTACTTACTCCTTCCCTTCTGCTTCCCACCAGCCTTACTTACGCCTTCCCTTCTACTTTCCACCAGCCTTACTTACTCCTTCCCCTCTGCTTTCCACCAGCCTTACTTACTCCTTCCCTTCTACTTTCCACCAGCCTTACTTACTCCTTCCCTTCTACTTTCCACCAGCCTTACTTACTCCTTCCCTTCTGCTTCCCACCAGCCTTACTTACGCCTTCCCTTCTACTTTCCACCAGCCTTACTTACTCCTTCCCTTCTGCTTCCCACCAGCCTTACTTACTCCTTCCCTTCTGCTTCCCACCAGCCTTACTTACTCCTTCCCTTCTGCTTCCCACCAGCCTTACTTACTCCTTCCCTTCTGCTTCCCACCAGCCTTACTTACTCCTTCCCTTCTGCTTCCCACCAGCCTTACTTACTCCTTCCCTTCTGCTTCCCACCAGCCTTACTTACTCCTTCCCTTCTACTTTCCACCAGCCTTACTTACTCCTTCCCTTCTGCTTCCCACCAGCCTTACTTACTCCTTCCCTTCTGCTTCCCACCAGCCTTACTTACTCCTTCCCTTCTGCTTCCCACCAGCCTTACTTACTCCTTCCCTTCTGCTTCCCACCAGCCTTACTTACTCCTTCCCTTCTGCTTCCCACCAGCCTTACTTACTCCTTCCCTTCTGCTTCACACCAGCCTTACTTACTCCTTCCCTTCTACTTTCCACCAGCCTTACTTACTCCTTCCCTTCTGCTTCCCACCAGCCTTACTTACTCCTTCCCTTCTACTTTCCACCAGCCTTACTTACTCCTTCCCTTCTGCTTCCCACCAGCCTTACTTACTCCTTCCCTTCTGCTTCCCACCAGCCTTACTTACTCCTTCCCTTCTACTTCCCACCAGCCTTACTTACTCTTCCCTTCTGCTTCCCACCAGCCTTACTTACTCCATCCCTTCTGCTTCCCACCAGCCTTACTTACTCCATCCCTTCTGCTTCCCACCAGCCTTACTTACTCCATCCCTTCTGCTTCCCACCAGCCTTACTTACTCCTTCCCTTCTGCTTCCCACCAGCCTTACTTACTCCTTCCCTTCTGCTTCCCACCAGCCTTACTTACTCCTTCCCTTCTGCTTCCCACCAGCCTTACTTACTCCTTCCCTTCTGCTTCCCACCAGCCTTACTTACTCCTTCCCTTCTGCTTCCCACCAGCCTTACTTACTCCTTCCCTTCTACTTCCCACCAGCCTTACTTACTCTTCCCTTCTGCTTCCCACCAGCCTTACTTACTCCATCCCTTCTGCTTCCCACCAGCCTTACTTACTCCATCCCTTCTGCTTCCCACCAGCCTTACTTACTCCATCCCTTCTGCTTCCCACCAGCCTTACTTACTCCATCCCTTCTGCTTCCCACCAGCCTTACTTACTCCATCCCTTCTGCTTCCCACCAGCCTTACTTACTCCGGCTCCCACTTTCTACAGAGAATTTATCAGCAGATCTTGGTGGCACTTTCCACTCAACTGGATAAAAACGAGAGAGGAAAGGGTACAATCCGAGTAGACTCGTCCCCTATATCACTGTCCCCACTCATTTGGGAGATACTACAGTAAAGAATGAATCTGCAGGACTGAGTGGCACTCACTAAAGGGTAACTATCACTGATCCCAACCTACTGGGATTAAAAGAGAAGGGACTAGCAGTTTGTTGAGTTGAGTTGAGAAGTGAGTAGAAATACAAACCCTTAGTACCGACTCAGTAGAGAGAGGCGGTGAGAGTAGGATGGAGTTAACCCTTCCATGCACAATCACAGCTCTGAATATAGTTGCCCATATGCCACCCGGGGGGTAACTAATTTAGAACAGTTTCACTCCCCATTTTATCAGGGAGACTAGAGATTGGGAGAAGCACCAGATAGTCAGACCATCTCCATAAACCATGTCATCTAATAAAGGCATTGCAATAAAGTCCAGATAGTCATACTCAGCACAGCTCTACAATACAGTTACACAGCAGCTGTGACACACAAAGGCAAGTAATTAGTGAATAATGTCACACCAAGTGCTAATCCAGTTGTGAGAGGTTAACATGATATTAATTGGTGCCGCTGGAGCTGTGAATAAAGACCTGTAATCTGTGCCCAGACTGAGTGTGTAAATACACAGATATGCTGTGAGTAAACTCTTATCTCTAGACAACCCCACACTGCTCCATTGTAAGTCTCTGAGACCTCTGCTCTGTTTATAAATGTAACACAGGGTCAGTTCCCCTTCATTGTATAAATAACACACACACCCAGCTTACACACCCTACCCCTTCTGCTTCCCACCAGCCTTACTTACTCCATCCCTTCTGCTTCCCACCAGCTTTACTTACACAGTCCCTTCTGCTTCCAACCAGCTTTACTTACTCCTTCCCTTCTGCTTCCCACCAGCCTTATTTACTCCATCCCTTCTGCTTCCCACCAGCTTTACTTACTCAGTCCCTTCTGCTTCCAACCAGCCTTATTTACTCCATCCCTTCTGCTCCCACCAGCCTTACTTACTCCTTCCCTTCTGCTTCCCACCAGCCTTACTTACTCCTTCCCTTATGCTTCCCACCAGCCTTACTTACTCCTTCCCTTCTGCTTCCCACCAGCCTTACTTACTCCTTCCCTTCTGCTTCCCACCAGCCTTATTTACTCCATCCCTTCTGCTTCCCACCAGCTTTACTTACTCAGTCCCTTCTGCTTCCAACCAGCCTTATTTACTCCATCCCTTCTGCTCCCACCAGCCTTACTTACTCCTTCCCTTCTGTTTCCCCCAGTGTTACTTACTCCGTCCCTTCTGCTTGATGTCCTGGATGAGGGTGGTGTAATTGGTGAGCTCCTTGTCTTTGAATTGAAGGTCCACCACAGTCAAGTTGAACTTGGGCAGTTCCATATAGAGACCCTCCATGGTGAAGAAACAAGGTCGGTCATCCACACTACTGTCCCTATAGACAATCATAGCCCGACTGGTCCAGTTGTACTGCTGGTGTAAGTGGGCCACAAACAAGCCCAGTTTGGTGGGGATGAGCCCAGTCCTGGTGGTGTACTGGTAGACGTCGGTTTTGTCGTTGAAGCCATAGGCGGAGGCCCCCACAGTGATAAGGGGGACCTTCCAATGGGCAGTGAAACGGGCAACTGGTGCTGCTGTGTAAATACAGCCGGGTCCCAGGAAGACTTCGGGGTGATGGGTGAACTGCAGGTCCACTGCTACTACGGGGGCCGTTGAGTCGGAGCAGACGCCATCCTTGTCTTCACTATTGCCCAAGAAGGTCTGTACATGGAGGTCAGGGAGGAGGCTGGGGTCGTTATTAATCCGGTCTATGGCTAACTGAATAGCTGGTCCCACTCTCGGCCATGCCCAGGGGTACACTCTGTTGGTTTTGGGGAGCAGTACAGCCATAGTTAGGTTATTAACCCCATCATCTCCCACTGAGACTCCCTGGCAGGAGAACCACTTTGCCAAAAGAAGCAAAAGCCAAACTCCAGGCATGACCCTTAGTCATTGGGCTCCTCTGAGTCTCCTGCCCATGTGCCAGGGGCTAGTGAAGCCTCCCCCTTAAACTGGCAGAAAGGTGAGGTGTGTCTCTCTCGCAGGGAGCTGACAGTTGGCCACTAGCGGGACATATCCAGGCGGTGAGTCTTAATCCTGTATGTGTGTGACTGAGAGAGGGAGCTGTGATCCACCAGATTCACACTGCTGCGAGTGACTGCTGAAAGTGACTGCTGGAAGTGACTGCTGGAAGTGACTGCTGCGAGTGACTGCTGAAAGTGACTGCTGAAAGTGACTGCTGGGAGTGACTGCTGGAAGTGACTGCTGGGAGTGACTGCTGAAAGTGACTGCTGGAAGTGACTGCTGCGAGTGACTGCTGAAAGTGACTGCTGGGAGTGACTGCAGGGAATGACTGCTGGAAGTGACTGCTGCGAGTGACTGCTGGAAGTGACTGCTGGGAGTGACTGCAGGGAATGACTGCTGGAAGTGACTGCTGCGAGTAACTGCTGGAAGTGACTGCTGCGAGTGACTGCTGGAAGTGACTGCTGCGAGTGACTGCTGGAAGTGACTGCTGGAAGTGACTGCTGCGAGTGACTGCTGCGAGTGACTGCTGCGAGTGACTGCTGAAAGTGACTGCTGGAAGTGACTGCTGCGAGTGACTGCTGGAAGTGACTGCTGGAAGTGACTGCTGCGAGTGACTGCTGCGAGTGACTGCTGAAAGTGACTGCTGCGAGTGACTGCTGGAAGTGACTGCTGCGAGTGACTGCTGCGAGTGACTGCTGGAAGTGACTGCTGAAAATGACAGTTGAAAATGACAGCTGGATGTGACTGCTGAAAATCACAGCTGAAAGTGACTGCTGGATGTGACTGCTGGGAGTGACTGCAGGGAATGACTGCTGGAAGTGACTGCTGCGAGTAACTGCTGGAAGTGACTGCTGCGAGTGACTGCTGGAAGTGACTGCTGCGAGTGACTGCTGGAAGTGACTGCTGGAAGTGACTGCTGCGAGTGACTGCTGCGAGTGACTGCTGCGAGTGACTGCTGAAAGTGACTGCTGGAAGTGACTGCTGCGAGTGACTGCTGGAAGTGACTGCTGGAAGTGACTGCTGCGAGTGACTGCTGCGAGTGACTGCTGAAAGTGACTGCTGCGAGTGACTGCTGGAAGTGACTGCTGCGAGTGACTGCTGCGAGTGACTGCTGGAAGTGACTGCTGAAAATGACAGTTGAAAATGACAGCTGGATGTGACTGCTGAAAATCACAGCTGAAAGTGACTGCTGGATGTGACTGCTGGAAGTGAGTGCGAGAGTGCTATTATCTGAGAATACTATTCCTTCCCCTGACTCAGTGACAGAAGAGCTTGTTATTATATGTCCTGCTCATTAACCCTCCCCTGGCCGCTCTCCTCAATCTAAAGGGGGGGGGGGGCAGTTACTGGAGGTGTGGGGGACGTGCTCCAACCCTACAACTTGGAGGGCTCCCAAAATGTATTGGAGATCAGAGTCTGACTTCCCCCGAGCAACAAATATTTATCCAGTTACTCTGGAAATTGGGGGAGTTGGGAATTCGGGTTCAACATCAAATCCATCGATGCGTCGGGCTGAATATGGAGAGGGGGGATTTGCCAACAGATAATCCGCTGCAGTAATTAAAGTAACGGGGCGTGAAGGGGAGGGGGGCTGCCAGGGACTGGGGGGCAATGCTACGGAGCAAAGGGGTCACACAGCTGGGGAAACGGGGAAATAAAAGAGACACAGGAGGGAGGTGAAGGATTAGAAATAGAGGAAAGATTTCAATGAGATTGGAGTGGATTAGAGACAGGGTGCAAAGATACAGGGAATGAGACTGCAAGGGATTCCAGCAAGAGACAGAATGGGATTAGCAAGAAAACGTAAAGAATCTGAGGAACTGAAAGGGATTGGCAAGAGAACGTGGGATTATACATGAAATGACAAATATCACTTGCAAGGATTAGAGACAGAACATAAGAGATTAGAGACAGAACATAAGGGATTAGAGACAGAACATAAGGGATTAGAGACAGAACATAAGGATTAGAGACATAACATAAGGGATTAGAGACAGAACATAAGGGATAAGAGACAGAACATAAGGGATTAGAGACAGAACATAAGGGATTAGAGACAGAACATAAGGATTAGAGACATAACATAAGGGATAAGAGACAGAACATAAGGGATTAGAGACAGAACATAAGGGATTAGAGACAGAACATAAGGGATTAGAGACAGAACATAAGGATTAGAGACATAACATAAGGGATAAGAGACAGAACATAAGGGATTAGAGACAGAACATAAGGGATTAGAGACATAACATAAGGGATTAGAGACAGAATATTAGGGATTAGAGACAGAATATAAAGGATTAGAGACAGAACATGCTGCAGAATTAGAGACAGAACAAAGGGTATGAGACATAGAAGCCAAAGATTAGAGACAGTATCAAGGTATGAGACAGATTGGATTACAGCACAAGATATTGCCCAATCAATGAAATGAGAGTGAAGGATTAGTAAGGGGGGGGGGCAGGTACAGTCCTTCATGGCCACATAGAAATCACTGAGGTCTGTGACCCCTAAATGAATGTCCCATTACCCCCCCCCCCGTCTAATCCCACTGACTCCCCCCAGGGTTTAATAAGTAAATTCTCTCGCCCGCGTTTCTTCTTTTCAACCCCAGCGCCGGGGAATTAGGAATAAGAAATATTTATAGTCCCACGTAAGGCCACGCTCTTTCCCACATTATTCCTCTGATAATCCCCAATTAGACTCATCTCATTATAATCGTGTCCCAGCACTTTATTCTGATTGATTAGATATTCCAGCAGGAACCGCCCACCTTCCACACCCCTTCCCTGCTGGAAAAGCCTCACCAACACAACAATGAGAATAAAAACTGCAATTGGTTTTCATTTTTTATTATCTGTGGTTTTTGACTTACAGCAGCTCTCCAGTTTGTAATTTCAGCCGTCTGGTTGTTACGGTCCAAATTCCCCTAGCAACCATGTACTGATGTGAATACGAGACTGGAATAGGAATAGGAGAGGCCTGAATAGAAATAGGTAAGAAAATGCAACAATAACAATGTGTCTCCTTACACAGCTATTGCTTTTTAAGTTGGGGTCAGTGACCCCCATTTGAAAGCTGGACACAGGGGAAAAAAAAGGCAAACTGTTCAAAAAAAATGAAAAGAAAAGATGAAGACCAATTGAAAAGTTGCTCAGCCTTTGTACAACCTGCTAATAAGTTAACAGAAAGGGGAGCAGCTAGTTGCTAGGGGGAGTGAAGGTAGCAACTGGATATTGTTGGATATCATGGCTGCCCCAGGAACCAGCCCAAAGCTCATGTGAGGGGAGTAGTGTAGTGTCGTATAATGTAGTGTAATGTAGTGTCATGTAGTGTAGTGTCATATACAGAGGTTGTTCCTAACAGCACAAATGTGTCTCTAGACAAATTCCTGACCCCCTGTGCCCCCCCCACGTCGGACTCATCACAAACAATATTACTGGCTGGGACATAATCTTCCCCCTGATTTTGTCTCTGTGGCCCCAGTTCTTTGCCTATTGGGGGCTGGTGTAGAATAAAACGAGGCAATTAAATAAAGATATAATAAGAAATGAATATATGATAATAATCTGCCCCCCAGGAGAGCTCCACACGGCAGACTCACAATCACAATGAATTGTTTGATCTTGGGCCTTTCCAAAAATACTTGTAAGTCTGACACTGTCTGAGTGAGGAACCGACAGCCAGAAGAACTGACAGTCAGCACTGCACTGCCTCAACCTCTTCTGTAAACCCACAGCATTCCTTCTATTTCTACCTCCAAATATCACTTGTCCCCAGCTCAGACAGTAGCAAATGTACAGGGAATGTATAGGGAACGTATAGGGAATGTGTAGGGAATGTACAGGGAACGTATAGGGAATGTGTAGGGAACGTATAAGGAATGTACAGGGAACGTATAGGGAATGTGTAGGGAACGTATAAGGAATGTACAGGGAACGTATAGGGAATGTACAGGGAACATATAGGGAATGTACAGGGAACGTATAGGGAATGTGTAGGGAACGTATAGGGAATGTACAGGGAATGTGTAGGGAACGTACAGGGAACGTATAGGGAATGTGTAGGGAACGTATAAGGAATGTGTAGGGAACGTATAGGGAATGTACAGGGAACGTATAGGGAATGTGTAGGGAACGTACAGGGAATGTGTAGGGAACGTATAAGGAATGTGTAGGGAACGTATAGGGAATGTACAGGGAACGTATAGGGAATGTGTAGGGAACGTATAAGGAATGTACAGGGAACGTATAGGGAATGTGTAGGGAATGTACAGGGAACGTATAGGGAATGTGTAGGGAACGTATAAGGAATGTACAGGGAACGTATAGGGAATGTACAGGGAACGTATAGGGAATGTGTAGGGAACGTATAAGGAATGTACAGGGAACGTATAGGGAATGTGTAGGGAATGTACAGGGAACGTATAGGGAATGTGTAGGGAACGTATAAGGAATGTACAGGGAACGTATAGGGAATGTACAGGGAACGTATAGGGAATGTACAGGGAATGTATAGGGAATGTACAGGGAACGTATAGGGAATGTGTAGGGAATGTACAGGGAACGTATAGGGAATGTGTAGGGAACGTATAAGGAATGTACAGGGAACGTATAGGGAATGTACAGGGAACGTATAGGGAATGTACAGGGAACGTATAGGGAATGTGTAGGGAATGTACAGGGAATGTATAGGGAATGTGTAGGGAACGTATAAGGAATGTACAGGGAACGTATAGGGAATGTACAGGGAACGTATAGGGAATGTACAGGGAACGTATAGGGAATGTACAGGGAACGTGTAGGGAATGTACAGGGAGTGTACAGGGAACGTATAGGGAATGTGTAGGGAACGTATAGGGAATGTACAGGGAACGTATAGGGAATGTACAGGGAACGTATAGGGAATGTATAGGGAATGTACAGGGAATGTACAGGGAACGTATAGGGAATGTGTAGGGAATGTACAGGGAGTGTACAGGGAACGTATAGGGAATGTGTAGGGAATGTGTAGGGAACGTATAGGGAATGTACAGGGAACGTATAGGGAATGTACAGGGAACGTGTAGGGAATGTACAGGGAGTGTACAGGGAACGTATAGGGAATGTGTAGGGAATGTACAGGGAACGTATAGGGAATGTACAGGGAACGTATAGGGAATGTACAGGGAACGTGTAGGGAATGTACAGGGAACGTATAGGGAATGTAAAGGGGATACAGAGGGAACGTATGAGGAACATAGAGGGAATGCACAGAGAATGTACAGGGAATATACAGGACACAGGACTATTGCTGATCATGTGATGCACCACATGACTCAGTCAGGAAGGGGTTACACTCGGCATTTCCTCACAGAAAGAATGGGATTGGTCAGTAAATGTGCCCATTGTCTGCCTCTGCCGCTCCCACACTCACCCCATGAACATGTGTGTCCCCCAAACTACAGCCCTGAGCCAGGGTTACAGGGAGTTGCTGTCAGGCACCCCAATAAAATAGACTGGAACTATTCTGGGCCACTGGGGGGGGGGGGGGAGAGAGGGTTCAGCCTTAACTGAGAAAGGACAGAGAGACACAGGATAGACAGAGTATGGGGGGAAGAGACAGCTGAGAGAGTTGGGGTATAGAGAATAGTGGGAGAAGAGACAGGTGAGGATTGACAAAAGAGATAGGGGAAGAGACAGAAGAGAGAGGTAGAATAGACAGCAGAGAGAGAGGAGGGGCAGAAGAGACAGTGAGGGAGTGGTTATAGGATTAGAGTGCAGTTCAGGGGTGAGTAGTGGAAGAGGCTACACAATATGTTGGTGTCACTGTATAAGAATGGGAGGAGGGAAATGTCTGGGACAGTCTCTTGGTCTTGGATATTGTTCAGCCACTGTCATATTTATTCAGGTGACATTTAGCAGATGTAACAGTCACATACAGGGGGTCTCTCTCTCCTGTGTGTGGGGGGGACATGTTATTACTGGGGGTGCCCCCGACTCTTTGTTATGTGATAAACTGGCAGCAAAGCAAGTGTCATATGTACTGACTGTCTCTCTAGTGATACACACGGGAGGAGCTGCCATACTGACTGTATCCAATAGAAGAGACAGTGAGAGATACAGGAGGAGACAAGAGACTAAAATAGAAGTCACTTCCCCTGGGAGCCTCAGTTATTGGCTGAGATTTGATTGAATCTGAACACACACGTGCCGACCCCATACAACCTCCATCCAACCCTGACCCCACAACTCTGAGACACGGAGTATTGGCAATAGTTCATTCATTATACAAACACCACTCACTCTCACCTGCCGGGGCAATAACAGGGGAAGGGGTGACAGGTAGTGACAGATATGGATGTTGGGATATTAAAGGGGATGTGTGCCAGAGAGAAACACTAGTGGGTGCCAGAGAGAAACACTAGTGGGTGCCAGAGAGAAACACTAGTGGGTGCCAGAGAGAAACACTAGGGGGTGCCAGAGAGAAACACTAGGGGGTGCCAGAGAGAAACACTAGGGGGTGCCAGAGAGAAACACTAGGGGGTGCCAGAGAGAAACACTAGGGGGTGCCAGAGAGAAACACTAGGGGGTGCCAGAGAGAAACACTAGGGGGTGCCAGAGAGAAACACTAGGGGGTGCCAGAGAGAAACACTAGGGGGTGCCAGAGAGAAACACTAGGGGGTGCCAGAGAGAAACACTAGGGGGTGCCAGAGAGAAACACTAGGGGGTGCCAGAGAGAAACACTAGGGGGTGCCAGAGAGAAACACTAGTGGGTGCCAGAGAGAAACACTAGTGGGTGCCAGAGAGAAACACTAGTGGGTGCCAGAGAGAAACACTAGTGGGTGCCAGAGAGAAACACTAGTGGGTGCCAGAGAGAAACACTAGTGGGTGCCAGAGAGAAACACTAGAGGGTGCCAGAGAGAAACCCTAGTGGGTGCCAGAGAGAAACACTAGTGGGTGCCAGAGAGAAACACTAGGGGGTGCCAGAGAGAAACACTAGGGGGTGCCAGAGAGAAACACTAGGGGGTGCCAGAGAGAAACACTAGTGGGTGCCAGAGAGAAACACTAGTGGGTGCCAGAGAGAAACACTAGTGGGTGCCAGAGAGAAACACTAGGGGGTGCCAGAGAGAAACACTAGTGGGTGCCAGAGAGAAACACTAGGGGGTGCCAGAGAGAAACAATAGTGGGTGCCAGAGAGAAACACTAGTGGGTGCCAGAGAGAAACACTAGGGGGTGCCAGAGAGAAACACTACGGGGTGCCAGAGAGAAACACTAGTGGGTGCCAGAGAGAAACACTAGGGGGTGCCAGAGAGAAACACTAGGGGGTGCCAGAGAGAAGCACTAGGGGGTGCCAGAGAGAAACACTAGAGGGTGCCAGAGAGAAACCCTAGTGGGTGCCAGAAAGAAACACTAGTGGGTGCCAGAGAGAAACACTAGTGGGTGCCAGAGAGAAACACTAGGGGGTGCCAGAGAGAAACACTAGTGGGTGCCAGAGAGAAACACTAGTGGGTGCCAGAGAGAAACACTAGGGAGTGCCAGAGAGAAACACTAGTGGGTGCCAGAGAGAAACACTAGGGGGTGCCAGAGAGAAACACTAGGGGGTGCCAGAGAGAAACACTAGGGGGTGCCAGAGAGAAGCACTAGGGGGTGCCAGAGAGAAGCACTAGTGGGTGCCAGAAAGAAACACTAGTGGGTGCCAGAGAGAAACCCTAGTGGGTGCCAGAAAGAAACACTAGTGGGTGCCAGAGAGAAACCCTAGGGGGTGCCAGAGAGAAACACTACTTGGTGCCAGAGAGAAACACTACTTGGTGCCAGAGAGAAACACTAGTGGGTGCCAGAGCTCCAGAAAAGTCACCCCTGTAGGGGACAAGTTCAGATGTAGATCAGTTCCTGGCACTGAATGTTCTTTGTTTATATACACAACATGGCACTGAGCAGAGATCCCATATATTCCACCAGTAACACTGTCCTACCTCCACCCCTTTCACTTATTTACACCCCCCACTGCCTGTCCTACAGAGCTTACAATCTAGAAATGAATGTGGAAGTTGATGAATGAACACCATTAGCTCAGTGAAAGGTCTTGGCGCCCCCTTGTGTTTAAAATGAAGAGACGCAGGTCACACAAACACAAGACTGGAGGGGGGGGAGATCGGCTGACAAATCTCGTGTGTAACACAAATCATACGTGTTCTACCAGATCTCAATGGAAGGATCACAAGTAGATCATCAGACAAGGGACAGTAACACATTGTGCACTTCTACATCCAACTCTTCACAATGGAGCACAAACACTATGGGGCAGATTTATCAAGGGACAAATTGAAGTTTGTTTGTTTTTTTTTTTATGGTCAAAAAAGTCAAAAATGAACTAGGGAATTATTCAAATTTGATTTGAGTTCTTGAAATCGTACCCTGGGCCTTTTAAGAACTCAAATTTGACTATTTGCACCTAAATCCTGCCGAATTGCTGTTTAAGCCAATGGGAGATCAATTTGGAGTTGCTTGCAGCCTTCCTGACATCCCAGTGTTTGCCGAGGGAAAAAAAATACTCAAATCAAGTTTTTAAAATGTAAAAAAATTTGATTTGAGTTTTCGGGTCGATTTAATTCACCCGTTTAAAAAAAAATTAAATTTTTATAATAAATCTTGGATTAAAAAAAAAAAAACCTCTAAATTTAATCCTTGATAAATGTTAGGGATGCACCGAATCCAGGATTCGGTCAAATCCTTCTGCCTGGTCGAACTGAATCTGAATTTGCATATGCAAATTAGGGGTGGGATGGAAATCGCATGCCTTTTCATCACAAAACAGAAGTAAATTTTTCCCCCTCCCACCCCTAATTTGCATATGCAAATTAGGGTTCAGATTCGGTCGAATCTTTCACAAAGGATTCAGGCAAATCCAAAACAGTAAATTCGGTGCATCCCTAATAAATGTGCCTCTAAAGGTGGCAATAGACGCACAGAAAACAACGTATGGAAGTTCATACTCAGTGTGCGCGGCCGGAGATGAGCCAATCAACATCAGCAGAAGGATATTGGTCGGCCATTGGGCAGAACCATCAGAGAGAGGTAAAATTCTATTATTTCCACCTGTTTATCTGACAATTTCACTCCACCCACTTATTGAAGATGAACCAATAGTCGCAGGGGAAGATCTGAACTGTAACATCTATTGACACCTTTACAATAGGTTTTCTCCCAAAACTAATTTGTTTAATCTGCCATTTGTGTAAAATTCTTACTTAATTACTTACCTGGAATGAGATCCATGAGGAAACCGCTAGTTACCACTCAATTAAACACCTCTAAAAATAACAACTTTTGTGATACTTCAGTAAAAACCTCATGAAAAACCTTGATCCCTCCCCCCATTCATTGCACTTATTGCAGAAGAGCTGGCAGTTAAACAGCAGAGCTGCCATTTAGAGGCTCAGCCAATGTGACAGGGAACAGCAATTTGCTCCCCACTAAAATGAACTGAACACATTGTACTGACCTGTAGGACTATTCGGACAAGATGGAGACACAACACAATACAAACAACCAATTCCTTAGTGCCAGAAAAGCGTGTCCTTAAAGGATAAGTAAACCTTTAAAATAATGTAAAATTTATGATCGTGTTATTCTAAATCCTTTTGCAAAGTACATTCATAATTAATCCTAAGATATTAAAGGGATACATGTGCTGTTAATATGAATGAATTTTGTTACAACAGCGCCACCTGCTGGTCAGTTTCCCACCAGTCTGACCAGCAAGTAGTCAAGGAAGTTGTCAGGAGAAAGAAAGAGGCTGATGTTCTTCTGCTTAGGAAAAATGTGAGAAAGGTTTCTAATTTTATTCCTAAGCAGAAGAACATCAGCCTCTTTCTTTCTCCTGACAACTTCCTTGACTACTTGCTGGTCAGACTGGTGGGAAACTGACCAGCAGGTGGCGCTGTTGTAACACAATTCATTCATATTAACAGCACATGTATCCCTTAATATCGTGGAATAAAAACAAAAATTAATGTAAATGCACCCTGATCAATTTTACATTCAAAGAAATAGGTTGTCCAAAATTGCACTGCCAGCTTGATTCAGAATAAAAGAGTGCAACTTTCCTCAATCAGGGCACCAGTATCCTGATATACAAATTTTTGGGAAATGAGGAGAGCACTCAGCAAGTATATCAATGCTGTGGTTTTCCTTTCATTGGCTGACTACTCGAACACAACATGTTTCGGGCCTATGTGCCCAAGTGTATTTTACATTTACTTATTTTAGAGGTTTATGTATCCTTTAAAGCACAAAAGGTGACACTTAGCAGTGTGAGACCACCAAGTCATAATCGGGGACCAGAAAGGGGGACCCCAAAGTTGATAAGCTACTAGGGGTACTTTACAACACTTTTTCAGTTCAATTGTTTTCAGATTGAAATTTCCATTTTTAAATTTACAGTTTGTCCAAAACGTAAGTGTAAAGTTGAATGTTTGTGTGTCTGGTGTTTGAGTCCGACAGCTCAGTAATTCAGGTGGAGACTAAACGGATACAGTTTTATAACATTTAGTTGATCCATTTCTCAGTAGGATCTATGGGGAATATAAGTGTAACTATTGTATCAAGTCTAACAGTTGCCTTTAATGTCACTCAGGGACAAACACAAGCAATGGATCAACTAAATGCATCAGAACAGTTTACAGGGTCAGTGACCCCCCCTTCCCAGAGCTGCTTTGGAAGGTGAAAAATGACACTTTACACTTCAATATTAGAAAAACTGTCACACATAGAAAATAATTAGAAAAAGTCTTTATTTCCTGGGATATCTTGTCTGAGAACTGAACTGAAAAGTGTTGGAAAGTGAATATTCCCTTTAACTTCCCCTTCAATTATGTCAGAGAAGGAACCCAGCGATGCATCAAGTATAAAGAAAAAAAAAAAAACCTTGAGAAAGCGAAATAAAATTTATTTCTGGCAAAAAAAACATCCCTACAGTATAAAACAAGTCACATCACAAGCTAAGAACAAAGGAAAAAAAGCACAGGAACTTGGTGGAGTTTGGTCCAGAAATAGACCCAATATGTTCTGCCCCGGGGCTGGTAGAGGGAGAATCCAGAACAAGTGAAATCTGTAAGTAAGAGAAGAAAGTGGTGAGTAGCTGATATTTATTTAGAGGGACAGGGCACAAGTCTGGGGGAAGCAATGTCTGTAAATTAGAGTGTGGACCCTTAGGTGAGAATGGGTCACTATAGTCTTGGAAGTGGAACTGAAGGCTACGTGGAGAGGAGTATGCGCCCCAGTGTATTCTTTTATTCCTGAAGCAGCAAGTGTATTTAGTTGTAATATTGGTGTGTAGGTGCATCTCAGCTCATTTTGCCTGGTCATGTGATTTCAGAAAGAGCCAGCACTTTAGGATGGGACTGCTTTCTGGCAGGCTGTTGTTTCTCCTACTCAATGTAACTGAATGTGTCTCAGTGGGACCTGGATTTTACTATTGAGTGCTGTTCTTAGATCTACCAGGCAGCTGTTATCTTGTGTTAGGGAGCTGCTATCTGGTTACCTTCCCATTGTTCTGTTAGGCTGCTGGGGGGGGGGGGGTGATATCATTCCAACTTACAGTACAGCAGTAAAGAGTGACTGAAGTTTATCAGAGCACAAGTCACATGACTGGGGGCAGCTGGGAAATTGACAATATGTCTAGCCCCATGTCAGATTTCAAAATTAAATACAAAAAATTTGCTCTTTTGAAAAAAGGATTTCAATGCAGAATTCTGCTAGAGCAGCACTAGTGATGTTTTGAAAAAAATGACCATATACCTTTAACTTGACATCACTCTTGTGTCTCCATACTCTCCTCTTCTTCTGCACCTTCTGGAATTTCCTGGTTATCATCTTCCTCTCCTTCTTTCCTCTCAGGGGGCTTCTCATAGGCCTTCTCTGAAGGGGTCACAATGACACCATCCCAGGTGGACATCTCAGTGGCAAGAGCTGAAGGGAACAAAGAGATCAGTGAGTAACACTCAGGACGCAAGTTA
Source organism: Xenopus petersii (assembly GCA_038501925.1). Taxonomy (NCBI): domain Eukaryota; kingdom Metazoa; phylum Chordata; class Amphibia; order Anura; family Pipidae; genus Xenopus; species Xenopus petersii. The sequence continues at coordinate 1,405,616 of CM076687.1, forward strand.
CACCAACAGACTTATCACTTGTCCTTACCACTGGCATCTCCCTCCAGGCCCAAAATCTTCCTGTAGCCTCCGTGTGAGAGAATTCGGACCAAGGTCTGGGCAGTGTAACAAACCATGTCCTGTGAAGTGAAAGCAGTTGGTTTAGAAATATTTCTCAAAGATGTTCCCAATTATGTCTTTACTTGCCTTTTCTACTGCAATGTAACAGCTTTGAACCAATGTTTTTGTTTTATAGAGACTCTGGCCTGTATTCTGTCTGGCCAGGATTTTTCCAGTAACCCGAAATATCACTAATGGTGCTTGAACAGTGGGCACGGACTATATTGAGGCCTGGACAAAACTCAACTAGGATTAGAATCACACTTGTATTAATAGGACATAGGAGAGGTCTTGCTCCCAGAACAGATTGGATTTTCCATAGGCCCCCAAAAAGGCATCCATAGGAGTCATTGGAATTCTTGCTCTACCACCAAATCAGACACTACATAGGCATCTTATGGAAACAGAAAAACTTCCCCAATTGAAACAAATTTTGTCTACAAGGTTTTTTTTCCCCCCAAAAAAAATGAGCAATCAACAATATACAATCAATTAACCCCATGAGATCTATTCAGCATTGCACTTCTGCACATAGAGCAACGACGGGTAACATCATTAATCAGCTATGCAAGAAACCTCCCAGAAAGTCTTCCAATGATACCTAGGCCCACACCACTGGCAAAATGGCAGCCCTCTTGTTCTCCCCTATGTTTCAGAAACGGTGGCATCAGGGCAGCCTCTTGCACATCTGGTCACACGTTTATACATTAAATCAAATGTCACCAGTTTAACCCTAAGAAAGGACCCAGTGGAAGCACAAATGAATCTCAGGAGGCAATAAATTCCTTACAAACTGATAACCAATCGCTTTCTCCACCTCTAATCAAGTTCTAACAGCTGCCTGGAAGTCCCCAATTGTAGACTTTTCACCAAGTCAAATCCAAATAATAAAGAAGCTAACCAGTCTTAAAGGACCCCTAGAAAACATCTATAACCTACAACGGTGAAGGAAGCCTCGGAAGCAGGTCTTTGCTGCAATTACATTTATTAAGTTGTGCCGCTACATGTTTGAGAAAGGGCTTGTAGGCCCGAAACATGTATTGGCACAACTTAAAGGAACAGTTCACTGTGGAAATAAAAACTGGGTAAATAAATAGGCTGTGCAAAATAAAAAATACATCTAATATAGTTAATTATGCAAAAATGTAATGTATAAAGGCTGGAGTGAGTGGATGTGTAACATAATAGCCAGAACACTACTTCCTGCTTTTCAGCTCTCTAACTCTGAGTTAGTCAGTGACTATAAGGGGGGGGCCACATGGGACATATCGGTTCAGTGAGTTTGTAATTGATTCTCAGCATTCAGCTCAGATTCAAAAGCAAAAGTTATGACCCATGTGGCCCCCCCTCAAGTCTCTGATTGGTTACTGCCTGGTAACCAATCAGTGGAAAGCAAGAGAGCTGAAAAGCAGGAAGTAGTGTTCTGGCTATTATGTTACACATCCAGTCACTGCAGACTTTATACATTACATTTTTGCCTAACTAACTATATTAGATACATTTATTTTGCACAACCTATTTACACAGTTTTGTTTTACACTGAACAATTCCTTTAATAAATGTAATTGTAGCAAAGACCCGCTTCTGAGGCTTCCTTCACCATTGTTGGTTGTATCAATTAGAACTTTGTGCGACGACAGGAACACATGGTGGGGCCAGCCCAAGATTTTCTCACTGGATATCCCCGTTTTGTAAATTCCTAGAAAACATCCATAAGTTTGGATTCCCTGACTGACTCATAGGAGCCTGTCCCATGGCTAACTTTCCATTAAATCCAGCAAGTGACCCTTTCACAATCCATCCTATTTTTTTTATTTCCCACTCTTACAGTACCCAAGATGCTTTAGTGTATATGTTATTGTTACTATTTCGATTTGGTTCTGGATATTTGTTTTACCAAACGCTATGCTGTAATATCTGTACATACTGGGGATTGTCCCGTTTTTTGCAGTCCCTGGAAAATGTCTTGTTTCAAATAAAAATACATTTATAAAAAATGTAAAAACACACACAATAGAGATGTTGCTTTTTACCTGCTGCTCCAGAGTCATGACAGTATGAACTCTGAAGTTGCCACTTTCACAGGGGTCTGTAATGCCAACTGAACCAGGGAGGAAAAGACCAGCAGCGAGGATCTGTAGGCAGCGCCTAAAAAAAATGAAATTTAGCAAGTAATTAAGCATTTGGATAGGATGTGCTATGTGAGTTGCCAAAACAACCATCACTTACTTATAGGCCACATTGAGTGCCAGTGGCTGCCTGGTTGGATTATTCATCACTGCATAGTGCCCCTAGAGAAGCAAGAACAGATGGAAGTCACATATAGTCCCTTAAAAAATAAGAACCATAAACAAACCCAAAATCTTTTGAGTCAGAGACTCACCAAGAGGTCAAGGATCCAGGGAGTTAGAGGTTCAAATCCAGGAAACCGACTCCTCAAGTCTTTCAACAACCGAATTAAAACCTTCACTCTAAAGAAAGAAATCCCAACATCAGCACAAGAAAGTAGCAGCTCTTAAAAACGAATTAGACGAGACTTAGGAAATCCTTACGTAGAATGGGAGGCATTCTCCTCAAACCACCGTGCGTGCCTGATGGCTGCCAGTGCGCTCTGTAGAACTTTGATGTCCACTGGAAGGAGGGAGAGGAAGATGTTTATACTGCGCATGGATACGGAAATGAAGATACAAGGCAACGCGGCAGAAAAAACAGCACTTACAATGCAACTCTGGGTCCAGCTTGCGTAGGTTTGGCGGCACAGTTGTGATGAGGATCTTAATGGTGGCGTCTGCTGAACTGATCTCAAAACCAGTCTCATTTGTTAGCATTGTAAGGACTAAAAGAGAAAAAACAAACAGTCAGGATATATGGCACTTATGGATTGCCAACAGCAAACAAAAAGCAGATCATGTTTTGATACGAGATACCCCCAAATAAAAAAAAAAAAAAGGGAGCTGCAATCACACCACCGGGTTCAACTTCACATTAGAGCTCACTCAATTAATGGATTCCAGTACAAACAAAACAACTGCCTTTTGCACAAATGCTGCATGTAGAGAGACATGATGTCTGGTGAGTTTAATAGAGTGACCTCTAATACATCTTCTAGGCAAAAGGAGCCCCCCTATAAGATATATTGGATCTAACTGTCAGTAATTATCTGACACCCAACTGCTGCATGAAGACAGAATGAAGAGAAACAGATGCTGAGAGAGGAATAGTGAAAATAAACTTGATTAAGAAATAGTAGAGAATTTGATTGTATTGATTATATTTAGAAAGTTCTTTTATTTCAGTATGCTGAAGCATATATTACATTTTAATTTTCACGCTAGTTCCCCTTTAATTAGACTTGCGTATCCAACCCCGAGGGAAAGTACTGTGCTTGCAATTGGCCTAATGAACATTAAAAAAAAAAAAAGTTTGGGAGTTGTGGTAGGTTTACAGTGTATCCAGTAATAGCACTGAAATACAAATTACCACATAGTACCCTGGATTGAGAGGCAAGTGAGACAGAGAACCTGTAGAGCTTACAGTTGAAATCCATTCTTAGTCTGATAAAAAGAGCACATTCAGTTTCCACTTCTCACCTTCTGCTGGTTCTTGTGTCCTCATGGTCTCAACTACCTTAATGCCCAAAGCAGAAACTGCTTCCACTGGAAATAAGAAGGAGAAGCCGATGAGTAAGAGCGACAGGAAAGTGATCAGGGACAGCACAGGGAGAGGAAAGAAAACTCACGTGTGGGGAGGATTTTTAGAATGACAACCAAGTCTGCAACATTATGGCCAGTGGTCATGGTCCCTTTTTTGTAGGAGCCCACCTGTCGCACCTCTTCAATTTGCTAGAATGGCAAAAAAAAAAAAAATAAATAAATAAATAGATGGTTATTGCATATTTATAATGTATATGCACACTCTGCAGCAAAGTTCAACAAAGAGGTACATCCATCACACAGAATGACCAACATATCTGCAGTATAAAGACAACTCTAAGCAACTGGCCTTATAAAACTGCTAAATGCAAACATTGCACCAGATAAACAGTTTTGGCTGTGAGCAAATTTAGCCCCAACTCCTTGCTCTGCGGTATTAGTAAAGGGAAACTGTCCTGGGAAATGTATTTTTTTTTCAAAACTCATCAGTTAATAGTGCTGCCCCAGCCGAATTCTGCACTGAAATCTGTTTCTCAAAAGAGCAAACAGATTTTTTTATATTTAATTTTGAAATCTGACATGGGGCTAGACATATTGTCAATTTCCCAGCTGCCCCCAGTCATGTGACTTGTGTTCTGATAAACAGTCACTCTTTACTGCAAGTTGGACTGATATCACCCCCCAGCAGCCTAACAACAGAACAATGGGAAGGTAACCAGATAACAGCTCCATAACAAGATAACAGCTGCCTGGTAGATCTAAGAAGAGCACTCAATAGTAAAATCCAGGTCCCACTGAGACACATTCAGTTACATTGAGTAGGAGAAACAACAGCCTGCCAGAAAGCAGTTCCATCCTAAAGTGCTGGCTCTTTCTGAAATCACATGACCAGGCAAAATGAGCTGAGATGCACCTACACACCAATATTACAACTAAATACACTTGCTGCTTCAGGAATGACATTTTATATTGTACAGTGAATTATTTGCAGTGTCATTTAGAAATAAAAACGACATCATAAAAATCATGAAAATCTGTACAACTAGCAGCACCGCAATCCATTAAAACGACAGAAAACACAGCAGACTTTTGGTGTGTCATCTGTTTTAACTCTGTAACCTTTGTTTAACACCCGTTCATTAGTGTAAAGCACTGTATATCCCACTGACTATATAAAAAAGGACAACGCTAGTAACTAAATATACCACAGACACAAGAACTTACCACTTCAAAGGTTCCAGGGGCTACAATCAAATTGTCAATAACGTTGTTGATTTTGGTTACCAGAGAAAGAATGGAGGCCTAGGAGAGAGAAGGATATAATGAATAAGGATTGAGGTAACAAGGAGAGGTGGTGGGAAGCAGTGAAACGTATTATTACCTGCTCAGTTGTTGTAGGAGCCAGATCTTGGTTTCGTTTGAGCAGCGCCTCACTGAGTGTGCCATCATCTGGGGCGGGTTTCACACGAGGGAAGGCCATTTCACACTGAAAAGGATGAACACTCCCGTGAGTAAGCACAAATAATATACGTTTCCATACACGACCATGCTGCAAGGAAAAGCCACTTACCACGTGGAAATCAAAGGGAATGTGAGGGACGAAGGGTCTGAAACTGTAAAGAAAAAAAAAAGTGTTACATTTGTTGCAGTACATTTCCTGGTTGTGTATAGAACAGGATTATGTGCTGCATAGGAAAAGTACTGATGAACTTTAGTTGGACGCAGTGGGTTGCTGCAAAATAAGCGCTTTTATTGAACACTACATGTTTCGAGCATAGCTCTTTATCAAGTGGATACTTTTCCTATGTGCTCTTGGCTTCATTGGACAGAAGCCCAGTGATTGAACAGTCTGGTTGAATCCACTCTATTTGTCTATGATTATGTGCTGTACGAGGCACTATTAGGGTCAGCCAGGTATAGTAGTGTGTCAGCATTGATCAATACAACTTCCGTAAGTGGGCTAAAGAATAGACCCTGAACAGTCTGGAAGGATTTGAGCCTGCATACTGTGGGCTCCATTGCCAGCACAAAGAGCAGTGATGATAACGGACACTCCTGCCTAGCGCCTCTGGTTATAGGGAAAGGATGGGAATTATTGTGTGATTGGGAACGGGGTCAAGAAAGTATACACTGGCTTGATGGTGCAAAGCAGTCTTAACAAAAGGAATTTCCACTGTGGAGGCACAACCAAAGGCTAGGAAAGCTTACAATCTGCTAGGTCTGCTTTCTGAAAAAGGATACGCTTTTGTTAGTTCTAGTTTTCTGGTGATTGTTGAATTAGGGAGGACATTTTTGCAGGCAGCATATTTGTGTATGTTTTGATAATACTCATTTTCGCCTAATATATGCTTTCAGAGAATCCCATACTATGTCAGCAGTGATGGAGCCTGAGTAAGTGGTTAAATAAGATTGCAGACTACTCAGCACAGAGCCAGACAATTGCAGGTGATGAACCAATAGGAGCAAATCCTCCAGATTCAGATCAATGGCCTTTGGAGAAACAGTTAGGGAGACCAGTACTGGGAAGTGGCTTAACTAAAGCAGACCCAGCGGCTGTAGTGGGGCCCGTGTCTGCTTCCTCTGTAGAGGGCCAGTAGGCAATACACATGAAAATCACATCTCTTGAGCAATGACCAACTGATGGACAATATAGTAACATTAGACACTCACCCTGCGTTAGGTCCCATTCTGGAGCCAAAGCGGCCACGTCCACGTCCTCGTTCACCCCTAAGAAAAATGGAACAAATTAGAATAATTTGCAAAGTGATGCACACTGGAGGTCGTTTCATGAAAAGTGTCCTCTAAAGGGGTTATTCACCTTTACGTTACTTTTTAGCATGCTACAGAATGGCCAAGACTAAAAAAACTTTCAATTGGCCTGTAAGGCTATAAGTTTTTAATACTCCTTTCTATCCGGGCCCTCTCCTATTTATATAAGAACCATGGTTACTATGAGGATTTAAACCATAGCAAATGAACACATCAATTTAAAGGAGTGTCATTAAAGGCACCTGTTAGAATTGATACAAAAGTTGCACTTATATTCCCAATAGATCATACTGAAAAATGTCAACTCAAAGGGTATCAACTCAAAGGGTATCAACTCAAAGGGTATCAACTCAAAGGGTATCAACTCAAAGGGTATCAACTGGTAACAGTTCAGAGTCTGCATTTGGATCACTGACACATCAGAGACACGAACATTTCACTTTAATTTTGGAGAGATGGTCAAAATTAAGAGATGGAAAGCAATTGGAAAAAAAAGTTTTTCTGGGGAAAAATATGAAAACTGAATAAAAAGTTTGGAAGGTGAACAATTGCTTTAACAACCGCTGAAAGTGAGTGAGGTGCATTGCATCAGACACCTGGTCTCACCACTACTAGACATTTCAATGAGCACAAACTTGACACCTCTCACTCTCATTACCCAGATAATAACATTAATTATATCATGTTAGTCATATCCCAGGATGTCCAGCAACTGGCTACAAACAGTAATGGATTCAAAAACAAATAAAAAAAATGTTTAAAAAAAAAAAAAAAAAAAAAAAACCTATATCCACCAATCCTTCCCTGTAAGTTACAGACCTGTCTCTATATGTTGATACAGTAACAGACCTGTCTCTATATGTTGATACAGTCAGTTACAGGCCTGTCTCTATATGTTGGATACAGTAAGTCACAGGCCTGTCTCTATATGTTGATACAGTAAGTTACAGGCCTGTCTCTATATGTTGATACAGTAACAGGCTTGTCTCTATATGTTGGATACAGTAAGTCACAGGCCTGTCTCTATATGTTGATACAGTAAGTTACAGGCCTGTCTCTATATGTTGATACAGTAACAGACCTGTCTCTATATGTTGATACAGTCAGTTACAGGCCTGTCTCTATATGTTGATACAGTAAGTTACAGGCCTGTCTCTATATGTTGATACAGTAACAGACCTGTCTCTATATGTTGATACAGTCAGTTACAGGCCTGTCTCTATATGTTGATACAGTAACAGGCCTGTCTCTATATGTTGATACAGTAAGTTACAGGCCTGTCTCTATATGTTGATACAGTAACAGGCCTGTCTCTATATGTTGGATACAGTAAGTTACAGGCCTGTCTCTATATGTTGATACAGTAAGTTACAGGCCTGTCTCTATATGTTGGATACAGTAAGTTACAGGCCTGTCTCTATATGTTGATACAGTAAGTTACAGGCCTGTCTCTATATGTTGATACAGTAAGTTACAGGCCTGTCTCTATATGTTGATACAGTAACAGGCCTGTCTCTATATGTTGGATACAGTAAGTCACAGGCCTGTCTCTATATGTTGATACAGTAACAGGCCTGTCTCTATATGTTGATACAGTCAGTTACAGGCCTGTCTCTATATGTTGATACAGTCAGTTACAGGCCTGTCTCTATATGTTGATACAGTAAGTTACAGACTCAGTAAATCACAGACTCAGTAAGTTACAGACACAATAAGTAACAAGTTGTAGAGAGAGACCAGAGCTCAGTAAAGAAGAAATAGAAAGACCGGAAGTCCCGGGCGGCTGTAGGTTCAGGTCACAGGGATGTCCGGGCGGAACACAGTGTTTCCCACAATCCCCCGCGGTACCACTGCTCCCACAAAGCTGCTGTGAATAAAAGAAGTTGCCGCCCGAGCGCCTCTAAATCCCGGACCCGCCACACCCCCGCGCACCTCCCGGCTCTGCCACCCCCACCTCCTAATCCGACCCACAAACACCCCGCACCTCATGTTCCTGATCGTCGTTCCTCGCACTCCCGCACAATGGACACCAGCTTGTCCCTGCAAAAAGCCGCACTAGACCAACAATCTCTCTTGCTATTGGCTATAAACACCGGTTCCAGAGCCAATCAGCGTCACGAACACTAAACTCACGCCCCTTTGCTCATAACGACCTATCCAAGCCCCTTATAAAACACATCGCAGCGAGGAACAGCAAATCCACCAATCGTAGAAGGCTAAGTAAACCCGCCCACAGATAATGCTGCGTTTAAAATGGCGGCTGTCTCTCTTTTTTCAAACTTTATTTATAAAGAAACACACAAAAGCAGGACAAAATGGCAGCTTAATTTTTCCTTTTAGTAATTTATTCGTAGCTCATATGAGCAGATATAGCGATTTAAGTGGCGAATAAACCTTCCCATCGAGTCTCATTTTGTTAAATGTCACGAGCCCGTTTTGCAAGAAGACATTGGCCACGTCTCTAGGACTAGTCACACTCACAGCCTATTGGCTTCCTCTTATTTACCTCAGGAATATCAGGCTCCTTGGTCATTGGACAAACTTACTCTCTAGTGCTGCTGCCCAACTACAAACCCCACAGTGTTACTACTAGTACAGGAGTCTGGGAGTTGTAGTGCAACAATGAAATGTCTGCCTGGTGGATATAGAACATGATATTGTATAGGGAGCCCCTTGCACTGATACAAAGGCCCAGATATTGTTCAATAATCAGCTCCCCTTTATTGTCTCTTCACTAAACTCTGGGACTGTCCTTTATCAACTCACACTGAGCTCTGAGAGACATGAGATCAGGGGAACATAGAGCTGTAACTACAGTTGTTACCTCTTCCTATATATTTCTCTTTATTCCCTATTAATAACATTGGGATCACTGACCTTCCTATATATTTATCTTTATTCCCTATTAATAACATTGGGATCACTGACCTTCCTATATATTTATCTTTATTCCCTATTAATAACATTGGGATCACTGACCTTCCTATATATTTATCTTTATTCCCTATTAATAACATTGGGATCACTGACCTTCCTATATATTTATCTTTATTCCCTATTAATAACATTGGGATCACTGACCTTCCTATATATTTATCTTTATTCCCTATTAATAACATTGGGATCACTGACCTTCCTATATATTTATCTTTATTCTCTATTAATAACATTGGGATCTACTACAAAATCATGAAATAAACCCAATAGGCTGGTTTTTGCCTTCAATAAGGATTATTTATAACTTAAGGTGGCCATAGATGCAAAGATCCGATCGTACGATTGGACTTTCCCATCTCCCGACCCGCCACTAACCATTCAGATCACACCAGGACTTCCACAACTAGGAGAGCATTTAGTACAGTGTGAAGGGAAAATGGCTTCCCACCTGGGCCAGAGACTCCGACACCTTGAGTTTGGGTTAATAGTTGTAAGTGCTGCTTGTGGCTCCCCCAGCTGAAGTCATCTGTATATTAGCCACCATGTTCCCCTAAGGGGTATTTCCATTGAAATCTGCTGAAATCCAACTCCCTCGTGTGCTATTGTAATGCACCTTTCACCTTTCCCAGGTACAGAGAGACACACAATGGCACAGCAGCTCAGACAACTGCCACTCCAAGTTCTATTGATATTTACTGATTATTGCCCCGGGGCAGGAACGTTTACTGACACTCACAGATTAAAGTTTATTTGTATCTTACCCCACGGGTATAGCCTGTGTCCATATCCTTTATCAATTCAATCAATCACAATATAGTAGAAACGTAGGCAGTGATCTTGACTGCAAATTGTTTTTATTTATTGAGGAAATGATTAACACACTATGGGGCAAATTTACTAAAGGGCGAAGTGACTAACGATGGTGAAAATTCAGTCATTTTGGAACTTCGCGATTTACTAATGGTCACCGGCGTAACTTCGCTAGCGAAGGAGATAAGACTCTAGCGGTACTTCAACCCTTAAGCCAGGAGAATTTGCGCTCTGGCGAAAGGACTTAACTGCACAAATTCACTAAGATGCAGATTTTACTGAACGTTAGCTCTTGCGCCAGACTTGCCTTCACCACCTCAGACCAGGGGAAGTGCAATAGAGTAGATAGGAGTTCCCAAAAAAAACGTTAGCACCTTTTCCTTTTTTCAGGGTGATAGGCTGAAAAAGAGTGTAAAATTTTTTTGGGGTACCCGGTTTCTCCTCTACATTTCCTAAAATTTCACATAAACTATACACTGGGCTCATGTGTAGGGCAATATAACAACTTTATTTTATAAAGGTTCCCTGGGCTTGTGTAATGTAATGTATTTGCTGCAACATATACGTCCATTCAACTTTCACTTCCCGCTGTATGTAAATTAGGCAACGCTAACGCAACTTCGCTTCGCTTGGCACAGTGCCGGTATCGCAACTTCGTCAGCGTTCGGCGCCCTGGACGAAACTTGGATTTTAGTGAATGAGAGTTGCCGTGGCGAATCTACGCCTGGCGAAGTGTTGCGCTGTGAGAGAAGCCGTCGCGGGCAAATTTTCAGAGTTTAGTGAATTTGCCCCGACGAGTTTCGGACTGGACCCTTTATCAAGTGTGAAGGAACCTACAGATGAAGAACATTTAAGCCTGCAAATGACTTTTCACCTACAACACAGTGCATCATGGGTAACAGACATGCCCACTTTAAATGCGTCATACCTTTAAAAATGGATCATATATACAAAAATCCCACTCAAGAAAGTCAACTGGGTATGAAGTGGGGGAGCCAAACCCAACGTGTGTCCAATACAAGTCCATTGTATGTTAATAACAGGCCAGTGTTTGTATTAGTCCAACCTGTGTATAAAGGAACATCCAGACACTGGCTTATTGATACCTAATAATGTTACTACATCTGTATTACGTTACTGTATCCTTAATCATATTAACTAAGCACCAGCAATTACAAACTAGTCTCCTGTAACAACTGACTCACTAATACTGGATACGGCAGGAGATGCCTGATTTAAGACTTTTATGACGATCTCACACTGAGCATGTGCACAGTCTTGGTCTTGCAAAGATGTTTAACAAAGATGGTGACCCCTGTGGCCAACTTTGAAAGCAGTTGCTGCACCTCCTGTACCCCATCCTGCCATTATGTAGCAATGAATGAGAAGCAAAGAGGGAGTCAGACAGTGCAGTAATTATCTCATCTGGGCAAAGTGTATATAATGAAACCCCAATTTGTACATTGGAGCTCAGCAGCCTAATCCATGGGGTACAGACATTCTGAATATAAAGAATGACAGGGGGAGGGGGATAGGAATTTCTATGAATTATAAGGACTTAGCCCAATGTTTGCAGAAAGGAACAGCCTTGTGGAACAGACATTTACTTATAGAGAATAAGGAAAGTCTCACGGCTAATTATCTGCCCAGAATTGGGGGATATATCCAGCCATGAGGCGAGGGAATTAAATGGGTTCAGCAAAAGAGTAAAAACAGATACATTTAAATTCTGGGACTTACTGTGAGCTCCTTATAGAGAGATTTAATAATAATAATAATAATAATAATAATAATAATAATAATAATGAAGCAAAGGACAAGCTGAGGGTTTCTACTGCTCATCTGAACACTCATGTGCCTGACAAATAATGAATTCCACTTAACTGTCTTCCCCTGATATTAACCTGATTCAATTTACTTTAACTGACCTTCACACCCACATCACACTGCACCCCCAACCCCATTTTAACCCCTTAAAATAAAACTCCTTCTGATTTCAGTAGGTGTAATTGAGTGTGCCTAGTGTGCCGAGTACTGGTGAATTAAACATACAGTTTACTGTATGGCTCCCTTATATATTTATATATAGTGATCATATCTCCCTTATATATTTATATATAGTGATCATATCCCCCTTATATATTTATATATAGTGATCATATCCCCTTATATATTTATATATAGTGATCATATCCCCTTATATATTTATATATAGTGATCATATCCCCTTATATATTTATATATAGTGATCATATCCCCTTATATATTTATATATAGTGATCATATCCCCTTATATATTTATATATAGTGATCATATCCCCTTATATATTTATATATAGTGATCATATCCCCTTATATATTTATATATAGTGATCATATCCCCTTATATATTTATATATAGTGATCATATCCCCTTATATATTTATATATAGTGATCATATCCCCTTATATATTTATATATAGTGATCATATCCCCCCTTATATATTTATATATAGTGATCATATCCCCCTTATATATTTATATATAGTGATCATATCCCTCTTATATATTTATATATAGTGATCATATCCCTCTTATATATTTATATATAGTGATCATATCCCCTTATATATTTATATATAGTGATCATATCCCCCTTATATATTTATATATAGTGATCATATCCCCCTTATATATAGTGATCATATCCCCTTATATATTTATATATAGTGATCATATCCCCTTATATATTTATATATAGTGATCATATCCCCTTATATATTTATATATAGTGATCATATCCCCTTATATATTTATATATAGTGATCATATCCCCCTTATATATTTATATATAGTGATCATATCCCCCTTATATATTTATATATAGTGATCATATCCCCTTATATATTTATATATAGTGATCATATCCCCCTTATATATTTATATATAGTGATCATATCCCCTTATATATTTATATATAGTGATCATATCCCCTTATATATTTATATATAGTGATCATATCTCCTTATATATTTATATATAGTGATCATATCCCCTTATATATTTATATATAGTGATCATATCCCCCTTATATATTTATATATATAGTGATCATATCCCCCTTATATATTTATATATAGTGATCATACCCCCTTATATATTTATATATAGTGATCATATCCCTCTTATATATTTTACATTTCAAGCAATGTTACTGTGTGCCCAATACATTGGCAGTGAAGGATATTTATTGAATACATTGATAGAGGAGCATAAGGAAACACAAAAGGCTACTGATATAAAAGGCAGTGAATACAAACATACCAACAAGTGCAACTATAAAACAGCAGATATTTCACAATGCAGCAGATGAAGCTGACGCAGATAATCTCATCATTCTGAGAGTCAGTCCCAAATAATAATGAACCATGAATTCACTAGCAGTAACATTCCAGTTTAGTGCAAACAAGCCGCCATTAACAACATAACGTTATCGTTCCTAAATAAATAGTGAGGGGACACAGCAGGGGGACATCGATCAAGTCAATACAAAGTTACCACTGTAGCACCAAACCTGCTCCAGAACACGGCCTGTTCCCTTACTGAGGAAGTTCTACAACACATTTAGGGGGATATTTATTAAGCTCCGAATACGCAAAATTCCCCGAAATCTGCAAAAATTCGTATTTTTTTTTTTTAAATCAGACTTTTAAAAAAATCACGAATTTTTCATTATTTATTAAACCCCGAGGGCTAAAAAGCCCGAATATAAAACCACGGCATCTCAAACCTGTCGAGGTTACATAAAGGTCAATGGGAACAGTCCCATTGATTTTTGGTTGTGTCGGGGGTTTCGGGAAATTTCACAATGTTTTCGAAGCTTTTGGAGGAAAACTTCGAAAAATTCGGTGAAAATTCACAAAAAAAATTGTGAAATTCGGAGCTTTTCCCGCAAAGGTAATTTTCGGGAAAATGTAATAATAAATCAGTATGGAAAACCCAAGCTGGTTAGATCGGAGTTTGTAGCAGCCAATATTGAGATAAATTGGGACCTTGATAAATAACCCCCTTAGGGTCAGGCCAGTGACCAGTAGAAAGGAATGCTGGGAGTGTAATGCATCTCACTGGTAGAGCTGGAGGCAATGGCTTTATAGAGGAATGTTTGGTGCATGAAACACTCCCAGTGCAGTTGAACGGGTTGAATATTGGCACTAAAGTCCTGCACATTGGGGCTCAGTGTTGGATCTGGGCCCCAAAAAACATGATGTCGGGAAAGGCCATCTCATTTGCCACGGGGAGGAGAGACAAGACCCCCAAGCTCTAAGAAACCTTCTCTCCTGTACATCTCATTTGTTTGGAGAAGCAGGAGGTTGGTGGCTACCTGAATCCAACACGGCTCTCCTACGAGCCGTCTCCTTGGCAACGCTGTGATTGAGACGCCTCAGTCGTTCCTGGAAAAGAAAATTGGTGGCAGTTTAGTAAGATGGGGATCTGTGCAGCCACTGGGACAGAATGTTCTGTTATACAGATAGCTAGAATCTCAGCTGCCATAAAGCAGGACAGGACTGCTGCTTACAATGGGGATCAGATAGGATCTGTGCAGCCACTGGGACAGAATGCTCTGTTATACAGATAGCTAGAATCTCAGCTGCCATAAAGCAGGACAGGACTGTTGCTTACAATGGGATCAGATAGGATCTGTGCAGCCACTGGGACAGAATGTTCTGTTATACAGATAGCTAGAATCTCAGCTGCCATAAAGCAGGACAGGACTGCTGCTTACAATGGGGATCAGATAGGATCTGTGCAGCCACTGGGACAGAATGTTCTGTTATACAGATAGCTAGAATCTCAGCTGCCATAAAGCAGGACAGGACTGCTGCTTACAATGGGGATCAGATAGGATCTGTGCAGCCACTGGGACAGAATGTTCTGTTATACAAATAGCTAGAATCTCAGCTGCCATAAAGCAGGACAGGACTGCTGCTTACAATGGGGATCAGATAGGATCTGTGCAGCCACTGGGACAGAATGTTCTGTTATACAGATAGCTAGAATCTCAGCTGCCATAAAGCAGGACAGGACTGCTGCTTACAATGGGGATCAGATAGGATCTGTGCAGCCACTGGGACAGAATGTTCTGTTATACAGATAGCTAGAATCTCAGCTGCCATAAAGCAGGGCAGGACTGTTGCTTACAATGGGGATCAGATAGGATCTGTGCAGCCACTGGGACAGAATGTTCTGTTATACAGATAGCTAGAATCTCAGCTGCCATAAAGCAGGACAGGACTGCTGCTTACAATGGGGATCAGATAGGATCTGTGCAGCCACTGGGACAGAATGTTCTGTTATACAGATAGCTAGAATCTCAGCTGCCATAAAGCAGGACAGGACTGCTGCTTACAATGGGGATCAGATAGGATCTGTGCAGCCACTGGGACAGAATGTTCTGTTATACAGATAGCTAGAATCTCAGCTGCCATAAAGCAGGACAGGACTGCTGCTTACAATGGGGATCAGATAGGATCTGTGCAGCCACTGGGACAGAATGTTCTGTTATACAAATAGCTAGAATCTCAGCTGCCATAAAGCAGGACAGAAATAAAGTGCTTTGTGTGTTTTCAATGGAGCTTGTGTGGGAAGCGCATACTGTATATGAGGGTTACCTGTGCATTCTGCAGAATGTTGTTGACAAGGACAACCCTCCGACGAGCATTCAGCAGCTTCTTCACATATGGGTCCAGGTCAAGTGCCACTTTCTGATCCTCATTGATTCTGCAGAGCTCTAGAGAGTAAAGAGAGGGCACTTTATGTTGGGCACTTTATACTGGGCATAAGCACAAGGCCAGTTACATATGAATATATAAGTACCAAGCAGCATGGAGGCCATGGAGAACATTGTAGGCACCAAAGATTCTGCTTAGCAAGGTCACAATAACCCTTTTTTTGTTGAAGCAGGCAGATCCACACAGATGCATACAGGAACATATTATGGGTTACCATAGTCCGTATATGCACAGTCCACCCTAATAACATTTGCTTTTGGTTGTAATGTAATCACAGGGCAATACCTCACTAAAGGGCTTGTTTACCTTTAAATTAACTGTTAGTAGGATGTACAGAGGGATATTCTGAGACAATTTGCAATTGGAATCCATTTTTTATTATTTGTGGTTTTTGAGTTATTTAGCTTTTTATTCAGCAGCTCTCCAGTTCGTAATTTCAGCCATCTGGTTGCTAGGGTCCACATGCCCCTAGCAACCGTGCACTGATTTGAATAAGAGACTGGAATATGACTAGGAGAGGCCTGAATAGAAAGATGAGAAATAAAAAGTAACAATAACAATACATTTGTAGCCTTACAGAGCATTTGTTTTTTAGATGGGGTCAGTGACCCCCATTTGAAAGAAGAAGAAGGCAAATAATTAAAAACAGTATATAAAAGGAATAATGAAAACCAATTGAACATGCCCATTCTATAACACAGTAAAAATGAATATAAAGGTGAAGCGCCCCATTAATCTGAGCACAAGAGCTTGTTCCTCGGGGGCGGAGCTCTCACCTGACGCAAGGCTGTCAATGTGCTCCCGCAGATCCACTTGGCTCTCCCTACAAATAAAAACACAAAAAACGAGAAGCAATGGCCGAAATCACATGACCTGCATTCACTCATTGTCACTACAGCCACGCCCACACGGAGCTTATAAGGATCTGCATTTTGAGGGGCCCTTATTGCATCACAAGTATAAAAGACTTTCCTTAGGGCCTGGGGCCCTTGTAGTCATGGCTGAGGGGCCCTTATTGTCTCACAGCTATAAAAGAATGTCCTTGGGTCCTGTGGCCCTTGTAGTCATGACTGAGGGGCCCCTTATTGTCTCGGAGCTATAAGAAGACTACTCAGCAGCAGCACAGGGGCCCCTAGGGGCCAGAGACAAGGCAAGGCCAGTACCTGACGGCCAGTACGTGGGAGTCGAGCTGTTGCACCGCAGGCTTTAGCAGCTCCAGCAGCCCCTCAGCAAACACGTCCCGCCCGGGGGACACCGCCATCTTATTACCGGCAGCACAATCAACCCGACTGTCTGTCACACGGGAGAGAAACAGCAGCGAGGCGGTGACGTAATGGCGCGCAGAAGTGTGGGAAGTGTAGTTCCGGCACATTGAGGCTCCCCAGCAAGCTGATTGGCTGACACAGAGCACGTGCAAGCAATAAGCCCACGTAAGGCGCGCCTGTTAAAGGGACTTCTTCATGAGATTTGTTGTGGGCGGATGTTAAAGGGCCTCTGCGCCTCTCAGGCCCGGACTGCCCATCTATAAAGTCAGACACGAGCCTCTCCGCACAGCCTTTCTGTCCCGCTATGTAGATGTAACGAGGCTGCAGTTGCTGACAATCACCACTAGATGTCACCGCTATGTCTCACTGTGTAGTTCTCACAAGTAACCAGCAGGTGGCAGCACTTCTGGAACCTCGGACACATTGTAAACGTTTCCACTGAACAGTGAACACCAATAATATTTATTTTTTTCGTTTTATTGGGGGACCCTGACCGCCATTTTTCTTTTTTAGTTTTATCGGGGGACCCTGACCGCCATTTTTCTTTTTTAGTTTTATCGGGGGACCCTGACCGCCATTTTTCTTTTTTAGTTTTATCGGGGGACCCTGACCGCCATTTTTCTTTTTTAGTTTTATCGGGGGACCCTGACCGCCATTTTTCTTTTTTAGTTTTATCGGGGGACCCTGACCGCCATGTTTTTTTTTTTAGTTTTATTGGGGGACCCTGACCGCCATTTTTCTTTTTTAGTTTTATCGGGGGACCCTGACCGCCATTTTTCTTTTTTAGTTTTATCGGGGGACCCTGACCGCCATGTTTTTTTTTTTAGTTTTATTGGGGGACCCTGACCGCCATTTTTCTTTGTTAGGGACCCTGACCGCCATGTTTTTTTTTTAGTTTTATTGGGGGACCCTGACCGCCATTTTTCTTTTTTAGTTTTATCGGGGGACCCTGACTGCCATGTTTTTTTTTTAGTTTTATTGGGGGACCCTGACCGCCATTTTTCTTTGTTAGGGACCCAGACCGCCATTTTTCTTTTTTAGTTTTAATGGGGGACCCTGACCGCCATTTTTCTTTTTTAGTTTTATCGGGGGACCCTGACCGCCATTTTTTTTTAGTTTTATTGGGGGACCCTGACCGCCATTTTTTTTAGTTTTATCGGGGGACCCTGACCGCCATTTTTCTTTTTTAGTTTTATCAGGGGACCCTGACCGCCATGTTTTTTTTTTTTAGTTTTATCGGGGGACCCTGACCGCCATGTTTTTTTTTTTAGTTTTATTGGGGGACCCTGACCGCCATTTTTAAAAAAATTTTAATGGGGAACCCTGGCCACCAATGTTTTTACTTGTGGGGGGGCGGCCACCCCAGCCCCCCCCAGATCCCAGCCACTCCCCATTCAAAAGACCACACAGACATCAGCGCTAAAAAAGGTAAGTCCCCACACACACACGTGGCGCCAGGGCCCCCATAAAAGTTTTTTTAATAAATTGGTGGTCAGGGCCCCACTACAAGTGAAAAAAAAAAAATTGGGGCCCTTGAATTTAAAAAAAAAAACCATTGGTGCCAGGGCCCCTCTTACAAGTAAAGAAAAATGGAGCCCCAGAGAATATGTTTTTTTTAAAAAAAAACCCATTGGTGGCAGGGGCCTATAGAATATTAAAAATAATACATGGGTGGCCAGGGGATTGAAAAGTAAAAAAAAACCAAAACACTTTGGTGTCAGTAGAATTGAACTCGTGGCTTCTGGACTCCGCCTCCTTTTGCGGCTTCGGGTCTTTTCGCCGCTTCAGGACTTCGGAAGGGCGGCGCGGCTTCGGCGCTGTCTTGGGGGGCCTGGCTCTTTTGGAAAAGTGCAGCACAGCCGGGCCCCCCTTCAGTATCCCCTGTGCCCCCAGATGGCGGCCATGCTTGTACCGGTCCCTGGCTACCAATACTTTTTTTAACTTGTAGGGGGGCCCATTAAACTGTGGCCCTGGGCCCATGTGTGACATTTAGGGGACAATGGGTGCCGCCGTCTGTAACAACGACACCATTACACTCTTTTCCTTGGGGCCAAAAGTCTCAATTTCATGGCCGCCTCTCCCTTTTCAGCCTCGTCCACAGACTAAGGGCAGAGACATAAGCTCAGATTCGGGGGGAGATCAGGCAACAAATCTCCTCTTCTTCTGGGCGACTAAACTCCCCAAACTGCCTCCCGCCGGCTACAATGAATGGATGGCAGGATGGCATCGTTGCCTCACGAGGAAACGTTGGGCGGCTTCGAAAAATGAATCGCTCCGGGTGCCGTCCCGCGATTTACATTGGAGCCGGCGGGAGGCAGTTTGGGGAGTTTAGTCGCCCAGAAGAAGAGGAAATGTCGCCGACTAATCTCCCCAAATCTAATCGTGTGTCTCGGCCCTCACAGATTTCGCCTCAGATCAGATGAACGATGGTACGTCCCGATCTCCCGACCTGCCACTGACCATTCACATGAAATAAAGTAGTAAAAGAACAAATCAGAGCATGTGACAGTCATAGGAAAGTTGTGTCTGACAGATAGAAGTGACAGTCATTAATATGGTCAGATAGACAACACATAAAGAGATATTATCATTAGCCAAACAGAAATCTAACCATCAACTGAACAACAGACGGTACAAATAATGTCGGGACAAGCCCCGCACTGTCTGAAAATCATAGGAACCTTCTATAAGTGGGACATTACGTGGCCAGTTTATATATATATCTAATGGCTGATTATTCAGTCCTAGCGAGTGTCCTACAGTTGGTGCCAGCAGGTGGCGCTACAGGAACACTACAGTCAATTATTAGGGTATCGGACCAAGTATCCGGAATCTCTAGAATACGGCAAGTTTACGGCACATCTGGTTAACGCTATCATTTTTGTGTATTTCCTTCTACTTGAAGGTCAACCAACCACATTGTGTAATGCTGGAATCATTTTAAAGACGCTTTAAAAGGGGTTCAAGATAATTTTCAGCTTTCAAATGGAAATACTGAACCCAGAAGCCAAAAAAAAAATAAATCCACAGCTCTGTGAGGCTACATTTTCTGATTTCTCTTTCTATTCAGGCCTCTCCTATTCATAGTTCAGTCTCTTACTCAAACCAAAACATGGTTACTAGAGGGACCTTATACAGTAGCTGCCGAAATTCTAAATTGAAGACCTGCTGAACAAATGGCTAAATAATTTAAAAAAAAAAACACTTGAAGACCAATTGCAAATTGTCTCAGACCATCACTCTGTACAGATATGAAAGACGAACAAATCCTTTCAAACCAGGCTCTTCAAATTACTGATAAATCCCAGAATATGTATTCCAGATGCTCCATCCCATACCTGCATTATTTAGGGTTAATGAGGAAAAGGGGCTCAGATCTCTTTGCTTGGAAATGTTCTTTCCTCATAAAGGAGAGACATCATTTTTGGGGATTTCTGCTCCCATGAAGGAGAGACCTGTGAGGGTAGAGGAGCTCTGTGCCCATGAAGGAGAGACCTGTGAGGGTTGGGGAGCTCTGTGCCTATGAAGTAGAGACCTGTGAGGGTTGGGGGGCTCTGTGCCCATGAAGGAGAGACCTGTGAGGGTTGGGGAGCTCTGTGCCTATGAAGTAGAGACCTGTGAGGGTTGGGGGGCTCTGTGCCCATGAAGGAGAGACCTGTGAGGGTTGGGGAGCTCTGTGCCCATGAAGTAGAGACCTGTGAGGGCTGGGGAGCTCTGTGCCCATGAAGGAGAGACCTGTGAGGGTTGAGGAGCTCTGTGCCCATGAAGGAGAGACCTGTGAGGGTTGGGGAGCTCTGTGCCTATGAAGTAGAGACCTGTGAGGGCTGGGGAGCTCTGTGCCCATGAAGGAGAGACCTGTGAGGGTTGGGGAGCTCTGTGCCCATGAAGGAGAGACTTGTGAGGGTTGGGGAGCTCTGTGCCCATGAAGGAAAGACCTGTGAGGGTTGGGGAGCTCTGTGCCCATGAAGGAGAGACCTGTGAGGGTTGGGGAGCTCTGTGCCCATGAAGGAGAAACTTGTGAGGGTTGGGGAGATCTGTGCCCATGAAGGAGAGACCTGTGAGGGTTGGGGAGCTCTGTGCCCATGAAGGAGAGACCTGTGAGGGTTGGGGAGCTCTGTGCCCATGAAGGAGACCTGTGAGGGTTTGGGGAGCTCTGTGCCCATGAAGGAGAGACCAGTGAGGATAGAGGAGCTCTGTGCCCATGAGAGACCTGTGAGGGTTGGGGAGCTCTGTGTCCATGAAGGAGAGACCAGTGAGGGTTTGGGGAGCTCTGTGCCCATGAAGGAGAGACCAGTGAGGGTTTGGGGAGCTCTGTGCCCATGAAGGAGAGACCAGTGAGGGTTTGGGGAGCTCTGTGCCCATGAAGGAGAGACCAGTGAGGGTTTGGGGAGCTCTGTGCCCATGAAGGAGAGACCAGTGAGGGTTTGGGGAGCTCTGTGCCCATGAAGGAGAGACCAGTGAGGGTTTGGGGAGCTCTGTGCCCATGAAGGAGACCAGTGAGGGTTTGGGGAGCTCTGTGCCCATGAAGGAGAGACCAGTGAGGATAGAGGAGCTCTGTGCCCATGAAGGAGAGACATGTGAGGGTTGAGGAGTTCTGTGTCCATGAAGGAGAGACCTGTGAGGGTTGGGGAGCTCTGTGCCCATGAAGGAGAGACCTGTGAGGGTTGAGGAGTTCTGTGTCCATGAAGTAGATACCTGGGAGGGTAGGAGAACTCTGTGCCCATGAAGGAGAGACATGTGAAGGTTGGGGAGCTCTGTGCCCATGAAGGAGAGACCTGTGAGGGTTGGGGAGCTCTGTGTCCATGAAGGAGAGACCTGTGAGGGTTGGGGAGCTCTGTGCCCATGAAGGAGAGACCTGTGAGGGTTGGAGACCTCTGTGCCCATGAAGGAGAGACCTGTGAGGGTTGAGGAACTCTGTGGCCATGAAGGAGAGACCTGTGAGGGTTGGGGAACTGTTTTCATGAAGGAGAGACCTGTGAGGGTTGGGGAGATCTGTGCACATGAAGGAGAGACCTGTGAGGGTTGGGGAGTTCTGTGCCCATGAAGGAGAGACCTGTGATGGTTGGGGAACTGTGTTCATGAAGGAGAGACCTGTGAGGGTTGAGGAGCTCTGTGCCCATGGAGGAGAGACCTGTGAGGGTTGGGAAGATTAAAAACCAAAGATGCCATGGAGAGGGTATATAATGAGCATGTGAATACACAATGGAGATACTACGGATACGCCTCCCAACCCAAGCAGCAGAATTTTATTTAGAATACATCAGAAGCTATTTGACAGGTTCTTAACATGTGATAAGAAACCTTTGAACACACACGGCTGTGGTTTTTGGTAGTATTTGTACACATTTGGCCTAGAAATGATACCACAATAATAGAAAAACAAAAATCAGCTGCTGAAAACTGACAGAAAAAGATAGCAAATATCTCCCCAAGCTTTGGAAAGCAGTGTAGAACGTGTGCACTGTGTAAACCAGCAAAACCTGCCTGTCTCTTACAATAGGTGTGTTAGTACCAATGAAGGGGGAAGGGAGGAGGAATGGGGGGCTAAAGGGATCGGAATGGATGGGGGGGCAGTGAGACAAGGAACTCAGGCGGGGACTGAGGTAGTCACATCATTTAAACAGCACATAAAAAGCATTTATATATCTGCATTTATTCAGCCTTTATGCCAGGGAAACAGCATGTTGAGTGTCTGTCCCGGCACTAAAGAGCCAAGTGCTAAATATCAGACCAAAAATATTCTTCTGACCAAAAAAATAAGGAATATTTAATGCATTTCAGCTATAAAAACACAGTTCATGTACTTCACCCAAAGTCACTTCTCCTGTGCAGCTCCACTGGGGGGGGGGGTTCTGTGCCTCGGGCTTGATCCAAACAACTATTGTCCAACTGGTTCCACTGATCAGCAGGAAGATCTGAAGGAAGTCACAGAGGTTGCCCAATGGTTTGACGAGCAGGTCCATAGCTAACGTCTGTC
Organism: Xenopus petersii; assembly: GCA_038501925.1. NCBI lineage: Eukaryota > Metazoa > Chordata > Amphibia > Anura > Pipidae > Xenopus > Xenopus petersii. The sequence goes on from CM076687.1 coordinate 1,428,895, forward strand.
TTTTGCTAACAAATGTGATTGGCCGGCTTGTTTTTGACTGGGTGAAGTCTTCATTATGACCTCTTATCTGGGTCGTGCCTCATCCTGGCTTTGGTAGTTTACAGTTTCAGTCTGCCTGTGGCAATCTAACAGATCTCAGGGTCTGCCATTGGTTAGTTGACAGAACTGGGGTCTGCCATTGGCAATGTATGGAGAACTTCATCCAAAAGCTGCAGGGCACGATGAAGATGGACCTCGATCCAGCAAGGGGTCTGCTTGATGCTCTGCCGAGGGTAATCGGGACCCCACCCCTTTACAAAACTAAGGCGCAAGATACAGAGTCGCCGTAGGTCGTCCACCCCGATACCGGCCGCAGCAGATAAGCCTAGGGGAGAACACAAGTCAATCAAGGAGACTGTTCAGACATGAAACTGTTCAGGCTAGAGTCCTGCGTGGAAGCAATTTCTTAGAGACGGACCCGAAACCCACAGCCCTACCCGCAAATTTACCCACTTTGAACCGATACCAAACCCGGACCGCAACTGCCTTATCCGCTACCCGACCCGCCGACCGCCATCAAACCGGAAGTGATGTTGCTGCAAACCGGACGTCAAACAGGGCCAAGAGAGACAGAAAGGCGCCGTGTGATGTAAGAGAGCTGTGACTGAAGTCAGACGGGAGGAGAGACGATTGGAGGGAAAGCTACAGGATGAGAGCTGCAATCCGACCCCATATCTATACCCGCACCTAAAAGCCTACCCTCGTTCCTCAGGGTACCCGACCCACTACACGACTCTAGTTCAGGGTATGCAGAGGTAAGCAGGGAATGCAGAGATAAAAGGCAGAAGACCCTCAGGCTGCAGGGAAGTAAGAAATGTAAAGGACCCAGAAGTTTTGGGGCCCATAGGCTACGGCCAGACAAATTGGATCTCCTCTGCTGCTGCCCTTCTGCACCAAAGCAACTGAATTCTCTACATAACCACAACCGTCTATTCTAATATTCAAAGACCCGCTTTTCCTCATAGGTCATAGCAAGCTAACAGATATATGAAAATATGTTTATTAACTGTTACTCTCATATTGTAACCCCAAAATGTTATCTCAGCTGTCCCTTGGGCAGAAGGGGCAATAACCCCACAATTTGGGAACCATTGGCTTTGGCTAATGTCACACAAGCAGTTTTAGCATTTTGGTGCCTATAAGAACCTGTCACTTCCATGTCTGGTGGTCTCCATCTACGTCAATGGGAAACAGCACTGGTGAAGAAATGGTCTCATATGATAAATTAAAGGAAAACTAAAGCTTAACTAAATTAGAACAGAAATGTTGTATTGAGCAACCACAGCCCTTTAGCAGTAAAGATCTGTGTCTCCAAAGATGCCCCAGTAGCTCCCCATATTCTTTTCTGCTGATTCACTGATTCACATGCTCTGTGCTGCTGTCACTTACTGAGCTTAGGGAGCCACTCACAATATACAGTACACATAGAATAGAAATGTCACAATATAAGGCTGATTAGTAATTAATACACATAATTACTACATGGCAGCACAGAAACCAGTGCAATTAGCATCAGAATTGAATAATCAGCAAACCTGTAGCATCAGCTTATATTACAGCCAGGGAAGCTCATTTTCTGCTGGATAATTAGTGACGAGCCCTAAGCTTAGCTTCTCAACAGCCAATCAGAGCCCACTGAGCATGCGAGTGTCACAGACACTTTCCAAGATGGTGACCCCCTGTGACAAGTTTGAAGTCCTGGATCATTGCTGCTACTGAGAAGCTGGTGAAATAAGTTCAGTATATAAAATATGGCATTTTTAGCCATTTTTTAGGGGTTAGTTCACCTTTAAAGCTCATGGTAGAAATTAGTTCCGAGCAAGGGTCTTTTATGATGCTGCCCACTCAGCAAATTTAGGAAACAATTGTTTGAGGCTACAACGATCACCACAGTTATCCCACTGCTCCATAGGGAGAAGCCGGGGGAATAACAGGGAGGCTGGCCATGAACCCATGCAACTAAATGGGTCCCCTCCATACATTCAGTTCTCCTGTGGCTCATTACTTACTGACAGCAGGAGCGATGCCCCCCACTGACCCGGGACCAGGGATTGTGCCGGCTACAGCTGCTGCCTGGGCTGCAGCCGCTGCTTGAGCCGTAGCCGCCTGCTGCTGCATCTGCCGATGACACTGTCGTAAGTCAAACACCTTTAGGACAAGACAGAAATAAAGTTATGGCAAAGGATGGGCAACTTCTTTCCTATACGTATAAGTCCCCTACAATATAAGAGAACATGTTTTTCTCTCACTTCCTTAGAGGGGCATCAGTTTTTTACCTTAATGTAGGCGCCCGGATAAATCTTGTGCACTGCATCCCCTGGCGCTCGTCCTGCTTCCCTGTCCAAATAATAACTCTGGACAAACACTGCGTGATCACTGAGGCACCTCATCCATACGTCTCCCTCGCCCCGACACTCAAGCTGCACTCCCTTTCCAATGTGAAGCCTGAAAGGTGAAACTCGTATTATATATGCAATGGGTTTCTACCTGTTATAATCCCTTATCAACCAGTGGACTCCAAATCCCAATCTGAGACACTAAGTCGGATCACTTACCTTGCACGCTCACTAGTGTCTGTCCGATGCACGTTAGAAAGCTGACCAAGGCAAAACCGATCCCCACCAGAGGGGTCCACATAGCCATCCACTGTGACCACGGAACAATTAGATAGCACTTTAAATATCTCTCCAACTTGAACATCCATCTCGAAATAGGCAACGGAGCACCAGAACTCTGGGCCTGATACAGAAGGGAATGGGTTAGAGGGAGAGGTCCTAAGCAGTTTCAGACAGTCAATGGCCTTAAACAGTCCTCACCTGGGTGGTTGGAAACGGGGTGCTGATACTGAGGGGAGCTCTGGTGAAGGGGCCCTGCAGGAAGGAAACATGATATTTAAAGACACATCGTAGGCAGATGGAGCAGTACATAAACCAGAAGGAGAAGAGAAGGCGTACAGTAGTTGTTTGGATGATGAAGTGGAGGTTGCTGGTTTCCTCTACCATTCTGCTGTCCCCCAGGGTTCGGGGTATATATGGCTGTGCTGCTCCCCGTCCACGTAGCTGAGAAAGAATAGGAATTGTGACTATAACATATGGTACATATACCTGCAGCACTAAAACAAGGCAAGGCTACTGAACATCACATATATACAACTGTAATGCATATACTAACCATGGAAAGGCTGCTTTGAGGGGGAAGGATAGCCATTTTTATGGGAGTTCTGGCTCGGTGTGGAAGGAGGAGATGTGGACACCATTTGCTGAGGATGGGATGGAGCTATCTGTAGTAAACCCTCACCATGCAGGGGTACTAGAGGGCATCCAGGAGCCACTGTAATTGTGAAATATAGTTTTTAGAAGTCATCATTCCTACAGTGGTATCTCTATCACTGTCTTTCTGTCTCTCTTTGTCCCCTGGGGATCGGGTCTGTAGAACTGAACCCAGAGCTCTAGGTGAGACCTTACCAGGGATCTATAAAGTGGTATCACTGTCACTGTCCCCTGGGGATCGGGTCTGTAGAACTGAACCCAGAGCTCTAGGTGAGACCTTACCAGGGATCTATAAAAAGTGGTATCACTGTCTCTCTCTTTGTCCCCTGTGGATCTTACCATCCTAGCTGCAGTACATCCAATTGGTTATTTTGTATAAAGTAACACTGTACGTACCAGCGGGAGAATGAGGCATGTTGGAATACATGCTGATAGCAGTCTGTGGGCTCGTGGGTAGGGTGAGTGGGGGCAGTGGCTGCCGATAAGGATCTGTAGGAGGCATTGGTGGAAGGGGGGCATGTTTGATGGCTGGTGGAAGTTCCTGGGATGCTGGGAGACATGAAGATGCTTCCATTTCACACTCATGGACATACTCCTCTTTCACTGATCGGCACGGAGTGGTTGCTAAACACAAAAAGAGCAGACTAGGGTGAATGAGAAGAAAAACAATAAAAATGTGAGCAAATCAAGTGTGAGGGGTCTTGGGTATCAAAGAAATGGCTGATTTGTATCCTGTGGATGCTGAGTAAGTATAGGATAAGTTTACTCACCAGTGCTAGGGATACTCAGACCTGTAACATAAATAAAATCAATGTTAAAGGGATTCTTTCATGATTTTTATGAGGTAGTTTTTATTTCTAAATTACACTACAAATAATTCACTCTACAATATAAAATCTCATTCCTGAACCAGCAAGTGTATTTAGTTGTAATATTGGTGTGTAGGTGCATCTCAGGTCATTTTGCCTGGTCATGTGATTTCAGAAAGAGCCAGCACTTTAGGATGGAACTGCTTTCTGGCAGGCTGTTGTTTCTCCTATTCAATGTATCAATGTGTCGCAATGGGAACTGGATTTTATTATTGAGTGCGGATTTCATATCTACCAGGGAGCTTGTGTTAGAGAGCTGCTATCTGGTAACCTTCCCATTGTTCTATTGTAAGGCTGCTGGGAAGAAGGGAGGGGGTGATGTCACTCCAACTTGCAGTAAAGAGAGACTGAAGTTTCTCAAAGCAGTCACATGACTGAGGGAAGCTGGGAAATAATATGTCTAGCCCCATGTCAGTTTTCAAAATTAAATATAAAAAAAATCAGTTAGCTCTTTTGAAAGACGGATTTCAGTGCAGAATTCTACTGGAGCGGCACCATTAACTGATGTGTTTTGAAAAAAAACATTTTTTCTCATGACAATATGAAATGAGGACAATCCAATTCTTCCTGCTCTTGTAGGTTCAAAGGGAACTTCTATTGCAGGAACTTACTGCTAGTGACCCTAAGGGTGGTGGCAGACGCTGAGATTTGGGGAGATTAGTTGCCCAACGACAAATCTCCTCTTCTTTGGGCAACTAATCTCCCCAATATTCCTTCCCACCAGCTAGAATGTGCCTCACAAGGAAACTTTGGGCGACTTCAGAAAGCCGAATAGAGTTGCATTCCTGCCGGCGATTCACAGTCTAGCTGGTGGGAAGGCATTTTGGGGAGATTAGTTGCCTGAAGAAGAGGAGATTTGTCGTTGGGCAACTAATCTCCCCAAATCTCAGCGTCTGCCACCACCCTTAGGGTCACTAGCTGTAAGTTCCTGCTATAGAAGTTCCCTTTGAACCTACAAGAGCTGGAAGAATTGGACTTATTTCCCCGAATCACAGCGTGTGCCACCAGCCTAAGCCAACGTTCGACTACAGTTGGCACAGATAAACTGTGAGCCCATTACTCACCAATGCCGGGAGAAACCACCCGCTCGTAGTGATAGGGGTTCACACACACGCTATCGTACTTCAGGTCGAAGGCAAACTGGCAGAACTTAACGTGTTTCAGCTCATTCTTGTGCAGATCCGGCCAGCGCCACAAGCGAGCGTAGATCACATGCGGGAAACCTTTACGGCCGGCTACCTGCAAGCAAAGGCAACGGTGAAGACACAAAACAGAAATAAATGGCTAAAGGAACATTAATAGTAGTCATAATAGTTATGAAAATTCCCCCAAAATTGTATCATGCAAAAAAAACAAAAAAAAAAAACTGTCTACTGGCAGTACCATTATTCCTTACATTTTATCCCCTTATACACACAATATATTTCCCATCAATCCCTGCTCCAGTGGAGCTTAGAGTCCATTGACAAGGAATACTGGGATACCACCAGGAGTGCCACAGGTTAGCACCTCTGTTCTAATGCAACTAAGTAAAAATATTATGATAAGCCCTGTACAGCCCAAGTGTGAGAGGATGCTGAGAGTTGTAGTTGTATACAAAGTTGAGAATCTGTCCTACACCCCCTGCTGATCCCCCCCAGTTCTGTGGTTATTTAATAAAACAGGCAGTGTTGAGAAACCTAGGGGGAGGTGTATGAGCTGCGCCTCCTCCCTCTTGTTTATATTAAGCATCTCGTCCCCCTCTCACACTCCTTCCCCTGGAGGCTTCAGAGCAGACAAAACAACCCCCCCCCCCAGTACTTGCCAGACAGTGACTCATCAGTACAGGCGGCCGGCTACTACTTGCTGAGGAGAGAGGAGTGCGGGATGAGAGCTTTAATAAGAGGGAGACGTTTCAACCTGCAGCTCTTGTTAAAGTGCCTGGGAGCTGTAGTTTAATAATAGCAGGATATTGTGGGTCAGATGTTCTTGCTGCAGGGCGTAAAGATAATATATAGACTAGGGCCATATAGCGAGTCTCAATCCGGCCTGCTAAATACAGAAACAGAGCTTTGGTTCAGAACATGAGGAAGTCATTATAAAGCCTGTGCTGCATAAATACACCAAACACTGGGTGCTGCTTAAATGCACTCAGACTGGGCCCCTTGCCTCATAACAAGGTTACAGATATATAGAAACATTGGGGTGTCACCCTGCTATAGTTCCAGGGGTACCCAGGGTACAAATAAGCACTCACCCCAAATCTCCCCCTAACTGACCTTCAGGCTGGGCCCCCTTAGCTCATAACAAGGTTACACATATATAGAAACATTGGGGTGTCACCCTGCTATAGTTCCAGGGGTACCCAGGGTACAAATAAGCACTCACCCCAAATCTCCCCCTAACTGACCTTCAGACTGGGCCCCCTTAGCTCATAACAAGGTTACAGATATATAGAAACATTGGGGTGTCACCCTGCTATAGTTCCAGGGGTACCCAGGGTACAAATAAACACTCACCCCAAATCTCCCCCTAACTGACCTTCAGACTGGGCCCCCTTAGCTCATAACAAGGTTACAGATATATAGAAACATTGGGGTGTCACCCTGCTATAGTTCCAGGGGTACCCAGGGTACAAATAAACACTCACCCCAAATCTCCCCCTAACTGACCTTCAGACTGGGCCCCTTAGCTCATAACAAGGTTACAGATATATAGAAACATTGGGGTGTCACCCTGCTATAGTTCCAGGGGTACCCAGGGTACAAATAAGCACTCACCCCAAATCTCCCCCTAACTGAACTTCAGACTGGGCCCCCTTGGCTCATAACAAGGTTACAGATATATAGAAACATTGGGGTAACAGTCACCCTGCTATAGTTCCAGGGGTACCCAGGGTACAAATAAGCACTCACCCCAAATCTCCCCCTAACTGACCTTCAGACTGGGCCCCTTGGCTCATAACAAGGTTACAGATATATAGAAACATTGGGGTGTCACCCTGCTATAGTTCCAGGGGTACCCAGGGTACAAATAAGCACTCACCCCAAATCTCCCCCTAACTGACCTTCAGACTGGGCCCCTTGGCTCATAACAAGGTTACAGATATATAGAAACATTGGGGTAACAGTTACCCTGCTATAGTTCCAGGGGTACCCAGGGCACAAATAAACACTCACCCCAAATCTCCCCCTAACTGACCTTCAGACTGGGCCCCCTTAGCTCATAACAAGGTTACAGATATATAGAAACATTGGGGTGTCACCCTGCTATAGTTCCAGGGGTACCCAGGGTACAAATAATCACTCACCCCAAATCTCCCCCTAACTGACCTTCAGACTGGGCCCCCTTAGCTCATAACAAGGTTACAGATATATAGAAACATTGGGGTGTCACCCTGCTATAGTCTCAGGGGTAACCTAAATTTCACTCTTAACATTTGAAGACTGTGCCTTCCTTGATTAATTGATTTGAAATCCTGAGTGGGTCTATGCCAACGATACTGGTGCCTCTCCCTGGTGGATCTTTGTGACCATGATGTCGGGGTACACAATTGCTTGTTGTACAGTGGGGGTGTGGGTGGGGTGGAATAAAGAAAAGGTGAGAGCAGAGAATTAATCAGCTGAGAGAGACCAGTAGAACTGGGCCAAAGAAACAGAGGAGGAGAGAGGGTGAGAGGTTAAAGGGGTTGTTCACCTTTAAATTAACTGTTAGTATGACGTAAAGAGATATTCTGAGACAATTTGCAATTGGTTTACATTTTTTATTACTTGTGGTTTTTGATTTATTTAGATTTTTATTCAGCAGCTCTCCAGTTTCCAATTTCAGCCATCTGGTTGCTAGGGTCCAAATTCCCCTAACAACCATGCACTGATTTGAATAAGAGACTGGGATATGAACAGGAGAGGCCTGAATAGAAATAGGAGGAATAAAAAGTAGCAATGCATTTGTAGCCTTACAGAGCATTTGTTTTTTTAGCTGGGGTCAGTGACCCCCCCCCCCATTTGAAAGCTGGAAAGAGTCAAAAGAAAAAGGCAAGTAATTGAAAAAGAATAAAAAAGAAAAAATGAAGCCCAATTGAAGAGTTGCTTAGAATCAGACACTGTATAACATACTAAAAGTTAAGTTAAAGGAGAAAAGAGGAAGGTGGGCTGGGGGTGAACCTGCCAAAACTCTTGGCCTTGTGCCTGGCACACATACAGACAGACACAGACAGACAGACACATACAGACAGACACACACAGACAGACACATACCTGAAGCCTCCCGTCCAAGGTTCGCTGGATGGTAACGCACTTGCTGGGGTGCACTCCATTAGTAGTAATGGCAGTGATGAGGGAGTCCAGCTCGTCTTTCTTCTCCTTCAGTTTCTTGACGAGACTCTCAATGGCTCTCTTGGCAAAGCCCTCGTTCTCCCCCCCCTGCCGGTGGCACATGAGACTGTGTACGATGCTGAGACAGGCATCACTGCTGTTAGGAGGGGTCAGAGACATGGCCGGGATCTCCTGCAGTCAGAACATGGGAAAGAGTGGGGTGAAACGTGTGGGGCACACACATACAGTCACTACACACATGACTCCATATTAAGTGATGGCACTAAGTCACTCAGTAGGACAAGCACTTCCCATTTACTCACACTGTCTCCTCTGCATCAACTCATTCCATACAAACGCAAGAGCTAGCAATCTACAACATACATCTGGATAAACTGTGGCTCTGAAGAGGGACCTCACCCCGAACTTGAGAGAGAGAAGAGACAGGACAAGGAGAGTGAGGGAGGGAAGGAAGCATGGGAGGGAGGGGAGACAGACTGACTCAGGCTGGGGGAGAGCTGTCCCACTGGAACAAAATAACCAGCAGCCAGACATAACATTATCCTGCACGCCTCTCACTGGGGGAACCAGCTGTGCAGCGCTGGGGAGAAACCTCTGTACATACAGGGGCAGCAGCTTCCACATGCTGAGGAGAAACAAGAGCAGTTATAGCAACATACCAGCTGCAGGACAGGAACAGGTTAATAAGACAAGCAAATCATATGGGGGAGGGGAGAATGTATTTAAAGGCAAACTATACCTAAACTGCAAACTAATAATACAGGGAAAAATTTACTAAAAATTGAATGAGACAAAGAAGCACCTACAGGAACAGTTGGATAATAGTCTCTGGGAAGGGAGTGTGACTGTGGGATAGCAGGTATAGTAGGGAGAGATGGTGTCTATAGTAACAGTGGATAATAGTCTCTGGGAAGGCAGTGTGACTGTGGGATAGCAGGTATAGTAGGGAGAGATGTGTCTATAGTAACAGTGGATAATAGTCTCTGGGAAGGGAGTGTGACTGTGGGATAGCAGGTATAGTAGGGAGAGATGGTGCCTATAGTAACAGTGGGATAATAGTCTCTGGGAAGGGAGTGTGACTGTGGGATAGCAGGTATAGTAGGGAGAGACGGAGCCTATAGTAACAGTGGATAATAGTCTCTGGGAAGGGAGTGTGACTGTGGGATAGCAGGTATAGTAGGGAGAGATGGTGTCTATAGTAACAGTGGATAATAGTCTCTGGGAAGGGAGTGTGACTGTGGGATAGCAGGTATAGTAGGGAGAGATGGTGCCTATAGTAACAGTGGGATAATAGTCTCTGGGAAGGGAGTGTGACTGTGGGATAGCAGGTATAGTAGGGAGAGATGGTGCCTATAGTAACAGTGGATAATAGTCTCTGGGAAGGGAGTGTGACTGTGGGATAGCAGGTATAGTAGGGAGAGATGGTGCCTATAGTAACAGTGGATAATAGTCTCTGGGAAGGGAGTGTGACTGTGGGATAGCAGGTATAGTAGGGAGAGATGTGCCTATAGTAACAGTGGATAATAGTCTCTGGGAAGGGAGTGTGACTGTGGGATAGCAGGTATAGTAGGGAGAGATGGTGTCTATAGTAACAGTGGATAATAGTCTCTGGGAAGGGAGTGTGACTGTGGGATAGCAGGTATAGTAGGGAGAGATGGTGCCTATAGTAACAGTGGATAATAGTCTCTGGGAAGGGAGTGTGACTGTGGGATAGCAGGTATAGTAGGGAGAGATGGTGCCTATAGTAACAGTGGATAATAGTCTCTGGGAAGGGAGTGTGACTGTGGGATAGCAGGTATAGTAGGGAGAGATGTGTCTATAGTAACAGTGGATAATAGTCTCTGGGAAGGGAGTATGACTGTGGGATAGCAGGTATAGTAGGGAGAGATGGTACCTATAGTAACAGTGGATAATAGTCTCTGGGAAGGGAGTGTGACTGTGGGATAGCAGGTATAGTAGGGAGAGATGGTGCCTATAGTAACAGTGGATAATAGTCTCTGGGAAGGGAGTGTGACTGTGGGATAGCAGGTATAGTAGGGAGAGATGGTGCCTATAGTAACAGTGGATAATAGTCTCTGGGAAGGGAGTGTGACTGTGGGATAGCAGGTATAGTAGGGAGAGATGGTACCTATAGTAACAGTGGATAATAGTCTCTGGGAAGGGAGTGTGACTGTGGGATAGCAGGTATAGTAGGGAGAGATGGTGCCTATAGTAACAGTGGATAATAGTCTCTGGGAAGGGAGTGTGACTGTGGGATAGCAGGTATAGTAGGGAGAGATGGTGTCTATAGTAGCAGTCCCCAAAGGACTTACAGTAGTATAACTGGAGAATCTGCTCTAAGTTGGTTAAGAGTCCAGGGGTATTAAGGGAAACCTTGTCCCAAGGAGCTTACAATCTAGGTGAATGTGAGACCCTGTTTATGGAGAAATGTGACCTCCAACGTCCCTAACAAGGTGATAGGATTCCCTACAGATTATTTGATGCTAGGGTGGGGGTGGGGAGAAAAGGAGTTTTGCGTTGGTAAAAATGAAGGGGGGGGGAGGTGCCAAGTAGAAATAGATACGAGGGACACAGACCACCCAGGCAGCACAAGCTCTGGAATATGGCACTGCAAGGGTTAAATGCATTTAAAGCAACATGCACAGATCTGCTCCATATTACTCTTTACTTTCCCTTTACAGTTTAGAAAAGGAAACTTCTCCCGGATTCCTCCAGTCTGGCAGTTGCTATAATGTTATATAATGTTATATAATTAATGTTATATGATGTTATATAATGTTACTAGCACACAATCTGAGTACGTATAGAGGTAACAAAATAGAACATATATTATATAAAACTATAACATCTCGACAGATGTCCTTTGCTGCACTCAGTAGGACAGTTATTTCCAAGTCCCTTACAGGTACACATGATGCTTCTATTCACAGAGCAGGGGCTAAGCTTATTAACTAAGCTTATTCCCAGCATGCCCCTCAGAGAGGGTGCTGGGAAGTGTAGTACAAGAGTCAGACATGCCTTTTCAGAGTGTGAGCTCTTGGGAGCTCCTTACCCCTTCTGACAAGCCTTCCCCGTAGATCTCCTCATCTGCGCACAGGGCGGGGGGCACTCGGTGCAGGGCGAGCTCTAGGCTGGCAAACGCCATCTTTTCCCCTTGATGTTACACCTCCATGGGGTTTATTGGACTGAACCAATCAGAGGTCGCTGGTACAAAAGAGCATGCTCAGTGGCGCAGGTAAATCCCAGCACAGGTGCAGCTCATCTCCCCTCCCCCAGCAGACTAACATTACTAATAGGAGTAATTAATGTCAATTAAGAGCTAGCTATAGACGAACGTTAGCCCTGCCTTCCCTTATCCACATGCTGGTTAGCCATTCATTGAATACATGCTGATACATGTCTATGAAGGAACATGCAGGCACGTTTGCTGTGTGACTGGTGCTGCTTCTATCCCACTCTCATTGTTTCATGCACGTGTGCAACTGAATGCAACTGAATGCAACTCATCTGATGAACCAATCAGCATCCCCTCCTATAATTGCAGCTCTGCAGGGTCCCATTATGGGGCCCGAGGCCTAATAAAACAGCTTGATGGTAGTTACGGGCTGTACAATGGACTGATACTCACTGAGTGCTGGGGTAAAGCATGGCTCCTAACTACTGTAACGCCAGCTCCCACCACTGCACCCCAATTCTGCCCCCCCCCACATGCCAACAGCTTGAGCCTTATAGAGAGGTGCTCTGTGCTAAAGTGCAGGTAACATGTTGTACTTGTGTCACTGGGGAGTCACCAATAAGAACAGAACCCAGGCCTTGGTGAGAAAGAGTTAAGGTAAGCCCATCTGGGAATTGGTGGAGTCCAAGCTCCGCCCCCTGTTCTTAACCATGGGAATGAGAGCAGCCCAGGAGGGAGAAAGTAATAAGAATCTGAACTCTGGGTTATTATTATAATCAAACGATTGGCTATAAGTGGCAAAACTCTGTGCAACACTGTCTGGCAGCTAATATATATATATAATACACAAAAGCCATGAATATCCTGTAAATTATATCCTTATAAACGGTGAGTAGTGATGTCATCAGTTATAAACGGTGAGTAGTGATGTAATTTCTATCACATGACTCACTAAAATTTGTGTATTATAATAAATAAAGTACCCCCAGTTGTAAAATATGAGGATATTATAAGTTACCTCGGAGTTCCATGACCTGTATAAAAACACTCGGCCGAAATGGTCATGAAACTCCTCGGTAACTTATAATATCCCTATATTTTACAAAAGGGGGTACTTTATTCACTATATATATATATATATATATATATAATATGCTCCACCTGTTGCCAGTGTGCCAGTCTCTGTGTCAAAACACTGTAGTGAGAGCAGATGAATATAACAAAAATTGATTTACTAAGAGCAGAAATTGTACGGCAGCTCCCAGGTGTCACTGTTAAACCTGACCAACTGTCTCAGGAGCAGATTCACACACTGCATTACAGGAGCCAGTAGAGTCAGAGAGTTAGAGAGTCAGAGAGTTAGAGTGTCAGAGAGCACTGAGAGATGACAGGTGCAGTCAGAAAGCACAGAGATACAGCAGGAGGAATGGACAGGGAAAAGCAGAGAGCACAGAGATTACATGGTTAGGCAGAGAGCACAGATATGTGGCAGTAGGAGAGGAAGAGGACAAAAATAACAATGAGAGTCTGAGAATAGAGATATGGTAGGAGGAGTGGAAGAACTCCGAGATGGCAGGAAAAAGCAGAGAGCACAGAGATATGGCAAGAGGAGTGGGAGAGCACAGAGATGACAGGGAAAAGCAGAGAGCACAGAGCTGACAGAGTTAGGCAGAGAGCACAGAGATGTGGCAGGAGTAGTGGGAAAGCACAGAGATGACAGTGAGGGTCAGAGAGCACAGAGATGGCAGTGAGGGTCAGAGAGCACAGAGATGTGGCAGGAGTAGTGGGAAAGCACAGAGATGACAGTGAGGGTCAGAGAGCACAGAGATGGCAGTGAGGGTCAGAGAGCACAGAGATGACAGTGAGGGTCAGAGAGCACAAAGATGACAGTGAGGGTCAGAGAGCACAGATATGACAGCGAGGGTCAGAGAGCACAGAGATGACAGTGAGGGTCAGAGAGCACAGAGATGACAGCGAGGGTCAGAGAGCACAGAGATGACAGCGAGGGTCAGAGACAAGTCTGGACTGAGAAATAAAACAGGCCCTGCCATTTAAGGTACACAGAGGCCCAAACAGCCCCCACCAGCCCACAAAATACTGATTTTCTATGGCACCTTATAGCAGCCCCTCTGGCATTTGCCAGAACCCACAGATTGCCAGTCCGGGCCTGGTCAGAGAGCACACAGATGACAGTGAGGGGCAGAGAGCACAGAGATGACAGTGAGGGTCAGAGTAGAGAGCTCAGTGATGACAGTGAGGGTCAGAGAGCACAGAGATGTCAGTGAGGGTCAGAGTAGAGAGCACAGAGATGACAGTGAGGGTCAGAGAGCACAGAGATGAGTGAGGGTCAGAGTAGAGAGCACAGAGATGACAGTGAGGGTCAGAGAGCACAGAGATGACAGTGAGGGTCAGAGTAGAGAGCACAGAGATGACAGTGAGGGTCAGAGAGCACAGAGATGACAGTGAGGGTCAGAGTAGAGAGCACAGAGATGACAGTGAGGGTCAGAGAGCACAGAGATGACAGTGAGGGGCAGAGAGCACAGAGATGTCAGTGAGGGGCAGAGATGCGGCAGGAGGAGTGAGAGAACACAGAGCTAGTAGAGAGCAGAAGGGACAGAAGGTAAGTGGTACCAGGGTGTATGTATCAGTTACTCACGTTTGTGGCAGCTCCTCTCACTCAGTTTCTATCAGGAGGAACCCTCACTGCACATCCTTAGCCAGCACTGTCCCTACCAACCTCCAAGTACAGTAAGTATCTCCTATTCCCTCAGTGCTGTCCCTCATTCCTAGTAACTCTCTATGGGCACCGCTCCCTCCATCACTATCTGCCGCCTCACTCTCCCCTTACACACTCTCTCCCCCAGCAGTGACAGCTTCTCACTTGTGTCCAACAAAAACCTAAACCCTCTTTCTCCCCAATCTGACTCGTCACTGAACTCTAATCTGCCCCTCACTCTACCGTATGAGGATTACTCTGCACCTGACCCTCCTCTAACTCTCTCCCTCACACCCAACCCCTGACTCTCTCTCTCCCTCACACCCTGACTCTCCCTCACACACTCACTCCCTCACACTCACTCCTTGACTCTCCCTCACACCCTGACTCTCCCTCACACTCACTCCTTGACTCTCCCTCACACCCAACCCCTGACTCTATTCTCCCTCACACTCACTCCTTGACTCTCCCTCACACTCACTCACTCTCTCACACAATCACTCCCTGACTCTCTCTCTCTCCCTCAGACCCAGTCCCTGACTCTCTCTCTCTCCCTCACACTCACTCCCTGACTCTCTCTTTCCCTCAGACCCAGTCCCTGACTCTCTCTCTTCCTCACACTCACTCCCTGACTCTCTCTTTCACACACTCATTCCCTCTCTCCCTCAGGCCCAGTCCCTGACTCTCTCTCTCCCTCACACTTAGCCCCTGGCTGTCTCTTTTCCCTCATACTCTAGTCCAATCCCATGGCTGTCTCTTCTCTCTCTCTCTATTCCTCTAAAGCAGTGCCTAACTCTATCACAGTCTCTGACTCTTTCCTACTCAGACTCTCTTTCCCTCACACTCTATCCCCGCCCCTGACTCCTCCCACACTAGTTGTCTGCGCTGCACTATAACAATAGGAGAAGCCGAGCCTCGAGTCAGGCGCTTCCCTGGAATCGTCAGCCAATCACGGCGCGGCTTTCTTTAGTTGGCTCCGCCCTCCGCCAATAGGAAATCCCGTAGCTCGCGGCGCTCTTTGTGCCAGTGCGTGACGTGTTGATTGTGGCTGCGAGTTGATCTCTGAGTGGACAGTGTCATATTCCCGTGCCGGCGGCTACACCGAGTGACAGACTTTCCTATACTGGGGCAGGCGGGGAGGCTACACACTCATCCGGGGTGAAGAGGCGCCCATACAGGCCGGGCACAGGAGACACCTAACTGACTGACGCCTTTATCCGCCATTGTTCTACTTGTCACCCTAAGAAATCATTTCTATTTCTCTTCTATATGTTACTTGTGTGAAATACACTTTGCTCGCTCTATATTTATTATTTCACTACTGGCGCCATTTTGTGTATCCGCCCCCAATCTTGTCTATGCCCCGCCCCCTTACAGTTGTACTGAGTGTATGGGAGAGCAGTGCGCTGATATGTGCCGAGTGGAGCATTACAGGGCTTCTCCTCCTGTGACGCAGGCACTATATGATTGACAGCTCAGACTTTTAAATGAGTTTAGGGATGTTTTAAAGAAAAAAAGGAATGTTGGTTTCATGTTTAATTTGCAAAGAACTTTCATTATACAGCTTTTTATGTCTGGATCACAGGTCCACTTTATAGTAACTCTCAGTGTGATATAGAGAGGGATATTCACTATTGGGTTTTCATTTTTTATTAATTGTGGTTTTTTTTTTCAGTTGAGTAACTCATTTCAGCAATCTGGTTGCTAGGGTCCAAATTCCCCTAGCAACCATGCATTCATGTGAATAAGAATGAAATATGAATAGGCAAGGCCTGAATAGAAAGAGGAATAAAAAGTAATCTAAATAAAGGTGTAGAAAAAGGCAAATTATTCTAAAACGAAATAATAGTGAAGACCAATGGAAAAGTTGCTTAGAATATGCCCTTTCATAACATAGTAAGAGTAAAACAGCTTGATATGAAATAAAAGAAGAGTGCAAGGCATTGTGGGTACTGAAGTTTTGGCTGGAACAAAGTACAAACGTAATCCATGGTTTCTGTAGTGCGTCTGAGAAGCGACAGTCACACAGTGACAGCCAATAGCAATGACAGTTACACATAACCCTAAACTCAGCCATGATGAGGAATCAATATGGGAAAGTTACCCAGAATTCCATTCATTTGGCAAAGATTTGGGGTTTTCTCCTTTAAACTCTCAATGGAAAACTGGGCTGGACTCTGCTTGAGGTGCATTCTGGGCCAAATCAGCTGTGTGGAAGTGTTCTGCTCAACTGGATCACATGCCAGCTTTCTGCTACATTATGTCCACACTCAGAACCAGCAGTGACCAGAGAGAACAGCAAGGAAAATCAATCAAATCTGTAACTGCATTATGGCAACCGAAATTGATATTATTGCAATGTCTCTACCACCAGGCCGGCTCATTCTGTTCTACAGGAAAGAATTCCTATAGGGGTTGTTCACCTTTAAATTAACTGTTCGTATGATGTAGAGAGGGATATTCTGAGACAATTTGTAATTGGTTTTCATTTTTTATTTCATTTTTTTTGACTTATTTATTCAGCAGCTCTCCAGTTTGCCATTTCCGCAATCAGGTTGCTAGGGTCAAAATTCCCCTAGCAACCATACATTGACATGAATAAAAGACTGGAATATGAATAGGAGAGGCCTGAACAGAAAGATGAGGAATAAAAAGTAATTTTGTAGCCTTACAGAGCACTTGTTTTTAAATGGGGGTCAAATCACTTTGATAAGGAGACCTTTAAATATTATAAAAATATAATAGTATATTTTACATGCAGAACTACTTTTAAATTCATCTCTAATTACTTTCTTTCCTGTTCAGCTATTTCCACCCACCGCTGTTATTTGGGAGCACCGAGCCCTCCCTGCTAGCAAAGGGCACAGACAATTCCAATTTTATTTGAATTACTTGTCTCTCTTTTCAGGCTCTCTACCACGGTTACCTCCAAACAGCTGCCCTAGCAACCCTAGTGTAGATGTAATTCAGAGACTAAGTGGTTAAGGGGGAAAAATAAACAAAATAAGGACCAACTGCAAACTGCCTTTGAATACTGTGGTCATCATCCCAAGTGTTAATTGTCAGATGAACTTTCCTTTTAAAGGGGCAGTTCACCATTAAAGTTTTGTAAAGTTTCATTTTTCACAGTCTAAAGTATCTCTGGGAGAGGGTCGCCAACTCTTAACTGACCTAACTTGATACATTTAGTTGATCCATGTTATGTTTGTCCCTGCTGAGCAGAATCTCTGGGTTTCATTACAGGCGGCTGTTACAATTGATACAATAGTTGCTAATACTCCCAAAGATACTACTGAGAGAAGTATCAACTAAATGTAACCACTTACCTTATCAACTAAACAAACTAACAATTCAGATGCTTCTGGGTCACTGAGCTGCCAGACCGACACACCAACATTAAATTAATCTTTACTTTTAGAATGGCCCATTCAAAGCAACTTTTCAGTTGGTCTTCATTATCTATCATTTTTTAATTATTTGCCTTCTAACGCTTCACACCTTTCACCTCAAATAACAAAATTAAAACCAATCGCTAATTCTCACATTATCACTCTCCACATCATATTAAAAATGAACTCAAAGGTGAACAACCCCCTTTAATCTTCAAATTTGGGAAAATGGCAAAGATTACTACAGGGTGCAGCATCTGTATATTACAGCAAATGAAGGTGTGCCCAGCGACATGCAGGGGTATTTGCAAAAAAAAACTAGTACATCTAGGAGCTTAAAGGCAAAACAAACCCATACTTGAAAAAACCCTACCCTGCATAGACCAACCTCCCTCCTCCCGCACAGCCTATGTGCCCCACAGGTGCCATCTTCCTGCGCAATTTCACAAAATTGGCGACTTTTGGCACATTCGTATGTGACTGGAAATTTACTCGGAAAAGATGGCACCCGTGAACTCCCAAGGCCAGATCTGCACGGAGGGGTAAGTAAAATATTAGGGGCATTTAGGCTGTGGGGGAGGAAGGAGGTTGGTCTACGCAGGGTAGGTTTTATTTTTCTAGTACAGGTTTGTTTCTCAGGACAAGTTATACTACTCTTTGCAGGCTGTTAAAGGAGCAGTTCAGTATAAAAAAAAAAAAAACTGGGTAAATAGGCAGTGCAAAATATAAAAAAATGTATCTAATATAGTTAGACAAAAATGTAATGTATAAAGGCTGGAGTGAGTGGGTGTGTAACATAATAGCCAGAACATTACTTCCTGCTTTTCAGCTCTCTAACTCTGAGTTAGTCAGTGACTATAAGGGGGGCCACATGGGACATAACTGTTCATTGAGTTTGTAATTGATCCTCAGCATTCAGCTCAGATTCAAAAGCAACCGTTATTACCCAGGTGGCCTCCCCTCAAGTCTCCGATTGGTTACTGTCTGGTAACCAATCAGTGGAAACCAAGAGAGCTGAAAAGCAGGAAGTAGTGTTCTGGCTATTGTTACACATCCACTCACTCCAGCCTTTATACATTACATTTTTGTCTAACTAGCTCTATTAAATAATTTTTTTTATTTTGCACAGCCCATTTACCCAGTTTATATTTTCATATTGAACAATTCCTTTAAGACTCTGCACCCTAGATGCAATGGGCAACCTGAAAGGCAAGAACCCCCCCCCCCCCCGCTGTATAGAAAGACAGAAAACAAACTTTTTACAAAACGCACACAACTTTATAAGTGGTATACAAGTGCAGCAGCAGCATACCAAGGGGCAACCTAAATGACCGCAAATAGAACCTAAGAACTGGGCACAGAGCCGGGAGAATTTTAGTGTGACAGCTGCCAAAAGCTGACCTCTGCTTGTCTTGTACATTCAATGTTTAATAAAATAGTCAAAATAAAAAACAAAACAGTATGAAAATGTAAAAGGAAGGCTAAAACCAGGGGGTGGTACCAAAAGGAGATGTGGCACAGGTATGTGCATGCTGGCAAGTCTGATCCTTAGAAATCTATAAAAACATTCAATCGTTGGACTCTGGGTCTGCCTGTGCCATGTAGGCATCCAGCTCAGCATCCAGGTGCCCCTTAGTTTTAGACATGTAGGCATCAAGTTGGTTATCCAGCTGCTCCTTTGTTATAACCGGGCGGGTCACACCCCTTCCTCTCCCTCGTCCTCTGCCTCGTCCAAAGCCTCTTCCTCTGGTCATTCCCCCACGACCTGCACAGGAGAGAGGGTCACAAATGTGCCACAGTACTTCATAAATTGTAAAGGTTAATAAAACATTAAGGGGTGTAGCTAGTCCCACAACTATTAGGATACCCAGAAGCAATATACTAAAGAGAGTAGCACAAGGTTCAGAATCACATTCTAGTTCTTACCTCTTGCACCCATTCCTCCTCTTCCACCCATTCCACCTCGGCCCATGGCCCCTCTCATCATTCCCCTGCCGGGACCCCCTCGGCCCCTCATCCCTCTCCTCAGTCCCATTCTGGATACTCCACCTCGTCCTCTGAGATTCTGCCCTGAAGAAGAAGACAAGTCAGGATGTAATGTTCCACAAGGTGGCAGTGTTAGAGTGCAGGGAAACCAGCACTAACCCCTCATAGCCATGGATCCCCTGGCCATTCCTCTTCCCCCACGACCGCCACGCATCACCCCTCTCTGTACTCCTCGTAGTCCCATTCCTGCTCCTCTCATTCCTATGGCTCCCCGTACAAGACCTCCCATTGGCCTTCCCAGCCGGGCCTGGATATTGCTCTTACCGAGACGCTGCTTTAGACTCTAGTGTGAGAGAGAGTGTTAGACACTACAATTCACCAATACCCACACAAATAACAGTGTACTATACAGGCAAGTGTGCTCAATGGGATGTTTACTGTCCAAACCTTTTTTTTTCCATTTCAGTTGGTCTCCGATAGTTTACCAGAAATAAAGACTTTCCAAAATTGAAGTTTAAAGGGGTCGTTCTCCTTAAAATTAATTTAGTATGATGTAAGGAAACAATTTGCAATTGGTTTTTATTCTTTGTGGTTTTTCACTTATTTCTCTTTTTATTCAGTAGCTCTCCAGTTTGCAATATTAGCAATTTGGTTGCTAGGTCCCACATTACCTTAGCAACCATGCATGGATTTGAATAAGAGACTGGAATATGAATAGGAGAGGCCTGAACAAAAAGAGGAGTAATAACAAGCAACAATAATGCATTTGTAGACTTACACAGCACTTGTTTTAGATGGGGTCAATGACCCCCATTTAAAAGCTGAAGAGTCAGAAAAAAAGTAAATAAAGTCTAAAAACTCACCCTGCTATAGTTCCAGGGGTACCCAGGGTACAAATAAGCACTCACCACAAATCTCCCCCTAACTGGCCTTCAGACTGGACCCCCTTAGCTCATAACAAGGTTACAGATATATAGAAACATTGGGGTGTCACCCTGCTATAGTTCCAGGGGTACCCAGGGTACAAATAAGCACTCACCCCAAATCTCCCCCTAACTGACCTTCAGACTGGGCCCCCTTAGCTCATAACAAGGTTACAGATATATAGAAACATTGGGGTGTCACCCTGCTATAGTTCCAGGGGTACCTAATGTACAAATAAGCACTCACCCCAAACCTCCCCCTAACTGACCTTCAGACTGGGCCCCCTTAGCTCATAACAAGGTTACAGATATATAGAAACATTGGGGTGTCACCCTGCTATAGTTCCAGGGGTACAAATAAGCACTCACCCCAAATCTCCCCCTAACTGACCTTCAGACTGGGCCCCCTTAGCTCATAACAAGGTTACAGATATATAGAAACATTGGGGTGTCACCCTGCTATAGTTCCAGGGGTACCTAATGTACAAATAAGCACTCACCCCAAATCTCCCCCTAACTGACCTTCAGGCTGGGCCCCCTTAGCTCATAACAAGGTTACAGATATATAGAAACATTGGGGTGTCACCCTGCTATAGTTCCAGGGGTACCCAGGGCACAAATAAACACTCATCCTATCCCAAGGAATTTGACCTGTCTTCTAATGTCATAATGTTCTGTATTGCACAAAACAGCTCATATGTAAAACCCTGCTTCATGTAAAACAAACCATTTTCATAATAATATGTTTTTATAGTAGTATGTGCCATTGGGTAATCATAAATAGAAAATTGGCATTTTAAAAAATAAGGGCCGCCTCCTGAGATCGTACGATTCACTGTGCACACAAACATACCAACCAAACGTTACTTCTTAGGTCACATGAGCCAATTAACAGACAGACTTGTGTCTTATGCTTCAACACTTCTTCCTGTTACAGTTAGAGTTGAAGTACTTCTGGTCAGGTGATCTCAGACAGCACACAGACCATCATGAAATGGTGGCTCAAGGCAAGAGATGTGAAGGGACAATATTTACTTAAATATATATTCCAGTTTGGTAAGATTCTTTAATATGCCATTTAATATGATATAAACTTGTTCCTTAAGTATTCTTTTTTGGGGGTATAGTTTCCCTTTAATTGTGTCATGTGTGGATCCAGGGCAGGTGGCTAATGAGAATGGCATGCTGTGTGAGTAGGCTTGTGAGCGTGTTTGGGCTAGCACCACAAGCAGAGAGGGAGTCACAAGCCTCCCCATTACAGAGAGTACTAGTAAGTAGAGGCATTAACCCCAAGTGCTACAGTCATTAGGATTCCATTAATAGACAAACCTCACTAGAGCAAGCACTTGCATTTATTCCATGAATCTCTGTACAGGTCAGTGAAGCAGTGGGCATGTTTGTGAGTACAGTGAATCATACGATCCCAGGGGGCAGCCCTTATTTTTTTTAAATGGCAATTTTCTATTTATGATTACCCAATGGCACATACTACTAGCAAAGTATATATTATGAAAATGGTTTATTTACATGAAGCAGGGTCTTACATATGAGCTGTTTTATGCAATATCTTTTTAGAGAGATCTACATTGTGTGGAGGTATAGTTTACCTTTAACAAGATTCCATTGCCTCAAGTGACCAGTTTATAGAAGTGCACAAGCCTCCCCACAAACTTATTGGCTGATAGGTAGCCTATTACGTGGCAGATTCTACACTCTAATGATTTAATATCCAATGCTTTTCTCTAGCTCAGCAGCTCCCAAAAGGTGGGGCTACCAGCCCAACCCCACAGCTTGTAGTCAGGTGCCACCATAATGTCACAGCCCAGTGTGTGTATTGATAATTCAGCCAGTGTTCCAATACATGTTAGTTAGCAAGTTGGGCTTGTTGGAGTGTTTAGGAGAGCAAAAGAAGAGGGTTGTGAGTGCACTCAAAGGCTTAATAAAAATGTGTTTCGATACAATGGAAGTGCTACAGATTTGGCCGATTAATCAATGCACATTCCCAGGTCCCTTGTCTCCTTGAAGTAATTCAGTATATATGCTAGGGGAGCACCCAGATATTCACCACCCCCTAACTGGTAATCAAGCTGGGCCTCATCTACATGTGCACCATCTGATGTAGGCCAACTTCCCTTGGGCGGCGCTTCAGTTCCTTGTAGTATCAGGGAGCAATTATCGCATAATTGATGAGTGCAAGGAAAAGGATAGCTTGATAAACAATTTCATGTGTAACAAAGCGATTGGGTGGATTCACTATGGGCACAGAGAGATTAATCCTTCTCATGTAATGAGCAGATAAATAATTAAAGCAGTCGCCTAATGAGGAGCATTGTTATAGTGATGGGCTGTTCAACGGCTAAGCTTGACACCAGAGACAGGCCTATGTAATATGTGCTTACTCCATGGGGGTTGGCCACATCCCATGATGCACAGCTCCCACCACAGGGACTCACCTGTTTGAGCTTGAGGGCCGCCTGCACAGACGGTCTGTTCTCCATCTGCTGAGCAAGTCTTCTGTTCTTAGCACTGGCCGTGTGCTGCTGTTGCTGCAAGCTGGCGCGGATATTCACCGGCATCGGCTGTTTATTCTTCAGCATGTTAGTAAAGCTTCAAGGTCGAACAGAAATTGGAGGGGGAGGATTTAATATGTTTTTAACAGACACTCATCCGTACCTCAATGTCCCACCAGAGGGGGGGATCTAGATGCCACCAACTTTGGGGGGTAATATGTTGGTACATATGCCCCTGCCATTTGCACAACTTCACAGTAATAAAATAGAAATCCTAATAATCAGGGGCAGGGAGAGCAGTGCAGGCAGGACAGAGAAGCAGAGGGGGAAGAGACCAGAGAAAGAAGTAGGTGGGTGCTAGTAACATGGAAGAGCATGGTACACACATGAAACATGTAATATAAATGTGATGTATCTGGGAACTGAGCACTGACCCCAAACAACTGGAGGTGCAGCTTCACTAGGACACCCCATATGTATGTGCCTGCAGAACAGCAGCTGAAAAGCAAAGGTTCCATAACGGGGAGTCATCTTAATTCCAACTGCACCAGCTCATACGTTAATGGGAAGAATCAGAAAAGAAAACCCACGGGACCCCCACAGCATGGGAGAAAGTACAGGAGGAACAAAGCCACAAATCACATGAATAATCCCACCCTCAGGAACCCACAGAAGAAACATGCAGAGGGGTGAAATGAGCAAAGCGTTTGCCTCTTACAAGACCCTGGAACAAGGTTAAAGGGTCCTGGGGCAGGGAAGAGAGACCCCCGCATCATGTCTCTTACAGGAGTGACCACACGCAGGCATGTGCCACCCTCGGACACAGCAGCGGGCGTTAACGCAGCACAGGTAACATGCTACCAGGCTGCAGCTGCAATTCTGACCCATGTTATACGTGTGGAAGAGAAGGGGGGAGTGAGGCCTCTATTGCTGGTGTATCACATTGCCTGTTTATACTTTACCAACTGACAATCTCCTCTCACACCGGCCCTTGTGCTACAGCTGCCGTGGGGACAGGCGCCCGCTCTTGCACATATATATATATATATAGGATATATTTTGCAGGACAAATCATGCCCTTATGCAGGTGTGAGTTACATTTCATATGATACCAGCTCAGGCTGTTGGGGGGGCTTTCTCACCGCTCGTTCAGCGACAACTTTGTGGTACTCTTTAGCACAACTTTAGATGCAGACGGGGCGGCCATCTTGAAGTCTGGAGAAGCTGCAAGAGACGTGGGAACGTTAGCAAAGGATTTCTTTCCAGACATTCCAGTAGTTCATCCCCCACCATTACCCCTTTAGCCTCCTGCCCCTCCCCCACTGCTCTCTAAATGGAACTAAACCCCCACAAGGGCATTATGTCCCCCCACTAATTCCTATGCTTCCCTCACACCACAGACAGAACATTCTGCCCCAGATACTGCTCTATAACCCCAACAAATCCTCAGATTACTATCCCCCATTGTACCACAAACCCATACACACTGTGCCCCTCACAAAGGCCTAGTCCCCCGACCTCCCTCAGGGACAGCCCAGTAACAAGCCCCTCACTCACCGAGCGGCCCTGGAGTCCTAAATGGCTTCACTAACAGACGGGCGTCCCCCCGATAAAAGCAAGAAGGCTACGGTAACACACAGACTCCCCTCTACCCGACTATCTCACTACCCCCGAGACTCGGCATAAAATGGCGACTATCGCTGACCCTACGCCGGCAAAATGGAGGCGGCTTTAATACGTCGAGCCACGTATCTTGGTTTCCCCGCCCCTTCCGAGCCTCTCAGTGGATGGTTACTATGGATACCACAGCCTTTTTGAGATGGGAAATGCGCTTCAAATCAATGCAAACAGCTCGCCGCCATCTTGGTGTGGGCACGCCAAACCATGACACACAAATATTATATATATTTAATTTTCATATTTGTAGTATTTATGTTTTTTTTTTTTTTTTATAAACTCGGCTTGCAGGGAGTACATTTGTACTAGAGTGTCTGACAGACAATGGTGTGAGCAAAAAGCATACCTCCCAACATTTTAGAAGTAAAAAGATGGACAAAAATTTTTTTCCCGCATGTAGCGCAGCAATTTTTTTGACCACACCCATTTCTGTGGCCACACCCCCTAATTACCATGTTTGTTTTACAAAATTTGGCAGGTTATGAAAGTTTGAAAATATTTCTCCTTATCTAAACTGTTTTCATACCTCCCAACTGTCCCTTTTTCGGAGGGACAGTCCCTCTTTTTACTGCTCAACCCGCAGTCCCTCATTTGTACTGGAAAGTCCCTCTTTTCTCTGCACTGAACAGCCGGAAAAAGAAACAAAGTTTCTCACTAAATTGGCTTTTAGCAGAGAGCCCAGAACAGCTAACAGGTGCAAATAAGATACTTTGTAACAATTTTGAGACACAAAAACACAGTTTAGATAAGGAGAAATATTTTCAAACTTTAATAACCTGCCAAATTTTGTAAAACAAACATGGTAATTAGGGGGTGTGGCCACAGAAAGGATTGTGGTCAAAAAATTGCTGCGTTACGTGCGGAAAAACATTTTTTGTCCCTCTTTTTACTTCCAAAATGTTGGGAGGTATGCTGTTTTTTTGTGTCTCAGAATTGTTACAAAGTATCTTATTTGCACCTGTTAGCTGTTCTGGGCTCTCTGCTAAAAGCCAATTAAGTGAGAAACTTTGTTTCTTTTTCTGGCTGTTCAGTGCAGAGAAAAGAGGGACTTTCCAGTACAAATGAGGGACTGCGGGTTGAGCTGTCAAAAGAGGGACTGTCCCTCCGAAAAAGGGACAGTTGGGAGGTATGAAAAAGCCAGGCCATGGTGGTGAAGTTGCTGCGGTGTGAGGCTGCTCAACTGCCTTCCATCACTGCCTCCTCAGTTCTTCCAACTATGGGGCAAATTCACTAAGCGCCGAACGCTAGCGTCAATTCGCTAGCGTTGGGCATTTTCGTTACTTCGCAAATTCATTAACGAACGCTGGCGTAAATTCACTAGTGTTACTTCGCACCCTTACGCCAGGCGAATTTTCGGTACGGATGTAACTACGCAAATTCACTAACACGCGTAGTGTACTGAACACTACCTTTTACGTTAGACTTCCTTCGCCACCTCAGACCAGGCGAAGTGCAATAAATAGAGTAGATAGGGATTGCTTCAAAAAAAGTTCAAATTTTTTCTAAGTCCCAGAAAACGCTGGCGTTTTTTCTATATCATGGGGCTCCCCTCCTTCCCCCCTACATTTCCTAACTCATGGCAACTTAACTATACAGTGGGCACATGTGTAGGGCAACAAAAAAAAATTATTTGATGTTTTGAAGGTTTCCTAGGCATTTGTAGTGATTCTACATATTCCTCCACTGAAATTTGAATTTGGCGCCGTTTGCAAATTAACCATCGCTAGCGCAACTTCACAACCTTACGCTACCCCTGTGCGCAACTTCGGATTTTAGTGAATTTGCGGAGCGCTGGCGAAACTACGCCTGGCGAAGTGTGGCAAAGCGCGGCGAAGTTGCGCCTGGCGCAACTACGAATCTTAGTGAATTTGCCCCTATGGCTGCCTGTCTGACACTTTTGTTTAAGGGCAAATAAGCCTTCTCTAAGGTTGGTCAGTTTTACAGGGGAACACATATATAAAACATTGAAGGTGACAGCAGTAATGGAAGTTTTTAGCAAACTGGAGATTAACACTGAGAGCAATGTGGACCCCTGATCTGCCCAATTACCCAGATTCCTGTGGGGGGCGTATAAATGTATATATCACTTATAATCTAAAATCCGCGTAATGAGAAGGTGACGTGTGAATAGGGTTGACACATTTCCTGGAAGAAAATACTGGCCTTTCTATATATTCATCTTTTTTCCCCTATTAATAACATTGGGATCAACCATCATTTTTACCGGCCAGGCCAATGAAATACAGGCCAGGTGGCAACCCTACATGTGGGTAGGGTTGCCACCTTTTCTGGAAAAAAATACCGGCCTTCCTATATATTTATGTTTTTTCCCTATTAATAACATTGGGCTCAACCATGATTTTTACCGGCCCGGCTGGTAAAATACAGGCCAGGTGGCAACCCTACATGTGGGACATGATGACCAGGTGCCACTGGGCTTTGTAACTGTCGCCCTTCTACCCTCTTATGTGAGGACAACCTTGTGGCTACCAACAGCCTCTATCAGACCAAAATGGTGCAGTTAAAGGAGAATTCTGACACCTGCCTTTCTCAGTGAAGTCCTACATCTCCTCCAGTCCTCACCATAATGTGCTACTAAATAACCAGGAGAGACAGCCCACTGCACAGAGACCATGACAAGACAAGCGAGGGATCCGGGAAATCAGGAGAAAACAAGAGACGTGGGGCTAGGGTTGGCACCTGGCTGGTATTTTACCGGCCGGTAAAAATGATGGTTGATCACAATGTTATTAATAGGGAATTTAGATAAATATATAGGAAGGCCAGTATTTTTTTCCAGAAAAGGTGGCAACCCTACTTGGGGCTGGGAGCTTTCCCAGCAATTCAAAGAAGTAGAAGATCATCCTCCCAAAGACAGCTAAAGAGATTTGCAGGGTTACCAAGCAGAGAGCCTAAATAGAACCAAACAGGGTCGTACTCGTGGGCCCACAGTGTACTGGGGATCATTTAAGGTTTAAACAGAATTCACTGGCGTGAATTCTGTTTGATCCATTAATACAAGGTGGGACGCCGATTCCTCCATTGCTGTGCACCAGGGGTTATCACACTTGAAGGCCAGGGTGTGCGAGTGCAACTCGATTCCTCTCCGATCATTTAAGGTTGAGCAATCTTGCAGGTTTGCTGGGAGAAAGGGCTTGCTGAAGTGAAATGTCTCATTAGGGGTGGTGGTACATAAATGGCGTAGCGGGCAAAGTTTAAGCCATTCAGCGGCATGGACGCTTGCTAGAGTTAGGGGGACCTGCTCTTGTGCATAGATTAAAGTAGGAATGCACTGTATGTAAGGATTTGTGTTCATAGTTGTGGGGTAATAATCTAAAAAGCCTTTATTTGCACATGGCTTGAAGATCTACAACAACATTCTAACCCTAATACTCAACAACATTCTAACCCTAATACTCAATGTTAGTGTTGTTGTAGATCTTCAAGCCATGTGCAAATAAAGGCTTTTTAGATTATTATCCTGATTGGAGCTGTGTCTTATATTGGAATAATTGGTGAAGTCGGTTGGACAGTGGGCCACTGGACACGTGCACCGCCAGAAGCATAAAGAGGTTAATAAGTGGGTGAGTGCTGACTAAACAAACCATAGTTGTGGGGTGATTGGTTATAACTTGTGGAGTAGTTGGTCTATCCAGAGCAAACTTTGCCCAAGGCCAGTGGCTGCTGGGCTCCTGGCACGTTGTACAAACTGGACATTTTACAGAAGAAAAGAGATCTGAGCCAAGCAATGTGTATTTGTTATGTTTAATCAGACACAAAGGTTCCATGATGTTCTGTAGTATCCCAGCATGCATGACATCCTGGCAAAGAGCCCCTCCCCACCCCTTAACAGTGTCAGTTTTCATGGTTGAAGAAAGAATTACAGGCCACAGTCAGGGACGCCACGAGGATGACAAATTCTTGGAAGTCCACCTCGCCATCTCCGTTCTCGTCTAGCTCACTCATGATCTTGTCTACTGACATGGCATCTTTCTGGGTCTGGAGTGAAGCATCAGAAGAGTTTGTCACAATACCTCATCTGTCTTTTCTTTCTATTTGCCCTATTCCTCCACCCTCAATCCATTCCATAAGTGCTGCCCCTATCTGGTAGTCCCTGATTTGGCTACCTGTCCTACACAGACATCATCTAGTCAAATACAAACCACTCAATGTTGCACCATTAGTAACCTTCTCCCTGGATATGTCCTCCTCATCACCTGCTATTACTTCTTCACATTCCCACATCCAAAATTTCTTATGTGCACCACCTATCTTCTAAGAACCTCGAGGCCTTTAAACATTCACTTAAAACCCATCTTTCTATTCCAGTCTAAAAACTTGACCACCATCATAACACCATTGGTCTTCGTAAACTATTCTAAACCAACTACAATGTTCACTATACATCTGTTACTACTACAGTATCTTCACCTTCAGGAAATTTACAACCACACTGGCTACCTCAACATTATGTCCTACACCCCATCCTTTCCAACTGCACCAGGGAAGGACTAGCTAATAACCATGTAATTGACATTAGCACACTTTGGGTCTAGGACAGACTGACCCATAAATACATCTCTGAATTATTAGACATTCTTACCTCGAGATACTCTGCAAGCTCGTTCTGTATCAGGTCTCTCATTTCCCTTTTACTCAGTTTGCACTTGTCTCCTTCCCGTCCTGAATAGGTGTGGAAGACCGAGATCAGCGTGTCTATAGCCTGTACCAGTTTAGAACTCATGGCTGAAAGGATCGATCAAAGCTGGTGGGCAGAGTGCCAGTTGGAGAGATCCAGGGACTGAAAGTAAAGTGGAAAGCTTAGCTCTGGTTCCATGAGTTATGATGTGGACTTGAGTGAAGAGGAAATGTAGAAAGAGTAAAAATGCAATAGATAGGTAGAGATAGATAGGTAGAGATAGATAGGTAGAGATTGATACATAGGTAGAGATAGATAGGTAGAGATAGATAGGTAGAGATAGACCGGTAGAGATACATAGGTAGAGATAGATAGGTAGAGATAGGTTGGTAGAGATAGATATGTAGAGATAGGTTGGTAGAGATAGATAGGTAGAGATAGATTGGTAGAGATAGATAGGTAGAGATAGACAGGTAGAGATTCAGTAGATCGGTAGAGATATTAGGTAGAGATAGGTAGTTTGAGATAGTTAGATATAAATAGATAGATAGAGATAGATAGGTAGAGATAGATAGGTAGAGATAGCTAGGTAGAGATAGCTAGTTAAAGATAGATAGGTAGAGACAGATCAGTAGCGATACATAGGTAGAGATAGATATGTAGAGATAGATATGTAGACATAGGTAGGTAAAGATAGATCGGTAGAGATAGATCGGTAGAGATAGATCGGTAGAGATTAGAGATAGGTGGGTAAAGGTGGATCGGTAGATATAGATCGGTAGAGATACATAGGTAGAGATAGATCGGTAGAGATAGATAGGTAGAGATAGATCGGTAGAGATACATAGGTAGAGATACATGGGTAGAGATAGAGTGATAAAGATAGATAGGTAGAGATAGATAGAGATAGATAGCACACATGGAAGTGTCAGATTTTCACCCAAAATTCAAGGGGAAGGCCACAAGGATTAGAACTGGAATTTAGCCTTGTTGAATTCAACGTTCCCAAAACCCCAACTCACCGAATTTTTTACAGTTGCCCTCTTCCAACAACAGCTCTTGGGGGACTCAGCATAAATACTCTTGCCTAACCATTGCTTCCTACCAGACAGCCTATTTCTCCTCGTCATGGGATATCCATTACCTCCAACACAAAGAGACACAGGACTCTCCAATATCAATGCTCTATTTCCATCTCCCCATTGTGGACCTCCAGATCATCGCCATGGAGACTGCCGAAACCAGACTCCCAAGTGGAAGCTCATTAAAGGACTTTTCAGGATATATAGTGGAAGGCGTTGCCTGTAATCTAGCTAATTCCTACATCATATATGAGGGCACTTTTATCTCCCAGGTAATTCCATAGGGGGAAAAAAACCTTACAGATGGAGAACGGAGCTGATAATCAAAAATATATAACCTCAGCGATAGTGTTGCTCCTGTCACTAATGACTTTCCTTACACAAAGAAATCTCTCTTTGGCTGTTTTCCAGCTGGTGTTATAACACTGCAGCTTCTAGGCACAATAATTATACCACTCCTAAGCTCCCTGGGGCAAGCTCTCCCATTATACCGCTAGAGTATAAGCTCCTTGGGACAGGGTCTCCCATTATTCCACTAGAGTGTAAGCTCCTTGGGGTATGTCTCAGATTATACCACTAGAGTGTAATCTCCTTGGGGTATGTCTCAGATTATACCACTATAGTGTAAGACTCTATAATTATACCACTTCTAAGATCCCTGGGGCAAGCTCTCCCATTATACCACTAAAGTGTAAGCTCCCTGGGGCAGGCTCTCCCATTATACCGCTAGAGTATAAGCTCCTTGGGACAGGGTCTCCCATTATTCCACTAGAGTGTAAGATCCTTGGGGTATGTCTCAGATTATACTACTAGAGTGTAAGACTCTATAATTATACCACTCCTAAGCTCCCTGGGGCAAGCTCTCCCATTATACCACTAAAGTGTAAGCTCCCTGGGGCAGGCTCTCCCATTATACCACTAGAGTGTAAGCTCGTTGGGGAAAGCTCTCCCATTATACCACTAGAGTGTACTCTCCTTGTGGCAGGGTCTCCATTATACCACTGAGAGTCTAAGCTCCTTGGGACAGGGTCACCCATGATACCACTACAGTGTAAGATCCCTGTGGCAGGATCTCCCATTATAACAGCATAAGCCCCTAATGGCAGGGCATTATACCACTAGAGTGTAAGCTCTTTAGGGATGGGTCTCCCATTATACCACTAGAGCATAAGCTCCTTGGGTATGGGGTCTCCCATTAAGGCACTACATCATAAGCCCCTTGGGGCAGCATCTCCCATTATACCACTAGATTCGCATTATAGCAATAGAGCAGAAGCCTCATGGGGCAGGGTCTTGCATTTTACCACTAGAATGTAATTTCCTTGGGCCAGGGTCTCCCATTATACCTATAGAGTGTAAGCTCCCTGGGGCAGGCTCTCCCATTATACCCCAGAGTGTAAGCTCCTTTGGACAGGGTCTTCCATTTTACCACTAGAGTGTAAGCTCCTTGGGGCAGGCTCACCCACTATACCACTAGAAGGTAAGCTCCTTGGGTCAAGGTCTTCCATTATACCACTAGATTGTTAGCTCCTTGGGGCTGGATCTCCCATTATACCACTAGAGAATAAGCTCCTTGGGTATGGGGGGCTCCCATTATGGCACAACATCATAAGCCCCTTGGGGCAGCATCTCCCATTATACCACTACAGTGTAAGCTCCCTGGGACCGGTTCTCCCATTATACCACTAGAGTGTAAGCTCCTTGGGACTGGTTCTCCCATTATACCACTAGATTAGAGCATAAGCTCCTTGGGTATGGGGTCTCCCATTATGGCACTACAGCATAAGCACCTTGGGGCAGCATCTCCCATTATGCCGCTAGAAGGTAAGCTCCTTGGCACAGGGTCTTCCATTATACCACTAGATCAGTGATCCCCAACCAGTAGCTCATGTTGCTCTCCAATGCCTTGGATGTTGCTCCCAGTGGCCTCAAAGCAGGTGCCTAATTTGGAATTCCTGACTTGGAGGCAAGTTTTGGTTGTATAAAAATGGGTCTACTGCTATATAGAACCTCCTGTAGGCTGCCAGTCCAAATAGGTCCCACCAAATAGCCAATCACAGCCCATATTTGGCACCCCAGGAACATTTTGCATGCCTGTGTTGCTCCCCAACTCTTTTTATTTTGAATGTGGCTCACGGGTAAAAAAGATTGGGTACCCCTGCACTAGAGTATAAGCTTCTTGGGGCAGGGTCTCTCATTATACCACTAGAGTGTAAGCTCCTTTGGGCCAGATCTCCCATTATACCACTAGAGCATAAGCTCCTTGGGTATCGGTGCTCCCATTATGGCACTACATTATTAGCCCCTTGGGGCAGCATCTCCCATTATACCACTAGAGTGTAAGCTCCTTGGGGCAGGGTCTCCTATTATACAACTAGAGCGTAAGCTCCTTGGGGCCGGTTCTCCCATTATACCACTAGACTAGAGCATAAGCTCCTTGGGTATGGGGGCTCCCATTATGGCACTACATCATAAGCCCCTTGGGGCAGCATCTCCCGTTATTCCACTAGACTCACATTATTGCATTTTACCACTAGAGTGTAAGCTCCCGGGGGATGGGGTCTCCCATTATACCACTACAGTGTAAGCATCTCTGGGTAGGGTATCCTATTATACCATTAGATTGCAAGCACTTTGGTCTAGGATTTCCCTAGCTTATTGAGTGTGTGGATCATTCTGTAGAACCCTCAAGACTAACTTGCTTAGACAAATTCCTCCTCTTATAACACTACCGGTTTCCTCCAAAAAGGAATGTAAGCTCCTAGGTTAGTTACAGAGCTAAGGTGCGCTGCTTCCCCCTGCTGATCACTTAATGCTCCTGCTTCCTGGAAACTCCCAGCAATCACACCCCTCAACTCCCTGACACCACCCTCCAGCACAAAGGTCCCAAACAAACATCCCAGCCATGCCGGGAACATACTGGAGGACAAGGCCCCTTTGCTTCAGGATCAGCAGCCCCCAAGTGTTCTGGATTCTGGAATGAAGTTTGGGGGTGACTCTGGAACACACCCCGTCCTGCTCAGCCCTAAAGGAATCTGAATGGTTTATCTGTCCAGCCTCCTGGATAATATCACAGTATAATGGCAGCCTCCTCCCTCCAATGAGAGGCCATGATGAAATCAGAGAGCCAGTGACATCATCAGCCCCACTGAGGGGCCACGTGGGTTTATAAGGAACAGGGTGAGTTCTGTTTTCTCCCTTCCCAGAATGCACAGCTGGTTGATGGGTGGCACAGGGCTTCAGGGGGCGGGTTGGGGTGGGTGAATAGGGTGAGGAATGCTGGAAATGTTCCCATAGCTTGTTACAGTAAGTACCATTGTATTCACTTACTGGCTCATTCACTGCCTCCTGACCCGGGGGAACCTATATTCTGGGCACCTCTCCCTTCCTGGTACGAATCCCTAACCACAGCTGAATTCTATTGCGCGGCTATCAGGGGATGATGGGTATTGTAGTTCAAGCCATACAAATGATGCAGAAGAAGGAAGGGGGACAAAAACAAAGATCTTGCAAGAAAACGGGGTGCTCAACATAAAACACAGCCCCAATCCATATTATTGGCAGTTCACTTTAATTGGGTTGTAATAAAAAATTAGTGCCCCCCCTGCAAACTCATTTTAGACCCCAGTGTAATAGTGTATTACATTATACTGACTGACACCCCTCTATCTACTGCGCCTCTCTAGTTACACCCCCAAACCTTTATTATCACTAACAGGGGGGCTCAGCCCCTGACCAGTTTGTGGAGGAGATTTGGGGGTTCATTTTGGGGAGGGGTGCAGTCTCAGCAGTGGGAGGGAATGGGGACATGTTGCCAGGGGCTCAGGTCTCTGCTGGTGGAGACAAAAGGGGGGTGCCAACAAAGGAGGCAGTTTGGGTTTTGGGGAAGGGGCCAGAAAAGCAGCACTGTGAGTGGTGGGGCAGGAATTAGGGAGGGTCACACAGAGAACACAGAGGTGCTGTTCTACAGCCAGGCCCAAGGGGTGGGTCCCATACTCTGCTGACTATGTAAGTAGGGGGTCAGTAGTAAGGGGTCACTGCTTTCCTGGGACTCCTCACTGACAGTCATCTACACCGAGCTGGTAAGTTACCCACCTACATTACTGCAGATTGACTCCCTAATCTGTATTGCCTCCCTTCTCTCTCTGATTTACTGCCTCTCACCCCTTTACTTACTGCCCCTCTACTTACTACCTCTCACCCCTCTACTTACTGCCCCTCTACTTACTGCCTCTCACCCCTCTACTTACTGCCCCTCTACTTACTGCCTCTCACCCCTCTACTTACTGCCTCTCACCCCTCTACTTACTGCCCCTCTCCCCTCTACTTACTACCCCTCTCCCCCCTGACTTACTGCACCTCTACTTACTGCTACCTCTACCTCTACTTACTGCCCCTCTCCCCTCTACTTACTGCCTCTCACCCCTCTACTTACTGTCTCTCACCCCTCTACTTACTGCCCCTCTCCCCTCTACTTACTACCCCTCTCCCCACTGACTTACTGCCCCTCTACTTACTGCTACCTCTCCCCTTTACTTACTGCCCCTCTCCCCTCTACTTTCTGCCTCTCTCCCCTCTACTTACTGCCCCTCTCCCCTCCACTTACCTCCCCTCTCGCCTCCACTTACTGCCCCTCTCCCCTCCCCTTACTGTCCCTCTCCCCTCTACTTACTGCCCCTCTCCCTCTACTTACTGCCCCTCTCCCCTCCACTTACTGCCCCTCTCCCCTCTACTTACTGCCCCTCTCCCCTCCACTTACTGCCCCTCTCCCCTCTACTTACTGCCCCTCTCCCTCTACTTACTGCCCCTCTCCCCTCCACTTACTGCCCCTCTCCCTCTACTTACTGCCCCTCTCCCCTCCACTTACTGCCCCTCTCCCCTCTACTTACTGCCCCTCTCCCCTCCACTTACCTCCCCTCTCGCCTCCACTTACTGCCCCTCTCCCCTCCCCTTACTGTCCCTCTCCCTCTACTTACTGCCCCTCTCCCTCTACTTACTGCCCCTCTCCCCTCTACTTACTGCCCCTCTCCCCTCCACTTACTGCCCCTCTCCCCTCTACTTACTGCCCCTCTCCCCTCCACTTACTGTCCCTCTCCCCTCTACTTACTGCCCCTCTCCCCCCTGACTTACTGCCTCTCCCCTCCACTTACTGCTACCTCTCCCTCTACTCACTGCCCCCTCCCCTCTAGTTACTGCCCTTTTCCCCTCTACTAACTGCCCCTCTACTTACTGTCCCTCTCCCCTATACAGACTGCTACATCTCTCCTCCACTTACTACCCTTCTACAGACTGTTACCTCTCCCCTGTACTTGCTGCCTCCCCCTTCACCCATTGGCTTTCCCCTTAACTTACTGCTTCTCCCTCTCCACTTACTTTCTTTCCTGATGGCCAGTTCTCTCCCCTGACCCACATCCTTTCCTGCAGTTAAATTCCATAAAATGTTTTTCCTCCCCTCTCCCCCATATACTTCCTCTCCCCCGACTTACTACTTCTCCCCAATCCTCCTCACTTACTGCTTCTCCCCAATCCTCCTCACTTACTGCTTCTCCCCAATCCTCCTCACTTACTGCTTCTCCCCAATCCCCCTCACTTACTGCTTCTCCCCAATCCTCCTCACTTACTGCTTCTCCCCAATCCTCCTCACTTGCTGCTTCTCCCCAATGCTCCTCACTTACTGCTTCTCCCCAATCCTCCTCACTTACTGCTTCTCCCCAATCCTCCTCACTTACTGCTTCTCCCCAATCCCCTTCACTTACTGCTTCTCCCCAATCCTCCTCACTTACTACTTCTCCCCAATCCTCCTCACTTACTGCTTCTCCCCAATCCTCCTCACTTACTGCTTCTCCCCAATCCTCCTCACTTACTGCTTCTCCCCAATACCCTTCACTTACTGCTTCTCCCCAATCCTCCTCACTTACTGCTTCTCCCCAATCCTCCTCACTTACTGCTTCTCCCCAATCCTCCTCACTTACTGCTTCTCCCCAATCCTCCTCACTTACTGCTTCTCCCCAATCCTCCTCACTTACTGCTTCTCCCCAATCCTCCTCACTTACTGCTTCTCATGCAGGAAGGTCCCTCTCCCCAGTGAACCTTTCCCTCACCTGCACATTCCCTAACCTAGACCTTCTCCCCTATCACTCCCTCCCTCTCCTGCAGGCCAACTTTCTATTCTCTCTCCCATTTCTTATTTTCTCACTCTCTCTCTCTTCTTCAGGCAGGTCTCTCCCCTAACCCTGTTCTCTCTCCCCTTTTCTCCTGGCCTCAATCTCCCCCAGCTGAACCCCAGGCCCAATACTGATTTCTCTCTCTATTGCAGATAAGAAATGGCTGAGGGACAGAGCGAGGTGGAACAGGCCATTGTGACGTTAGTCTCGTGCTTCTATAAACACGCAGGGGAGGAGGGACAACAAGAGACACTTACCTCTGAGGAGTTCAACAAACTGTTAAATGAAGAGTTTCCTCAACTCACACAGGTAAGAGACCACAGCAGCGTAATTCCCTCACACTGCCACATGGGGGTGCCAGCAAGCACTGGCCTAATCATATATTTGTGGGTGTAGGGGACAAGCTCCCTACAGGGCTGGGGATAATGAAGGAGCCATGGCTAAAACAACATTTAAAATCTTAATGTTAAGGGATATGCCCATGTCAACCCAGGACCCCGATCTTGGAAAGTATTTTCGGTGATACCACAACTTTCAAAATATTTTAAAGGTTTGCAATATCAGTAGGATGGGGAAAGGACCACCATCAGTGGGGTAATAAGGGGGACTGGGCCATGTGGTAGAAGGGGCCTTCTGACTAAAAAGCATGTATAGAAAGGGTATTATACATGGAATTGGCCCTGTATTTATCTGCTGTGTGTTCTGGGTATTATACATGGAATTGGTCCTGTATTTATCTGCTGTGTGTTCTGGGTATTATACATGGAATTGGTCCTGTATTTATCTGCTGTGTGTTCTGGGTATTATACATGGAATTGGTCCTGTATTTATCTGCTGTGTGTTCTGGGGTATTATACATGGAATTGGTACTGTATTTATCTGCTGTGTGTTCTGGGTATTATACATGGAATTGGCACTGTATTTATCTGCTGTGGGTTCTGGGGTATTATACATGGAATTGGCCCTGTATTTATCTGCTGTGTGTTCTGGGGTATTATACATGGAATTGGTCCTGTATTTATCTGCTGTGTGTTCTGGGGTATTATACATGGAATTGGTCCTGTATTTATCTGCTGTGGGTTCTGGGTATTATACATGGAATCTGCCCTGTATTTATCTGCTGTGTGTTCTGGGGTATTATACATGGAATTGGCACTGTATTTATCTGCTGTGTGTTCTGGGGTATTATACATGGAATTGGCACTGTATTTATCTGCTGTGTGTTCTGGGTATTATACATGGAATTGGCCCTGTATTTATCTGCTGTGTGTTCTGGGGTATTATACATGGAATTGGCCCTGTATTTATCTGCTGTGTGTTCTGGGGTATTATACATGGAATTGACACTGTATTTATCTGCTGTGTGTTCTGGGGTATTATACATGGAATTGGCACTGTATTTATCTGCTGTGTGTTCTGGGGTATTATACATGGAATTGGCACTGTATTTATCTGCTGTGTGTTCTGGGGTATTATACATGGAATTGGCCCTGTATTTATCTGCTGTGTGTTCTGGGGTATTATACATGGAATTGGCACTGTATTTATCTGCTGTGTGTTCTGGGTATTATACATGGAATTGGCCCTGTATTTATCTGCTGTGTGTTCTGGGGTATTATACATGGAATTGGCCCTGTATTTATCTGCTGTGGGTTCTGGGGTATTATACATGGAATTGGCCCTGTATTTATCTGCTGTGTGTTCTGGGGTATTATACATGGAATTGGCACTGTATTTATCTGCTGTGTGTTCTGGGTATTATACATGGAATTGGCCCTGTATTTATCTGCTGTGTGTTCTGGGGTATTATACATGGAATTGGCCCTGTATTTATCTGCTGTGGGTTCTGGGGTATTATACATGGAATTGGTCCTGTATTTATCTGCTGTGTGTTCTGGGGTATTATACATGGAATTGACCCTGTATTTATCTGCTATGGGTTCTGGGGTATTATAAATAGAATTGGCCCTGTATTTATCTGCTGTGTGTTCTGGGGTATTATACATGGAATTGGCCCTGTATTTATCTGCTGTGTGTTCTGGGGTATTATACATGGAATTGTCACTGTATTTATCTGCTGTGGGTTCTGGGGTATTATAAATAGAATTGGCACTGTATTTATCTGCTGTGTGTTCTGGGGTATTATACATGGAATTGGCCCTGTATTTATCTGCTGTGTGTTCTGGGGTATTATACATGGAATTGGCACTGTATTTATCTGCTGTGTGTTCTGGGGTATTATACATGGAATTGACCCTGTATTTATCTGCTGTGGGTTCTGGGGTATTATAAATAGAATTGGCACTGTATTTATCTGCTGTGTGTTCTGGGGTATTATACATGGAATTGGCCCTGTATTTATCCTGCTGTGGGTTCTGGGTATTATACATGGAATTGGCCCTGTATTTATCTGCTGTGGGTTCTGGGGTATTATACATGGAATTGACACTGTATTTATCTGCTGTGTGTTCTGGGGTATTATACATGGAATTGGTCCTGTATTTATCTGCTGTGTGTTCTGGGGTATTATACATGGAATTGGTCCTGTATTTATCTGCTGTGTGTTCTGGGGTATTATACATGGAATTGACCCTGTATTTATCTGCTGTGGGTTCTGGGGTATTATACATGGAATTGGCCCTGTATTTATCCTGCTGTGTGTTCTGGGGTATTATACATGGAATTGGCACTGTATTTATCTGCTGTGTGTTCTGGGTATTATACATGGAATTGACCCTGTATTTATCTGCTGTGTGTTCTGGGGTATTATACATGGAATTGGCCCTGTATTTATCCTGCTGTGTGTTCTGGGTATTATAAATAGAATTGGCCCTGTATTTATCTGCTGTGTGTTCTGGGGTATTATACATGGAATTGGCCCTGTATTTATCTGCTGTGGGTTCTGGGTATTATACATGGAATTGGCCCTGTATTTATCCTGCTGTGTGTTCTGGGGTATTATACATGGAATTGGTCCTGTATTTATCTGCAGTGGGTTCTGGGTATTATACATGGAATTGGCCCTGTATTTATCTGCAGTGGGTTCTGGGTATTATACATGGAATTGGCCCTGTATTTATCTGCTGTGTGTTCTGGGGTATTATACATGGAATTGGCCCTGTATTTATCTGCAGTGGGTTCTGGGTATTATACATGGAATTGGCCCTGTATTTATCTGCAGTGGGTTCTGGGTATTATACATGGAATTGGCCCTGTATTTATCTGCTGTGGGTTCTGGGGTATTATACATGGAATTGGTCCTGTATTTATCTGCTGTGGGTTCTGGGGTATTATACATGGAATTGGCACTGTATTTATCTGCTGTGTGTTCTGGGGTATTATACATGGAATTGGCCCTGTATTTATCCTGCTGTGAGTTCTGGGGTATTATACATGGAATTGGCACTGTATTTATCCTGCTGTGTGTTCTGGGGTATTATACATGGAATTGGCCCTGTATTTATCTGCTGTGGGTTCTGGGGTATTATACATGGAATTGGCCCTGTATTTATCCTGCTGTGTGTTCTGGGTATTATACATGGAATTGGCACTGTATTTATCTGCTGTGTGTTCTGGGGTATTATACATGGAATTGGCCCTGTATTTATCCTGCTGTGTGTTCTGGGTATTATACATGGAATTGGCACTGTATTTATCTGCTGTGTGTTCTGGGGTATTATACATGGAATTGGCCCTGTATTTATCTGCTGTGTGTTCTGGGTATTATACATGGAATTGGCACTGTATTTATCTGCTGTGTGTTCTGGGGTATTATACATGGAATTGGCCCTGTATTTATCCTGCTGTGTGTTCTGGGTATTATACATGGAATTGGCACTGTATTTATCTGCTGTGTGTTCTGGGGTATTATACATGGAATTGCCCCTGTATTTATCTGCTGTGTGTTCTGGGGTATTATACATGGAATTGGCCCTGTATTTATCCTGCTGTGTGTTCTGGGTATTATACATGGAATTGGCACTGTATTTATCCTGCTGTGGGTTCTGGGGTATTATACATGGAATTGGCCCTGTATTTATCCTGCTGTGGGTTCTGGGGTATTATACATGGAATTGGCCCTGTATTTATCCTGCTGTGGGTTCTGGGGTATTATACATGGAATTGGCCCTGTATTTATCTGCTGTGTGTTCTGGGGTATTATACATGGAATTGGCCCTGTATTTATCCTGCTGTGGGTTCTGGGGTATTATACATGGAATGGGAGTTGCAGAGATATATGCTGGACATGTGTGTGTATAAATGTATTTCTAGACATATAATGGATTTGGGTTATTGTGTCCCTCAGGATGTACCTCTAGAGGAGAGGCTGAAGGAGCTGGACCTGAACAAGGACAACGAGCTGAACTTTAAGGAATACTGGAGGCTGATTGGAGAACTGGCCAAGGCAAAGCAGAAAGATCTGAAGGACAAGAAGAAATGAGCTGATTTTGGAGGAGACTGGGCAGGGGGTGGATGGGGCAAGTGACTGTTCTATTGAATAAAAACAAAGCAAAGTCAAACACGGATCCTTCTTTCTGGGGATAAATTGGCTAGAGAACGTGTAGCCGGTACTGATGCAATGGGGGGGGGGTACGTTTGCATGAGGTTTGGGCTGGACTTGGGTAAAGTACAACAGGCTGGGAGTAACTAAAGAAACTACACCTTTAAGTTAACTTTTAGTTATAGAATGACTAATTCTAAGCAATGTTTCAATGGGTTTTCATTATTTATTTGTTATAGTTTTGAATTATTTGCCTTCTTCTTCTGACCCTTTCCAAATTTCAAATGGGGGTCACTGACCCCATCAAAAAAAACAAATACTCTGTTAGGCTACAAATGTATTGTTATTGCTACTTTCTATTACTCTTCTTTCTATTCAGACCTCACCTATTCATATTCCTGTGTCTAACGTATATCAGTGCATGGTTGCTAGGGTAGTTTGTACCCTAGCAACCAGACTGCTGAAACTGTAAACTGAAGAGCTGCTGAATAAAAAGCTAAATAACTCAAAAACCACAAATAATAAAAAATGAAAACCAATTGCAAATTGTCTCAGAATATCCTTCTCTACATCATACTAACAGTTAATTTAAAGGTGAACCCCTTTAAACTTGTTAAAGGAACAGTAACACCAAAAAATAAAAGTGTTTTTAAGGTAATGAAAATATCATGTAGTGTTGCCCTGCACTGGTAAAACTGATGTGTTTGCTTCAGAAACACTACTATAGTTTATATAAACAAGCTGTTGTGTAGCCATGGGGGCAGCCATTCAAGCACAGGATACACAGTAGATAACAGATAGGTACTACTATAGTTTATATAAACAAGCTGCTGTGTAGCCATGGGGGCAGCCATTCAAGCATAGGATACACAGTAGATAACAGATAAGTACTACTATAGTTTATATAAACAAGCTGCTGTGTAGCCATGGGGGCAGCCATTCAAGCATAGGATACACAGTAGATAACAGATAAGTACTACTATAGTTTATATAAACAAGCTGCTGTGTAGCCATGGGGGCAACCATTCAAGCACAGGATACACAGTAGATAACAGATAAGTACTACTATAGTTTATATAAACAAGCTGCTGTGTAGCCATGGGGGGCAGCCATTCAAGCACAGGATACACAGTAGATAACAGATAAGTACTACTATAGTTTATATAAACAAGCTGCTGTGTAGCCATGGGGGCAACCATTCAAGCACAGGATACACAGTAGATAACAGATAAGTACTACTATAGTTTATATAAACAAGCTGCTGTGTAGCAATGGCAGAAATAGAAAAAAAGGCTATAAGGCACAGGTTAAATAGTGGATAACAGATAACACCATTATGTCCTAATCTGCTGTGTAACCTGAGCCTTTTCTCCTTTCAATAGCTGCCCCCATTGCTACTCCCTCTGCTGCTCACATTGGGGTATGACAGTTATTTTTAGTTTACTAGAAATGACATCAGGAATCAGGGAAATATTCTGTCTGTCCCCACCAACTGTCTCCATCCAGCACAAATGTCTCCAATAAATCCAGCCCTGGGCAGCCTGCCCCTCTGTATCCGCTATGTGCACTATCCACGCTCATTAGACTACACTGGTTTATAAGCTGCCATGTCCCATTAGCAATGCAAGAGAGATATTTCCTGTACTTCACATGGCAGTGGGTACTAATGGGTTAATCCCTGGTCACGTGACACGCAGGATATGATATACGTAGCAGTCAATAAATTTGAACATCCATAGGCAAATGTATATGCCCCAGAGTGTCTTAAATAGTGATCTTTCCTTTTCCCCTGGTTATGGGAAGTTCTAGTTAAGTGAATGAGCTGCAGAGGAATATCAGAGTGTCTGTGATGTATCTTGAATAATTCGGCATCTTGGGAGGAACCGGCATTATTGGAATCTCAGAGTCTGGTTGGAAAAGAACAACTAAATGAAGATTGTATTGCCTGATTACCTTCCAGCTCATGCAGTGTAATAGATTTGCCTATAATATGTAAGATAATTCACATCTCGTTAATAGAGGAGACCTTAACTGAAACATAGCTCTATATTCATCATCATCATCATCATCATTTATTTATATAGCGCCGACAAGATACGCAGTGATTTACCTTAGTTATAACAAACAGGGAATAAATGGAGGATAACAAACAAGGGTTACAGATACAATAGGATTAGAGGGGCCTACAAATTAGAGTTTACAAACTAAAGGTTAGGGTACAATTGAGACATTTGGATTTTCGAAACAATTTTGTGATTTACGATACAGCAATGATTGATTAATTAAGGTATTTTGAATAAGCCTGTTTAAACATACCATAACATAACTCAGCCTCCAGCCTTGTGCCTTTATATGGTCACAGAACAACCCCTCAGTGACTTCTAATATCCTTATCATTTACAGTAGGGGGTACATTATCCCTTATAATACATGAGTGATACTCAGAGTTCCCTGTATAACTCAGCCTGCAGCCTTGTGCCTTTATATGGTCATAGAACAACCCCTCGGTGACTTCTAATATCCTTATCATTTACAGTAGGGGGTAGATTATCCCTTTTAATACATGGTAATGTAGACCTTAATTGCACACACAATGAATTAGCCTCATTGTGTATATGAAAGGTTGTATTTATCTGAAAGGTGTAAGTGTTTACACTCAGTTCTGGAGGGCAAAATAAAGGTGAAGTCTCTTAAAGTGACAGTACAACAGTTTAAGTTCAGGTGGAAGCATTTTTGCTCCTGACATAAAGTCACAAAGTTCAGGGGATACATCAAAGCCTGTGGTGGATCATGTTCTATATTGGGAGCCATACGTATGCCCCTTCCACATCTTCCTTCCTTTCCTTATTTCTCCATGGTGCTCCCAGAATGCTTTGGGATCTTCTGCTGATGGCTTGGAATCAGACTGCCCAGGCCAGGAGGACTACTAGAGGCCCCGTTGACCTCCTACAGTTGTAGCTCAGAACAAACAGATAGAGGAGACCTGCTAATTGCTGAATAGAGCTGAAACCAGCAGGTCCTTATTAGCTTTGTCCTGTCCATACACAAGCAAATCAAGTGGGCAGATTATTGAGCAGT
Source organism: Xenopus petersii (assembly GCA_038501925.1). Classification (NCBI taxonomy): domain Eukaryota; kingdom Metazoa; phylum Chordata; class Amphibia; order Anura; family Pipidae; genus Xenopus; species Xenopus petersii. Next base: position 1,473,225 of record CM076687.1, read on the forward strand.
GTATGGGACCCTCCAACAGGCTTCCCCAATCCATACCTGGCCAAAAGTGATCCAGATGTCTATTGGGCAGGTTTAAAAATCCCATCGGATCACGGACCACTTCGGTTTGTTGATGCAGCCCCCGTTATGATCTGATCATTGAGTTAGCCTGATATCGTCCACCTCAATCTGGGCATATTTGGGAGAGATCCGCCAAACAGGCAAATCGAGCTATTTTGCCTCTGGGGGCGAGAGACTCTTCATACTTTTATACACCAGTGAGGGTGTCACTGATATCACTATTATGTCTGGTTGGGGTCATGTGAGTACCTGTATAACAGGTAAGAATACAATACGAATATTACCATTGGTTTCTGTTGCAGTTGCAATCTTTCTTCTTGCCACTATGTGGTGCCCTTCCTCTCCTACACTATAAACTATTGCTACTGTATGTACAGTAACTACAGAATGGAGCCCTTCCTAGAGTCCTTCATTCTACTCTCCCACCACCAGGGGGCTCCAGTATCAATCCCATGTCCAATCCACCAGTTTCATGTGATCTAGTTACACAGCCCAATAATTAAATAATACATAATGTATTGGCATTGCACATAGATACACAACTATGGAACCTACAGTCTAGCAATAATATATAATATTAGATATAATATAGATCCCATGCCAAGGCCACTCTGTATGGTGGGAGAACCCAACTCCTAGGCTACAAGTGTTTTGTTATTGCTACTTTTTATTACTCATCTTTCTATTCAGGCCTCTCCTATTCATATTCCAGACTCTCATTCAAATCACTGAATGGTTGCTAGGGTTGTTTGGACCCTAGCAACCAGTGTCTGAAATAGCAAACTGGAGAGCTGCTGATTAAAAGCTAAATAAGTCAAAAACCACAACTAATAAAAAATAAAAACCAATTGCACATTGTCTCCTTTAATTCAAGGATTTACTTTTCCAGCCATGTTGTGTATATTAGACATACACCTGTTTGTATTTGCACTTTGAAAAAGGCCAGGAATCTAGCCGGAACACTGGTCTCCACAATAAACACTTGTCTTCATTCATTTAAGGCCAGTGATGGGACAATCTGACCCGTTTCGCTTCACCAAAAATTTGTGAAATGGTGAAAATTTGCCGAAATGCATTGAAGTCTATGGGTGACAATTTTTGTTTTTTACGTGCGACAAATTCCAGGTCAATTCCTTGAAACGTGACAATTTTTTTCACCCATTAGAGTCTATAATCATCATTTTTGGCCAAGAGGGAAGAGGTGACGTGCTCCAATAGTCTTTACTCTCTGATACAATATTAATGGTGGTGTTTTAAATTCCTGTATTGTAGGATAAGCACTTTGCAATATACTGTATATTAAGACATCTAAAAAGTGTATTTTTGGAGATCAAAAGTAAGTGAAAATGAGATAGAGTGATGTACCCCATTAATTCTACTATGGAACTGCTGAAGGGAGCCGTCACCCCTCCATACTATAAAAATATCATCGAGGTACCACTACCAGGCTAGGCATTGCCTGGCAAAGTCCACATCGAGATATATAAACTGTTCTTCAAGCTTTGCCAGAAAGGCACTGGCATATGACGGGCGGCGTTAGACCCAATAGTGGCTCCACCGAGCTGGAGGTAGAAGTTGCCCCTAAAAGTGAAATAATTACAGCTCAATATAATCTCCAATGAATGTCAACTCACATGCATGTAACCCATCACGATGTGGGATGGATGCATATAAACTGGCCTCCCTTCTAAAACGGGTTGCTAAATGGATTACTAGCTCATGAGGAACTAGTTCCTTTCATAGTTTGTGGGACAGACCTGGTTAGAAAGTAAAGAAATCCATGTGCTCCACTGAGAACTATTGGCTGGTTCCCCAGGAGACAAGCACCAGACTGTAGAGGTTCCAGAGTAGGATGAAATCCCTGTGAACAAAATCACAATAACTGATTCCGTAAGTCCTTAATGTGATGAGCAGGAGATTTCCCCAATACTGCTCTTCTAGTTATGCCTGAAAGGATCATAGCTTTGCCTCTTAACCTTAACCCACATTTTAGAGGCTTCAGCCAGATGTACAGTAGCAGGTCGACATGTAGCCCTTAGTTTAACAGATGTATTTTCTTTTTTCTATTTTCATCTTCTCCATAACATCTATACATGAAACTACCTTCTACCTTCTGCTGTCAAAGCAGTTTTCCTTGCTAGATGTGTCATTGGAACATCAACTTGAGGAGGAGTCATCAGCTTCTCTATCTCATCCACTAAAGTGCTTGGCAATTAAGAAGTGCTTCCATTGGGATGTTTTCCTTCCTCCTCTACCTTTTGTGACGTGAGTGGAAAAAAACAATTGTTTTGAGTCAATTTAGCTGATAGATTGTCTGTGTTAATTGTCTTCTTACCTACTCCTGTCAACCACCAACAAATCATCCTCCTCTAGCTAATTACTACCTGCGTTTTGTTTTGGAATACACTTTTTCTATTCTTTGTAAACAATTATGCCCATGTCCAATTGTTCCTCCAGCCCTTCCAACTGCACAACAACATATGATACTCAGTTATACGTTTATCTACTATTATCTTTCTCTTTTAATGGCCCTTGAGATGCTAGAGCCCTGTGCCCTCTATGTCCCAACCTATCACTAATAGGGGAAATCCCCAGAATTTAAAATTATTGTGATAGATTGATGACTGATCCAAGAGGTGCTTTTGTATTGAATCAGCTGGGATTTAAGGTATAGTGGCCCTTCAAACTGTCCCCTGTTTTCCAAGATGATTATTAGACAAAGAAGCACATCCATACCTGAACTTGTTCTACTGGTGCTCATGGTCCTGTCAGACAAAGTCATTAGCCCTGTGGCTAATAAATAATGGCCAATTGCAGGTGTAGATTAACTAAAATATGTTAAGCTCATCTTTGGGTGTTGCTAGACCTCTGACCTCCCCAAGTCCTTGAGGGTGTGCAAGAATCTCTATATCCAGTAGATACCCGACCACTGGAAGTACCAATCAGTAGGTGTGTATTCATCAAGGGTTATCATGGAACAAATTGGTCTTGAGGGTGCCTCACCTAAGAATATTACAGACAGGGTGGGACTAATTAATGAAAAAGAAGCAATGGTTGAGTCTGGCTTATCACCAATTATCCAGCTTAATGGAAGAAGGTCTCATAATTACCATGGAAAGGAAGATGGCTTTGTTGGCTCTATGAAGTTCATTGTACCCTCGTGATGTTCATTTAAAATTTAATCAACAGCCTTCCATTGTAGCCTTCCCTCAAACTGACATTTACAAAACAGTTTCTACAGTTTTCAATATACTTAAAAACATTTTCTGCTTTCTAATTGCAACCCATGACTCAACGAGTTCATTATAAGCTTGAAATGCCCTTCAGCACCGCACTACAAAGTTTCCGTAGGATTAGCAGCATGAATCATGGAGAGATAGTAATATGTGTGATAACTATGACCAGTGCATGTGACTTGTTATTGCAGTAGAAAGCAGAACATCATATCTCCACCGAGTAACAATACTGGTCACCCCATTGTCCTGTTGTTAATCAACCACAAATTTGACCAAGCCTAATTGACCAAATGCTTCAAGCATAAGCTAAGCATCCAGGGCTTTAGTTCTCTAGTGGATGTTTTGAGTTCAAACCCAACTACAGTCCCCAACACGTGGTTATAACCTTATTGTAGATTTATGAAACATTACCACCTTCATCATTCTTCCATAATTCCATTAGTATTTACAATAGATTGGTTTTGAGTTCAAATCACTATATCGTTAGTCATCAATATCTCCCTAATGCTGAGCCCTCATCCACTGCTTTGGAAATCCCTAGGATGAGCAGCAGAACCAGCAAGGACACCCAAAGAAAGGCCTATGGTGTAATTCCCCCCATGCTTGACAACTACCCCTGCTCAGCAGGTCTGCCTAGTCTTCCCATCTCCCCACACCTCCGCTCTCAGCAACTGTCTCTTAGCCTCTATGTCTTCCTCCCATGCCCCAGGCATGTTCATTTTATGTCTACCACTAGTTCAGCCCTGATTATCAGTCCCACATCCCCTAAATCTATTTTATGAATACAATACTATCCTCAACTTACTTACAATACTATCCTCAACTAGTTCTACTGATTTACACTCAAGAGTGTAATTTTATGTTAGTGCTAGGGAAAGTGTGAGTTGTGAAAAAAGCTGCTCCTTTAAAGGTTGGGCATTTGTTTATTTTAGGCTTCTCATGAGGAACCCCAAATAGCACAGAAAAAAAACAAGCCCCTGTCTGGCATCTGGTATGTGCACGCTATTCTTCATAATCTTTTGTACCTCCACACCCAAACTTGTTCTACTGGTGCTCATGGTCCTGTCAGACAAAGCCATTAGCCTCACGGCTACTAAATACCAGCCAATTGCAGGTGTAGATTAACTAAAATATGTTAAGCCCAACTTTGGGTGTGGTTGACCTTCCCAAATACTTGAGGGTGTGCAAGAATCTCTATATCTAGTAGATACCCCGACCACTGGAAGTACCAATCAGTAGGTGTGTTTTCATTGAGGGTTACCAATTGGTCTTGACGGTGCCTCACCTAAGAATGTTACAGACAGGGTGGGACTGATTAATGAAAAACAAGCAAAGGTTGGATCTGGCTTATCACCAATTACTCAGATTAATGGAAGAAAGTCTCATAATTATCATGGAAAGGAAGATGGCTTTGTTGGCTCTATGGAGTTCATTGTACCCTCATAATGTTCATTTAACCAACAGCCTTCCATTGTAGCCCTCCCTCAAACTGGCATTTACAACTAACATTGACATTTAGAGTTTTCAAGATACTTCTAAAACATTTTCTGCTTTCTAATTGCAACCCATGACCCAACGAGTTCCTTATTAGCTTATAAACCTTGAAATGTCCTTCAGCGCCGCACTACAATGTTTCAGTAGGATTAGCAGCATGAATCGTGGAGAGACAGTAAAACGTGTGATAACTATGACCAGTGCATGTGACATGTTATTGCAGTAGAAAGCAGAAGATCACATCTCCACCTGAGGGACAATACTGGTCACCACATTTTAATCAACCACAAATTTGACCAAGCCCAATTGACCAAATGCTCCAAGCATAAGCTAAGCATCCAGGGCTTTAGTTCTCTAGTGGATGTTTTGAGTTCAAACCCAACTTTACAGTCCCCAACATGTGCTCATAACCTGATTCTAGATTTTTGAAACATTGCCACCTTAATCATTCTTCCATAATTAAATTAGTATCTACAATAGATTTGTGTTGAGTTCAAATCACTATAGTCAGTCATCAATATCTCCCTATTGTTGAACATTCATCCACTGCTTTGGAAACCCCTAGGATGAGCAGCAGAACCAGCAAGGACACCTAAAGAAAGGCCTATGGCTAATTCCCCCCATGCATGACAACTACCCCTGCTCAGCAAGTCTGCCTAGTCTCCCCACACCTCTCAGCAACTCTCCCTTGGCTTCTATGTCTTCCTCCCATGCCCTAAGCATGTGCCTTTTATGTCTACCACTAGTTCAGCCCTGATAAGCAATCCCACATTCCCCTAAATCTATTTTATGAATACAATACTATCCTCAACTTGTAACTTCAGACCAGCAAGCCTGACAGTGTAGCAAGGGGGCAGCCAAGATCTTGAAACTAATACTACTGACTTACACTCAAGAATGTAACCTTATGTTAGATCTATATGAAATGACTTACACAGCAGAAAACAAATATAGAAATGAATATACCTGTATACAGAATCAATCTCTCTCTCTTATTATTGGTAATCCTTCTACTGTATAGCAGTCTCCATTACGGCCTCTATTTGCTCTGGTTTCCGGGTGAACCTGCCCATGAATGATATTTCCCAACTTTCTCTGTTGTCATTTTTGCAGCTACTGGATATGCTGAGATATAACAGCCCCGCGGAAGGGCAATTAATCTCATTGTGCCCAAATGAGAAGGGTAAAGTTTAAAAAAAAAGGATTGTGAGTTGTTGCCTTGAAGTCAGAAGCAGAAAGACAATGTTGAACTTGGCCAGGCAGCTGGTTCAGGGGAGAAAGCAAACAGGACCCAGACTGGCAGACTCTGTATCCAGGGGGAAGGGAGGTGCTACAGGTTGTTCCCTCTAAGGTGCAGTCTCTTCCCAAATTAATATTTTATAACAATTTATATGATCCGATTGACTCAGTCTCAGTTTGATGAACATCTATTGGGATTATATATAGATTCAACTCAACGACACCTCTTCTTTAATATTTGTATGTCTTACTAATAAATATCGGGGTGGGGAATGTTGGGGGGGGGATACACCTAATGTGAGGCACATAGTTAGTGTACCTTTAAACAAGGGATTGTGGGTAAGCACTGGAATGAATAAAAATGAGTAAAAATTATAGATATTTGTAAGTAGTTGGGGGGGGAGGGTTAAACCATAGAGAATCTGCCCCGGGCAGGAGGTTCGTTGCTTTGTGCCGTAAGGGAGGGAGTGGGTTGCAGAATCGTCAACTGTCGGTAAGTGACTCATATGGTTGAGAAATATCTGCTCCAGGCTAACGGCACAGAGGTTCCACGTAGGTGTAGCCACAGGGGCATCAGAATCCATGTACCTACTGCCTACTCAAGGCAAAGCCCTGCACTGAGCATTTCTTATAAGCATATGGGCACCATGTATGGGTATTTGTGGCACTATACTAATGGCTTGGCCATCACCTGCTCTAAACCAGCCCATTGGACATGCCCTTCCCTTTGTGTTTTGTGTGACTCATAGAGAGGGACCTATTCTCCAAAACTTGTCCTCCTCCCTGTCCCTTTCATTGGGGCTCAATGGACGCCAATGTTGGGCGAGTCACAAGCCCAGACCAAATTCTCCTCAGCCCCCCTGCTGATCACTGGGAGGTGTCTTCTCCTTCCTCCAAACTATGAGACTTCTTCATTTGCTTCTTTTCATCAGCCCACGGAAAGGGAAGAGGAACAATGGCTGATATTTGCCTACTGCGTGTTACTGCGACAGACAGTGGTTGCTGCCACGCCCAGCAGAAAGCTGTATTTGTTTGTCTTATGCTGCATTGCTGGTTCTGACTCTGGAAACAATAGAGCAAAAGTAAAATCCAGGGACTGGCCTGTAGTCAGGAAGGAATTTTTCCCCCTCTGAGGCAAATTGGCGTGGATCAACTGACAGTTAGGCAGGTTATATAAAGACTTAAGGTTGAACTTGATGGACGTGTGTCTTTTTTCAATCTCATTACTATGTTACTATGTTTGATCTACTCCAGCCAGCACTGATATTGCCACAATGCCTTGCATGTGTCTATCAGCTGGCATCTGCTACATTGTTTGAATAGTCAGAACCAGCAGTGCATAGGCTATTAGCAACTAGACAGATACTACCAATTTGCTTTTGCACAAGCCTTTAATTACAGAGCAAAGAGTTAAGGTTTGACGCACGGAGCAATACACACCCCCAGGATGGGGGGGGGCTGTTTGGGGTTAAGCGCTGGATGGTTATTGGGTGAGTCACTGGGCGTTGGCTGGAGACTGTAAGAATCACAGTTGTGTTCCCAGCAGCTCAGTCTCCAGCAATGGAACAGAGTTCTGTACTGGAGGCCAATTAGGGCCCCATACTTGGCCCTCACCCAATCAGTGTGCAGCTTATACCTTACATCAGGGATATCCCTGGCCTGTTATTGGACAACATCTCCCAGCATCCCCTGACATTAGAGATACCACATGGGAGCACCCCCCTTCAGTTCTGTTCCCACAGTTTTTTTTTTTTTTTTAAAACAGATATGGGGCTAATTATAAGAGATGCACCAAATCACGGAGCTCTCATGAAGGTGCAGAAAAACATTTGTGATTTCCTTGATTGCGTGAACTAAAGTCTGTGATTTTAGGGGTTCGGTCAGGCACTTGGAGTCGGCCAAATCCACATCCTACTGATAAAGTCTCGGCCGAGTGCTGAAGCAAATCCAGGATTTGGTACATCCCTTCGAATGATAAGATTTAAACAAAGAACTGGGCACGTTGCATAAAGTCTCCCTATATTATATAATATTAACATAACTGCCATATCACTGGGGAGCTTTTCATTGGAGCAGCCTCTTGCATATATAATTAAGTCTGGGCCCTCGCCCTGCTATGGCACATGCAGTAGGAGATGTGTCCCCTTTAAACCCACTGTCCCCACTGAGTTCTGTCTCTGCCCCTGGCCCTGACCCCTGATGCTCCTGAGCTCTGCATATACACCTATACCTACCCTGCTCTGCATATACACCTATACCTACCCTGCTCTGCATATACACAGATACCCACCCTGCTCTGCATATACACAGATACCCACGGTGCTCTGCATATACACAGATACCCACTCTGCTCTGCATATCCACAGATACCCAAGGTGCTCTGCATATACACAGATACCCCCTCTGCTCTGCATATACACCTATACCTACCCTGCTCTGCATATACACCTATACCTACCCTGCTCTGCATATACACCTATACCTACCCTGCTCTGCATATACACCTATACGTACCCTGCTCTGCATATACACCTATACCTACCCTGCTCTGCATATACACAGATACCCAAGGTGCTCTGCATATACACCTATACCTACCCTGCTCTGCATATACACAGATACCCACCCTGCTCTGCATATACACCTATACCTACCCTGCTCTGCATATACACAGATACCCAAGGTGCTCTGCATATACACAGATAGCCACCCTGCTCTGCATATACACAGATACCCACCCTGCTCTGCATATACACAGATACCCAAGGTGCTCTGCATATACACAGATACCCACTCTGCTCTGCATATACACAGATACCCACTCTGCTCTGCATATACACAGATACCCACTCTGCTCTGCATATACACAGATACCCACCCTGCTCTGCATATACACAGATACCCACTCTGCTCTGCATATACACAGATACCCACTCTGCTCTGCATATACACAGATACCCACTCTGCTCTGCATATACACAGATACCCACCCTGCTCTGCATATACACAGATACCCACTCTGCTCTGCATATACACAGATAAAGCATCTCTGGAAGCTAAAGTGAGTTGATCTTGATTGGGAGTGTCCCTTCTGTGCTGACAATTCTGCACTGATCTAGAAAGGGTTAAGCTCAGCAGAGCTCAGACAGATGCAGGTGCTGTATGTCCATCAGGGATTGGCCGTCACATTACTCCAGGCCCTGTAGCAACTAATAAGGTGCTGACAGCCACTTACCTACCCCACTCCCTTGTCTATAGGAGGGACAGACGCCTTTGCTCTCTATATAAACTCTGCTTCTCCCTGTCACAGAACTGCTGTTTGTTTCTCTGTCTCTTACCTGTGTGGTCTCTTAGACTAGGTAAGTGGTTTCTACTTCTGCCTTTCCTTACTGGAGCCCTCTATCAGCCTGGTACCTTCTCTATAGCTTCTGCCTCAGCCTGGCATCTTACTCTGGGCCTGGCACCTTCTTCCATAGCTCATCCCTAGGTGTGGCACCACCAACACATTTATTGGTAACACTAGATAGGTACCTAATATATAGAGACAAGAGGAAAGTGTTGGAAGGGTTACTGTCTGCTCTCATTTCCCTACAGAAATAGGGATTGGTAACACTAGATAGGTACCTAATATATAGAGACAAGAGGAAAGTATTGGAAGGGTTACTGTCTGCTCTCTCTCATTTCCCTACAGAAATAGGGATTGGTAACACTAGATAGGTACCTAATATATAGAGACAAGAGGAAAGTGTTGGAAGGGTTACTGTCTGCTCTGCACTCAGTTTGGATGTAGATTAGATAATTTTATTGGCTTTTCCTTGGCCCTCTGTGCTTCTATAGGGCCCAAAGTACAAGGCTCTGACACAATGTTCCCATGGGAATGACAGACCCCTTTTCTCATCACCAGGAATCATGGCTGCAAATCTGGAACAACAGATCATCCAACTGATTGCTACTTTCAAAAAGTACGCCGGCAAGGACGGAGACAGCTCCAGCCTGAACCAGGCTGAACTGACTGAAATGGCCATGAAGGAATTCCCCTCTCTGTGTGTAAGTACATTGACTGTCACTGACACATGCGGCATCTCCCTCTCAGTATCCTACATGTGCACGGGGGCTATCTGAGCTTTTGCCACTCTTAGTGATTGTATTAATATGTCTGTAGGATATCTAACCCCACCTCAATCCCTTTGACAAACCCCCCCCCCTCAAAAAAATACAGAAATACAGAAAAGGAATGTTTTTGGCACACAATAAGCTATACCCTCATACTGTACTGTCTAAGGGAATCAATATGGCACCTCCTCCTCCCATATGTATAAATACAAATATACAGAGAAGGAATGTTCTGGGCACACAATAAGCTATACCCTCATACTGTACTGTCTAAGGGAATCAATATGGCACCTCCTCCTCCCATATGTATAAATACAAATATACAGAGAAGGAATGTTCTGGGCACACAATAAGCTATACCCTCATACTATACTGTCTAAGGGAATCAATATGGCACCTCCTCCTCCCATATGTATAAATACAAATATACAGAGAAGGAATGTTCTGGGCACACAATAAGCTATACCCTCATACTGTACTGTCTAAGGGAATCAATATGGCACCTCCTCCCATATGTATAAATACAAATATACAGAGAAGGAATGTTCTGGGCACACAATAAGCTATACCCTCATACTGTACTATCTAAGGGAATCAATATGGCACCTCCTCCCATATGTATAAATACAAATATACAGAGAAGGAATGTTCTGGGCACACAATAAGCTATACCCTCATACTGTACTGTCTAAGGGAATCAATATGGCACCTCCTCCTCCCATATGTATAAATACAAATATACAGAGAAGGAATGTTCTGGGCACACAATAAGCTATACCCTCATACTGTACTGTCTAAGGGAATCAATATGGCACCTCCTCCTCCCATATGTATAAATACAAATATACAGAGAAGGAATGTTCTGGGCACACAATAAGCTATACCCTCATACTATACTGTCTAAGGGAATCAATATGGCACCTCCCTCCTCCCATATGTATAAATACAAATATACAGAGAAGGAATGTTCTGGGCACACTCTTAGCTAATAATAATGTGATTGGTTACTATACTGGGGAATATGATGTCCATGTTAGTTGTTAATGCAGAGTCTCTCTGGCCAACAGAAAAATGCAAAGAAAGACGAAATTCTGAAGGGGGTCTTCGGCAAGATGGACATGGATGGGGACAAGAAAGTCACCTTTGATGAATTCGCAATGTTCTTCTGTTTCATTGCCATCGCCCTAGAGGGGAATTTGATCAAGTGAATATTGTTGTAGATTTGCTCTACGTGTGATGTCAATAAAACTGTCACTTTGTATTCTGCTGTCACTTTGTTTTTCTTTGCACAATGAAAGTGAAACCAGTGATGTAGTGGAAATAGTTCTGTGGTGGGACAAGTAGGTAAGTCCTCTCAAATGAACCCCAACGTGATGGTTCCCTTGATGTCACGGAGGGTTGGAAGAAGTAGGGGCTGCTCCATATTACTGGGTCTTTGCCTGGGTCTGATACTTGCCATGGTGGCCTCAGCTATAAAAGGCAAGTGGTTGTCAGTAAAAGGATCTTAATGTCACGTCCTAAACCATACAAAGGTCCTCCAGGACTTAAGGGGAGAGGCCCATTTCAAAAGAACTTATGAATTGCTCTACTGAGTAGTATATTTTAGCTCCTGTAGCCAATAGGAAACAAAAACACAGAACTACAAACACTGAGTGAGTCACAGTCCTGGTGTGATGCTGCATTGGGGTGACCTAGTCCTGTACAATGTTGGTGCAGCCTCCTGCTCCAGGTTCCTACACATGAAGCAGATCTTGCCATGTAAGGGAAAAGGTGATGTCTGAGGAATGTCTTCTACTCAACAGCCCCAAAGGCCACTCATTATAATGACTAGAGCTTGATCTCCTTTACATTTCATTTGTAATGTTGTCTCTTTGTAAGGAACCCTGTGGTTGGGTTTCATCATCTGCAGAAGGAGGTGGGAATGTTCTAGAATCCTGCTGGTTTTATGGCTCCATGTCCTTGAATTCATTGTAGCAGCTGCTCATGCCAAGATGGTGGTCTCTGATTCCAAGACCAGGAGTCACCTCAAGCAATATGGAATCCTTCAACAATGGTCAACACTAACTACCTGTCCTATGACTCAAAGAATAAGAAGGTTAAATAACCATTTAGAATATATTTCATTACAAGATAATTACAGGTATTGCTATTGATTTCCATTTCTAGAAAGTCCATTTTTTTGTCAACTGAGTGAGACAAAAATTTGTATCTAGTCTGGGATAAGGAATGGTTTGCTCATTCACCAAAAATAGTGAAATCTCCTTTCCTCCCCACCAATGAATCACTCATCCCCCTCTCTTGGTAGGGAATCCCATAACCTGACTGTCCTTACAGTAAAGAACCCCTTCCTATGCTGATGGTGAGATCTCCTTTCCTCCCCAACAATGAATCACTCATTCCCCTCTCTTGGTAGGGAATCCCATAACCTGACTGTCCTTACAGTAAAGAACCCCTTCCTATGCTGATGGTGAAATCTCCTTTCCTCCCCACCAATGAATCACTCATTCCCCCTCTCTTGGTAGGGAATCCCATAACCTGACTGTCCTTACAGTAAAGAACCCCTTCCTATGCTGATGGTGAAATCTCCTTTCCTCCCCACCAATGAATCAATCATTCCCCTCTCTTGGTAGGGAATCCCATAACCTGACTGCCCTTACAGTAAAGAATCCCTTCCTATGCTGATGGTGAGATCTCCTTTCATCCCCACCAATGAATCACTCATTCCCCCTCTCTTGGTAGGGAATCCGATAACCTGACTGTCCTTTCAGTAAAGAACCCCTTCCTATACTGATGGTGAGATCTCCTTTCCTCCCCACCAATGAATCACTCATCCCCCCTCTCTTGGTAGGGAATCCCATAACCTGACTGCCCTTACAGTAAAGAACCCCTTCCTATACTGATGGTGAGATCTCCTTTCCTCCCACCAATGAATCACTCATTCCCCCTCTCTTGGTAGGGAATCCCATAACCTGACTGTCCTTACAGTAAAGAACCCCTTCCTATGCTGATGGTGAGATCTCCTTTCCTCCCCACCAATGAATCACTCATTCCCCCTCTCTTGGTAGGGAATCCCATAACCTGACTGCCCTTACAGTAAAGAACCCCTTCCTATACTGATGGTGAGATCTCCTTTCCTCCCCACCAATGAATCACTCATTCCCCCTCTCTTGGTAGGGAATCCCATAACCTGACTGTCCTTACAGTAAAGAACCCCTTCCTATGCTGATGGTGAGATCTCCTTTCCTCCCCACCAATGAATCACTCATTCCCCTCTCTTGGTAGGGAATCCCATAACCTGACTGTCCTTACAGTAAGGATACTCGGGGTGTATGTGTATGGGAGGAGATAAAGGAACAGAAGGAAAGCATCAGCAGGAGGGTCAGAAGTGACTTTTATTGACATTTCATACAAAATTTGATCTGATTTACTTGCAATGAAACATCATTTCCCCCAGAGAGATGGCGATGTAACAGTAGAACAAGGCAAATTCCTTGAAGGTGACTTTGTTGTCCCCATCCATGTCCATCTGTGCAAACACCTTCTTCATAATGTCGTCCTTCTGATCACTTTGCTTTTGAGGAGAAAAAGACACTGTGTCATGGAAAGGATAGAGGGGCACCATCCCAATTATATCTTTTGTGTGATACCCCAGAGCACAAAGCGAAATCCCATGGAATAAGCAATGTATTATATATATAATAAACTACTTATTCCATGTGATTTCACTTCATACCAGTATAATGTAAGGACAAGTCTGGCCACCCACGCTGCACCCCAGGATTTAGGGAGCCCAGGTACTTACACACAGGGTGGGGAACTCCTTCATGGCCAACTTCCGCAGCTCCTCCTGGTTTAGGACGCAGTCATCACCGGCGTATTTTTTGTAAGTCTCAACCAGGTCAAAGATGGATTTTTCTAGAGTGGATTTTGGGCTGTTGGCCATGACTTACTGAGAAGAGAATGGGGATCTGTTATTCTCATACATTTTGCTTGCGAAAAACATGTTCATGATGTTTGATGCTTGTTGTGTGAGTGAAAGTCTTCCAAAGTCAAGGAGGGACCCAGAAACCCAAATATACCTTGATGGATCCTGATTGACTGAGTAGCCCATCCTAGGGCCTAAATGACCTGTTTCATTCCTTTCCTCTTGATACATCACATACAAAGCTCATATTTTCATTTCCAGCAATATTTTTATAAAATACAGCTACGTGCTAAAGTAACTGAGGAACCTGATAACCAACACTCAGCTAGAAAAGGAAATTTCTATATCAATGGTTATTAAGTTTATGAAAAATGTAAGTTACCTAAGAGTTAACTGTGCCAAGGAAAACCTTTCTGCCCAGATACAAAGCTATCCTTGGGCAGATAGAGTGCCAGTCTTAGACCCGCTTGGAGAGAGATAGAGTACCAGTCCTAGATCGGGCTCGGAGGGATAGAGTACTAGTCTTAGACCAGGCATGGAGAGAAATAGAGTGCAAGCCTTAGATCAGGCTTGGAGAGAAATAGAGTGCAAGTCTTAGATCAGGCTTGGACAAATAGAGTACCAGTCTTAAACCAGACTTGGACATATTAATAGTTAACAAAGGTTAACAACCCCTTTAAATAGACAAACTGACAGGCTTAGACTGAGTGCTCAGTGCTAGACTTAGAGAGAGTGTCAAGCTTAAACAGAGTGCCAGGCTGATACAGAGTACCAGGCTTAGTCAGAGTGCCAGGCTTAGAGAGAGAGTGTCAGGCTTAGACAGAGTGCCAGGCATAGACAGAGTGCCAGGCTTAGAGAGAGAGTGTCAGGCTTAGACAGAGTGCCAGGCTTAGAGAGAGTGCCAGGCATAGACAGAGTGCCAGGCTTAGAGAGAGAGTGTCAGGCTTAGACAGAGTGCCAGGCTTAGAGAGAGTGCCAGGCATAGACAGAGTGCCAGGCTTAGAGAGAGAGTGCCAGGCTTAGAGAGAGTGCCACGTATAGACAGAGTGCCAGGCTGATACAGATAGAGTAAGAACAATGCAGGACCTCGCACGCCCTACGAAATCAAAGAGACGCCTGTTGCACAAGGGTAGAGGCTCGGGCACCTCACAGAAAGATACAGCAAGAAAAAATCCGATTCCACACAGGACTGCGGGAAATCTTCACATTTTAATTTCAAAGCGGAGTGCAATGCAACGTTACGGGGAGAAAAACCCCTTTGTCAAGCTTACTTGACTCTCTCTCCTGTGTGCCATCGGATTTTTTCTTGCTGTATCTTACAGATAGAGTGCCAGGCTTAGAGAGTGCCAGGCTTATAGAGTGTGCCAGACTTAGAGAGTATGTCAGGCTTAGACAGAGTGCTAGGCTGATACAGATAGAGTGTCAGGATCATACAGAGAGAGTGCCAGGCTTATAGAGTGTACCAGGCTCATAAGGAAGAAGTAGCAGCTACTTACACAGACTGGATCAGGGGAGGAATGTTATGAAGAAGTTGCAGAAATGGTCAGTGAGAGGGAGCGATGCCACTTATAAAGTGCAATGGATCTGCCCCCCTTTGGGTGCTGAGAGGCCACGTTATTGGGTGGCACAGTCTCACTGCCTCCCCTGTGTTACTGGGGGGCTGGTTAATGATATGCAAATACCAGACACTCCCAACCAATCCCGTGACTCATCTTACCCTCAGGCTTAACTCTTTCCCAACTCAGTGGAGAAATGTCCTGACACAAGGGCCCCACCCCAAACGGATCTTCATATTCTGATGCCTCTGCCAAGGAAAGTAGTGTTACCCCCCGACACAAATTTTACCAGCCCTCCCTGGATATTCTCTGTGTGTCTGGATTATACATTGGCACTTGTATTTCATTTCATTTGCCCCCCGTGTTTACAGTTTATTGTAATGTACAGTATAGGTGTGCCCCCCAGCTGTTACCCTCTATAAATACCCATGGCATGAATAAGAAAAGAAAATGAAACCAAATTCACTTCCCAACTTCCAAGTCGCTGTTTGCAGAGGAGAAGGTGGTGAAGTCACAGAGAACAGTGAGCCGTTCCTTATCTCAAAGGCTGCAGCTTAGGGTTTGTTTATACAGAGCTCCTTATGAATGCTGCAGCTTTTACCCCTGGTGCTCATGGGTGTCTAGTTGTACCACTGCTCAGGGAGAAGGGTGATGGGAGACCACTACTAACACACAGCTGATTTGGGGGCAGGACACCCCTCTCATTCTTAACTGACAACAATGGGTACGGCAATGGGAACAGTATATTTCTGGAGATGTCCCTATGCTCCTCAACCCAAGCAAAGTTCAAAGAGTCACCCTCACACTGTAGCACCCAGTTTGTCCATTGCAATGGTGGGTGTTGCCTGGGTGAGGTGCTCACGCTTAGGGCATTGCTATAGTGAAAGGACTGGTATCTGATGGGCTTTATGGGAGCCGCATGGACAAAATGAAAGAACTAGATGAGTCTTTGTTCCAAGATTTAGGACCTTTCCTTTACAAACAAGAGTCAAGTCAATAGCCCCATAAAGAGACAGAAGCAGCTCCTTATCTTGGGAATCAAGGGCCGACCTATCAAGCAATGTTGTTCCCCTTCTTTGTGGGCTCCATTTAAATGCTGAGCTCTCGCTGTGCCTGTTTATCCCCTCACTCTGCCTCTTGGGGCTTCTCTCCTGCTTCTATTTATTATATTAGCATAACACAGTGTAGCACCCTCCTTATTCTCTACAAGGACCCACCCCTCCAGCTACAGCCCCATGGCACCCAGCCAGGGCTTTCCTGTCCCCTATGCAATGCTGCCACCTAGTGGGGAAACACAGAAATGCTGGAGAGAAAATCTAGACTTGTGTAAATATTGAGAATAAGACTTGGAAGATGAATCTCTGCTACTCTGTAATTAAATGAGCCACAGAGTCATGTAACGGCTTATTAGGCTGCAAACGTTGATTCAGTTATCAGGCTGCTGAAGTTAAGGGGCCATATTAAAGAATCTTACCGAACTGGTCTATATATTTAAGTAAATCTTGCCATTTTACATCTCTTTCCTTGAACCGCCATTTTGTGTTGGTCTGTGTGCTGCCTCAACGATCATCTGACCAGAAATACTGCAGCTCTAACTGTAACAGGAAGAGATCAGCTGACCAGAAATACTGCAGCTCTAACTGTAACAGGAAGAGATCACCTGACCAGAAATACTGCAGCTCTTACTGTAACAGGAAGAGATCACCTGACCAGAAATACTGCAGCTCTAACTGTAACAGGAAGAGATCAGCTGACCAGAAATACTGCAGCTCTAACTGTAACAGGAAGAGATCACCTGACCAGAAATACTGCAGCTCTAACTGTAACAGGAAGAGATCACCTGACCAGAAATACTGCAGCTCTAACTGTAACAGGAAGAGATCACCTGACCAGAAATACTGCAGCTCTAACTGTAACAGGAAGAGATCAGCTGACCAGAAATACTGCAGCTCTAACTGTAACAGGAAGAGATCACCTGACCAGAAATACTGCAGCTCTTACTGTAACAGGAAGAGATCAGCTGACCAGAAATACTGTAGCTCTAACTGTAACAGAGAGAGATCACCTGACCAGAAATACTGCAGCTCTACCTGTAACAGGAAGAGATCACCTGACCAGAAATACTGCAGCTCTAACTGTAACAGGAAGAGATCACCTGACCAGAAATACTGCAGCTCTAACTGTAACAGGAAGAGATCACCTGACCAGAAATACTGCAGCTCTAACTGTAACAGGAAGTGATCACCTGACCAGAAATACTGCAGCTCTAACTGTAACAGGAAGAGATCAGCTGACCAGAAATACTGCAGCTCTAACTGTAACAGGAAGAGATCAGCTGACCAGAAATACTGCAGCTCTAACTGTAACAGGAAGAGATCACCTGACCAGAAATACTGCAGCTCTAACTGTAACAGGAAGAGATCACCTGACCAGAAATACTGCAGCTCTAACTGTAACAGGAAGAGATCACCTGACCAGAAATACTGCAGCTCTAACTGTAACAGGAAGAGATCACCTGACCAGAAATACTGCAGCTCTAACTGTAACAGGAAGAGATCACCTGACCAGAAATACTGCAGCTCTAACTGTAACAGGAAGAGATCAGCTGACCAGAAATACTGCAGCTCTAACTGTAACAGGAAGAGATCACCTGACCAGAAATACTGCAGCTCTAACTGTAACAGGAAGAGATCACCTGACCAGAAATACTGCAGCTCTAACTGTAACAGGAAGAGATCACCTGACCAGAAATACTGCAGCTCTAACTGTAACAGGAAGAGATCACCTGACCAGAAATACTGCAGCTCTAACTGTAACAGGAAGAGATCACCTGACCAGAAATACTGCAGCTCTAACTGTAACAGGAAGAGATCAGCTGACCAGAAATACTGCAGCTCTAACTGTAACAGGAAGAGATCACCTGACCAGAAATACTGCAGCTCTTACTGTAACAGGAAGAGATCAGCTGACCAGAAATACTGTAGCTCTAACTGTAACAGAGAGAGATCACCTGACCAGAAATACTGCAGCTCTACCTGTAACAGGAAGAGATCACCTGACCAGAAATACTGCAGCTCTAACTGTAACAGGAAGAGATCACCTGACCAGAAATACTGCAGCTCTAACTGTAACAGGAAGAGATCACCTGACCAGAAATACTGCAGCTCTAACTGTAACAGGAAGTGATCACCTGACCAGAAATACTGCAGCTCTAACTGTAACAGGAAGAAGTGTTTCCTCTATGGATGCACCGAATCCAGGATTCGGTTCGGGATTCGGCCTTTTTGAGCAGGATTCAGATTCGGCCGAATCCTTGTGCCTGGCCAAACCGAATCCTAATTTGCATATGTAAATTAGTGGTGGGTAGAGAAATCACTATCTTTTTATAGAGACCTACATTGTTTGGGGGTATAGTTTTCCTTTAAAAGGAACTGGCATTTGCCTGTAGTGTTTCCCTTTGCCAGATGGGGAGACACTTGGCAGGGAATTGTACAGACAGCACTAGTGGTGGCCATGCCCAGTGATGGCAAACTGTGATGCTATAAGTATATGATAATGATGGACTAGACCACTGCAGCAGTGGAGCAGGGTGAGGTTCCTCTCTTGGGAACATTGTTGCCCCAATAAACCTTTTCATGCAGGGAGTTGCATTTAGCCTGCACCAGCAATGATGTGCCAGGTGATTGAAAAGGTGAAAGAAGTAATATGTTTGCTAAAAACTGTGTACAGTATGTGCATGGAATTGTCAGGGATCTAATGTTATGTAATTTATGGTAATCACCACTAGGGGCAATATAGTTCTTTTAACTAATTTTCTACATGTAATTTTCACCCAGGCCACCAGAGGGCACTGTGGTACAGAAGGTATTAAAGGAGAAGTTCTGCTCAAGTTTAGGCACTTGACAGGAGGGCGTGGCCAAATCGACATGGGGTTAGTAAGGACCTGGCAGTGCTGGAATAGGAAAAGTCAGTAAAGTAAGTATTATAAGTGAGTGAGCACTAAGTGCACGAGTTAGTGAGGGTGTGTAGTATGGGCAGGTGTGGCCCCTACGAGGAGTAAGTGGAATTAGGTCCCAATGGACACCCCGTTAGCCAGGGAACCAGCGTCAATATAGGGGTCACTAGTGAGAGCACAAGAGGGTGGAGGGTGAAAGCCAGAAGGTATTGGGCCACTATTGGAGAGTGGGGGGATACGGGTGTGAAATACTGGACCACTGGATCAATTAGGTGGGAGAGAGTTCTAAGGAGAAAAGAGTCATTGCCTAGTGAAGACTTGGATTGTAAGACTGGACCAGACTGTGTATGTGGAACCAGCCCTGTATTGTGTGTCTCTGCTGGGCTGTGAGTTAATAAATATGATGTACGAATGTTACAAGCCCGAGGGAGTCCCTGTATTTGTCGCTACTCACAGTGTGGTTCCAGCCTGGCAATGTAAGGGTGTAACAATAGGGCTACTGTCCCTTTAAGAGCAACAATGTACTCTTTATTGTTATCGGCTTTGCAGCGTTCAGCCATCTTTTCTCTGGGGCCTAAACAAAGCCACGCCCATATTATTGGGTTGACCGGAGCCTTAGGTAATACATGATCACTGCTTGTCTAAATAGACCAAGAAACTCATTATTCAAAATTCTTTTTAGGACACTGTGTGGTTGGTTTTAGGTTTTTTTAGGTGGAGACTGACAGTCCTTTCTTCTGCTCAACATGTGACTCTTCAGAGTCTGTGACTCGTGACCTGGAGGGAACCCATCATGGGATGGCAACACATATTAAGGCCTAAAAAGCCCAACAGACTCACATTGGGTGAGTTTTAAAGGGAAGCTAAAATCTAAAATAACATATCACTAGAACAATAATTTAGGCTTTCAAATTGGACGCAGGGTGTCGCCATCTTTGTTCGACCATCTTTGCAAGACCAAGACCATGCACATGCTCAGTGTGCTCTTAGCTGATGTTAAGAGGCGGATTTTAGGGATTATATTAAATGATCAGAACAGTAACGGGATTAAGCAAGGCTGATTACTAATTAGAAGCAGAATATGCAGACTGCACTGGTTCTTGTGTTGCATGTAATGAAATGTGGGTTTTATAGTTTTCTATTGTTTAATAAAACTGTTCCCAGCTCTCCAAAACCAGTGATTCTATTAATATGCATAATAATCCTCCAATGAGAATCCCAACTGAGCTGTGTCCCATGTTCTTTGTTATTGTAATTGGATTTGGGAGCAGTAAAGACTGACAGCACTAAACAGGTCTGTCCCAGTGTCATATAATGAAACCAAAAATGATGGGATTATCTCTGTATGTAAGATAATAGCAAGATGGCTGACATCAGCATTCTTATTGGTCAGTTCCCTCGCATCTATAATTAAGTATTTCTTCACCTTCTGTAGAGAAATAGACAACTGGGGGGGGGGGGATATAAAAAAATATTACTGGAAGGAATCATGTAAAGAGGCACATATATATTTATTACTAGTTATGAGCCAATTTATTCGCCAGGCATGGGTTTGTGGCGAAATTCCACACTTCGCCACCTGCGACAAAAATTTGCTGAGGAAAAATTTGTTGCGACAGAAAAAGTCGCCACAAGAAAAAACGCCCATTGACTTCAACGCATTTAGACAAAAACAGTTGCGGAGACAAAATTATCAATGAGACAAAAAAATCGCCATAAGAAAAACGCCCATTGACTTTGATGCATTTGGACAAAAAAGTAACAGAAGCAAAATTGTTAATGAGACAAAAAAGTCACCATTAGACAAAAGCCCATTGACTTTAAGGGTAAGGTCACACTGGGAGATTCGGGGAGATTTAGTTGCCCGGCGACTAAATGCCTCTTCTTTGGGGCGACTAATCTCCCCGAAATGCTTTCCCCGGTCTTCTTACCTAAATATATAAGGTGGATATTACTTGCGGCATGGCACTCACGGCGCTTCGTTTTCTGAAGTCGCCTGAAGTTGCCTCACAAGGAAACTTCGGGCGACTACGGAAAACAAAGTACCTCGAGTGCCATGACGCAGGTAATTTTGGGGACATCAGCCATGAGCAGACTGAGCATGTTCAGTAGTTTGTAAAGACAAAAGATGGAGAGCTACTGTGGCATCTTCAGAGGCATGGATCTTTATTTCTATAGAGCTTTTCTATAATTTAACAGGCAAAATGCTTCAGTTGAAAGTTGAAAGCAGATTAGAATCTAAATAGAAATTCTCATCTCTGTCCTCAGTTTAGTCAGGACATTGAGGAAGAGCAATACCACAACAGAAAATTAAAAATACAAAAAGATCAATACAATTTGGAATTAAACAGTAATATAAAATGAAACAAAACAACCATTTCCTAGTGAATAGATAAAAGCAAGGGACCTGTCAGTCGCTTTCCAAAATCCACTATGTTCAGTCCTCTGCATTCCGAGGTTCTTCATTGGCCGATCTACATTCCCTTCTGACCAATGTCTCTCCATTTCACAGCAGACTACATAAAATTCACACTGGAACCAGTTTTATATATTGACATAATAAGGATCCGATCGCATCACTTGGAAAGTCTAATCCTAAAAAACCGACTATATAATACTAATACAAAAGTAAAATAATAAACCAGATATATTTAAAAAAAAAGTTAATTGTCTCTAAACACAATAAATGAGTTAGCGTTACTAGACCCACTCTGTAGTAGTACAGAAGTCTCCACTAGAGGCTGACATAGCGTATGATACTTAATTGTTAAAGAACAAGGTCCAGAAGCCTAATGGAATACACAGTCACATTTCCTAATTTCTCTGACTTCTTTTTATCTGCTATTGTACCTATACATCGAAGCTGATTCCAATATTCAAAAAATGAATACAATCTCAAGCTGGCAATTATAAGTCAGTAAGTCTGACATCTGAAGGGGACACGTTGTTTACAAGTTCGCTAAGAGATCACAATCAAGAGAATGTTACATAAGGGCATAGAAGGTAATGTACCAGGGCTAATTACACAGAACTTTGCATGATAATTGAATTCATCCAAGTAACCTTGCAGGGAGACATTGATAAACTGAATACTGGGTAACTAATTCTATGAGAAAATATGTAAGACATGCACCTGGGATTCAAAAATATGCAGCTACTTATATCCTCAAAGGAACTACATGAGACAAATCCATAATGGGGAAGTATCTGGGGGTATTTGTGGGCAACAAACTGTAACAAGCAATGGCAGTCTGCAGCATGAAGAGCCCTCACTGTTCTGTATTAATAGAGGTATAGATCCACAGGGGTACAGGGTAATTCTTCCACATTTACAATATGACGTGAAGGTATATACAGTGCAGCTTTGGGGTTTAATGATCAAGTGGAACATTAATGAAATAGAGAAAGTACAGAGAAGAGCAACTAAGCTGATAAAGGGAATGGAAGGGATCAGTTATGGGGAAAGACAAGTTGGGATTGTTACACTGGAGAAGAGACAGTTAAGGGGGATATGATCACTATATATAAATATATAAGGGGGATATGATCACTATATATAAATATATAAGGGGATATGATCACTATATATAAATATATAATGGGATATGATCACTATATATAAATATATAAGGGGGATATGATCACTATATATAAATATATAAGGGGATATGATCACTATATATAAATATATAAGGGGATATGATCACTATATATAAATATATAAGGGGGATATGATCACTATATATAAATATATAAGGGGATATGATCACTATATATAAATATATAAGGGGGATATGATCACTATATATAAATATATAAGGGGATATGATCACTATATATAAATATATAAGGGGATATGATCACTATATATAAATATATAAGGGGGATATGATCACTATATATAAATATATAAGGGGATATGATCACTATATATAAATATATAAGGGGGATATGATCATTATATATATAAATATATAAGGGGATATGATCACTATATATAAATATATAAGGGGGATATGATCACTATATATTAATATATAAGGGGATATGATCACTATATATAAATATATAAGGGGATATGATCAGTATATATAAATATATAAGGGGGTATGATCACTATATATAAATATATAAGGTGGATATGATCACTATATATAAATATATAAGGGGGATATGATCACTATATATAAATATATAAGGGGATATGATCACTATATATAAATATATAAGGGGATATGATCACTATATATAAATATATAAGGGGATATGATCACTATATATAAATATATAAGGGGATATGATCACTATATATAAATATATAAGGGGATATGATCACTATATATAAATATATAAGGGGGATATGATCACTATATATAAATATATAAGGGGATATGATCACTATATATAAATATATAAGGGGATATGATCACTATATATAAATATATAAGGGGGATATGATCACTATATATAAATATATAAGGGGATATGATCATTATATATATAAATATATAAGGGGATATGATCACTATATATAAATATATAAGGGGGATATGATCACTATATATAAATATATAAGGGGGATATGATCACTATATATAAATATATAAGGGGGATATGATCACTATATATAAATATATAAGGGGGATATGATCACTATATATAAATATATAAGGGGATATGATCAGTATATATTAATATATAAGGGGGTATGATCACTATATATAAATATATAAGGTGGATATGATCACTATATATAAATATATAAGGGGATATGATCACTATATATAAATATATAAGGTGATATGATCACTATATATAAATATATAAGGGGATATGATCACTATATATAAATATATAAGGGGATATGATCACTATATATAAATATATAAGGAGGATATGATCACTATATATAAATATATAAGGGGGATATGATCACTATATATAAATATATAAGGGGATATGATCACTATATATAAATATATAAGGAGGATATGATCACTATATATAAATATATAAGGGGATATGATCACTATATATAAATATATAAGGGGATATGATCACTATATATAAATATATAAGGGGATATGATCACTATATATAAATATATAAGGGGGATATGATCACTATATATAAATATATAAGGGGATATGATCACTATATATAAATATATAAGGGGATATGATCAGTATATATAAATATATAAGGGGGTATGATCACTATATATAAATATATAAGGTGGATATGATCACTATATATAAATATATAAGGGGGATATGATCACTATATATAAATATATAAGGGGATATGATCACTATATATAAATATATAAGGGGATATGATCACTATATATAAATATATAAGGGGATATGATCAGTATATATAAATATATAAGGGGGTATGATCACTATATATAAATATATAAGGTGGATATGATCATTATATAAATATATAAGGGGGATATGATCACTATATATAAATATATAAGGGGATATGATCAGTATATATTAATATATAAGGGGGTATGATCACTATATATAAATATATAAGGTGGATATGATCACTATATATAAATATATAAGGGGATATGATCACTATATATAAATATATAAGGTGATATGATCACTATATATAAATATATAAGGGGATATGATCACTATATATAAATATATAAGGGGATATGATCACTATATATAAATATATAAGGGGATATGATCACTATATATAAATATATAAGGGGATATGATCACTATATATAAATATATAAGGGGATATGATCACTATATATAAATATATAAGGGGATATGATCACTATATATAAATATATAAGGGGGATATGATCACTATATATAAATATATAAGGGGATATGATCACTATATATAAATATATAAGGGGATATGATCACTATATATAAATATATAAGGGGGATATGATCACTATATATAAATATATAAGGGGATATGATCATTATATATATAAATATATAAGGGGATATGATCACTATATATAAATATATAAGGGGGATATGATCACTATATATAAATATATAAGGGGGATATGATCACTATATATAAATATATAAGGGGGATATGATCACTATATATAAATATATAAGGGGGATATGATCACTATATATAAATATATAAGGGGATATGATCAGTATATATTAATATATAAGGGGGTATGATCACTATATATAAATATATAAGGTGGATATGATCACTATATATAAATATATAAGGGGATATGATCACTATATATAAATATATAAGGTGATATGATCACTATATATAAATATATAAGGGGATATGATCACTATATATAAATATATAAGGGGATATGATCACTATATATAAATATATAAGGAGGATATGATCACTATATATAAATATATAAGGGGGATATGATCACTATATATAAATATATAAGGGGATATGATCACTATATATAAATATATAAGGAGGATATGATCACTATATATAAATATATAAGGGGATATGATCACTATATATAAATATATAAGGGGATATGATCACTATATATAAATATATAAGGGGATATGATCACTATATATAAATATATAAGGGGGATATGATCACTATATATAAATATATAAGGGGATATGATCACTATATATAAATATATAAGGGGATATGATCAGTATATATAAATATATAAGGGGGTATGATCACTATATATAAATATATAAGGTGGATATGATCACTATATATAAATATATAAGGGGGATATGATCACTATATATAAATATATAAGGGGATATGATCACTATATATAAATATATAAGGGGATATGATCACTATATATAAATATATAAGGGGATATGATCAGTATATATAAATATATAAGGGGGTATGATCACTATATATAAATATATAAGGTGGATATGATCACTATATATAAATATATAAGGGGGATATGATCACTATATATAAATATATAAGGGGATATGATCACTATATATAAATATATAAGGGGATATGATCACTATATATAAATATATAAGGGGAAATGATCACTATATATAAATATATAAGGGGGGATATGATCACTATATATAAATATATAAGGGGGATATGATCACTATATATAAATATATAAGGGGGATATGATCACTATATATAAATATATAAGGGGATATGATCAGTATATATAAATATATAAGGGGGTATGATCACTATATATAAATATATAAGGTGGATATGATCACTATATATAAATATATAAGGGGGATATGATCACTATATATAAATATATAAGGGGATATGATCACTATATATAAATATATAAGGGGATATGATCACTATATATAAATATATAAGGGGATATGATCACTATATATAAATATATAAGGGGATATGATCACTATATATAAATATATAAGGGGATATGATCACTATATATAAATATATAAGGGGGATATGATCACTATATATAAATATATAAGGGGATATGATCACTATATATAAATATATAAGGGGATATGATCACTATATATAAATATATAAGGGGGATATGATCACTATATATAAATATATAAGGGGATATGATCATTATATATATAAATATATAAGGGGATATGATCACTATATATAAATATATAAGGGGGATATGATCACTATATATAAATATATAAGGGGGATATGATCACTATATATAAATATATAAGGGGGATATGATCACTATATATAAATATATAAGTGGGATATGATCACTATATATAAATATATAAGGGGATATGATCAGTATATATTAATATATAAGGGGGTATGATCACTATATATAAATATATAAGGTGGATATGATCACTATATATAAATATATAAGGGGATATGATCACTATATATAAATATATAAGGTGATATGATCACTATATATAAATATATAAGGGGATATGATCACTATATATAAATATATAAGGGGATATGATCACTATATATAAATATATAAGGAGGATATGATCACTATATATAAATATATAAGGGGGATATGATCACTATATATAAATATATAAGGGGATATGATCACTATATATAAATATATAAGGAGGATATGATCACTATATATAAATATATAAGGGGATATGATCACTATATATAAATATATAAGGGGATATGATCACTATATATAAATATATAAGGGGATATGATCACTATATATAAATATATAAGGGGGATATGATCACTATATATAAATATATAAGGGGATATGATCACTATATATAAATATATAAGGGGATATGATCAGTATATATAAATATATAAGGGGGTATGATCACTATATATAAATATATAAGGTGGATATGATCACTATATATAAATATATAAGGGGGATATGATCACTATATATAAATATATAAGGGGATATGATCACTATATATAAATATATAAGGGGATATGATCACTATATATAAATATATAAGGGGATATGATCAGTATATATAAATATATAAGGGGGTATGATCACTATATATAAATATATAAGGTGGATATGATCACTATATATAAATATATAAGGGGGATATGATCACTATATATAAATATATAAGGGGATATGATCACTATATATAAATATATAAGGGGATATGATCACTATATATAAATATATAAGGGGAAATGATCACTATATATAAATATATAAGGGGGGATATGATCACTATATATAAATATATAAGGGGGATATGATCACTATATATAAATATATAAGGGGGATATGATCACTATATATAAATATATAAGGGGATATGATCAGTATATATAAATATATAAGGGGGTATGATCACTATATATAAATATATAAGGTGGATATGATCACTATATATAAATATATAAGGGGGATATGATCACTATATATAAATATATAAGGGGATATGATCACTATATATAAATATATAAGGGGATATGATCACTATATATAAATATATAAGGGGATATGATCACTATATATAAATATATAAGGGGATATGATCACTATATATAAATATATAAGGGGATATGATCACTATATATAAATATATAAGGGGGATATGATCACTATATATAAATATATAAGGGGATATGATCACTATATATAAATATATAAG
This sequence comes from Xenopus petersii, assembly GCA_038501925.1. Lineage (NCBI taxonomy): Eukaryota > Metazoa > Chordata > Amphibia > Anura > Pipidae > Xenopus > Xenopus petersii. Next base: position 1,501,901 of record CM076687.1, read on the forward strand.
GGGATATGATCACTATATATAAATATATAAGGGGGATATGATCACTATATATAAATATATAAGGGGATATGATCATTATATATATAAATATATAAGGGGATATGATCACTATATATAAATATATAAGGGGGATATGATCACTATATATAAATATATAAGGGGGATATGATCACTATATATAAATATATAAGGGGGATATGATCACTATATATAAATATATAAGGGGGATATGATCACTATATATAAATATATAAGGGGATATGATCAGTATATATTAATATATAAGGGGGTATGATCACTATATATAAATATATAAGGTGGATATGATCACTATATATAAATATATAAGGGGATATGATCACTATATATAAATATATAAGGTGATATGATCACTATATATAAATATATAAGGGGATATGATCACTATATATAAATATATAAGGGGATATGATCACTATATATAAATATATAAGGAGGATATGATCACTATATATAAATATATAAGGGGGATATGATCACTATATATAAATATATAAGGGGATATGATCACTATATATAAATATATAAGGAGGATATGATCACTATATATAAATATATAAGGGGATATGATCACTATATATAAATATATAAGGGGATATGATCACTATATATAAATATATAAGGGGATATGATCACTATATATAAATATATAAGGGGGATATGATCACTATATATAAATATATAAGGGGATATGATCACTATATATAAATATATAAGGGGATATGATCAGTATATATAAATATATAAGGGGGTATGATCACTATATATAAATATATAAGGTGGATATGATCACTATATATAAATATATAAGGGGGATATGATCACTATATATAAATATATAAGGGGATATGATCACTATATATAAATATATAAGGGGATATGATCACTATATATAAATATATAAGGGGATATGATCAGTATATATAAATATATAAGGGGGTATGATCACTATATATAAATATATAAGGTGGATATGATCACTATATATAAATATATAAGGGGGATATGATCACTATATATAAATATATAAGGGGATATGATCACTATATATAAATATATAAGGGGATATGATCACTATATATAAATATATAAGGGGAAATGATCACTATATATAAATATATAAGGGGGGATATGATCACTATATATAAATATATAAGGGGGATATGATCACTATATATAAATATATAAGGGGATATGATCACTATGATCATCCATCTAAACCCTGCCATGATCTAGTGCAGGGGTGCCCAAAAGGTAGATCTACCAGTAGACCTTTAGCTGGTGATCAGTAGATCTCAAGACACTCAACAGCTTGTCACAATCACCCTCCTATTCATGGTTTTCATTCAGATATGTGTTACATGAAGGTTACATAAGAAATAACTGTTAAATATATCAATATACATTCTCTTATAAATCAATATTTAAGTAATGTTTTCCATGGAACAGAATTCTAACAATGCTTTTATGGATGTAGATCATAATGGGACATCACTAAAAGTAGACCTTGCATTAGTAAAGTGTGGGCGACTCCTGGTCTAGTGCTTTCATATAAATCCTGCCATGATCTGGTCCATCCACCTAAAGACATATCCTACATGTAGAACACACGTGTGTAACCCAAATAAACAGGGACAGAGGCTTGGGATTTGCAGCTTTAGATCTGTAGCTAATTATCAGTTAGGAGAATTTGCTATCAACATGCTCATTATTTTATTGCTTCATGATATAAATACTGTTAATTAGGGGTCACACACACATCTTCTGCCTCCCAATAAGAACTCACCCTGTATTTATGTGAATTGATTTCTAAACATATTTAATAGCAAAATGAAAGGAAAAAATGTGGATAAAAGGGGCCAATTGGACTTCACTGGCACATGGGGACAAAGGCTCTCAATTCAGTGACATATTGCAGAGATGAAGAGGAGGGATGAAGAGGAGGGATGGTGAGAAGGGATGAAGAGGAGGGATGAAGAGGAGGGATGAAGAGGAGGGATGGAGAGAAGGGATGAAGAGGAGGGATGGAGAGAAGGGATGAAGAGGAGGGATGGAGAGAAGGGATGAAGAGGAGGGATGGAGAGAAGGGATAAAGAGGAGGGATGGAGAGAAGGGATAAAGAGGAGGGATGGAGAGAAGGGATGAAGAGGAGGGATGAAGAGGAGGGATGAAGAGAAGGGATGGAGAGGAGGGATGGAGAGAAGGGATGAAGAGGAGGGATGGAGAGAAGGGATGAAGAGGAGGGATGAAGAGGAGGGATGAAGAGAAGGGATGGAGAGGAGGGATGGAGAGAAGGGATGAAGAGGAGGGATGGAGAGAACGGATGAAGAGAAGGGATGAAGAAGAGGGATGGAGAGAAGGGATGAAGAGGAGGGATGGAGAGAAGGGATGAAGAGGAGGGATGGAGAGAAGGGATAAAGAGGAGGGATGGAGAGAAGGGATGAAGAGGAGGGATGAAGAGGAGGGATGAAGAGGAGGGATGAAGAGGAGGGATGAAGAGAAGGGATGGAGAGGAGGGATGAAGAGGAGGGGTGAAGAGAAGGGATAAAGAGGAGGGATGGAGAGTAGGGATGAAGAGGAGGGATGGAGAGAAGGGATGAAGAGGAGGGATGGAGAGAAGGGATAAAGAGGAGGGATGGAGAGGAGGGATGGAGAGGAGGGATGAAGAGAAGGGATGGAGAGAAGGGATGAAGAGGACGGATGAAGAGGAGGGATGAAGAGAAGGGATGAAGAAGAGGGGTGGAGAGAAGGGATGAAGAGGAGGGATGAAGAGGAGGACTGTTTGTGCTTTATTTGCTGCCATACAGATACATATGTATAGACTGGAGTCTTTTTACATTAACCAGGTCAATACACCCCTATGACCTAAATCCTTACATCATGATCACACCATAAATCATTTTATGTAATTAATTCCCTATAATGAATGTGGTCAACAGATTCCTTCAGCTGATTGGCTAAACCAGCTCTGCAATAAAGGGGTTGTTCACCTTTAACTCTTAGAATGATGTAGAGGGGGATATTTTGACACAATATGCAATTATCTTTCATTTTTTATCATTTGTGGTTTTTATTCAGCAGCTCTCCAAATCTGCAATTTCAGCTGTCTGGGTAGCTAGGGTCCAAATTCCCCTAGCAACCATGCACTGATTTGAATAAGAGATTGGAATATGAATAGGAGATGACGATAGAAAGACGAGGAATAAAAAGTAGCAATAACAATACATTTGTAGCCTTACAGAGCATTTGTTTTTTTAGATGGGGTCAGTGACCCCCGCCCCCATTTGAACGCTGGAAAGAGTCAGAAGAAGAAGGAAAATAATTCAAAAACTATAAAAAAATAAATAATGAAGACCAATGTAAAAGTTGCTTTGAATTGTTCATTTTTTAACATGCTGAATATAAAGGTGATCCACCCCTTTAAAATAAATGTGTCAAAATAAAAGACAAAATATGGGGGATATGGAACCTCAGGAACATTATTGTATTTTTAACTATAGTTTTCTACAAAAAATACATTCCTTAGGAGGCAACATCATCACCCAACCAGCAGAGGGCAGTCTCTTGGCTTTCCCACAGGAGTAGGGGCTTTATGTTGTGATTTAGGGGAAAACCATATTGACTATGAAAGAAGCCCAGCCTGGAGGTTAGTTTGGGGGATTTTTGGGGTGAACATTTGCTGCCCCAGATGTTCTTGGTACAACGGCTGATAAAGAAGTATTTCTTCTTGTTACTACTGGAGGCAACTGTTGCACCTCAGAGGGGTTCCAGCTGGAGCCCAGAAATCAGCAGGACAGTAGTGTCACATAGGAGACACCCCCATGATTCATAAGGAGAATCATTAGAAAACATTTAGGACACTTTCAATAATTGGAATGAACCTAAAGGTCCATGTAGTGGTTCCTTCTGCCCAGTCCTGTCTGCTCTCTCCTTCCCATTTATCATAGTTTGGGAGACTTGTCCCTTTTCACCATGGCAGCTCCCAGCCCTCACATGTAATTACACACTCTCTCTGTCAGCTCTCACTGCCAGCTCCTCTCACACTCTTCTACCAACTGGGCTACGTGTGCCTTCCCCAACCCTACAGATGTGACTGACGCCTGTACTAGGGCTTCCAGGTCCTGTGTCTGCACATCTGAAGGACCAGCTTTTCTCCATTTGCCCCATTGTTATTATGGCCCTGGTCCTATATGAAGGGATGAACTTGTAGAAACCAGTTAAAGGCCACCCCTCCCAGTATAACACAGCAATATAATGCTACATGGAGCTTCTCCAGTGCTTCAGATTATCATGTCACAGTATCTTCCAAAAAATCCTCTAAGTGTTGGGGCAATTGAGTTAAACCCTGTTGTTTTATGATATTTGAGCTGATTCATCTGATGGTTACTGTTATGTTTTGGTTTTGTTTAGCCGAGGATGAGTAGAGTATAACACTCTTTATTAGCAGGTTCAGGCAGCCATTACACTTCAACTCTAATACTTGAAAACAGTCTAGAAAGTACTATGTACACAGTATAACTCTTGTGCACAGTGACACCTACAGGCCCTTTGTATAATCATCACAGTTACTCCAAAATTTTGATCAGGCCAACCTTGCCCCATATGAAATTTTGGACTTGGGTCCAAACTAGGGGTAGGCAGAAGAGACACATGCCTAGGGCACAAAGCTGGGTGGGTGCTGGCACGTACCTTCTATGCCACTTACTCCTAGTCCAGTCCCCCTGTCTCTACTCTCCTCACTGGTGCCAGGCTATTTCCTCAGAGTGTCTGTTTGTTAGAATAAGGTGGGAGGCATCATGACCGGACAGGCTGCCTAGGGCATCTGGCCAGTCTGGCCCAGCACAGTTTGGACTGGGTTGGGCTGATGAGTTACGTCTCAGGTGGCTCCTTGTTTCACTTGATGGGATCCATGTTGTGAGTTGTGGAAGCTCCTAGTTGGGCTGAACTGGACCTGTTCTTTTTGACAGATCACTGATGATTTCTGTTGGGCTTGTTCGGGTCTACTTTCAACCCTCAATGCTGGCATGTTTTGGACTGACTTAGACTTAACAGTCACTTGATAACTTACTCTTTTGAACTTCATAGCGCCAGCATTTGCCTCTGGTGAGTTGCTCATTTCTTAGCTGGACCAGGTCCTGACTAGGATTCACAATAGGCTCTTGCAGTTCAAGCAAAAAGAGGTCCAATCAGTCCCCCACCAGCCCAATAAATAGTGAGTGTCTATAACAACTTACAGCAGCCCCTCTGGCATTTGCCAGAAACCACAGATTGCCAGTCCAGGCCTGAGCTGAGCTGGACTCAATCTGTCCAATACAAGACACTTCTTGTTGGACTTGGTAGGACCCCCTTAGCCTCCTTTTAGCTTGTTGTTTCATGAACTGCATTAGACTTTGTCTCCTTGTTAACTTGCTCCTTATTGGCCCAAATGGGAACCACTTTGTCTCACTGGTGGACTTTGTCTTTGGACAGGACTCTCTCTTTAGCTAGTTCCACCCTTGGTCCTGAGAGCTTCGGGTTGGTAAGAGATCCATGTTGTAAAACACAGTGTGTGAAGGGGCAAAGGCTTGAATTGTTTCAATTTTAATTCCCTTTTTGCAGCCAAAATGTATTATTCCATCTTGCCCCACTTATTTACTGGGAGACTGGTAGGTACTGCCAATTACCAGCTAATTACAGAGGGCGGGGAAGTCATTGAGTAGGACCTTGACTGCAACAGGGACCATGATGGATGTGCGCCTCTAGGGTGTCACCTTAATACTTGTATCTGAATATATAAAGGCACCTCCAGTCGCAGCCCAGCCGCATATCCACTCATATTCCTCTGTCTCGCTCAGCTCATCTCCATTCTGTCAGGGGATATTGAGCCACTGCACTTTGGCAGGTACAGTACCACCCTCTTTCTAGCAACATGAACCAGCTGCATTTAAAGGGGAAGTTAACCTTGAGTCTTTGAGTCCGTAAGCATTAATTTGTCACATTTTAGTTCAAATGTATTAGTCGTTATTTACCCTTATGTTTCACCTGCAGCCAACCAGGCTTTTAAAATGCTGTTTATACTACTATGTGGTTGCTAGGATGCCATTGTGAAGTGAAGGATTCTGGGTCACTCACTATGGAGAACAAAGGGTCTTCACTTTCAGTAGAGAGAGAGTATCACCCTCCCTGTCCACCTTCCAGTTTCCCCCTCAGCTTTACTCTTCCCTTCATTTACAGCCATCTGGTCCTGCACCGGGGCTTCTGCTTCATGGGATGGTTGGGTAGATATTTAGAACTTGCTCAGCTTTAAAACAAGGGAGTCAAGCAATGTTGTAGGGGGGTTCCTGGGGCCCATCAGATATCCTGACTCCAAGGACCCTCCAACTGTCACCACCCCCCCTTGCTGCACATCCCAGGACCATATAGAGACGAGCCTAGAGAGGGTCCAACAGGACGGAAGCCTCTGTGGTCCATTTCAACCCTCGAGCCAAATTGCCGAGAAGGAAACCTTAAAGTAGTTTGAATGCTAAAGAAGGACAATTTTGCTTATAAATCGTATTTACTGGGTCAGAACTTTTGTTCAACCCAGTTGAAATCTGGTTTCAAAGGCAACTGTGATATATCATACAACTAGCAGACTAAAGGGGAACTAACCCCTCTGTGCAACACCAGTGCAAAGAATAGGGCTTATTCTAAACTTTTGGCTGTTGGTTCTGCACATTTGATCCTTGGGCAATAGGTAATTAGTGTCAGGTATTGCTGGGATTCGAGCCGGGGACCTTTGGGTTTCTGGCTCGCTGCCTTAACCATTTGGCCAGGTGAGCAGCCTGTAGGGTTGCTTGCTATGTATAACCTGGCCTCTGCAGTCCCAGCCCAGCTTCCGCCTGATTGGCCTCTCCAGCCCCAGCTCAGCTGCTACCTAGTTTCATCAGCCAATCAGGGCTGACTCTTCCCTATTTAAGGGTAGCTCTTAGACCACTCCTTGCCAGAGCATTGCATGGTTTCCCTAGTACTGCGGCAGCGCCCCTAACTAGGTAGTTCTAGCTCTTGCCCCTGTTCCCTTATTATTCTGCCTTGCCTTGTCTTGTCTGCCTTGCCTTGCCTTGTCCTGCTTACCTTATCTTGTACCTTCCCAGCCTTGACCTTGATCCAACCTTGCCTTGTACCTTGTACTCCTCTCTTGCTATCTTGCTCCAGTCCTCTTGCTATCCTCGGCTCCAGTCCTCTCTTGCTCCAGTCCTACCTTGCTCCAGTCCTCTCTTGCTATCCTCGGCTCCAGTCCTCTCTTGCTCCAGTCCTCTCTTGCTATCCTCGGCTCCAGTCATCTCTTGCTACCTTGCTCCAGTCCTCTCTTGCTACCTTGCTCCAGTCCTCTCTTGCTATCCTCAGCTCCAGTCCTCTCTTGCTACCTTGCTCCAGTCCTCTCTTGCTATCCTGCTCCAGTCTCCTCTCGTGCTATCCTGCTCCAGTCTCCTCTCGTGCTATCTTGCTCCAGTCTCCTCTCGTGCTATCCTGCTCCAGTCTCCTCTCTCGCTATCTTGCTCCAGTCTCCTCCTGCTATCCTACTCTAATCTCCTTCCGCTCCAGTCCTGTCTTGCTATCCGCTCTAGTCCCCCTCTGCACTCTATCCCCAGTTTGATCTGTTCTACGCCCGCACCGTCCTGTCCCATCCAGTCTGTTCCTGTTCCACTCCTGCCCCGTTCAGTCTGTTCCTGTTGAGTCGTCGCCCTCTTCTTCCTGCCTAGTCTTGTCCAGTCCTGATCTTTGCCCTCTCCGTCCTGTTCTGCACCTGTTCCAGTCTGACTCTTCGCCCTCATCAACCTGTTCCTGCTTCCCTTCAAGTTTCCCCTAGGCACATACAGCTCCTGCCTCAAGGACTCGCCCTTTCCCTTCAGTCTCCACAGCTCCCCCTACCTAATCCTTGACAGAATGCTCTGGCCAAAAGAGTCTGCAAGGGCTGTTCCTGTGCCTTCTGACCGGATTCCCAAAAAGACTGAATATTCTATTCTGACCCGCAGATACTGTGATGGCTCCCCAAGTAAAATTCCTATCTTTCTAGAGGAAGTCCTGCTCCTTTCAGAGAAAAAACACTTTCTGAGTGCTCCTCCAGTCGAGCAAGTTTCGGAAATCATTTTCTTCCTGCTAGAAGGTGAAGCTCGTTCCTGGGCCGAGAACTTACTGTGCAGTAAATCCCCTATAATCTACGATACTGCTCAGTTTCTGTTGGCATTCCTAGATAAATTTGCCTCAGTTCCCAGGCCGGCTATCCCTCCGCAGTCTGTTCCAGGGCCGGCCATCCCTCCGCAGTCTGCTCCAGTTCCAGGGCCGGCCATCCCTCCGCAGTCTGCTCCAGTTCCCGGGCCTGCTACCCCTCAGCAACTGCTTCCCCAGCAGCATCCGCTGCCTACAGTTCCAGAGGGGCTTCCCCAGCAGCATCCGCTACCTTCAGCTCCAGAGGGGCCTACCCAGCAGCATCAGCTGCCCACAGCTCCAGAGGGGCTTCCCCAGCAGCATCCGCTGCCTTCAGCTCCAGAGGGGCCTACCCAGCAGCATCGGCTGGCCACAGCTCCAGAGGGGCCTACCCAGCAGCATCGGCTGGCCACAGCTCCAGTGGGGCCTACCCAGCAGCATCGGCTGGCCACAGCTCCAGTGGGGCCTACCCAGCAGCATCGGCTGGCCACAGCTCCAGAGGGGCCTACCCAGCAGCATCGGCTGGCCACAGCTCCAGAGGGGCCTACCCAGCAGCATCGGCTGCCTACAGTTCCAGTGGGGCCTTCCCAGCAACCGCCATTGCCTTCAGCTCCAGAGCCAGTTCCCCAGCAGCCTCCGCTGCCCATGGCTTCAGCTAGGTTTCCCCGGCGACTGGCTCCCCACTGGCTGCCTCCTGCACTTGTGCTGGCACCCCAGCTGCTGCCTCCTGTACCCATGCCTTGTCCTGTGCCCCCAGAAGTGGGGCTTCTGCCTGATCCTGTGCCCCCAGAAGTGGGGCTTCTTCCTGATCCTGTGCCCCCAGAAGTGGGGCTTCTGCCTGGTCCGGTGCCCCGAGGAGGGGGGCTTCTGCCGTGCCCTGTGCCCCGAGGAGGGGGGCTTCTGCCTTGTCCTGTGCCCCGAGGAAGGGGGCTTCTGCCGTGTCTTAACACAGTGACTGTACCAACCCTTAAAATAACATTCAAAACCCAGGCACTCATGTGGAGGGCACCCGCGAGGGTGGAGTTGCCTATACAGTTGCCAAGTCCCAGGGCACCCGCATGGGTGGCTCTGCCTAACACCTGGGCACCCGCCAGGGTGGCTCTTCTGAGTCCCAGAGCACCTGCTAGGGTGGCTCTACCGAGTTTCAGAGCACCCGTGAGGGTGGCTCTTCCAGGTCCCAGAGCACCCGCCAGGGTGGCTCTACCAAGTATCAGAGCACCCGCCAGGGTGGCTCTTCCGAGTCCCAGAGCACCCGCCAGGGTGGCTCTACCTAGCATCAGAGCACCCACCAGGGTGGCTCAACCGAGCATCAGAGCACCCGCCAGGGTGGCTCAACCGAGCATCAGAGCACCCGCCAGGGTGGCTCTTCCAAGTATCAGAGCACCCGCCAGGGTGGCTCTTCCGAGTCCCAGAGCACCCGCCAGGGTGGCTCTTCCGAGTCCCAGAGCACCCGCCAGGGTGGCTCTTCCGAGTCCCAGAGCACCCGCCAGGGTGGCTCTTCCGAGTCCCAGGGCACCCGCCAGGGTGGCTCTTCCGAGTCCCAGGGCACCCGCCAGGGTGGCTCTTCCGAGCATCAGGGCACCCGCCAGGGTGGCTCTTCCGAGCATCAGGGCACCCGCCAGGGTGGCTCTTCCGAGCATCAGGGCACCCGCCAGGGTGGCTCTTCCGAGCATCAGGGCACCCGCCAGGGTGGCTATGCCGAGCATCAGGGCACCCGCCAGGGTGGCTCTGCCGAGCATCAGGGCACCCGCCAGGGTGGCTCTACCGAGTTCCAGGGTGGCTAATACTATAGCATCACCTCCTAGTTGGGCACCCATGTGGGTAGTTCTGCCCATAGCATTGCCAGTTCCCCAGGCGCATGAAAATGTTGGTCTCTGTGGCGCCTGGGAGTCGCCTTGTGAGGGGGGGGATACTGTCAGGTATTGCTGGGATTCGAGCCGGGGACCTTTGGGTTTCTGGCTCGCTGCCTTAACCATTTGGCCAGGTGAGCAGCCTGTAGGGTTGCTTGCTATGTATAACCTGGCCTCTGCAGTCCCAGCCCAGCTTCCGCCTGATTGGCCTCTCCAGCCCCAGCTCAGCTGCTACCTAGTTTCATCAGCCAATCAGGGCTGACTCTTCCCTATTTAAGGGTAGCTCTTAGACCACTCCTTGCCAGAGCATTGCATGGTTTCCCTAGTACTGCGGCAGCGCCCCTAACTAGGTAGTTCTAGCTCTTGCCCCTGTTCCCTTATTATTCTGCCTTGCCTTGTCCTGCTTACCTTATCTTGTACCTTCCCAGCCTTGACCTTGATCCAACCTTGCCTTGTACCTTGTACTCCTCTCTTGCTATCTTGCTCCAGTCCTCTTGCTATCCTCGGCTCCAGTCCTCTCTTGCTCCAGTCCTACCTTGCTCCAGTCCTCTCTTGCTATCCTCGGCTCCAGTCCTCTCTTGCTCCAGTCCTCTCTTGCTATCCTCGGCTCCAGTCATCTCTTGCTACCTTGCTCCAGTCCTCTCTTGCTACCTTGCTCCAGTCCTCTCTTGCTACCTTGCTCCAGTCCTCTCTTGCTATCCTGCTCCAGTCTCCTCTCGTGCTATCCTGCTCCAGTCTCCTCTCGTGCTATCCTGCTCCAGTCTCCTCTCGTGCTATCTTGCTCCAGTCTCCTCTCGTGCTATCTTGCTCCAGTCTCCTCTCGTGCTATCCTGCTCCAGTCTCCTCTCTCGCTATCTTGCTCCAGTCTCCTCCTGCTATCCTACTCTAATCTCCTTCCGCTCCAGTCCTGTCTTGCTATCCGCTCTAGTCCCCCTCTGCACTCTATCCCCAGTTTGATCTGTTCTACGCCCGCACCGTCCTGTCCCATCCAGTCTGTTCCTGTTCCACTCCTGCCCCGTTCAGTCTGTTCCTGTTGAGTCGTCGCCCTCTTCTTCCTGCCTAGTCTTGTCCAGTCCTGATCTTCGCCCTCTCCGTCCTGTTCTGCACCTGTTCCAGTCTGACTCTTCGCCCTCATCAACCTGTTCCTGCTTCCCTTCAAGTTTCCCCTAGGCACATACAGCTCCTGCCTCAAGGACTCGCCCTTTCCCTTCAGTCTCCACAGCTCCCCCTACCTAATCCTTGACAATTAGATCCCAAGAGCAATGGTATTTCCCTGCATAATAGGCTACCTGCTAACAACAATGGTTACAGCAAAGGATGAATGGAGGGGGTTGTTTACACAGAGCTCAGTGTCTCTATTTTTAACTAACTCAGTTGAGTACAAGCATGAAAACAAAATGATGCTTTGTTACTGCTGAGAAAACTGTTTTTTTTTTCAAAATTAATAGGCAGAATGGATTTTTAGTATAAGTTTTATTTAATTAGTTCATGTTGGGGGAAAAGCTGTATATAGGGGTATACTTACCCTTTTTAATTTAAAAATCCATTCATCTGCCCCCTTCTCTCATTTTATTTCTTTTTAATGCTTTTTTTTACCCCCCCCCCTTAATTTTTGCTCTAAAAATGAACTCTATAGCAGTTCCAGCTCAGGAATCCTGGTTAAAAGGCATCAATATAGGTTGTATTTTTTAGTTGTCACTAGTAGACTATTAGGCAAGGCACTAAGAACAACCCATAGGCTGCCCATGCTGTTTTCCAAGTCCCTGACCCACTAATCACAAAGTGTTTTATTGCCCTTAGGATCCACATCAGCCATGGCCAAGCTTCTCACAGCCTTCCAAAGGACCATCGATACCTTTACCAGTTACTGCGAGCAGAGCTCCTCCTGCACCTCGCTGAGTCCTGATAAGTTCAAGAGCCTGATCCAGAAAGAGGTTGTGGATATTATTAAGGTATTGGTACTGAGAGCTGAACCCCTGGTACAGTTGCAACTCCATTGTTCCCTAAGCTGACACTATTGGGTAAACTCAATACTTAGTTGGGTAAACCCAGTACATAGTCTTATTGGTCTACAGATAGTTCTCTAGATATATAGGTAGTTTCCAAGACATACATCAGGGAGAACAGGGGATCTTATAATTGATGGGGTCTAAAAATAAATATAACATAGGGATCATTATGTCACAGTTAGATAGTCCCACTCATACTGGGCATGGGAGGAAGAACTGGGCTTCTGATGGAAGTCCTTCATGGAACCTCTCTCAGGTATGTAGGCCACTGGTTTTCAGACGTTTTCACCCTTCGAAACCCTTAAATCATAACAAGATTCTGCACAAAAGTAAATTACACTGTTCATAGATCCAAGAATATCTAGTATATTTAGAGCAGCAGATACAGTATAATATAACTGGGCCCAAGCTCCAATCCAGGTATAACATAATATCAGAGGTTTGGGTTTTACCTCAACTCAGGTGTAATTTAGTTAATGTTTCCAGAAGGATCAATGTAATCCATTCATAGGGGCAAATTCACTAAGATGTGAAGTTGCGCCAGGCGCAACTTCGCCGCACTTTGCCAGGCGTATTTTCGCCAGCGCTCCGCAAATTCACTAAAATCCGAAGTTGCGCACAGGGTTAGCGTAAGTTTTCGAAGTTGCACTAGCGTTAATTCGCCAAGCGAAGCGAAGTTTGCTAGCTATGGTTCATTTGCATACGGCGCAAAATTCAAATTTCAATGGAGGAACACGTATCAGCACTACAAATGCCTAGAAAACCTTCAAACCAGCAAATATAAATGTTATTTTGCCCTACACATGTGCCCACTGTCTAGGTAAGTTGCCATGAGTCAGGAAATGTAGGGGGGAAGGAGGGGAGCCCCAAAAATATTTTCGACCTTTTTCAGCCTATCACCCATCATGTAGAAAACACGCCAGCGTTTTTTGGGACTTAGAAAAAATTTTGACTTTTTTTTAAACAATCCCTATCTACTCTATTGCGCTTCGCCAGGTCTGAGGTGGCGAAGGAAGTCTAGCGTAAAAGGTAGCGTTCAGTACACTGCGCAAGTTAGTGAATTTGCGTAGTTACGTCGCTAGCGAAAATTTGCCTGGCGTAAGGGTGCGAAGTAACACTAGCGAAATTACGCCAGTGTTTTTTTGCGCACTAGCGAAAAATGGCAAACGCTAGCGAATTAACGCTAGCGTTCGGCGCTTAGTGAATTTGCGCCATAGTCTCTCTTTTTCTCTAGGGTTCCAGTCACCACGAAACTATTGAGGCCATTCTCCGATCTACAAAGAGTGAGAAGCCTGTGGATTTTAAAGAGTTTTGTGAAATGTAGCAGTGGCCTATTATGATGCTTTGAAATCCAAGAAAGGACAGTCCCCGTGTGAGCACCCGAAAGAAAAGCAAACAGTGGAAAAAGGTGATACTACTCAACATTATACTGTACTAAGCACAGTTCAGCAGGAACAGCCTTCTATGTTTACTCACAGCCTGTGTAATAGAAATGGATGGAAGAATATGATTGAATGTAACTGTACAACATGAAGGGGGGAGCAAAGGAATATGATAACTGATAGGAAGATATAGTTGAAATCTCAGCGGAATGTGGGAACAGGGAAACTGACACTTGTGGCTGTAGAAGATCAATAGATATGTCTTACCCCAATCTCAGATGTTCGTTGTTGTTGTTAGTGTCCCCCAATAGTCTGATTAGTTAAGATTTTGTTACATTCTCCTCCATCCAACAGCCTCACACACATATAAATGACTAATGCTGTGTGTCCCTGCCAGGCATCATGAGCAATTGAACTGCAAGTTCTGATCTATAAGGCACTGACACCATTTCAGATTTGCTTCCAGGCTGTGTTCCAACTCAATGACCCACCAATCATGAACTGTTTTATTCCCTGCAGGCTCCGTATCAGCCATGTCCAAGCTTCCAAGGGACCATTGATATCTTTACCAGCTACAGCAGCCAGAGTTCCTCCCATGATAAGCTGAGCCCTGAGGAGTTCAAGGACCTGATCCAGAAAGAGTTTGTCAATGCTACTAAGGTACTGATCGAGCTGAGCCCCTGATACAGTTGCACCTCTATTGTATCCAAGGCGGCACTTTACTGGGAAAAACTTAGTCTTGCTTGGTCTATAGCAGTGATCCCCAACCAGTAGCTCGCGAGCAACATGTTGCTCCCCAACCCCTTGGATGTTGCTCTCAGTGGCCTCAAAGCAGAGGCTTATTTTTTAATTCCTGGCTTAGAAGCAAGTTTTGGTTGCATGAAAACCAGATGTACAGCCAACCAGAACCTCCTGTAGGCTGCCAGTCCACATAGGGGCTACCAATAGCCAATCACAGCCCTTATTTGGCACCACCCAGGAACATTTTTCATGCTTATGTTGCTCCCCAACACTTTTTACATCTGAATGTTGCTCACAGGTGAAAAAGGTTGGGGACCCATGGTCTATAGATAGGTGGAAGTATCTATGGTGTAGTAGCACTGGGGCCCTGGCCTAGGTTCCCATTCACAGTCATGCACTAGGCATTCTTCTCAAATATCACCCTGGCTGGCCTTTAGTCTAGTCCCCCAGACAAGGATGTAGGTCTCTCTAGGAGATCTTTGGGTAGAAGGCAAGAGTATATCTGCAGCAGTTTCGCGAATTAATTAGCTGGCTGAAAAACGCGGGAATTCGCCGTGAATTTGCGCCTGGCAAATAAATTCGTCCATCACTAGTTTTATGTCAATTCAGAACAAACCTGTAAATAGAATTTTTTTCTGCAACACAGATGTAATTGCCCTAATCAATGTTTTTAAATGGATGATCGCACAGTAATACATTCATACTCTCTCTTTTCTCTAGGATTTGAATAACTCAAAAACCTTTGAGACACTTGTACGATACAAGAATACAAAAAATCAGAAGCCAGTGGAGTTTTAAGAGTTTTTGGACTATTACGATGATCTGAAATCCAGTAAAGAAAAGTAAAAAGTCAAAACCCATTACCCCACTCAGAAACACAACCAACTAACACCCCCATGGTCCCACTCAGAAACATGACCAAACCACACTTCATGGTCCCACTCAGAAACATGACCAACCCACACCCCATGGTCCCACTCAGAAACAGGAAAAACCCACAAAACAACCCACTATACCACTCAGAAACATGACCAACCTGTAACCCATGGTCCCATTTAGAAACAGGACAAATCCGCAAACCCATGGTCCTACTCTGAAGCAGGACCAACCTGCAACCCATGGCCCTACTGAGAAACAGGACAAACCCACAACCCATGGTCCCACACAGAAACAGGACCAACCCACAACCCACTGTACCACTCAGAAACAGGACCAACCTGTAACCCATGGTCCCATTCAGAAACAGGACAAACTCGCAATGCATGGTCCTACTCCAAAGCAGGACCAACCTGCAACCCATGGCCCTACTGAGAAAAAGGACAAACCCACAACCCATGGTCCTACTCAGAAGCAGGACAAACCTTCATCCCATGGCTGAGTTTGGAGCCTGTTTGTTCACAACTCTAAAGATTTCGCATTTGCACCAGCCTCTACCTGGGACAGAGGCCGTGACACGGGCATTCTACCATGACCGAAAGGTACAAAAATCTCTTTTCTACCACAACCCGTGCTCCCACTCTGAAGCAGGACTAACCCTCAACCCAGGGTTCCACTCAGAAACAGGACCAACCCACAAGCCATGGTCCCACTCAGAAACAGGACCAACCCACAAGCCATGGTCCCACTCCAAAGCAGGACCAACCCACAACCCGTGGTCCCACTCTGAAGCAGGACTAACCCTCAACCTAGGGTTCCACTCAGAAACAGGACCAACCCGCGGTCCCACTCAGAAACAGGACCAACCTGCAACCCATGGATATGCTGAGAAACAAGATCAAAAACAGGATAGAAATAAAAATCAAGGTCAAACAACAATACAGTACCAACCCGCAAAAAAAGGTCCCATTAAGAAACACGATTAACCCCAAAAACATGATCCCACTCAGAACCAGGACCAAGCCACAAAACAAAACTGGATCACAAACACACACCTGGGAGCTTGAAATGCACAATTATTGTTATTGTACCACTTCCTGTCTTTGTACTTTAGTTTTCTTTCCTTGGGACTCTGGTGCTGGGGGTGTTGGCTTGGGAAGGTGAGTGTCTGTAAGTGTTCTGAGCCCATGTATCTCATTAATATTAATAAGCAGTGAGCAACGTGTATGTATTTATTTCTCTACATCATTCAGAGGTCACAGTGTCATTAGGAAGCAGGAAGTGGTTGACCTGACCCAACATCTTCTCACTTTTGGGGACAAAGGTGATTTTAGCAGGAGATGCCAATTTAATACAAGCCTCCCAATTTTGGCTTCGGGTTGTTGAACAAATACAGAGTGTATCAGGACAGGCACAATGTCGGACAAACCCAAGTCCCTGGTCCGAATCAAGCCTGCGATCCAGCCCTGCTCCTTGTTCATATGGGGTCTCCACTGACATGGCATATGGGATGGTCACATGGGAGTGGTAGTTGTGTATTTCATTGCAATAAAACCTAAGAACAAAACTTATTTACATTTGTAGAAATCCAGTTCAGAACTTTTGTACCCAAATAATTTAATTAACATTTTTATCCAGATGCTCTGATGTAAGTGCCTGCCATAAACATACATGTTCCACCAGCCAGAACCAGCATTCACCAAAGCACCATGTTAAGCCCAGTCAACCCATTAACTTGCCCCTTCCCTTACTAAAAAGGTCTTTTCAATGACTTCACACCCTGGCTACGATTTGCGGCTATACCAATAATACATCAGTGGACAAATCGTTGACATATTTAATGGCAAGGATTAAATCTATAGGTTTTTTTTAAACCAAGATAATTTTCACCCAAATACCACTGGTTTCTAGTTGGAGCACAGACTGCTCTTGCTCGCTAGTTCTATCTACCTTCCTTTTCAAGAAAGTGCTTTACAGAGAACTACCCTGTCCTGACTACACCTCATTCACAGGTCCCTGTATCCCGACTTCACCAAGGTCCTCACCACCCTTGGGGCTTAAGTCCCAGGCTCCCAGCAAAGTCCACTCCCTCCTGAAGTGGAAGCAATTTGGCAATTTGGCAATTTTTGTAGTTGCAAGTTTGAAAATGGAATTTAAATGGATTTATTGAAATAGCCTAGAATAAGGTATTTTCATCTATGGTATAACTATAGTGAAAGAAGACCCTACAAGGGCGCTGTGCCAATGAGGCAAGTTGAGAAATGAGGTAGCGTTCCACTGGTTACCGGGGCGGCAAAAATATCGCTTATTATTAAGAGCCAAATTTATTCCTAAATTCGGCTCTTCTACTCTAGCACGTGGACCCAACCTGGAACCCCTCCGGCTCCAAAAAAGGTGAGCGCGGGGAAGGGGCTGCCCCTGGACCAAGTAGCAGTTCTTTGCCACACTTTTTTACAAATAAAAACATATAAAAGCAAAAATAATTCTAAACTTTTGAGTTGTAACAAGAATTCATATAACGAATTGCAATCTGGAATCTTACAAATAGTTCTCCAAGTTTTATCTGTATAGCCGTCATAAAACATTGCAAGCAGTAGAATTTTTCTTCAACTTAAAAAATCCTTTCCCAAATTAACAGAAAAAAGAGGAATTAAAAAACTGACTATGGTAAATGGGTACCTCCACTGCCTCCATTTACTTACAATTGAATTTCTATTTTTCTACAAATCTCTAAATATTTGTGGTTTTTCTATATTTCTTAAAAGCTCTAAAAAAATGTAGATTTATTATGTGTAAAAACCACAAAAACCTTTTTTAATCAATTCTGACACGTGGAGGCTTATTTATTGAAGGTCGGATTTTATTGGCTTTAGAGGTTTTTGAAACCACCACTAAACTCACAAACTCTAAAACCTTGAATGTTATTTAAGTTCTTAAAAGTTCTGATTATAAAAAGTATGAACAATACAGTAAAAAAATAAAAAGCCCTACAAATTCTAGTTTTTCCGAAAATTCATAGCGAAAAAAATCCAAAAACCTCTAAAATTCTTATTGGATTAAAATGGTCCAATAGGATCAGCGCACCTCACATTGACTTCTGTAGCACCTTCACAACTTTTACTTGGTAAAGTTAGGCATTAAAGTCTTGTTTTTTTTTTCAATTATTAAATCTCGAATTTCAAGAGCTTTTTAGAAATATAGGAAAACCTCACATTATTCATTTTATTGTTAGTAAATGCTGGAGAGAAAATCTAGAACTGTGTAAATTCTGCAAATTAGACCTAAATCTCTCCTGCGCTCTAATTAAATGATACAAACCTGCAGCTTCATTAACTTGCTTATTAGCCTGCAGACACTGATTCAGATATCAACACTTGGATATGTTTTACAATATAAAAAGGAAATGATTGGAACACTTGTAAAGACTAATCCCCAAACAATTGTTTAAGGGGCAGAGTTATCAAGGGCCAAAATGAAAATTCGAAGTAAAAAAATTCGAATTTCGAGCTATTTTTGTGTACTTTGACTAGGGAATATTGGTGGACTTTGAAAATTCTAAGTTTTTTATTGAAAATACTTCGAATGATTGAATACAGCTTATTCACCTGCAAAAAAAAACTTTGATTTTTTTTAAAATAAATTTCAGTTGGTCTTTTTTTATTCGTAGTTATGGGAGTTTAAAAAAACTCCCATAAGGCTGTATTTGATCGTTTGAATCTAGGTAAGAGCGAATTTGATCGAATTCGGTTCAAAATATTTTCAAAAAGAAACTTAGATTTTTCAAAATCCACCAATTGACTCCAAATAGGTTGTAGGAGGTCCCCCATAGGCTAAAAACAGCAATTTGTCAGGTTTTAGATGGCAAATGGTTGAAGTTGAGGTTTTAAAGAGACAATACATGATAAATGTCGATATTCAAATTTTAGAATTTTTTTCAAATTCAAATCGAATTTGGTCTATTCCCTAGTCGAAATACACAAAAATAGCTCGAATTTGTTTTTTTTAAATTCTAATTTTCACTTCGACCCTTGATAAATCTGCCCCTAAGTGTATCTTTAGTTTTCAATAGTTTTTATTGAGTTTTAGACAAAAACATTCAGATACATAACTGAATTCAGAAAAGATAAAGAAGACACTACAGTCAAAATACTTGAATGAGACATAAACAATTGTTTCATATAGTACAAAGTAACCAAAAAGTTAAAACAATTTGTAAGAACAAAACAAACTATATATATATATGATTTGTATTATTTTATATTAACTAACTATTTCTCTCTGCTTGAAACTTAGAACTAAGTACTGATGAGCGAATCTGTTCCATTTTGCTTTGCCAAAAAATTTATAAAACTGGGAAATTATTAGCGAAATGTCAAAAAACACATTTAAGTCAATGATCATCAAAATTTTGTTATGTGCAACACATTTTTCTCACTCCAAATGCATTAAAGTCAATCGGCATGTTTTCTTATGGCAACTTGTTTGTCTCTGCAACAGTTTTGTCTTGGTGACTTTTTAGTGGCAGCAAATGTTTTTGCGGTGGATTTTTTACTGGGCAGAAAAACAACAAAAAAAGTCACCATAATATAAAATGCATTTTGACAAAAAAAGTCACGCAGACAAAAAAATAGCAGACACAAAAGAAACAGTGCTAGTTGGAAAACATTTAGGGGCAGATTTATCAAAGGTTGAATTTCGAATAAAAAAAACTTCGAAATTCGAATAAAAAAGACCAACTGAAATGTATTTAAAAAATCTACGTTTTGTTAGAGTGAATAGGCTATTTTCATTCGAATTCGAATCGTACAAATCAAAGTAACATTGTATTTGATCGAATTCGATTCAAAGTTTTTGCTAAAAAAAAATCAAGTCCACCAATTGACTCCAAATGGGTTTTAGGAGGTCCCCCATAGGTTCAAATATCAATTCGGCAGGTTTTAAATGGTGAATGGTCGACGTCGAATTTTTAAAGAGACAGTACATGATAAATTTCAATATTCAAATGTAGACTATTTCCTAGTCAAAATACACAAAAAGTAGCTTAAAATTAGAATTTTTTTAATTGGAATTTTCACTAGTGATGGGAGAATTTATTCGGCAGGCGCGAATTTGCGTGATTCGCCGCCAGCGAATAAATTTGCGAAACGGGCGCGAAAATTTGCCAGAAAAAATTCGCCGGCATCAAAAAAAAAATTTGCAGCATCAAAAAAAAATAGACGCCAGCGGAAAAAAACGGGCGCCGGGGCCGTTTCGCGAATTTCGCCCAAATTCGCGAAAAACTGTGCAAATTCGCCCATCACTAATTTTTACTTCAACCCTTGATAAATCTGACCCTTATTGTGAAAAACATCATTAAATAGGTTAGCTACAAACCGGTCTGTCTTTTAATAATCAGCTTTATAGAACTTTAAGAATTTCCTTAGATTATTAATAACTTGAATAATTGGATTTAATTAGAGAATTAAGAACATCCAAATTATTTGGAGGAGCCTGAGGGAAATTAGCTTTGGAAAGAATTCTAAACTCTTCTCTTCATCATAAGAGGAATAAGCAAAGAACTCTTTATCTTTATTTTTTTCATGTACAGGAATCTGTGCAAACACAAATACTACATTTACTGCTCATTTTCCTGCTCATTTTCCTGTTCATTTTCCTTGAAGCTTAATCAATTCCTGGTCAGATAAATGTGTTTTGTGTCATATCAGCTTTCATTTCATCTTTTTTATTTTACTTTATATTTTTTTCCTTTTTGTAAATTGAATTTAAACCAATCACATTCCATGAACCAAATTTTAACCTGTGCATTTAGGAGGTTATTTATCAAAGTCAGAATTCAAACTCCGATCAAATCTGCTTGGGTTTTTCTGCGCTTATTTATTATTACATTTTTTATTATTACAAGATTTTTGCAATTTTTTATCCGATTTTCATGTTTTTTTTTTTGGATTTTTCACTCAAAAACTCAGATTTTTGCCTTAAAACTCAGAAAACTTCGGGTTATTGCACGAAACCCAGCGCACATCAAAAAATCATTGCGACTTCTCCAATTGACCTACATGCAACCTCGACAGGTCTGAGATGCCGGATTTTCTGATTCAGCCTTTTCCATCCTCTGGGTTTCATAAATTCCAAAAAATATGTGATTTTTTTAAAAGTCTGATTTTACAATTTTTTTTTGTGATTTTTGCATTCGGAGTAAATAACCCCCTTCGTTTGTAAAGGAGAACATCTATGTGTCATATAGACTAAAGTACTTTATAATAATAGAATTTATAATAATAATTATATAAGAAGAGAGTACAATAATCCATTCTAAAAATTAAGCATTAAAAGTTCATAACAATATTAATAATAAATAAAGGATCTGCCAAAAGAAAGAAAATAACGGTGTTAAGAAGAAATTAAAATAAGTTCTACAGCTTCCTAAGATGAAGAAAAAATCTTTTCCCATTGAGATAAGAAACCAGGCAAAACCCCAAACCACCAGCAAGAAGGGTTTCCAAAAAAACTGATAAAACAGTATAAAATGCATGAATGAGAATATAGACTTTCATATACAATATATGGGCTGGATACTAATGTAATATTAGTGAATTACGTATTCTTATTGAAGATGTGTTGGAGATCTTGCCTTTTTTCCCTCTGGGGAGGATTAAATTAATTGGAGTGAACTTTCGTTTGGTCCTAGGTGTCTAAAAGATCTTGCCTTCATTGTTGTTTTACAAGTTTCTTATCATTGAAAAAGTTCCAGAAGTAAGACAAAAATTTAGTTTAGATGATAAAATTAGTGAACTTGAAATATGTTTTTGGCAAATGTTGGAAAATCCTTTCCTTTTTTTATGAAAGCAGAGCTGGCTAATCTTGAAACATAAGGATCTTCTTTCCATCAGTTTCTAGAGAGTTAGACTTTTTGTAGAATTGTAACAACATTCTTTTCTCTGTGTAGTCCAAAAATATTACAATTACTTCTCTAGGATTAAATTGTCCTCGGGAGGTCTCAGCCGATGAATTCTTTACATTTTGATGTTGGGTAAAATAATCTGTTATTTTTACTTGGTATTGCATTTTGTGGTTAGTGAAATTAATGTTTCAGTATTGCAAGATTTAGGAATCCCTGTGGGGATCGGGATCACCAGTGGAGTAGTTAGGGAGACAAAGTCTAACACCCTATCCACTGAGTCCCTGCACTAAAGGCAAACAAAGAAGCCTTTGGGAAGCTACTCCCTGCTACTATCCTTGATGGAGCACACAGCTGCTCATGCTATATAAAGCTGACTATCTCACTCATCTAGAGAGTCGATTAAAGATCTGCCCTGTGATAGCTAACCTTATTCACAGGGTTTCCTGGTTCCTAACATTCACCAAAGGTGCTGTCCCTTTGGGGCAAAAAGGCTTTACTGGGCCTTGGTGATCCCAGGCTCAATGGGAAACACCTAGCTGCATAGGCACCAGGAGCCAAAGAGGAAGTCCCTCCCCCTTACACACACTATATAGAAGTGTGGCAGGGAGGGTCACTACACTCTTGGCCAATAGCTTTTGGTGTAATACAAGAACTGTTACAAGGGCTTATGCCCAATAACAAAAGATATAAGAAAGGTATAAGAAAGGTAGGGATTTAACTCTATAGGAGCCTAACAGATCCTATAGGTCCCTACACAGTGTAAAATGCATAAATTAAAATATATACTTTGGGCTGAAAATAGGAAATGTGATTAATAATGCATGTTTCTCTGTATATACAATAAAGGCAGCTGTGAATGCTGAACATGTTCCTATTGGCTGCTTCTCCTATAAATGTCCACTTCCTGTGGCAGAGAGTTTAGCTTATGACTAAGTGCCTCAACGGCAAGAAACTCGTAGGGACACATTCATTTTTATTGTAAGCCAATAAATCGACATTTTTTTATTGCATATTTGTGGCCCTGTGGTTTTTCAGAGTGCTTGAATCCCCTTTCAATCATATTGCTATACAATAAAGGAGCCAGAGTTAGTAGACCCACTCTTTAGTAGTACAGGAGTCTCCACTCAACTAGTGAGAGGGTATGGTACTTAAATGTTTAGGAAAAGTTCATTTGAACAAGGTCCAGGGGTATAATGGCAGTGGTGTAACTAGAGTGCTCCAGGCCTCTCTGCAAAAAAATCTTCAGAGGGGCCCAGTGCACTCTGATCCACTTCCTCCCATCCACTTCCTGCCCCACCTTCACCCCACCCACATCCCACCCAACTCTGCCCACTCTAGTCTGATTTGTTTCCCCCTTCCTCGCTGGTAAGAGAGAGAGAGAGAGAGAGAGAGAGAGACTAGGGAGGAGGATTTTTTATTGACTATAGAGAAATCAGACCCCATGTTCCGGTGCCCCCTGTTCTCCAGGCCCCCTGCGACTGCGGATCTGCTTCCTCTATAGTTACACCACTGTCTAATGGAATACAACCTAAAGAGCTTTGATCAGTTATAATAAGTAACATTTTCTGATTTTCTCCTGTTTATCTGCTACGGTACTTATAGATTGAAGCTAACTCCAATATAACAGACAATTATAGGCCTGTAAGTCTGACTCATATATATATATAAGGGCAAATAAGGTCATGTATTTGTGTTTGTAATGACACAAAAGTATGTAACTATCTAATTCCACCCAAGATGTGTCAGGCAAATCAGTGGAGAAAGTGTGCAATATATGCATGTCGGGTTTAAAAATAGGCAACCAACTACACCCTTAATGGGACTAAGTTAAAGAAACCCATGATGGATAATAACCCAGTTATGGGATTATCTCTCTGTACTGGCAGATACATTAGATTGATTCAAGGAAGGGTTGGGTTCCAGGTCAGGGCTGTATTAATGCCCAATGCCACTCTGGACCTCAGCCTCCCTGCTTTATCCTGCTGTTGGCACATGGGCATCTGATCACGAGAATGAAGGCGCCACCACCCCATCCCATAGCTCTGCCACTGGATTTACCCAAGCTTATTGGGGGGAGGGTTATAAGTAGTTTATTTACAATATACACCTCCCTAAAACTGCCACCTTACGCTCAGGACTTTGGATGCCTTGATAACTACATAGTTACATAGTTAAATTGGGTTGAAAAAAGACAAAAAGTCCATCAAGTTCAACCCCTCCAAATGAAACCCAGCCCCATACACACACCCCTCCCTACTGTCACATAAATGATATATACCCATATCTATACTAACTATAGAGTTTAGTATCACAATAGCCTTTGTATTATGTCTGTCCAAGAAATCATCCAAGTCCCTCTTATAGTCATTAACTGAATCATCACCCGGCAGTGCATTCCCCAACCTCACTGTCCTCACTGTGATGAACCCCCTACTCTGTTCCTTTAAATGAAACTTCTTTTCCTCTAGTCTGAAGGGGAGGCCTCTGGTACGTGATTCTCTTTATGGGTAAAAAGGTCCCCTGCTATTTGTCTATAATGTCCTCTAATGTACTTGTAAAGTCTAATCATGTCCCCTCACAAGCGCCTTTTTTCCAGAGAAAACAACCCCAACCTTGTCAGTCTCCCCTCATAATTTAACTCTTCCCTCCCTCTAACCAGTTTAGTTGCACTTAGTCTCTGCACTCTCTCCAGCTCATTTATATCCCTCTTAAGGACTGGAGTCCAAAACTGCCCCCATACTCCAGATGAGGCCTCACCAGGGACCTATAAAGAGACACAATTATGTTTTTATACAAGAACTTTATTTGCTTTAGTAGCCACAGAATGACACTGCCCAGAATTAGACAACGTGTTATCTACAAAGACCCCAAGATCCTTCTCATTTAAGGAAACTCCCAACACACTGCCATTTAGTGTAGAACTTGCATTTATATTATTTTTGCCAAAGTGCATAACCTGCATTTATCAACATTGAACCTCATTTTCCAGTTTCCCAACTTAGACAAATCCCTCTGCAAAGTGGCAGGATTCTGCATGGAACCTATAGTTCTGCACAATTTGATGGTTTATATGGCCTTGACCAAAGCTGACTATACTGGGTAACTGAAATTCTTATCACAAAGTTGATCCAGGGACTTGTCCTATTGCCCTTTGTGAGTCAGGTTTTAGATGGAGTTTTCTGCTAACTTGGATTCAACTTGATGGGCGAATTTTTTTCGGCCTAACCATGATGTTACTGTTGTGTGATGTTATGGGACATGTGAGGCCACTCCATCCATATGTATCTGTATGGCAGCAAATTCCGCATGAACACTCCTCTTCTTCATCCCTCCTCTTCATCCCTACAGTATGTCCCTGAGTGGAGACCTCTTGCCCCAACGTTGCTGGTGGATTTGTTGCTATACGTGTTCTATTGGTCCTTCTCTCTTTCTCTACATTCCTTTCCAGCCAGGTTTGTTTTTTTGGCTAATTAAATATTCACAGGGATCATTTATCTTGAGCAAAGGTGAGTTGGGAAATAGAAGATGAGGTAACCCCTAATTAATGGCATTTACACAATGAAGCAAATAATTAATAATCTTGTTTCCAGCAAACTCTCCTAACTAGTAATTAGCGTTACATCAAAGGCAGCAGATCCTGAGCTTACTTACTGAGTTGTTGGGTTACCACATGTGGAAGAGAGAAGTATTTGAGGTCTACGATTAGTCTTTAGCTGCTCAGAGCAGATCATGGTCAGGTGATGGATACCAGTGCAGAATAAGTTCCCATGGTCTTCCAGTATATACTGGTGGGCACCCTTAGCCCTGCTGCAACTCAATAAGCCCATGCCCACCTAGCAGTTCAACCATAGTAGAACCTTTTGATATGTGATATTTGTAAAGGGGAAGAATCATATGTGCACAGGGATGTGACCATGAGCTCCATAGATGGGTGAAGGTTGGAACACCAACAAGACCGCATGAAGCAACTGCACAAGCCTCCTGGTCTGATTCCTCATGTCATGATTCACTGTGGGGCAACTCTTCTCTACCCCATAAATGAAGATGATCAGCCGGGTCAGATTTGTTTGTGTGGAATGACAAGTGATTATATAGTAGCTAATCTGGAGAAGCAATCTTGCTTATCAAGTTCCATCTTTTCACCATATAATTATTACTTGGCTTATAGCCCATCCACATAAAATACACAGGAATCAGAATCCAGTTTGGCTGTAAGTCAAATTATTACTGGATACAAAATTAAATTGGGACCAGTCCCAAAATCAACATTGTGCTCCTTTTATCTAGTCTCAGTGGGTTCCATTTTTTCCTTTGGAAGGATCTTCTGGTGAATGAGGCATCAGAGAGTTTATTATATGGTCCCCTATATATATAATGTTCATACCCCCTTTAACTGTTTCTTCTCCAATGTAACCAATTCCAACTTGTCTTTCCCCATAACTGATCCCTTCCATTCCCTTTATCATCTTAGTTGCTCTTCTCTGTACTTTCTCTATTTCATTACTGTCTCTTATATATTTATATATAGTGATCATATCCCCCTTATATATTTATTTATAGTGATCATATATTATATACAGTATAGTGATCATATCCCCCTTATATATTTATATATAGTGATCATACCCCCTTATATATTTATATATAGTTATCATATCCCCTTATATATTTATATATATAGTGATCATATCCCCTTATATATTTATATATAGTAATCATATCCCCTTATATATTTATATATAGTGATCATATCCCCGTATATATTTATATATAGTGATCATATCCCCATTATATATTTATATATAGTGATCATATCCCCTTTATATATTTATATATAGTGATCATATCCCCTTATATATTTATATATAGTTATCATATCCCCTTATATATTTATATATAGTGATCATACCCCCTTATATATTTATATATAGTTATCATATCCCCTTATATATTTATATATATAGTGATCATATCCCCTTATATATTTATATATAGTAATCATATCCCCTTATATATTTATATATAGTGATCATATCCCCGTATATATTTATATATAGTGATCATATCCCCCTTATATATTTATATATAGTGATCATATCCCCCTTATATATTTATATATAGTGATCATATCCCCTTTATATATTTATATATAGTGATCATATCCTCTTATATAAGTATATATAGTGATCATATCCCCTTATATATTTATAATAGTGATCATATAGCCCTTATATATTTATATATAGTGATCTAATCCCCTTATATATTTATATATAATGATCATATCCCCCTTATATATTTATATATAGTGATCATATCCCCTTATATATTTATATATAGTGATCATATCTCCCTTATATATTTATATATAGTGATCATATCCCCTTATATATTTATATATAGTGACCATATCCCCCTTATATATTTATATATAATGATCATATCCCCTTATATATTTATATATAGTGATCATATCCCCCTTATATATTTATAGATAGTGATCATATCCCCCTTATATATTTATATATAGTGATCATATCCCCTTATATATTTATAAATAGTGATCATATCTCACCCCATAAGCACAATACTTTAAAGTCCCCAAGTGAGAGAAGGAGGAGCTGCCTCTGGAACCGACTCACCAATCTATTTACATAATAGTCATTTTATGTAATTGATTCCCTATAATTAAGATGATGAAGAGATTCCACCAGCTGACAACATGATAAACCAGTTGTGTATTCATCAGGCAATAAAGGTCTCTGTCCTGGCAATGCCATTTGTATGAAAGTATCTGTGAGACGCATTCCTTAAAGGTAAAGGATATAAGTCAGAATAAAGTACAAAGTAAAGGGGTAACGGAACATCAAGAACATATTACATCATCATCGCCCAGTCACCAGAGGCCACTGTTTTGGCTTTATTGGTTATAATAGAAGCCCAGCCTGGAGGTTAGTTTGGGGGGGGATTGTTTGGGTGAGCATTTGCTGCCCCTGATATTCTTGGTACAACGGCTGATTGGCTGATACAGAAGTATTTCTTCTTGTTACTACTGGAGGCCAATGTTTTCAGGGAGGGGTTTCAACTGGAGCACAGAAATCAGCAGGACAGTAGTGTCACATAGGAGACCCCCCCATGATTCATAAGGACAATCATTTATGAGGTTTGGAATTTTATTATCCATTATGTTTTAATAATAATTTTTTATAAAAATCGCAGTTATTGCAGGTGATTAGAAAAGGTCTTGGATAATTTTTAACCTAATTATCCTTATTTTGGTTCCATCTGCCCAGTCCTGTCTGCTCTCTCCATTTATCATAGTTTGGGAGACGTGTCCCTTTTCACTGTGGCAGCTCCCAGCCCTCACATGTAATAACAGCCTTGGCTATGCCAGTTGTGTTTGGACAAATACACACTCTCTCTCTCTATCTGTCAGCTCTCACTGCCAGCTCCTTTCTCACACCCTTCCTACCAACTAGGCTACGTGTGCGTTCCCCAACCCTAAAGATGTGACTGATGCCTGTACTGGGGCTCTCGGGTCCTTTGTCTGCACATCTGAAGGACCTGCTTTTCTCCATGTGTCCCATTGTTATTATGGACCTGGTCCTATATGAAGGGATGAACCAACCAAGCCACCCCTCAGTCCCACACAGCAATATTGTGCCATATAATAAACAGAGGTACCCTTGGAACTGCATGGTTCTCTACACCAGAAATAAAATGTGGCCATGTTCCACTTCCTGGGAAGTTGTGTTGTGAAAGCCCCTAGCAAGACCTAACAGGATCTGTATTTTTACTACCAGCATGCACTTTGGTGGCCTTATTTAGGTCTACGTCTTGCATTGCTTGGTGACCCTTCTTCAGGCTTGTAGGACCAACTCTGTTACTTGTTATCTTACTCTTTATTGAGTTGCAAGAGAGCAGTATTTAGCCCCTTGTGAGCTTGCTTTCTACTCAACTTTTCTACTCAAATATAAACCTTGCTTAGCTTGCCCATTAGATGACTTAGCTTGCCCTTTAGATTACTCCTTTATTGATAGGACCCCTTATTTCAACATTTAGCATACTCTTTGTAGGGCTGGTCTCAATCTATATTATGGACTCAGTAGGACACACTTGGCTCCACTTCAGTTTGTTGTTTCATAGATTGGATGGGACTTACTCTGCTTCTTATTACCTTGGTCCTTATAGTCCTGCATGGGAACCACTTTGTCCCATTGGCCAACTGGACCAGAGGACAGGACACCCTTTTTAGCTAGTTCCACCCTTGGTTCTCACATGTTATAAAGTACAGGGGGCAAAAGGGCAAGTCCATGTTATTCGTGTGCCCCACTTATTTACAGGGAGAGAGGTAGGTATTGCAAACTACCAGCTAATTACTCACAGAGGGAGGGGAAGTCAATGAGTAGGACCTTGCCTGCATCAGGGAGTCACCTTAATCCTTGTATCTGAATGTATAAAGGCACCTCCTCACCTACCTGCTGTATTTGCTTTGGGTGAACAGCCACATATCCTCTCATATTCCTCTGTCTCCCTCAGCTCATCTCCATTCTGCCGGGGGATATTGAGCCACTGCACTATGGCAGGTACAGTACCATCTTCTGTTTGTCTGCTGGGGAGGGCCTGTATTTATCAACAGAGGCTGGATTTAGAGGGAGAGTAGGTAGCAATGGGTAGGTACCTACTTCAGTAGATTTCAGAGAGCAGTAATTTATTATTTAAGGGGAACTCTGATTTCCAAGCCAAAATTTGATAAAGAGGCCCACATAACACAGAAACCCCTAATGTACCCATCACCTGTTTCTTCTAAAAGTCTGAATAAATGCCATTTCTATGGTGAAATCCAGCTGTTTCAAAGTTCTTCTCTTTCTGCATCATTTGAAATCCTGGCAGGGAAGGAGGACTAAACACTGATGTTACACATTGTAACAACTTCTCCACAGCTTACAGACAGCATGCAGGAACTACATAACCCACAATGCATTGCACTGGGATGTCCCTTTCCTTATTGAAATCACATGTGCAGGGAATTGTGGGGTTTGGAGGATGCAGGCAGAAGACAGATGGCTGTTGATACAAAGTAACAGTAGTCAGACAGCTCAGCAAAGTAGTCAGACAGATCAGCAGGACAGCAGGGGACTGGGCTTAGGGAACTGTCAGAAACCATTAAAAATCACGAAAAGTCTGTATGTTTTTAATTGATGCATATTGCAAAGTTGCTTGAAATTATGTTTACTTTTCAAAAAGCTTAAGTTATGTTTTTGTGGAGTTCCCCTTTAATATTTAAAATTGAAATATTATTGAACATTTCACAATGGATGAAGGTGAGGGAGTAGCAATGTAATAATAATGAGTTCCCTTTACTTCCCCTTTAACGTTTCATATCATACATGAATTAACACTTGCACAAGGTAAAGTCTGATCAAACAATTAGTGCAGAGCTCTATGGCTCTTATGTTTGAAGGCATTGCTCTCTGTCACCAACTCCTCCCCAGGACTGGCACTTGGGGAGCAGAGGCACCGGCCCTAAGTTTGTTCAGTAGACATTGAGCGAGATTTTTCCAAAACCACTATTATATTTTGCAGATTATTGTGGTTTTATTAAATATCAATAACAGATTGTGGGGAACCAACTGGGGACAGTGCACTCAAAGCTGCGACTCTGTTTGACTCTTCCATGCAGTTGGTCGGCACCCCCCCAGATGGAGTGTAGCTGGCATGGGGTTCCAGAGCAAATAGTGCTTTCCTTCTCCTCTCCATGTGGCTGCTGCCTTCATTTTTACTTGTCTATTGGCCCCCAACATTTGATGGAATTATGTGCCCCCCAAGTATTTCATGGCACTAGGCACTGACACACCAATTCTATAATATAAAGTGTGAAGTTCTCAAGCCAATTATATGCAGTAACAGACTCACTGGCACATTGTTCACTGTAAGAGCCAGTGGGTTTTGACATCACTAGAATTTCTGGCCTTTCCCCAAGAGACAAGGAAGAGATGTGATATCAGTGGGGTTATGACACAAGAGGAGGCTTATTGGAAATCTGTGCTACCCACAGGCATGAAATCCCTCAAAATACCTCTCCCTTCTGGGTGCCCTTGACAATCCAGCTGGCCACCTTGCAGCCCTCAGAACATGAGTGTTTGCAGTGATGTCACGTGTGCAGGGGGAACACGCAGAAAAGGGACAACCCAGGAACCAGGGAGATTGCGATCCCAGACTAGGGGTAGACAGAGGACCCATCAGCTGGTACCTGCCCATCACCCCCTCATTGTTGTGCCTTAGGCAGATGCCTCTTAAGCCTTCCCCTAGTTCTGTCCTGGCACCAATCAGTAGTCTCCTCTCAAAGCAACTTGGCCAGACCCAGAAGAGGAATGTGCTGCCCACTAGACAGGGGCACAGATGGAATTTTAGATCTGTCCTTGTAGGATCCTCATAGTGAGATACAACTGCCTCTGATATCAATCACTTCAGGTGAAAGTAAAATGCTTTTATGTCCACCTATTAACTATAGTGCAGATTTTGCACCAAACGCATGACATATGGCACCCAGGATAAAGATGTCTCTCTGTCCTGCCTCCGCACTATAAGAAATGTAACATTACACAGAGATGGCACTGCTCATCTTAGTAATAATGGGCCATTGGGCACTTAAACAAAGCAACAGAGCCGTGTGACACTAGATGTGGCCATACTTATATAATAGACCTGGGGCAACCATGCATCACATGCTCATGAATTGACAGTAACCAATGATCTTCATACTTAATAAACGTGGTTAATGTAGAGTTCCCCAAGTCAAGACAGAAAAATGACAGTTACATTTTCTTCTTCATGGTGTTCATGGCCAACCAGAAGTGGCTAAAGCTATAGTGCCACCAACATGCTTATGGCCCACAGCCAGTAAAGATAGTCCCAACAGAAATATACTATATTCCCTTGATAGTATAAAAAGGGCTACATTGGATAGATACCACTGCCAATTTCCTCTCTCGCCCTTGGCTCTTACAGAATTACAAAAGAGGTTAATCAGCTGTTCTCCAAGCAGGTCCAGGAGTGAGAGGCAGGATTCTGGCCAATATGGGCTGGGGGCAGGCTTGGCCAATCAAGGTGGAGGGTGGGCTGGCCAGTCTGATTTGGGGTGAGCTTGGCCAATCAGGGTTGTAGTGGACTGGCTGTTCTGATTTGAGGCAGGCTTGGCCAATTGGGGTTGGGGATGGGCTAGGCCAATCAGGGTTGTGGTGGACTGGCTGTTCTGATTTGGGGCAGGCTTGGCCAATTGGGATTGGAAGTGGCCTAGGCCAATCAGGGTTGGTGCTCAAGATAAATGGGAACGATTGTCTGTTTTGCCCTGACGCTGGGTCCATTAGGTTCAGTTGGCCAAAGGTCAACCCTGTTTGCCACTAAACCTGGTCATTTACTTTCGGATCAACTCATCTCCTTCCATTTAATGGCCTGGGCCAGATGGGGCTGATCCACTGTCAGGATGTGCAGGGGAGTTAATGACAGTTTAAAGGCTGGGGAAATTAGGTTGAGAGTCTCAGCATAGGCGGTACCCTTGCCCAGATGGCAAATATCAGGCAGTTTGGCTCTTCCAATGCAGGGAAGCCCCTCTACACTATGTGCACTGGAGTTCCTGCTCCATGGGGTAGTTGGGCAGATAATCAAGGCTTTCTCAGTTAGAAATCAAGGGAGCCAAGCAGTGTTTGTTTGGGGGTTGTCTGTGGTCAGAAACCCTGACTCCAAGGTCCACCACCCTAGCTGCCCCCAACACTTTTGCTGCACTCACACACAACACTATAGATTGTCAGCCTGGGGGCTCACCATAATTGTTGCCACAGGCAATTACCCTTAGATTGTAAGCTCTTAAGAGCAGGCATCATCCCTTTGGTCTCCTAACAATATCCAATTGTAACTGGCATATGTTTCTGGTCAAATGTTTGTCTGTATATGAAATTGTTTGGGTGTAAAGTTCTGCAGGAACCATTGGCGATCTATAATTAATAATAAAAACCATTAGGCCAGTTCAACCCTTATTGGGCCAGAACTCTGTTTTCTTCAAATACTCTGAAATCTGTTTTTTTTTTTTAAAGTAAATGGGATTTGTTGTAGAGCTTTTCCAGAAGATTAAAGGGGAAGTATACTCTTCTTGTGCAACATGAATGCAATGAATAGGGTTTTTGCTGTACATTAAAGGGACAGTATCCCTCTTGTGCATCATTGGGGTAATGCATAGCAGACTTTAATTTGGGGTCTTGTTATTTCGTGAGCTAAACAGGAAAAATGAAGCTCCTCCATGTTTGCTGCCTGTGAGGCATGTAATTAGATTTCTAGTATTGAGATAAACTTCCTACAGAATGGGCTCCACATAGCAAAACAGTCACAACAATGGATGGAGGCAGGAGGAGTTCCATCAGTATCTCTATTTCATTTACAGGGGAGGTAGAACACGGGGAAAGCACATCAAATCTCCCTATACTGCTTTAGAATAAAACACCAAGAAAATGTGGATTTTTTCAAATGAAAAGATAGGCAGAATGAATTATTACTTGTGTTAGAAAAGAGCTCTATATAGGGGTATGCTCCACTTTTTTCCTATTCAGAAGTGATTCAGATTTGCTCATTGGTTGTTCTGTGTGTAGCTCACAATTGCGCCCCCTACAGACAGTTCTGCCACAGGCCGGTTCCTCCTGTTATAGAATATCCACCACCAGCACACACTTAGGATGATATGTAAGTTACCCAGGAGTTTTGTTACTGTTTATTCCAACAGTGCCACTGAAACAAAACAATAAAAGTGACTAATGCTGTATCTCCCTGCCAGACGCCATGAGTCATTGAACTGAAAGCTCTGATCTATAAGGCAAGGACAGCATTTTCGATTTGCTTCCAGGCTGTGTTCCAACTCACTGACCCACCAATCATGAACTGTTTTATTCCCTGCAGGGTCCGAATCAGCCATGTCCAACCTCCTCACATCCATCCAAAGGAACATTGATATCTTTACCAGCTACAGTGTTCGGAGCTCTCCTTGCAACGCGCTGAGCCCTGAGGAGTTAAAGAGTCTGATCCAGAAAGAGTTTTTGGATATTATTAAGGTACTGGTACTGATGCACCTCCATTGTTCCCAAGGTTGCACTTTTTTGCACTGTACATAGTCTTATTGGTCTATAGATTTAGTACTGGAGCCCTGACTTGAGCTTCAATCTAATCAGATATGAATATTTAATCATGATTGGAGTACATGGAGCCCCCGATAATACTCATCTCCCCTTGCAAACCCAATAGCCCAATCACCATAACATATTATTTATCCTCATTGGGCTTGCAGGGGTAGTTGGGTATTATTGGGGTCTCCATGCACTCAGCACAGCTGCAATCATTATTTCATCTTCATATCTGCTAGTCAGAGCTGTGCATTCTACTTCCAATATACCAGGTCCACCATCAATGAGTATTCCATAAGGATTGGTATGTCACAGTCAGGAATTCACACTCGCACAGCACAGGGCATTGGAGAAAGAACTGAGCTTCTGAAAGAAGTCCTGCTTGGAACCTCTCTTCGGCATATAGGCCACTGGTTTTTGGACTTTTTCATCCTTAGAGGTCTAACATTTGACCAGGGACCAGACTTAGCTCATAATAAGGTTATACATAAATGCAAATAACTGTATTAGCCTTTCATTCACAGATGCAATAATATCTAGAATATCTAAAGCTCAAACCTAATTAATTAATCCCCCAGCCTTGCCCACAGTTCAGGAACCAGTGATGAAGAGGAAGATACTTGGGTAGGAGGCCCCAGTGAGTCTAGTCGGGGGGATGGGCTCCAAATCGACAGTCTTATCCCTGTTTGAATGGACAGTGTTCCTATGCACTGAAGGAAAGCGGGGGGTTGTCCATCCACATAAGGGACAGATAGGGTTGCCACCTGGCCGCTTTTTTACTGGCCTGGCCGGTAAAAATGATGGTTGATCCCAATGTTATTAATAAGGAAAAACGATAAATATATAGGAAGGCCTGTAATTTTTTGCAGAAAAGGTGGCAACCCTAGGGACAGAGGGTGCAAATATGGGGTTACTTTATTTGTATTTCCTAATTGTGCAATTTTATGTGTCCATGTGGTCGTATCTACTGTAAATGGGTGAGGCCAAACAGATGCTCAAATCACGTATTTTCACAACACCGACCTGCCATCAATTTGACCAACCGTTTCCGTAACCGTTAACTGTTTCTAAGCATTTTGTTGAGAAAGGTCCCACCTCTGATCAGTTTAGGTTTATGGTATTGGAAACTTGACTGAGAACATCAACTTAACAGGAGGGTGGTTTGTGGATCAATTAGCTCAAGTTACTACATCAAGTGGGTTTCAGTAGGGCTGGGAGCAGAGGAGTGTGGCTTGTGCTGTTCTACCCACATAACCTGTAATTATAAAGAACACAAAGTCATGGCAATGCCAGGTTTCCAGTACAGGGCTGGGGTTCCCAATAACTGTTTAATTCAGCAGCACCTCCCTTAGCTGAGCCTGCGGAGATTCCCACATTAAGCCAATACAGGCAGGTTTGCAGCAATTGATGAATCTGTTTCCAAGTTACTGCAATGAAAATGAACAAAGAGAAATTTCCCCAAAAATAAACAATAACTCAGTTGCCCTCATCTTTCAAATGACTTAAAAGAGCAGAGAGTCTTTAGAGAGATAAGGGGTGTTGCCTGGTGCCCAGGGCTGAGATTGGGTGTAACTGCTGCACCTACTGACATGGCACAAAAGAATAAATATTTGAAAGCGTGGAGGCAAGCGGTGCCTTTATATAGACATAGTAACATAAAAAGAGATACAATTTTGATTTATTAAAAGGTAAGTAAACCTTTAAAATAAGTGAATGTAAAATTGATGAGGGGGCTATTCTAAGCACTTTTGTCATTTACATTCATTATTTATTTTCTTTCTCATTCCAAGCTATTATGGGATACATGTACTGTTAATATGAATGAATTTTGTTACAACAGCGCCACCTGCTGGTCAGTTTCCCACCAGTCTGACCACCAATAGTGTTGCCACCCGGCCGGTATTTTACCGTCCTAGCCGGTAAAACACCAGCCAAGGCCGGGGCCGGTATTACAAATTTAGCGGCAATGTAGCTGCCGGTAAATTTGTAATACACCTA
Source organism: Xenopus petersii (assembly GCA_038501925.1). NCBI lineage: Eukaryota > Metazoa > Chordata > Amphibia > Anura > Pipidae > Xenopus > Xenopus petersii. The sequence continues at coordinate 1,538,030 of CM076687.1, forward strand.
AAAAAAGCACGTGGCCTGCCCCCAGCCTGCTCCAAACTCACCTTTTTTCCTGGGCTTCTTGCCAAATATGCACATTTGGCCCCGCCCCCTTTGACGTCATGACCCGGCCAGCCAATAGCGCGCCAAGGGCCCCGTGCTCTCACTGTAACAGGAAGAGATCAGCTGACCAGAAATACCACAGCTCTAACTGTAACAGGAAGAGATCACCTGACCAGAAATACTGCAGCTCTAACTGTAACAGGAAGAGATCACCTGACCAGAAATACTGCAGCTCTAACTGTAACAGGAAGAGATCACCTGACCAGAAATACTGCAGCTCTAACTATAACAGAGAGAGATCACCTGACCAGAAATACTGCAGCTCTAACTGTAACAGGAAGAGATCACCTGACCAGAAATACTGCAACTCTAACTGTAACAGGAAGAGATCACCTGACCAGAAATACTGCAGCTCTAACTGTAACAGGAAGAGATCACCTGAACAGAAATACTGCAGCTCTAACTGTAACAGGAAGAGATCACCTGACCAGAAATACTGCAGCTCTAACTGTAACAGGAAGAGATCACCTGACCAGAAATACTGCAGCTCTCACTGTAACAGGAAGAGATCACCTGACCAGAAATACTACAACTCTAAAGCTGGCCATAGATGCAAAGATCGGATCGTACGAATCATCGTACGATCGGACTTTCCCATCTCCCGACCTACCACTAACCATTCAGATCAAAGTCTTCGTACGATCGGCAATACACGCAGAGATATTATCGGCAGCCGACAGAAATTTTCTAACCTGTCTGATCGACCAAACGACTGATCTCCGCCGGACGAAAAATGTCGGGACTCTCCACACACGGTTAGAAAATCATACGAATCCTCGATTCGTACGATCAGATCTTTGTGTCTATGAATAGCTTAACTGTAACAGGAAGAGATCAGCTGACCAGAAATACTGCAGCTCTAACTGTAACAGGAAGAGATCACCTGACCAGAAATACTGCAGCGCTAACTGTAACAGGAAGAGATCACCTGACCAGAAATTCTACAACTCTAACTAAACAGGAAGAGATCACCTGACCAGAAATACTGCAGCTCTCACTGTAACAGGAAGAGATCACCTGACCAGAAATACTGCAGCTCTCACTGTAACAGGAAGAGGTCACCTGACCAGAAATACTGCAGCTCTAACTGTAACAGGAGGAGATCATCTGACCAGAAATACTGCAGCTCTAACTGTAACAGGAAGAGATCACCTGACCAGAAATACTGCAGCTCTCACTGTAACAGGAAGAGATCACCGGACCAGAAATACTGCAGCTCTAACTGTAACAGGAAGAGATCACCTGACCAGAAATACTGCAGCTCTAACTTTAACAGGAAGAGATCACTTGACCAGAAATACTGCAGCTCTAACTGTAACAGGAAGAGATCACCTGACCAGAAATACTGCAGCTCTAACTGTAACAGGAAGAGATCACCTGAACAGAAATTTTACAACTCTAACTAAACAGGAAGAGATCACCTGACCAGAAATACTGCAGCTCTAACTGTAACAGGAAGAAGTGTGGAAAAATTGGCTCATGTGAACTAACATGTATGGTTTGTTTGTGTGCACCATGAATCCTAGGATCCCTGGGGGCGGCCCTTATTTTTTAAAATGGCAATTTTCTATTTATGATTACCCAATGGTACATACTACTAGAAAAGTATATTATTATAAACGTGGTTTATTTAGATGAAGCAGGGTTTTCCATATGAGCTGTTTTATGCAATATATTTGTATAGAGACCTACATTGTTTGAGGTGTATAGTTTTCCTTTAACACTACATGTATCCCTTAATATCTTGGAATGAGAAAAAAAACTAATTTACATTGCAAAAGTACTTAGCATAGGCCCCTCATCAATTTTACATTCACCTATTTTAAAAGTTTACTTATCCTTTAAGGGCAAGAGGAATATCATAGCATATTGCACTAGGGTTTAACATTTTTTGTGCCCTTGGGTTCACCAGCTGCAACTGGTCCCATAATGTGGTACCGCAGCTTCCTCTTATCAGAGCAAGTAGGAGGCAGGTCGGGAGTTGAAGATGTCCAAGCAAATATAAAAGTAACAAAAATTATCAGAAGCATAAATTGTACCAATGAAATGTACATTCTGGATACAAAAATTGCAAACAGTAAACAAGAAACAAAAGTTTGTTATTATTGTTATGGTAGAGGCCAATTGACAGAATAATAGGTATTGCCTCTCTTCTCCATCAGCTGCTGATCTCCTGGTTCTAATTCTGCCTCCCCTGAACAATAAGCCAAAACACCTATACTGTGACTGTGGCTTTGGGCTTGTGTGGCTTGTGTGTGCCTATGGAAATCTGAGAATAACCAGGCAGATCTTTTATAACATATACATGTACCAGATAAAATGCACAAACCCATGCCCATTATAGCAACTCAAAACAAAAGCAGTAAATGCTTATATAGTTCTTTTGGATGTAGTTCTCTTACATAGTTCTTGGATATAATTGCCCTTTAACAATGTTTTCTGACGAGATCAATGCACATTATTAAAATTATATTTTCTCGCTTGTTTTCTCTAGGATTCCAATGTCTCTAAAACTATTGAGATATTTATACAGTCCTTATATACAAAAATCCCAAAGCAAGTGGAATTTAAAGAGTTTGCAGACATTCTCAAAAGCTTGTCAGTAGCCTATTATGATGCTCTAAACATAAAGAAAGACCAGTCTATATGTGAACATCAAAAAGAACAATCACTACAGGATTTGTCAGAAACACCTGAGAAAGGAACAATACAGAAGCAACACCAAACGCCAAAGACAGAGCCCAATCAGAAACCGGACAAATACACAAAAAAAGATGACACTCAGAAATCTGATCAAACAACAAATCAAGATCCCACTCTAACCACAAAACAAGAGCTTCCCACAAAGAAGCCACATAAAGCTGACCCTCACCAAGATAAAACAGGGAAAACAGATCACCATCATAAACATGATATAAAAAAAAAAGAGGATCCTTCAAAGAAAGATGATACACAGAAAACAGAGCCCAAACAAAGTACTCAAGTTAAAAAGGATCCCACTCAGAAACAAAACCAAACAGAAAAACAAGATGACCCTCAGACCACAAAACAAGATCCCACTCCAGAACAGGGTCCAACCACAAAACAAGATGACACCCAGAAAAACGATCAAACAACAAAACAACACGCCACTCCGAAACAGGGTCCAACCACAAAACAAGATGAAACTCAGACACAGGATCCAACAACAAATCAAAATGCCACTCAGAAACAGGGTCCAACCACAAACCAAGATGACACTCAGAAACAGGGTCCAGCCACAAAACAAAATGACACTCAGAAAAACGATCAAATACCAATACAAGATGCCACTCAGAAACAGGGTCCAACCACGAAACAAGATGACACTCAGAAACAGGATCAACCCACAAAACAAGATGCCACTAAGAAACAGGGTCCAACCAAAAAACAAGATGACACTCAGAAACAGGATCAAACCACAAAACAAGAGGCCAATCAGAAACAGGATCAAACCACAAAACAAGATGCCACTCAGAAACAGGGTCCAAACATAAAACAAGATGACACCCAGATAAAGGATCAAACAAAAAAACAAGATGCAACTCAGAAACCGGGTCCAACCACAAAACAAGATGACAACCAGAAAAAGGATCAAACCACAATACAAGATGCCACTCAGAAACAGGGTCCAACAATGAAACAAGATGTTACTCAGAAACAGATTCCAACCACAAAACAAGATGACACTCAGAAACAGGATCAAACCACAAAACAAGATGCCACTAAGAAACAGGATCAAACAACAAAACAAGACCCCACTCAGAAACAGGGTCCAAATATAAAAAAAGATGACACCCAGAAAAAGGATCCAACAACAAAACAACACGCCACTAAGGAACAGGATCCAATCACAAAGCAAGAAGACACCCAGAAAAAGGATCAAACAGTAAAACAAGATGCAACTCAGAAACAGGGTCCAACCACAAAACAAGATGACAACAAGAAACATGATCAAACACCAAATCAAGATGCCACTCAGAAACAGGGTCCAACCACAAAACAAGATGACACACAGAAACAGGATATAACCACAAAACAAGATGCCACTCAGAAACAGGGTCCTACCACAAAACAAGATCCCACTCAGAAACAGGATCAAACCACAAAACAAGATGCCACTCAGAAACAGGGTCCAACCATAAAACAAGATGACACCCAGATAAATGATCAAACCACAAAACAAGATTCCACTCAGAAACAGGGTCCAACCATAAAACAAGATGACACCCAGATAAAGGATCAAACAAAAAAACAAGATGCAACTCAGAAACAGGGTCCAACCACAAAACAAGATGACAACCAGAAAAAGGATCAAACCACAATTCAAGATGCCACTCAGAAACAGGGTCCAACAATAAAACAAGATGTTACTCAGAAACAGGGTCCAACCACAAAACAAGATAACACTCAGAAACAGGATCAAACCACAAAACAAGATGCCACTCAGAAACAGGATCAAACAACAAAACAAGACCCTACTCAGAAACATGATCAAACCACAAAACAAGATGACACTCAGAAACAGGATCAAACAACAAAACAAGATACCACTCAGCAACAGGATCAAACAACAAAACAAGATCTCATCCAGAAACAGGATCAAACATCCAAACAAGATCCCACTCAGAAAAAGGACCAAACCACTACAGAAAATCCCACTCTGAAAAATGACCAAACCAAGAAACAAGATCCCACTCAGAAACAAGATAAATGCACAAAACCAAAGGATCCCACAAAGATACCAGAAAAATCAGACCCTTACCCTGCTCCACCAGTTAAAGAGGATCACCATCATAAAGATGATAAAAAACCAAAAGATCATCATTCAAAGAAAGATTATACAACATCGAAAACAGAACCCAATCCCAGTACTCATGATAAAAAGGATCATCAAGATCCCACTCAGAAACAGCACCAAGCCACAAAACAAGATCCCCCTCAAAAACAGGACCAAAGCACAAAACAAGATCCCATTGAGAACCAGGACCAAACCACAAAACAAGATCCCACAAAGATTCCAGAAAAAACAGGCCCTTTCACAGTTCCACCAATGATAGAGGATCACCATCATAAAGATGATAAAAAAACAAAAGAAGTTCATACAAAGAAAGATCATCCAACACAGTCCAAACCCAGTATTCAAGATAAAAAGGATCATCAAGATCCCACTCAGAAACAGAACCAAACCACAAAACAAGATCCCACTCAGAAACAGGATCAAACAACAAAACAAGATGCCACACAGAAACAGGGTCCAACCACAAAACAAGATGACAACCAGAAACAGGATCAAACAACAAAACAAGATGCAAATCAGAAACAGGGTCCAACCACAAGACAAGATGACACTCCAAAACACACAGAAACACCAAAACAAGATGCCACTCACAATCAGGATCGAACCACAAAACAAGATGACACTCAGAAAAATGATCAAACAACAAAACAAGACGACACGAAGAATCAGGGTCCAACCACAAAACAAGATGACACTCACAATCAGGATCGAACCACAAAACAAGATGACACTCAGAAACAGCGTCCAACCCTACCAATCATAAAAAAAGATGACACCCTGAAAAAGGATCCAACAACAAAACAAGACGCCACTAAGGAACAAGATCCAATCACAAAGCAAGATGACACTCAGAAACAGGATAAAACCACAAAACAAGATGCCACTCAGAAACAGGGTCCAACCATAAAACAAGAAGACACCCAGAAAAAGGATCAAACAATAAAACAAGATGCCACTCAGAAACAGGATCAAACAACAAAACAAGATCCCACTCAGAAACAGGGTCCAACCACAAAAAAAGATGACACTCAGGAAAGGAATCCAACCACAAAACAAGATCCCACTCAGAAACAGGGTCCAACCACAAAACAAGATGACAACAAGAAACATGATCAAACACCAAATCAAGATGCCACTCAGAAACAGGCTCCTACCACAAAACAAGATGACATTCAGAAACAGGATCAAACAACTAAACAAGATCCCACTCAGAAACAGGATCAAACAACAAAACAAGATCCCACTCAGAAACAGGGTCCAACCACAAAAAAAGATGACACTCAGGAAAAGGATCCAACCACAAAACAAGATCCCACTCAGAAACAGGGTCCAACCACAAAACAAGATGCCACTCAGAAACAGGGTCCAACCACAAAACAAGATGACAACAAGAAACAGGATCAAACACCAAATCAAGATGCCACTAAGAAACAGGGTCCAACCACAAAACAAGATGCCACTCAGAAACAGGGTCCAACCACAAAACAAGATGATACTCAGAAACAGGATCAAACAACAAAACAAGATCCCACTCAGAAACAGGATCAAACAACAAAACAAGATCGCACTCAGAAACAGGGTCCAACCACAAAACAAGATGACACTCAGAAACAGGATCAAACTACAAAACAAGATGCCACTAAGAAACAGGATCAAACAACAAAACAAGTTCCCACTCAGAAACAGGATCAAACAACAAAACAAGATCCCACTCAGAAACAGGGTCCAACCACAAAACAAGACGCCACTCAGAAACAGGGTCCAACCACAAAACAAGATGACACACAGAAACAGGATATAACCACAAAACAAGATGCCACTCAGAAACAGAGTCCTACCACAAAACAAGATCCCACTCAGAAACAGGATCAAACCACAAAACAAGATGCCACTCAGAAACAGGGTCCAACCATAAAACAAGATGACACCCAGATAAAGGATCAAACCACAAAACAAGATGCCACTCAGAAACAGGGTCCAACCATAAAACAAGATGACACCCAGATAAAGGATCAAACAAAAAAACAAGATGCAACTCAGAAACAGGGTCCAACCACAAAACAAGATGACAACCAGAAAAAGGATCAAACCACAATTCAAGATGACAACCAGAAACAGGGCCCAACAATTAAACAAGATGTTACTCAGAAACAGGGTCCAACCACAAAACAAGATAACACTCAGAAACAGGATCAAACCACAAAACAAGATGCCACTAAGAAACAGGATCAAACAACAAAACAAGACCCCACTCAGAAACATGATCAAACCACAAAACAAGATGACACTCAGAAACAGGATCAAACAACAAAACAAGATCCCACTCAGCAACAGGATCAAACAACAAAACAAGATCTCATCCAGAAACAGGATCAAACATCCAAACAAGATCCCACTCAGAAAAAGGACCAAACCACTACAGAAAATACCACTCTGAAAAATGACCAAACCACGAAACAAGATTCCACTCAGAAACAAGATAAAAGCACAAAACCAAAGGATCCCACAAAGATACCAGAAAAATCAGACCCGTACCCTGCTCCACCAGTTAAAGAGGATCACCATCATAAAGATGATAAAAAACCAAAAGAGCATCATGCAAAGAAAGATTATACAACATCGAAAACAGAACCCAATCCCAGTACTCATGATAAAAAGGATCATCAAGATCCCACTCAGAAACAGCACCAAGCCACAAAACAAGATCCCCCTCAAAAACAGGACCAAAGCACAAAACAAGATCCCATTGAGAACCAGGACCAAACCACAAAACAAGATCCCACAAAGATACCAGAAAAAACAGGCCCTTTCACAGTTCCACCAATGATAGAGGATCACCATCATAAAGATGATAAAAAAACAAAAGAAGTTCATACAAAGAAGGATCATCCAACACAGAAAACCGAGTCCAAACCCAGTATTCAAGATAAAAAGGATCATCAAGATCCCACTCAGAAACAGAACCAAACCACAAAACAAGATCCCACTCAGAAACAGGATCAAACAACAAAACAAGATGCCACACAGAAACAGGGTCCAACCACAAAACAAGATGACAACCAGAAACAGAATCAAACAACAAAACAAGATGCAAATCAGAAACAGGGTCCAACCACAAGACAATATGACACTCCAAAACACACAGAAACACCAAAACAAGATGCCACTCAGAAACAGGGTCCTACCACCAAACAAGATGACACTAAGAAAAATGATCAAACAACAAAACAAGACGACACGAAGAATCAGGGTCCAACCACAAAACAAGATGACACTCAGAATCAGGATCGAACCACAAAACAAGATGACACTCAGAAACAGCGTCCAACCATACCAATCATAAAAAAAGATGACACCCCGAAAAAGGATCCAACAACAAAACAAGACGCCACTAAGGAACAAGATCCAATCACAAAGCAAGATGACACTCAGAAACAGGATAAAACCACAAGACAAGATGCCACTCAGAAACAGGGTCCAACCATAAAACAAGAAGACAGCCAGAAAAAGGATCAAACAATAAAACAAGATGCCACTCAGAAACAGGATCAAACAACAAAACAAGATCCCACTCAGAAACAGGGTCCAACCACAAAAAAAGATGACACTCAGGAAAAGGATCCAACCACAAAACAAGATCCCACTCAGAAACAGGGTCCAACCACAAAACAAGATGACAACAAGAAACATGATCAAACACCAAATCAAGATGCCACTCAGAAACAGGGTCCAACCACAAAACAAGATGACACACAAAAACATGATATAAACACAAAACAAGATGCCACTCAGAAACAGGCTCCTACCACAAAACAAGATGACATTCAGAAACAGGATCAAACAACTAAACAAGATCCCACTCAGAAACAGGATCATACAACAAAACAAGATCCCACTCAGAAACAGGGTCCAACCACAAAAAAAGATGACACTCAGGAAAAGGATCCAACCACAAAACAAGATCCCACTCAGAAACAGGGTCCAACCACAAAACAAGATGCCACTCAGAAACAGGGTCCAACCACAAAACAAGATGACAACAAGAAACAGGATCAAACACCAAATCAAGATGCCACTCAGAAACAAGGTCCAACCACAAAACAAGATGCCACTCAGAAACAGGGTCCAACCACAAAACAAGATGATACTCAGAAACAGGATCAAACAACAAAACAAGATCCCACTCAGAAACAGGATCAAACAACAAAACAAGATCGCACTCAGAAACAGGATCCAACCACAAAACAAGATGACACTCAGAAACAGGATCAAACTACAAAACAAGATGCCACTAAGAAACAGGATCAAACAACAAAACAAGATCCCACTCAGAAACAGGATCAAACAACAAAACAAGATCCCACTCAGAAACAGGTTCCAACCATAAAACAAGACGCCACTCAGAAACAGGGTCCAACCACAAAACAAGATGACACACAGAAACAGGATATAACCACAAAACAAGATGCCACTCAGAAACAGGGTCCTACCACAAAACAAGATCCCACTCAGAATCAAACCACAAAACAAGATGCCACTCAGAAACAGGGTCCAACCATAAAACAAGATGACACCCAGATAAAGGATCAAACCACAAAACAAGATGCCACTCAGAAACAGGGTCCAACCATAAAACAAGATGACACCCAGATAAAGGATCAAACAAAAAAACAAGATGCAACTCAGAAACAGGGTCCAACCACAAAACAAGATGACAACCATAAAAAGGATCAAACCACAATTCAAGATGCCACTCAGAAACAGGGTCCAACAATAAAACAAGATGTTACTCAGAAACAGGGTCCAACCACAAAACAAGATAACACTCAGAAACAGGATCAAACCACAAAACAAGATGCCACTAAGAAACAGGATCAAACAACAAAACAAGACCCCACTCAGAAACATGATCAAACCACAAAACAAGATGACACTCAGAAACAGGATCAAACAACAAAACAAGATCCCACTCAGCAACAGGATCAAACAACAAAACAAGATCTCATCCAGAAACAGGATCAAACATCCAAACAAGATCCCACTCAGATAAAGGACCAAACCACTACAGAAAATACCACTCTGAAAAATGACCAAACCACGAAACAAGATTCCACTCAGAAACAAGATAAAAGCACAAAACCAAAGGATCCCACAAAGATACCAGAAAAATCAGACCCTTACCCTGCTCCACCAGTTAAAGAGGATCACCATCATAAAGATGATAAAAAACCAAAAGAGCATCATGCAAAGAAAGATTATACAACATCGAAAACAGAACCCAATCCCAGTACTCCTGATAAAAAGGATCAAGATCCCACTCAGAAACAGCACCAAGCCACAAAACAAGATCCCCCTCAAAAACAGGACCAAAGCACAAAACAAGATACCATTGAGAACCAGGACCAAACCACAAAACAAGATCCCACAAAGATACCAGAAAAAACAGGCCCTTTCACAGTTCCACCAATGATAGAGGATCACCATCATAAAGGTGATAAAAAAACAAAAGAAGTTCATACAAAGAAGGATCATCCAACACAGAAAACAGAGTCCAAACCCAGTATTCAAGATAAAAAGGCTCATCAAGATCCCACTCAGAAACAGAACCAAACCACAAAACAAGATCCCACTCAGAAACAGGATCAAACAACAAAACAAGATGCCACACAGAAACAGGGTCCAACCACAAAACAAGATGACAACCAGAAACAGGATCAAACCACAAAACAAGATGCCACTCAGAAACAGGGTCCAACCACAAGACAGGATGACACTCCAAAACACACAGAAACACCAAAACAAGATGCCACTCAGAAAGAGGGTCCTACCACCAAACAAGATGACACTAAGAAAAATGATCAAACAACAAAACAAGACGACACGAAGAATCAGGGTCCAACCACAAAACAAGATGACACTCACAATCAGGATCGAACCACAAAACAAGATGAGACTCAGAAACAGCGTCCAACCATACCAATCATAAAAAAAGATGACACCCCGAAAAAGGATCCAACAACAAAACAAGACGCCACTAAGGAACAAGATCCAATCACAAAGCAAGATGACACTCAGAAACAAGATAAAACCACAAAACAAGATGCCACTCAGAAACAGGGTCCAACCATAAAACAAGAAGACACCCAGAAAAAGGATCAAACAATAAAACAAGATGCCACTCAGAAACAGGGTCCAACCACAAAACAAGATGACAACAAGAAACATGATCAAACACCAAATCAAGATGCCACTCAGAAACAGGGTCCAACCACAAAACAAGATGACACACAGAAACATGATATAACCACAAAACAAGATGCCACTCAGAAACAGGCTCCTACCACAAAACAAGATGACATTCAGAAACAGGATCAAACAACTAAACAAGATCCCACTCAGAAACAGGATCAAACAAAAAAACAAGATCCCACTCAGAAACAGGGTCCAACCACAAAACAAGATGACACTCAGGAAAAGGATCCAACCACAAAACAAGATCCCACTCAGAAACAGGGTCCAACCACAAAACAAGATGCCACTCAGAAACAGGGTTCAACCACAAAACAAGATGACAACAAAAAACAGTATCAAACACCAAATCAAGATGCCACTCAGAAACAGGGTCCAACCACAAAACAAGATAAAACTCAGAAACAGGATCAAACCACAAAACAAGATGACACTCAGAAACAGGATCAAACAACAAAACAAGATCCTACTCAGAAACAGGATCAAACAACAAAACAAGATCGCACTCAGAAACAGGGTCCAACCAAAAAACAAGATGACACTCAGAAACAGGATCAAACTACAAAACAAGATGCCACTAAGAAACAGGATCAAACAACAAAACAAGATCCCACTCAGAAACAGGATCAAACAACAAAACAAGATCCGACTCAGAAACAGGGTCCAACCACAAAACAAGATGATACTCAGAAACAAGATCAAACACCAAAACAAGATGCCACTCAGAAACAGGATCAAACAACAAAACAAGATGCCACACAGAAACAGGGTCCAAACACAAAACAAGATGACAACCAGAAACAGGATCAAACAACAAAACAAGATGCAAATCAGAAACAGGGTCCAACCACAAGACAAGATGACACTCCAAAACACACAGAAACACCAAAACAAGATGCCACTCAGAAAGAGGGTCCTACCACCAAACAAGATGACACTAAGAAAAATGATCAAACAACAAAACAAGACGACACGAAGAATCAGGGTCCAACCACAAAACAAGATGACACTCACAATCAGGATCGAACCACAAAACAAGATGACACTCAGAAACAGCGTCCAACCATACCAATCATAAAAAAAGTTGACCCCCCGAAAAAGGATCCAACAACAAAACAAGACGCCACTAAGGAACAAGATCCAATCACAAAGCAAGATGACACTCAGAAACAGGATAAAACCACAAAACAAGATGCCACTCAGAAACAGGGTCCAACCATAAAACAAGAAGACACCCAGAAAAAAGATCAAACAATAAAACAAGATGCCACTCAGAAACAGGGTCCAAACACAAAACAAGATGACAACAAGAAACATGATCAAACACCAAATCAAGATGCCACTCAGAAACAGGGTCCAACCACAAAACAAGATGACACACAAAAACATGATATAACCACAAAACAAGATGCCACTCAGAAACAGGCTCCTACCACAAAACAAGATGACATTCAGAAACAGGATCAAACAACTAAACAAGATCCCACTCAGAAACAGGATCAAACAACAAAACAATATCCCACTCAGAAACAGGGTCCAACCACAAAAAAAGATGACACTCAGAAACAAGATCAAACACCAAAACAAGATGCCACTCAGAAACAGGATCAAACAACAAAACAAGATGCCACACAGAAACAGGGTCCAACCACAAAACAAGATGACAACCAGAAACAGGATCAAACAACAAAACAAGATGCAAATCAGAAACAGGGTCCAACCACAAGACAAGATGACACTCCAAAACACACAGAAACACCAAAACAAGATGCCACTCAGAAAGAGGGTCCTACCACCAAACAAGATGACACTAAGAAAAATGATCAAACAACAAAACAAGACGACACGAAGAATCAGGGTCCAACCACAAAACAAGATGACACTCACAATCAGGATCGAACCACAAAACAAGATGACACTCAGAAACAGCGTCCAACCATACCAATCATAAAAAAAGTTGACCCCCCGAAAAAGGATCCAACAACAAAACAAGACGCCACTAAGGAACAAGATCCAATCACAAAGCAAGATGACACTCAGAAACAGGATAAAACCACAAAACAAGATGCCACTCAGAAACAGGGTCCAACCATAAAACAAGAAGACAGCCAGAAAAAGGATCAAACAATAAAACAAGATGCCACTCAGAAACAGGGTCCAAACACAAAACAAGATGACAACAAGAAACATGATCAAACACCAAATCAAGATGCCACTCAGAAACAGGGTCCAACCACAAAACAAGATGACACACAAAAACATGATATAACCACAAAACAAGATGCCACTCAGAAACAGGCTCCTACCACAAAACAAGATGACATTCAGAAACAGGATCAAACAACTAAACAAGATCCCACTCAGAAACAGGATCAAACAACAAAACAATATCCCACTCAGAAACAGGGTCCAACCACAAAAAAAGATGACACTCAGAAACAAGATCAAACACCAAAACAAGATGCCACTCAGAAACAGCATCAAACAACAAAACAAGATGCCACACAGAAACAGGGTCCAACCACTAAACAAGATGACAACCAGAAACAGGATCAAACAACAAAACAAGATGCAAATCAGAAACAGGGTCGAACCACAAGACAAGATGACACTCCAAAACACACAGAAACACCAAAACAAGACGCCACTCAGAAAGAGGATCCTACCACAAAACAAGATGACATTCAGAAACAGGATCAAACAACTAAACAAGATCCCACTCAGAAACAGGATCAAACAACAAAACAATTTCCCACTCAGAAAAAGGGTCCAACCACAAAAAAAGATGACACTCAGAAACAAGATCAAACACCAAAACAAGATGCCACTCAGAAACAGGATCAAACAACAAAACAAGATGCCACACAGAAACAGGGTCCAACCACAAAACAAGATGACAACCAGAAACAGGATCAAACAACAAAACAAGATGCAAATCAGAAACAGGGTCCAACCACAAGACAAGATGACACTCCAAAACACACAGAAACACCAAAACAAGATGCCACTCAGAAAGAGGGTCCTACCACCAAACAAAATGACACTAAGAAAAATTACCAAGACGACACGAAGAATCAGGGTCCAACCACAAAACAAGATGACACTCACAATCAGGATCGAACCACAAAACAAGATGACACTCAGAAACAGCGTCCAACCATACCAATCATAAAAAAAGATGACACCCCGAAAAAGGATCCAACAACAAAACAAGACGCCACTAAGGAACAAGATCCAATCACAAAGCAAGATGACACTCAGAAACAGGATAAAACCACAAAACAAGATGCCACTCAGAAACAGGGTCCTACCACAAAACAAAATGACACTCAGAAACAGGATCAAACCACATCACAATATGCAACTCAAAAACAGGATTCAACCACGAAACAAGATGACACTCAGAAACACTCAGAAACACCAAAACAAGATGCCACTCAGAAACAGAGTCCAACTACAAAACAAGATGACACACAGAAACAGGATCCAACCACAAAACAAGATGCCACTCAGAAACAGGGTCCAACCACAAAACAAGATGACAACAAGAAACATGATCAAACACCAAATCACGATGCCACTCAGAAACAGGGTCCAACCACAAAACAAGATGACACCCAGAAAAAGGATCCAACCACAAAACAAGATGCCACTCAGAAACAGGGTCCGACCACAAAACAAGATGACAACAAGAAACACGATCAAACACCAAATCACGATGCTACTCAGAAACAGGGTCCAACCACAAAACAAGATGACACCCAGAAAAAGGATCCAACCACAAAACAAGATGCCACTCAGAAACAGGGTCCAACCACAAAACAAGATGACAAAAAGAAACACGATCAAACACCAAATTACGATGCCACTCAGAAACAGGGTCCAACCACAAAACAAGATGACACTCAGAAACAGGGTCCAACCACAAAACAAGATGACACTCAGAAACAGGATCAAACAACAAAACAAGATCCCACTCAGAAACAGGGTCCAACCACAAAACAAGATGACACTCAGAAACAGGATCAAACAACAAAACAAGACCCCACTCAGAAACAGGATCAAACAACAAAACAAGATCGCACTCAGAAACAGGATCAAACCACAAAACAAGATGCCACTAAGAAACAGGATCAAACAACAAAACAAGATCCCACTCAGAAACAGGATCAAACAACAAAACAAGATCCCACTCAGAAACAGGGTCCTACCACAAAACAAAATGACACTCAGAAACAGGATCAAACCACAACACAATATGCAACTCAAAAACAGGATTCAACCACGAAACAAGATGACACTCAGAAACAGGGTCCAACTACAAAACAAGATGACATACAGAAACAGGATCCTACCACAAAACAAGATGACACACAGAAACAGGATCAAACAACAAAACAAGATCCCACTCAGAAACAGGGTCCAACCACAAAACAAGATGACAACAAGAAACATGATCAAACACCAAATCAAGATGCCACTCAGAAAGAGGGTCCTACCACAAAACAAGATCCCACTCAGAAACAGGATCAACCCACAAAACAAGATGCCACTCAGAAACAGGGTCCAACCACAAAACAAGATGACAAACAGAAACAGGATCAAACCACAAAACAAGATGCAACTCAGAAACAGGGTCCAACCACAAAACAAGATGATAACCAGAAAAAGGATCAAACCACAATTCAAGATGCCACTCAGAAACAGGGTCCAACAATAAAACAAGATGTTACTCAGAAACAGGGTCCAACCACAAAACAAGATAACACTCAGAAACAGGATCAAGCCACAAAACAAGATGCCACTATGAAACAGGATCAAACAACAAAACAAGACCCCACTCAGAAACAGGATCAAACCACAAAACAAGATGACACTCAGAAACAGGATCAAACAACAAAACAAGATCCCACTCAGCAACAGGATCAAACAACAAAACAAGATCTCATCCAGAAACAGGATCAAACATCCAAACAAGATCCCACTCAGAAAAAGGACCAAACCACTACGGAAAATACCACTCTGAAAAATGACCAAACCACGAAACAAGATCCCACTCAGGAACAAGATAAAAGCACAAAACCAAAGGATCCCACAAAGATACCAGAAAAATCAGACCCTTACCCTGCTCCACCAGTTAAAGAGGATCACCATCATAAAGATGATAAAAAACCAAAAGAGCATCATGCAAAGAAAGATTATACAACATCGAAAACAGAACCCAATCCCAGTACTCATGATAAAATGGATCATCAAGATCCCACTCAGAAACAGCACCAAGCCACAAAACAAGATCCCCCTCAAAAACAGGACCAAAGCACAAAACAAGATCCCATTGAGAACCAGGACCAAACCACAAAACAAGATCCCACAAAGATACCAGAAAAAACAGGCCCTTTCACAGTTCCACCAATGATAGAGGATCACCATCATAAAGATGATAAAAAAACAAAAGAAGTTCATACAAAGAAGGATCATCCAACACAGAAAACAGAGTCCAAACCCAGTATTCAAGATAAAAAGGCTCATCAAGATCCCACTCAGAAACAGAACCAAACCACAAAACAAGATCCCACTCAGAAACAGGATCAAACAACAAAACAAGATCCCACTCAGAAACAGAACCAAACCACAAAACAAGATCCCACTCAAAAACAGGATCAAACAACAAAACAAGATGCCACACAGAAACAGGGTCCAACCACAAAACAAGATGACAACCAGAAACAGGATCAAACCACAAAACAAGATGCCACTCAGAAACAGGGTCCAACCACAAGACAAGATGACACTCCAAAACACACAGAAACACCAAAACAAGATGCCACTCAGAAAGAGGGTCCTACCACCAAACAAGATGACACTAAGAAAAATGATCAAACAAGAAAACAAGACGACACGAAGAATCAGGGTCCAACCACAAAACAAGATGACACTCAGAATCAGGATCGAACCACAAAACAAGATGACACTCAGAATCAGGATCGAACCACAAAACAAGATGCCACTCAGAAACAGGGTCCAACCATACCAACCATAAAAAAAGATGACACCCAGAAAAAGGATCCAACAACAAAACAAGACGCCACTAAGGAACAGGATAAAATCACAAAGCAAGATGACACTCAGAAACAGGATAAAACAACAAAACAAGATCCCACTCAGAAACAGGGTCCTACCACAAAACAAAATGACACTCAGAAACAGGATCAAACCACAACACAATATGCAACTCAAAAACAGGATTCAACCACAAAACAAGATGACACTAAGAAACACTCAGAAACACCAAAACAAGATGCCACTCAGAAACAGGGTCCAACTACAAAACAAGATGACACTCAGAAACAGGGTCCAACCACAAAACAAGATGACAACAAGAAACATGATCAAACACCAAATCACGATGCCACTCAGAAACAGGGTCCAACCACAAAACAAGATGCCACTCAGAAACAGGGTCCAACCACAAAACAAGATGACAACAAGAAACATGATCAAACACCAAATCACGATGCCACTCAGAAACAGGGTCCAACCACAAAACAAGATGACACCCAGAAAAAGGATCCAACCACAAAACAAGATCCCACTCAGAAACAGGGTCCAACCACAAAACAAGATGACAACAAGAAACATGATCAAACACCAAATCACGATGCCACTCAGAAACAGGGTCCAACCACAAAACAAGATGCCACTCAGAAACAGGGTCCAACCACAAAACAAGATGACAACAAGAAACACAATCAAACACCAAATCACGATGCTACTCAGAAACAGGGTCCAACCACAAAACAAGATGACACCCAGAAAAAGGATCCAACCACAAAACAAGATGCCACTCAAAAACAGGGTCCAACCACAAAACAAGATGACAACAAGAAACACGATCAAACACCAAATCACGATGCTACTCAGAAACAGGGTCCAACCACAAAACAAGATGACACCCAGAAAAAGGATCCAACCACAAAACAAGATGCCACTCAGAAACAGGGTCCAACCACAAAACAAGATGACAACAAGAAACACGATCAAACACCAAATTACGATGCCACTCAGAAACAGGGTCCAACCACAAAACAAGATGCCCCTCAGAACCAGGATCAAAACACAAAAAAAGATTTCACTCAGAAACAAGATCAAACCACAAAACAAGATGCAACTCAAAAACAGGAACAAACCACAATACAAGATACAAATAAGAAAGAGGATCAAACTACAAAGCAAATACCCACTCAGAAACAGGATGAAAGCACACAGCCAATAGCTCCACCAGCAAAAGAAGAGCATAACAATGACAAAAAAACAATTAAGGAATCCAGGAAAAAAGATGATCCAATAAAGAAAAGAGACCCCAGAGCAGCTCCACCAGAGGAAGATCATAAGGAGCCTATACAAGATCTCAGTAAGAAACAGGACCACACTACAAAACAAGATCCCACCCAGGAACAGGATCAAACCAGAAAACATGATTCCTCTAAGAAAGAGGAGTCCACAAAACAGGATCACATTGTGATATCAGATAAAAAGAACAAAGAGGATCCCACTAAGAAAAATAATCAAACACAGAAAACAGAGGCGACACAGAAACCAGCTTCAGTAGCAAAAGCGGATCATCCTCATAAAGATGATCATATAAAGAAACATGATTCTACAACTAAGGAACCCACAGCCCAACAAGGTGGAACAGAACAAAAAGAAACAGAAGAACCATCTTCACCATCACAGTGCTCATCTTTATTGGTTGGGAAACTACAGCACAGTGCTTTTTCTGAAGGAGAACATTCCGATGACCCAAATTCAAGTGATCCACAAAAGTACTATACATACTTCGAAACAACATTTACTCAGTACCATGGGCAACAAGTAACCCACAGAGAAGACAACACAGTGAAAACCGAGCAGCACACCAAAATTCATATTTCCCATCACAAGAAAGGAGGTTCACCTCTACACAGTACCTGGGATTCCCACATCCAATTGGCTGTAGAGGAGGATCCTTCTGAAGATGAAGATGATCAGCAGCAGGAGGATGAGGCGACAGGATTTAGCTACTTTCCAACCGCAACTATGGAGTCATCTTTGTGGCCACCACAGGTGAAGAGATCTGATGACAAACAGGTTTTAGGAAGTTGCTTGTTGCCTCAAGAAGTGTCACAGCATCAACTGCCACCTGCAAGGCCCACAAGCCCATTTTATGAATATTCACGGCAGCAAATGTTTCAGACTTCTGGATACAGTTATTTTGAGTCCTCCCAAGGAACTTCTGAGCAGCAAACCTCTGATGCCCCGAATACCTCATCTGGAGCTCAAGGAGAGTCCCCAACAGAAGATAAGCAAGAGAAGCCAAAGCTATCCTTTAAGTTCAAGTGGCCCTGGCACTAACTACCTGACCTGCTGTTCATGTGGCAGGTGTGTATCTAAGGAAGTTCTCAGGAGATACATTTTATCTTTTCTCTACCCTCTCATCTTCTCTTTAATTTTAAGCAGCACAATTATATTTAGAGTGACACCACAGTGATTTGTGACTACATGAAGCTTATGTAGTGAAAGAGCTTTGGTTGGTGCCCAAAGAACAATGACCAGGGAAGTTAATCTTGAAATTCATTTTTGGTATGTGATTTATATTTGATTATTAATTTATTCAACACATTCTTCTTTCCTCAACATTCCAGTGTAACATTTATACTACTGGTTGCTAGAAATCAGTCATTTGTTATATGTAGGATGAACAAAGGAACAAAGGGTGTATAGGGGATAATGACAGCAAGGATCTAGTTGGGACTGCCCATAGCAACCAAGTACTGTTCAGAAGCTGAATGTCATTCAGAAGCTTCTCTAATTCTAACAGGGGTTTCTCGTACTTTAATACATAATTTTAAACTGTGAAATCTTGAAATGTCTCTTTTCATTTCTCTTCCTTACAAATGAAAGATTTGACTTAAATGAAGTGTTAATGAAATACATATATCCACCCTTATTAAACGTGATTTTCTGAATCTACTAATTCAGTGACTTGTATTTATTTTTGGTGCTGAGTTGAATGAGGAATATGAATATTCGAATGCTTGGATATTCTAATGTCTGGTCTAACCTTGCGGATGTTCTAATTATAGCTGGAGGGTCAGATTTGTGTTTGGGAATCTAATTAAAAGCATTATCTACAACTATTCTCATGGACAATAAGTCCATCCCCACCCCTGTAAGTTTGGTTGAAAAGGAATGGGGAGCAGTTAGGAAGAGTACAGAATGATGTGGATGAAAGGAGTATTTGGGTGGGGGGTTGGCAGACCTGGGTTCGCCTACATACTAATGTCACATGACATTTGCCCACTTCCACATACATGTACTGTTTCTACCCAGGCCAGCTGAAACAGTGTTAGAAATACAACTCATTAAGTATGGAATGTGATAGATTGATGGGTGCCTCCAGGCATGTGGCAAAGGGATTTATTGAAGAAATGGGCAAACCTGATTAACCAAGCTCAGCACACTCCTGCCAGAGCTAAATCTTCTCCTGTACCCCAGGGTTCTACATCTTCCACTTCTCCTGTACCCCAGGGTTCTACATCTTCCACTTCTCCTGTACCCCAGGGTTCTACATCTACCACTTCTCCTGTACCCCAGGGTTCTACATCTTCCACTCCTCCTGTACCCCAGGGTTCTACATCTTCCACTCCTCCTGTGCCCCAGGGTGCTGCAGGGCCTCCCAAGTATAGACCAACTTTGGGTGGTAAGGTACTTGCTCTTCATCAGCCACTGCTGAAAGTTTTTGACTGCTCCCATTCCTCCTTGCCTAGCCTCTCCCTCTCAACTGCCCTCTCGCTTGTTCTCTCCCCCCATCCTCACCCTCTCACCTTACTCAAGGTAAACAGAGGGAGGAGGGCTGGTCTAAGGTCAGCAAGTCTAGGAGGGATAGGTAAAAAGGGGTAAAACAAAGCCTGGCAAGGCAGACAAGGCATTTTCCTTAGAGAGTGACTCTGTGTCCCTTGCAGAAAATGGTTGGGTCCTTATATTGGGCAAGTACACCAGTTTTTCCAACTTGAAGAAAAAATTACTTTTATTCACACGGATCACAATGTACTCACACAGCGCACTTCAGGACATCACCAGGGACACATTCAGGGTTTACAAGAAGCCTCCAAGTTTGCCAGGATCCACAAACCCAACCAAGGTCTTTTGCACCACCTAGTCGGTCCGGCAGTCCGTCACATGACCTGCGACCCTCCACCTCGCCCCAACTCAGGACTTTTACTGTGTGCCACCTCCCTCCTTCAGCCAGGCCGACACCGCTTCAGTGCCCCACTGATCTTTCCGGGTAGGACTTTTTCCTTGACCTTTTCTTGGGTTGTCCGCTAGACCCTGCCTAAGCACTTGGTCCCTCACTGTGGCTGAACAACGGCTTCTAAGCCTCTAATGCTCCTTGTTGGGGTAACAACTACCCGTTCTCGCTTAGCTATCACTAACTAGCTCAAATACCTAGTACTTTTACTTTTATTTCCTTAGCACTAACTACTTCTATACTCCACGACATCCAACTCTCAACCACACCCTGGGTGTGTCTTCCCTTTAAATACTTTCCCTCTAGCATTTAACTACCCATCACCTGAACATGTGCTTCCCCAACTTTTGTGCATGTGCCTATCACTCTTTAGCACATGAACCATTCCCAACTGTAACACAACACTGCCATCTAGTGGCCACATTCAAACATTACATACAGATTTTCAAACACAATTAAATCACATACACATTTACCATTTCACATTCATACAACTTACATAACTCACATACAATTTTACATACGACATTCGAACACCCTCTTACATCTGCATTTGGCGAAAGATTCAACGAGTTCAGGAAGGAATATAACACTTTATCCTTCCCTGTCACACCGCTGAAAATTGACCCATCCCTACTGAACATTCACAGGGATAAGTCAGCCCCATCTTGAAATTGAACTGGCCGACATAGCGGATAGTGATGGGCGAATTTAGGGCATTTCACTTCGCCAAAAACTGTGAAAAACTTGCGATACAGAGTCCGTTTTTCATGCCGTCATCCGTTTCTTTGGACACCGGCGTCCATTTTGGTGAAATTGTGCCGGCGTCCATCTTTTTTGACACCGGCAAATTTTTGCTAGACTTATGGCTGTCCAAGTTCAAAAACCTGACAGAAATCGCCCGTCAGAAGACGACTGTCGCTAAAGAGCACAAATGGAATCATATTAAAAACATCCCGAAACCCGACAAACTTGTTTTTGAAACATGGAGTGCCATTCCCGACACGTATATGAACATAAAAAAGTAACATTGGAGTCCTGTCCTTCTTTGGCTCAACATACTTATGTCAGCAAGTTTTCTCTAACATGAACTTCATAAAATCCAAATATCGCTCCCGCCTCACAGATGAGCCTACAGTCCTGTGTGAAGATTAAAGTCCCATCTTACAGATCAGAATGGAGCTTCAGAAACACAAGTCACATTAATGAGAACACTGGCATTTGGCTAATATTAAATTCAAAGAAGCCTACACATACACACTGCACTTCTGTTTGTTTTATTCTGTTAAAATGAAAAAAAGGTTAAAACTTTAAAACGTTTATAAGCGGGGTTATGTTTTGTGGCTGCAGACTATTTTTCTTTAGTGGAAGACGGGCCAAAATGGCTCTTCTGATAGTAAAGGTTGCTGACCCCTGGGCTGGAGGGAAGGTCTATTGGAACAGGAACCTGAGGGGCCTAAATGGAGAGTGAAGTCCTTCCCTGACTGACACTCACTCATACACTAATGGAACTGGCAGTTGCTGCAGCTTCTCCTGCACTTTCCCAACTTTACCTCCCAGGGGATCTCTGTATCCTGCTGCTGCCAGATCTCTACCTGCTCTCCCCCCGGCTAAGGTTGCCGTCTGGCCAGTATTTCACCAGTAAATCCAGTAAAATAGCAGCCAAGGCCAGGACTGATATTATAAATGTACCATCAATGTAGCTGCCAGTAAGACTAGTCTTTCTGCTCCTGGTCTGCCCCCACCCGGGCTGGTAAAGAATTGCCAGAAAGGTGGCACCCCTACTCCTTGCCTTGTCTTCCTCTTTCCCATCTCTCCCTATTCACTTGCATCAGTCTTCCTATTCTAAAATCATTATAAAACCCTATTTCCCCATTGCCTAACACTGACCCCTGCAGGCTGCACGTGACCTTTGCATTGTCCTCATTTCCCTCCCTATTACAATAGGGTTTATGTTGAGCGGTTGAATATATTTGTATAATACACAAAAGCCATGAATATCTTGTAAATTCTATCCTTATAAACGATGAGTTCTGATGTCATCAGTTATAAACGCTGAGTTCGGATGTCATTTCTGTCACATGACTCAGTGAAACTTGTGTATTATAATAAATAAAGAACCCCCAGTTGCAAAATATGAGGATATTAGAAGTTACCTCGGAGTTCCATGACCTGTATAATTCGGCCTTCGGTCTCGTATTTTTATATGGTCATGAAACTCCTTGGTAACTTATAATATCCTTATATTTTACAAGAGGGGGTACTTTATTCACTATATATAAATATTGATTTGATTACATCAGACCCCCAGTCTCAGCTGAACCCTCATATACATGTGCGGGGGAGGTGTTGCAGGACTGGAACTCTCTTAACCAAAATAACATTTATTAACAATAGCAGGAGATTTACACTACACAATTTCTCTAAGGCAATGTGGTCAAGGCGCATTCAATAGCAGAGAATATCACACACTGACACCCCTTTGGAGACAGACTTGGCAGGATCCCACTTTACCTCTGTGACCTCCTACAGTGGAACCTCCAGGGAATTCTCCACTCTGATCCCTACACTAATAAGTAGTCTCACCTGGGAGAGACACCTCCAATCTATCCTCCTATGCTGGAGTGCAGAACTGTTCCTTCTATCTTAACTATCTCACTTACACTCCTAGAGTAGAACTATGACAGGAGCCTCTCATACCTCATTCACGGGGCTCTGCTCCCCAACTTCTCCATGGTTCCATTGGGGCCTTCCCTTACTGAGGCCTAAGTCCCAGGCTCTCCAGCAAACATCCACCTTCCTTAGCATGTGGCAGCCAAAGAGGAAGAGCACGTGGTGCCACTACTTTATAAAGACTTAAGTAACAGTGACACCTCATGGCCAAATCTGGAACTGCCAGGGGACACTTTAACCTGGAAAAGGTAACATTTCCCCTCCCACATTAAGGGATTTCCAGATCACAGGAGGAGTTATCCCTATGGCCCCCTACATAAATATGTATATATGTGCTGATCCTACCATAATATTTTATGAATTTGTCACTTTTGACTTTGGACTTTGGTTGAAGTGGGTACAATGCCTAGAATTTTATAATCTCATTTGTAAAGGGATTTTAGGTTCATTGATGAAGATTTTGTTTTATTTTAAAACAGAATATCTGCTTTTTCTTTGTGATTGGACAATATCTGTGTAACTGTCTCCTTTTCTGCAGGACACTGATTGTGATTCTTACTGAAATGTCCTGAGTTTCTCTTTGATCCTCTGCACTGACGCCAGAAAAAGATACAACGTTTCTGAAACTTAATTTAATAGGAGGATTTGTCTTAGAGAGCCCAGAATACTCAGCACCCGCACTTAGATAGATTTGTAACAATTTAAGATAAGCAAAGATACAATTGTAACTATTTAAGAAAATCAGGTATCTTAGGGAAACTGAGACTCACAGCTTAAAGACATAAAACATGGCCCTAAAACTCCCAGTTAATGTTTATATTATTGTGTGTTTTTAAAAAAAATAGCAGCATAGCACAACATGGTGGGATAAATACAGGGCCAATTCCATGTATAATACCCCAGAACTCACAGCAGATAAATACAGGGCCAATTCCATGTATAATACCCAGAACACACAGCAGATAAATACAGGGCCAATTCCATGTATAATACCCCAGAACACACAGCAGGATAAATACAGTGTCAATTCCATGTATAATACCCCAGAACCCACAGCAGATAAATACAGGGCCAATTCCATGTATAATACCCCAGAACACACAGCAGATAAATACAGGGCCAATTCCATGTATAATACCCCAGAACCCACAGCAGATAAATACAGAGCCAATTCCATGTATAATACCCCAGAACCCACAGCAGATAAATACAGGGCCAATTCCATGTATAATACCCCAGAACACACAGCAGATAAATACAGGGCCAATTCCATGTATAATACCCCAGAACCCACAGCAGATAAATACAGAGCCAATTCCATGTATAATACCCCAGAACACACAGCAGATAAATACAGTGCCAATTCCATGTATAATACCCCAGAACCCACAGCAGATAAATACAGTGCCAATTCCATGTATAATACCCCAGAACCCACAGCAGATAAATACAGGACCAGTTCCATGTATAATACCCAGAACACACAGCAGATAAATACAGGGTCAATTCCATGTATAATACCCCAGAACACACAGCAGATAAATACAGTGCCAATTCCATGTATAATACCCAGAACACACAGCAGATAAATACAGTGCCAATTCCATGTATAATACCCCAGAACACACAGCAGATAAATACAGGGCCAATTCCATGTATAATACCCCAGAACCCACAGCAGATAAATACAGGGTCAATTCCATGTATAATACCCCAGAACCCACAGCAGATAAATACAGTGCCAATTCCATGTATAATACCCCAGAACACACAGCAGATAAATACAGGGCCAATTCCATGTATAATACCCAGAACCCACAGCAGGATAAATACAGGACCAATTCCATGTATAATACCCAGAACACACAGCAGATAAATACAGGACCAATTCCATGTATAATACCCCAGAACACACAGCAGGATAAATACAGGGCCAATTCCATGTATAATACCCCAGAACACACAGCAGATAAATACAGGACCAATTCCATGTATAATACCCAGAACCCACAGCAGATAAATACAGGGCCAATTCCATGTATAATACCCCAGAACACACAGCAGATAAATACAGGGCCAATTCCATGTATAATACCCAGAACCCACAGCAGATAAATACAGGGCCAATTCCATGTATAATACCCCAGAACACACAGCAGATAAATACAGGGCCAATTCCATGTATAATACCCAGAACCCACAGCAGATAAATACAGGGCCAATTCCATGTATAATACCCCAGAACACACAGCAGGATAAATACAGGGCCAATTCCATGTATAATACCCCAGAACACACAGCAGGATAAATACAGGGCCAATTCCATGTATAATACCCAGAACCCACAGCAGGATAAATACAGGGCCAATTCCATGTATAATACCCCAGAACCCACAACAGATAAATACAGGACCAATTCCATGTATAATACCCAGAACACACAGCAGATAAATACAGGACCAATTCCATGTATAATACCCCAGAACACACAGCAGGATAAATACAGGACCAATTCCATGTATAATACCCAGAACCCACAGCAGATAAATACAGGGCCAATTCCATGTATAATACCCCAGAACACACAGCAGATAAATACAGGACCAATTCCATGTATAATACCCCAGAACACACAGCAGATAAATACAGGACCAATTCCATGTATAATAACCCAGAACACACAGCAGATAAATACAGGGCCAATTCCATGTATAATAACCCAGAACCCACAGCAGATAAATACAGGGCCAATTCCATGTATAATACCCAGAATCCACAGCAGGATAAATACAGGACCGATTCCATGTATAATACCCAGAACACACAGCAGATAAATACAGGACCAATTCCATGTATAATACCCAGAATCCACAGCAGGATAAATACAGGACCAATTCCATGTATAATACCCCAGAACACACAGCAGATAAATACAGGGTCAATTCCATGTATAATACCCCAGAACACACAGCAGATAAATACAGGGCCAATTCCATGTATAATACCCCAGAACCCACAGCAGGATAAATACAGGACCAATTCCATGTATAATAACCCAGAACCCACAGCAGATAAATACAGGACCAATTCCATGTATAATACCCAGAACACACAGCAGATAAATACAGGGCCAATTCCATGTATAATACCCCAGAACACACAGCAGATAAATACAGGGCCAATTCCATGTATAATACCCCAGAACACACAGCAGATAAATACAGGGCCAATTCCATGTATAATACCCCAGAACACACAGCAGATAAATACAGTGTCAATTCCATGTATAATACCCCAGAACACACAGCAGATAAATACAGGGCCAATTCCATGTATAATAACCCAGAACCCACAGCAGATAAATACAGGGCCAATTCCATGTATAATAACCCAGAACCCACAGCAGATAAATACAGGACCAATTCCATGTATAATACCCAGAATCCACAGCAGGATAAATACAGGACCAATTCCATGTATAATACCCAGAACACACAGCAGATAAATACAGGACCAATTCCATGTATAATACCCAGAACACACAGCAGATAAATACAGGGCCAATTCCATGTATAATACCCCAGAACACACAGCAGATAAATACAGTGTCAATTCCATGTATAATACCCCAGAACCCACAGCAGATAAATACAGGGCCAATTCCATGTATAATACCCCAGAACACACAGCAGATAAATACAGGGCCAATTCCATGTATAATACCCCAGAACACACAGCAGATAAATACAGTGCCAATTCCATGTATAATACCCCAGAACCCACAGCAGATAAATACAGGGCCAATTCCATGTATAATACCCCAGAACACACAGCAGATAAATACAGGACCAATTCCATGTATAATACCCCAGAACACACAGCAGATAAATACAGGACCAATTCCATGTATAATAACCCAGAACACACAGCAGATAAATACAGGGCCAATTCCATGTATAATAACCCAGAACCCACAGCAGATAAATACAGGGCCAATTCCATGTATAATACCCCAGAACACACAGCAGATAAATACAGGGCCAATTCCATGTATAATAACCCAGAACCCACAGCAGATAAATACAGGACCAATTCCATGTATAATACCCAGAATCCACAGCAGGATAAATACAGGACCAATTCCATGTATAATACCCAGAACACACAGCAGATAAATACAGGACCAATTCCATGTATAATACCCAGAATCCACAGCAGGATAAATACAGGACCAATTCCATGTATAATACCCAGAACACACAGCAGATAAATACAGGGCCAATTCCATGTATAATACCCCAGAACCCACAGCAGGATAAATACAGGACCAATTCCATGTATAATACCCAGAATCCACAGCAGGATAAATACAGGACCAATTCCATGTATAATACCCAGAACACACAGCAGATAAATACAGGGCCAATTCCATGTATAATAACCCAGAACCCACAGCAGATAAATACAGGACCAATTCCATGTATAATACCCAGAACACACAGCAGATAAATACAGGGCCAATTCCATGTATAATACCCCAGAACACACAGCAGATAAATACAGGGCCAATTCCATGTATAATACCCCAGAACACACAGCAGATAAATACAGGGCCAATTCCATGTATAATACCCCAGAACACACAGCAGATAAATACAGTGTCAATTCCATGTATAATACCCCAGAACACACAGCAGATAAATACAGGGCCAATTCCATGTATAATAACCCAGAACCCACAGCAGATAAATACAGGGCCAATTCCATGTATAATAACCCAGAACCCACAGCAGATAAATACAGGACCAATTCCATGTATAATACCCAGAATCCACAGCAGGATAAATACAGGACCAATTCCATGTATAATACCCAGAACACACAGCAGATAAATACAGGACCAATTCCATGTATATTACCCCAGAACACACAGCAGATAAATACAGGGCCAATTCCATGTATAATACCCCAGAACACACAGCAGATACATACAGGGCCAATTCCATGTATAATACCCCAGAACACACAGCAGATAAATACAGGGCCAATTCCATGTGTAATACCCCAGAACACACAGCAGATAAATACAGGACCAATTCCATGTATAATACCCCAGAACCCACAGCAGATAAATACAGTGCCAATTCCATGTATAATACCCCAGAACACACAGTAGATAAATACAGTGCCAATTCCATGTATAATACCCAGAACACACAGCAGATAAATACAGGGCCAATTCCATGTATAATACCCCAGAACACACAGCAGATAAATACAGGGCCAATTCCATGTATAATACCCCAGAACACACAGCAGATAAATACAGGGCCAATTCCATGTATAATACCCCAGAACCCACAGCAGATAAATACAGTACCAATTCCATGTATAATACCCAGAACACACAGCAGATAAATACAGGACCAATTCCATGTATAATACCCCAGAACACACAGCAGATAAATACAGGGCCAATTCCATGTATAATACCCAGAACACACAGCAGATAAATACAGGACCAATTCCATGTATAATACCCCAGAACCCGTGACAGGGTAAATTCAGGGCCAAATACATCATATAATATTGACCGTAGAATGTGTTTGCCCTCAGCCCATTAGTGATTCTTGTGTTTCTGACCCAAAACTGACTCTCACCCACCTTTAGAGATCAATTTAAACCTGTCTGAGTGGGACCCACCAGTGACATCACAAAGGGGAGGGACTTGCCGGAGAAAGTGCTGAAGTCACTTATGAAGCAAACGTTTCCATCCCATGGGTCTGATACCCCCGTACATCACTACAGAGTCCCCTCAAATATATCATTAGAAAACTGCCCACAATTTTACTATACAATAATAGATATATTAGGACATCTGATACCAACTTAGCTGGAATATGTAACTGGTATCCTGAATATTTTGGGGTTCTCCTGTGTTGAGATATATTTGCAAAATCTTTGAGGGACCCCAAAGAAAAACCTATTGCCATGGGGTCCAGTCACTTTTAGCTATTGCCATTTCTATATACAGGGCATCTGTTTTTTGTCTTAAAAAACTGGAAATGTTCCCCACGTGGCAAGGCATTCACCTCTCACTGATATACTGAGGACTTTATGCTCTGGGAATATTAAATGAAATATAAAATCAGATGTCTTGAAGGAGTTCTGGTGACTGAACACAGTTTAGTGAGACTGGGCCTGTTGGGACATAAAGAATTTTCAGGTGTTGTGAAAGATTTTGGCCACAAGGTGGCAGTAAAAGAACACACTGTTCTATACACTGATTATTAGAGCAAGTCATAATTAGACTGATTATTTCGGGTCATTGTTGGAAGAAGAGCAGAGCGAGGTTGGGGCTCCAGTAAATGAGAGGGTGAGTGTCTGCTGTTTGGTCAGTAGGGGGCGCTGCTGCAACACTCACAATGTAGTTACCTCTCATACTGTCACACAAGATAAACCCTAATTTAAATGGATGAAGATGTACCTCTGCCTCACCGTCAGGCCAATATAACCCTGTATATATATCAGCAGGTACCATTATATATGATATTCCAGCACCTAACATCACCCCCTGTCACCCACTGCACCCACAGCTCCACTCACACCACCCTCCCATTATTCTCAGGAGCAGTTAAGCTGGTTCACATTTACGGTAACTTTTAGTGTGTTATACAATTGCAACTTTTTAATTGGTCTTCATTCTTTTTTTTATAGTTTTTGATTGTTTGCCTTTTTTCTTCTGACTCCAGTTTTCAAATGGGGGGGGGGGTCACTGACCCCATCTAAAAAACCCAAAATGCTCTGTAAGGCTACAAATTGTTATTGCTGTGTTTTATTACTCATCTTTCTATTCAGGCCTCTCCTGTTCATATTCCAGTCTCTATATTCAAATCAAATGCATGGTTGCTAGGGTAATGTGTACCCTAGCAACCAGTTGGCTGAAACTTCGAACTGGAGAGCTGCTGAATAAAAAGTTAAATAAGTAAAAAACCACAAATAATAAAAAATGAAAACCAATTGCAAATTGTCCCAGAATATCCCTCTCTACATCATACTAACTGTTAATTTAAAGGGGAACAATCCCTTTAACTTCTCTTCTCTCTAACCCAGACCATACCACCTGCCCTCTTCATCCAGTCCCTTCACACGTATTGGCCACTGTAGAGCACTTACTCATTTAACCCTTGTACAGCCCTTCTTGGCATTCCCAGGGTCACACAGAGATAGATTCTGGGCCTCCCTTTTTCCTTCTCCTGCTTATTGCTATTTCTTGCACTATACAAGGCAGAGACTGAGACTTCCATTTTCTAGCTTTGTGGTTCTACAAGCATGTGTGGCAGGCTAATAGGGAAGTTAATCTAATGAATAAAACCCCTCTGTATAATGAACCCCTCCTTACTTGAAAAAAAGGGAAAGGGAAGGGAGGGGTTGGTTCATACAGAGCTCATTATCTCTATTTATACAATAACCTGTTATAATATGGACATATTGTAATTAATAGAACACGATTCCAACAGAGCATCTTGGAAGACTGCCAGTGATATGTCATTTCTCATTACAAAACTAAATTCTCATTAGGAACTAAAATACAATTGCAATTGCCTAGGACTGCTGCAGGCTCCTCCTCCTGGCTGAGAAACGGGCACATCCCAATTTTTGGCAGGTCCCTCTTTATGTACCTTTTCCCATGAATACAGGGAATAATGTAAAAAGAACCAAAATGTAATTATATCATTAAGATACAGTCTGTGGGAGATGGTCTGGATAACAGGAAACTTTCCGGATAACAGGTTTCCAGATAAGCGATCCCATGCCTTTAATAACATATAGTCAGATCAGGGCAAGAGTCATACAAGGATCATGATGGGATCACTTACCCTTTATCTGAAATCTTTGCAGCTCTGCTGACTGGAGGTGGCTGTGACGGATTTAGGAGACAAGAAAGCTTGGCTGAAGCAGAGCAAAGAAAACCACAATATATGTCATCTGTCCCTCTTATGTAACAGAAAATAAACTGGGTTCTAAAAAGGATTCATTAACTGCTGAATGATACCCCCAGGGTCCCCCAGGCTTTCGGCATTGCCCATGGCACCCCATTCTGTAACCATAAAGGTATAATCCAGTGCAGTGGAGGTTACTATGAGTAACAACCAATGAAATGTTTCCATTCATCTTTGTAACTGACGTAGCCAAGTAAAATCTGAACTCTGATTGGCTGCTACTGGATACAGGTTCAATGTCAATATTTTGCGGTCTGGCTGCTGGGTGGATCAGTCAATATCTCCATTAACATTCTGTGCCCTGAATTCTCTAACCACCCAGGGTGTGGGGCTGAAACCAGCACAGGGCAGGGTTAAAGAATACAGGACTAACGAGCAAGGAATGTTCATTACAAATTAATTATTCTGGGATAATGAGCAGGAGGTGCTGTTCTGATGCACATAGACATATTCACAATAGAATCGAGGCCAAGAAGAAGCACCTACTAGACCTGTTATCCATAATACCTGGTGTTTTTCCAGATAATGGATCTTTCTGTAATTTGGATCTTCATACCTTAAGTCTACTAAAAAAATCATATCAACATGAAATAAAGGTTTTGCTTCCAATAAGGATTAATAATATCTTAGTTGGGATCAAGTACAAGCTACTGTTTTATTATTACTAGGGATGCCCTGAATCCACTATTTTGGATTCGGCTGAACTCCCGAATACTTTGCCAAAGATTCGGCCGAATACTGAACCGAATCCGAAACCTAATTTGCCTGGCCAGGCAGAAGGGTTTGGCCAAATGCGATTCCTGCTGAAAAAGACTGAATCCTGGATTCGGTGCATCCCTAAAAAGATTTGAATAATTTGCTTAAAATGGAGTCTATGGCAGAGGGCCTTCCCCATAATTTGGAGCTTTCTGGCTAACTGGTTTCCGGATCCCATACCTAGGGTTGCCACCTACCTGGTTTTGACCCGGACAGTCCAGTTTTCTGAAGGGCTGTCTGAGTCAAAACTGCCTGTCCGTTTTTCCAAATTAGCAAAACTGGGCAGGATTCCCTATGATTGATGCGGCGATCAGCGATAGCTCAGTCCCTGATGTCACTACTCCTTCCTGGGGCGCGTCACGCACCACCCCCATTACGTCATGGTCACACCCCCTGCCTGGAGTTAGACGGACCAAAAGGTGGCAACCCTACCTATATCTGTTAGTGGCTCCCCTGGATTCTGATGACTGTTAATA
The DNA here is from genome assembly GCA_038501925.1 of Xenopus petersii. Taxonomy (NCBI): domain Eukaryota; kingdom Metazoa; phylum Chordata; class Amphibia; order Anura; family Pipidae; genus Xenopus; species Xenopus petersii. The sequence goes on from CM076687.1 coordinate 1,571,393, forward strand.
GACAGAGATAACACACTCACGATCATTTCCACCTCCAGGTTCCATGGGTCCTTCATCTGGGCCTTGACTTAAGGTTGTCCAGTATTTGACCAGACTGGTGCCAATGTTAATATCAAAGAGAGCGACAGATATAGGAAGATTTTGTCATATATTTAGGAACCAACTGATGTTTGTGTCTATGTGACACTTTGTACCTTATTCAAATAAACGATCTCCTTAGAACAATGAAATGGTGGTATAAGGGATGTTCAGTCTACATATCAACCAAACATTGTGTAAGAACCTGGACAGCCTGGAACCTCTTGAGTTTCAGGGCCAGCAACATTGGGCTTTACCATTTCTTCCCAAATCTGAATGAAGGTAAAGAATGAAGGTCCAATGTTCTTCGGAAGTGGGACCCAAGCTCTTCTTAAAATTCATTCTGGAAGAAAATTATGGATCTTGTGATGGCCTATTTTAGGAAGTAGGGAAGGGTTAGGCCTTAATAGTTATTTTCAATGTTTAATGCATGAATGTAAAACAGAATTCTTGCTCTTTCTCCAAACTCTTTACCCAATGGCAACATAATATTCCAGCACAATGTCTATGCACTTCGGCAATGGGAGCCAGTCATGCTCTGTCCAATGGCACCAACATTCTTGGCCTATATATATCCCTCATCATACAGCTCTCCCTGCATCTGCTCACTACAAGAAATGATGGCCTCTCCACATAACAACCAAAATATAGTGACCCTCTTACACAGGTTGGCCATTCACTTAATGCAAGACCAATACCCTATTGCAGCCTTGGCACCAACACTGAACCTGTAGATGCCAAGCCACGTGTTCAGTGTCACTTCTCTAGCTGAGATCCAGTCAAAGTGCATCCCTAGTATTGAGAGAAACCGTACTACCAATAACATATCATAAATCTAGCTGTAAACAGCATTCCCTTGATTATTTGCAGGACCTGCATGGTTCTTTGTCAGAGACCATTTAATCATGATCTTCAGAGACAATACCTCCATGAATTCAACTGGGCCTTTGCTTGAGCCCTTTGTGTCTCAGATACTTTGGACTGTGGTCAAGTTGCATCTTGTGATGACATTTTCTTTAATTTGTCATTTTCATCTCTATTGAGGTTTCCACCACATCCCATGTCCAGGCAACCCTTGAATAGAAATGTTGGGCTCTCACATTTAAATCACTCATCATCCTGGGGGCTTTCTAACCATCTGAGAAACCTACAGACACTTTCCAGGATTTGTCCTTCCTAGGGATCGAATATGGTTGTCTAGCATCTGAATCGGAGGGATCATAACCTAACTGTTGTATTTGAACATTGGGATCTGTTGTGAAGGTTTATTATCTGGATGGGAACTATTTGAGTATATGAACTCTTAGTACTTAAATTGTAAGCTCTTTAATGCATTTATTTTGTATTTTTTTTTTTTTGCATTGACCCGTTAGAGTCCTGCACTGGGTCAGGTACCCGGAATACCAGCAAAGTGGTCAGGATTGAGGCAAAAAGTCCCCAATTCCCTGGGTGTGTTGGAAGTCCATGGGTAACCCTGCTGGGTACCCAACAAAGGTGCAGACTTGATCCCCACCCTCCCCTGTTAGTTGGCCTATTACAGGTCAGCTTGGGTAGCAGATCAGTGGGGGAATATTTAGGGTTGAGGGTCATGGAAAGCAGGTATGGGTTGGGTAAGGGTATAAGAAATGGACTCTAACCTGTTTGTCCTATTCATTTATTCTTCTGATGTACAGTGCTGGGTGCATGAGCAGAACTACATGAATGCATAGAACTCCATGGGAGAGGTCATCTGAAGATGACTTGAATGTACAGATACTTTATCCAGAAACCTGTTATCCAGAAAGCTCTGAATTATGGAAAGCTCATATACTATAGACTCCATTTTATCCAAGTAATCCAAATTTTTAAAAATGATTTCGTACTGTACCTTGTACTTGATCCAAACTAAGATATAATTAATCCTTATTGGAAGCAAAACCAGTAGACTTAAGGTATGAAGATCCAAATTATGGAAAGATCCATTATTTGGAAAGCCCGGATCCCATGCAGTCTGGATAACAGGTCCCATATCTGTAGTTATATGGAATGGTAAGGAACTGCATGTTAAAGTAGAGATACACGGCACTAGAGTCTGTGATAGAACTCCCCCTCGGAGGTCTAGCATTTGCCCAAGAGCCTCCTTGGCTCATACCTAGAGTTCGTAGAATATAGTTTATATAAACTAGAGATTAGCGCAGCCTCAGTTGGTCTCTAACTCCCTAAACACATATCTGTTTTATTCTAGTCTAGGTAACTGATAGGGTCAAACAGGTGCTGTACATGCACCCTAATTGAATACAATGGCCCTGTTCCCAAATGATCCGGTCTGGCAGGTTTTGACATAAGCATTTACTTCTAATATTTGCTGATGAAGTTGCAGGTATTAACTACACCTCGATGAGTCAATAATGAGAAATATCTCAATCTCACAACCCACAGATAAATGTTATAACTAAAATGATCCGCACACTTGAGAAGTCCCTCGTGGTGAGTTCATTATTCATTGTTTTGCATTAATGGGCAACCCAACTGCATTCTGTTGCACAATTACGTTTGCCAAAAGGCAGCTACTGCACATTAATGGGGTTATTCATTGAATGGTGCCTGACCACAATAAACTCTTTCCATTGCGATGGAATGTTTAGGAAGGAGCTCCTGTTTATATACAACGTCATGTGATAAACAATTTTATGCAATACATATTCAAGGATCATTCAAAAAAATGAGCTGCCTATTGCCCTGTTTATGAATTTAACACCTTTCCGCCAATACAATTTGCATCTGAGCCCTAAGGAACTTCTCTTTGTGAGTCTAGACTGGAAAACAAGATGATGGGGCTGGACATGGACAGGCACATGGATATTCCCTGGAACATCCCCAACTAGGGAGCCTTGGCTCATCAACACTTGGCATCTGTACTACTGGTACAATCAGGTGGCGGCCTTATCCCAAAGCAGGGCCATCAGAATTATACAGTGTTATCTCCATCTCTTGCATTTTTTAGCCTGCTATAATACCTGGGGGGTTACTTGTCTTCTTCAACAATGGAGACAATGGATATGTAGACTGTCTCTCCTTAAATAGAATGAACCATATGAGAAAAAAAGACACATTGTAGAATGAAGCGTTGGACTCTATGATATGGAGATACTTCCCCTTCTCCTTAAATGCACTTGGTTTAATAGACCCTTTTTCTGTGGGAAATCAATGGGACCCTGTCCATGTCTGTACAAATTCAAATGTTCTTCTCCTCCTCAATAATATTATATATAATATATAAATATAATAATATATAAGGTTATGGATCAGTTCTATGAGAAATTTTTCCACCCTTTCCAGCTCAGACGGTGCCGTCTCTCCCCACCCTTCACCCTTGGGTGATTCAGTTTGACTCATTTTATAATTATCATGGTATTTGCATCACACAGGGATGAGTTCAGGGGTAGCCAACATCTTCCAGGGTCAATAATATTGCCAGAGGTTATGGGTGGGATCCAAGGTCAACTAAATACAGTTGATGACTAATATCGGTTTGGCACTAATTTCACCTCTGTATCCAGTACAGTTCTTTATATAGGTTATAAAACCTATATATAAATATACAAATACTGCAGTACTCTGGAATCCTCATAGTACCCATTGGGTTATACACAGAGTTATCCCTTATCCAGAAAGCTCCAAAGTACAGGAAGGCACCTACCATAATTCATTTTTAATGACTCTCCTTTTCTCTGTAATAATAATATTAATAATAATAAAAGTATCTTGTACTTGAGCCTAACAGCGCTGCATGAATCAAATGGTAGCAAAACAATCCAAAGAATCAGCTTTATTTATTGTTCAAATGTTTTTTAAGGAGATTTAAGATATGGTTATCCAAAATATGGAAGGATCCCTTATGCAGAAAACCTCAGGTCCTGAGCATTCTGCACTTGCTTCATAATTACATTCCAAAAATTGTATATGACTAATGATCTGAGATAATCTTCAATTCGATAACTCCCAATAAATCACCTAACTGCTTAATTAGCCAGGGATAATGTGGATTAAGTTTCTATTTGTGTTAGTAATATATATATATATTGGATGGATGAACCTTAGAACAAAGGCAACATGACATTCATTACTATAAACTTGCCCCAAACAGACGCCAGTAATTTGATGATAAAGACTAGGGTAATGATGATAAAGCAAGGCTTGTAGAAGAGTCAGGTGGGCTCATTCTGGAGCCTGGTTGCTCTCCTAGATCTGAAAGGACAGCACGAAGGCCAGTAAAAATGGAATGGAGATACTTCTACTTTGGTGTCCAAAACATACTTGAACGCCAAGCCTGTGTGGTCAGGAGGAGATTTAGGATAAAATCTCATTTGATGCCCCAGATATTCTTGGAACTGTGGCTATATCTTTGTTACGAGTGAATGAGGGTGTCAAGCTCACCAGTATAATCCAGTCGTAGAAGGAGCTGGAGCAGTAGATAGTGAACCCACAAGCGCCTCACACAACCACTACCCACCTGGAGTGGAACAGGGAGCAGGGTTGTGGAGAGTAGCCAGTGAGACGATTTGTGAAGTACAAGGGATTAGGCAGAGTCGTGGTCAGGAGGTCCAAGGTCAGAAGGCAGGCAGCGAGATCCGTAAGCGATAAGGCAGGCCGATGGGTCGAGACAGGCAGCAAGAATCACAGTCCAGATACAAGCAAGGGTCGATAACAGGAATTGTGCAGAGACGCTAGGATTTCAGTTTAAACAACCTAATAACCAGGCAATGCATCTCAGTCTGAATCAGGTTTAAATACTGCGGTACTGACGCCAGCACGTCCGTCTTAGGCGTTTTCGCCTGCGTATTTGCACCAGCGACCGCCGCCAGCGCCTTCGCGTACGTGTCCGTCGCCGGACAGAATGCAGACACAATTCCTCACAGAGGGCCCTGACCAAAGATTGGCCTTGAGTGGAAAAAGTCCAACCACCATTAGACGAGGCAGTGGAAGACAGTCCTCTACATGTGCTTCTCACATTCAGCACCAAGATTTTACTGATTAGAAACATTCCTTTTGAATTCTTCTTATTGTTATTAAGGGTACAACTAATCCTATCACTGCCTCGTCCTGATTCACAAGGTCACTCTCCAGTGGGATCTCCTAAACCATAATCAGGACCTTTAGCTTCCATCTTGCTTATGGCCAATCCAAGAGATGGACTCTAGCTCTGTCCCAGCCTTTTGTACTGCTGGGGGTTTCACCCAATGTTGTTCCATGGGGCCCTCACATACAGGGTGAACACATGGCAGAGCTGAACTAAACTTCTCCACTAATCGGACCTCTTAGAATCAGCCTCTTGCCATCAGTTTCTACTTTCCTCCTACTCATGAGTTGGCACATTAGGGGCATAACATTCTACCCCATCTCTATAGGCAGAAAAACAATCTCTATTATATTTTTAGCCAATTAGCAGAACAAGCAATAGACCTGGCTCATAACATTCCACTTACTAATTAAATGTAATTTATACTTTCATTAGGAAACTGCACTGTATTTATTAGCATGGATTATCTTCAATTTACTCTCCTTAATACAGAACATATAGACAGAACACTCACACTCTGTATATCTGCAGTAATATATATTAGTAGGAGTTGCCATATTGTATATATATTACTTATGGACGGTTTAATCAAACAGAGACCCTAAAAAACAGCTTTTAAGACTTAAGGGAAATTCTTCTGGGGCACAAGTGATATCAGGAGGGGGAGAATATTGTATCATGTAGAACTGCACAGAAATGTGTTTATTGCTCATTTAAGAGAGGAATTTCAGAATTTTGGGTGATCACTCACAGCTGCACCCAGTCAAATGCAGGGCTGTCAGGGGAGCAGAAGTGGCACAGACTGCGGCGTAGATTGAAATATTGTTCAGAGCTAATAAAGAGCTTTATATATGCTCATTAAATCCTGGCATGAGTCTATATGATGCTGTTACAAAGCTTTGGATTCATTGAGAAGTGATAATAATTGTGTATTAGACACGGGGGTAACTAACATGGCAACACCTGCTGCAACTGACCTGCGGGGTCTCACTCCAGGTTTGTTCTCCACCTGACAGGATACGTTTTCCTAGGAAATGACGTAGATTCCATAAGAAGATTCCATTTGTTAGAAACCCAAGAACAGAATGTTTTGTTCGCGTAGGATCAACTGACCCCCAGATGTATAAAAAGCAGGATATAAATTAACTTGGCTTCTTGCACCCCTCTCAGTGACTAGGTTAGAGATATGTATCACTATATATAAATATATAAGGGGGATATGATCACTATATATAAATATATAAGGGGGATATGATCACTATATATAAATATATAAGGGGGATATGATCACTATATATAAATATATAAGGGGATATGATCACTATATATAAATATATAAGGGGATATGATCACTATATATAAATATATAAGGGGGATATGATCACTATATATAAATATATAAGGGGGATATGATCACTATATATAAATATATAAAGGGATATGATCACTATATATAAATATATAAGGGGGATATGATCACTATATATAAATATATAAGGGGGATATGATCACTATATATAAATATATAAGGGGGATATGATCACTATATATAAATATATAAGGGGATATGATCACTATATATAAATATATAAGGGGATATGATCACTATATATAAATATATAAGGGGATATGATCACTATATATAAATATATAAGGGGATATGATCACTATATATAAATATATAAGGGGGATATGATCACTATATATAAATATACAGTATAAGGGGGATATGATCACTATATATAAATATATAAGGGGGATATGATCACTATATATAAATATATAAGGGGGATATGATCACTGTATATAAATATATAAGGGGATATGATCACTATATATAAATATATAAGGGGGATATGATCACTATATATAAATATATAAGGGGGATATGATCACTGTATATAAATATATAAGGGGATATGATCACTATATATAAATATATAAGGGGGATATGATCACTATATATAAATATATAAGGGGGATATGATCACTGTATATAAATATATAAGGGGATATGATCACTATATATAAATATATAAGGGGGATATGATCACTATATATAAATATATAAGGGGGATATGATCACTGTATATAAATATATAAGGGGATATGATCACTATATATAAATATATAAGGGGGATATGATCACTATATATAAATATATAAGGGGGATATGATCACTGTATATAAATATATAAGGGGATATGATCACTATATATAAATATATAAGGGGGATATGATCACTATACATAAATATATAAGAGGGATATGATCACTATATATAAATATATAAGGGGGATATGATCACTATATATAAATATATAAGGGGATATGATCACTATATATAAATATATAAGGGGGATATGATCACTATATATAAATATATAAGGGGGATATGATCACTATATATATAAGGGAGGACAGTAATGAAATAGTAATGAAATAGAGAAAGTAAAGAGGATCCTGTATATAAACTTGAGGTTTCACTGCATGTGGTAATAATAATAGAAAAAAAATAAAATAATAATAATGGTAAGATTACTCTGCACTGAATGAACATGAGGGAGATGTGGGACCATGGAAGGGACATGGGGCTGTTGGTTGGACAGACAGACAGACAGGGTGTGAGTCGGTTGTGCAGAAGGTGTGACGGTGTGTGACACACAGAGTAGCTTTCCTATACTGGATACTGCAGGTTGGACTGGTTTAGGTTGGGACAGAAACTTTGAGTGTGGAAATGAGGAGCCTCCTATGTGGAAATTAGGGCAGCGCATCCCTATAAATACCCAGTCACGCCGGTCACTCGCAGTCCTTTCAGCTCCAGTGCGATTTTTGTGGAATTGGTGAGTGCAAAGCTTTGTCTTGGAAAATGTCAATGGTGTAGAAAGGGTTAACTCTGAGGCTGATTTGGGGGCGGAATGTATTACCTTTAATTGTGTATGATTGAGATATGAGAGGAAAGAACATTTGGTGCAAAGAGCTTGCAATTAATTTGATTCACTGATACAAATTAAGAGAAAGCTTAGGAATAGGGAGAATATAAAAATGGCAGGTCCTGTCATTAAAGGGGAAACAAAAAACATATATTCATACTGAAGAAAATGTAGCTCTAAGCAACGTTACTGATACTGGAAACAATCCAATACATTGGGTAAAATCACTTTCTGTACTTAGGGACAGTGTTTTTCCTGCTATTTCCCATCTTGAACAAAACAGCATTATTGCATTGCTTTGTGGCAGGACTTGGTATCTACTTGACTGGTGTAGATGGAAGTATTGGCCATAAGCTCTCCTAATTGCACCCAAAGGGCCAGCTTGATGGTCACTTAGGGTGAGAGTTGGGGTACATATATATCTGCGTCCCCAAATAGTCTTGAAACTATGGCTGAATGACTGATATCTTATTTATTTCATGAGCTGGGGAGGGAGGCATGACCAAAAGCTGGACCTTCAGGAACCAGGGCAAAGACTAGAGCTTCAAGTTGGGCTTGGACTGGAGAAGTTGGACTAAGGGCTCTTACTAACAAGAGTTGAAGCTGTGCTCCCCTGCGTTCCGTTTTTCTGCGTTCAGCCGCAGGGGAGCGAAGGAATAGACGCATTAGGTTTTTTTCAATGGGGCTGTACTCACACAGGTGCGTGTAGGTGCCGAACGCAGGTTAAGACGCAACATGCTGCATTTTTCTTGCGTTCTGCACCTACACGCGCCTGTGTGAGTACAGCCCCATTGAAAAAAACCTAATGCGTCTATTCCTTCGCTCCTCTGCGGCTGAACTCAGAAAAACGGAACGCAGGGGAGCGCAGCTTCAACCGCTCATCGGTAAGAGCCCTAACACTGCAAAAGAAGTGAAGCTGAAAAGTCCATGAGTCCATTATCAGAATATTCACAATAACGGGGTTCAGTTTATACGAGTGGGAGGTGATTGGGAGGAAGAGTTTAGAAGAGATTGGAACGGAGAGGTGCCAGGTTTGTGTAAGGTGGGGGGAGGGGGATCAAGAGGGTTTAATTCCATGAATATTGGACTGATGCAGAACAGAGAGGGTATATGGCCCCCACATATTGTATTCGTTATTAATAATATAATAATAGTAATTATTGCAGGTATTGCTGAACTTTAACGCACAAGAGATACTTACACATGAGATCATTCTCCTATAGGTCTACCCCCCTTCCCCAAACACTAGGGCTCATTTAATTAACCGACACGTGTTCAGATCCCAGCACAATAGGGAGAGACCTCACATTGGGTTATCAGCAGCTAATTAGCCTAATGAGGAATGATTCATTATCAAGAACAAGTTGCAACAAGTGTAACATTCTGCAAGTCCTGCACTGACAATGTGGGTGCGGTACTGGGAGTTGAATACTCCTGACGCCTGTGTAATAACAGCATCTGCAATAGCAGGGATCTCCCTTGGATGTGGAGAGAGTTAACTCATTCTGAGTATCATGACAACCTGCAGAAACATATATAGTTTCCAGTGCACCCTCATACTGTCTAATGGAAGCACTATGGCAGCTCCTACTCATATGCAGATATCCAGATGAGAATATCTACATCCTGATGCTCTACTGCCTCCTGGTGGGTAGTTTCCATGAAATAAATTGCACTGACAATCTTAACGTTCTCTCTCTACAGCCGTGATCAGCCATAATGTCCAAGCTCACAGGGGTCATCCATGAGATCATTGAAATATTCCTAAGCTACTCCGGGGGGGAATGTGGTCCCCACAAGCTGAACAAACATGAGATGGACAAACTGATTCAGAATGAGTTCTCTGATGTCATCAAGGTAGGTGGCTCCATACCCAATTATAGTGCTTCTATCACTACTAGTTTGGAATGCCTCCTTCGGCCTCAATTGGGGTCCTCTTGGCCTATGGAAGGGAATGTTCATTAGACAATGTTTTATTAATATTGTAGATATTTGGACCTATTGGTTCTCTCTCCTCTAATGTGCTCCATTCCAAAAGTAGACAATCAAGTTTTATGTGTAGGAGTAGAAAGGTGTAGTCTACCACAGTTCATAACTAATGTTACAACCACTTCTGTTTGTAGAACCCAAAGGATCCAAAGACTGTTGAAGCTTTGATGAAAGTCCTTGATCAGAATAAAGATGAAGAAGTTGACTTTGATGAATTCTCTGAACTGCTGTGCAAGGTTCTTAAAGCCACCTACCGTGCTGTGCAACAAATGGAGAAAGAGTGCCCAAAGAAAGCCCCAGTTTGGAAGAATCAAGAGGAGACTGATAAAAAAACACAAGTAACTCAAGATGAACACCACCAATCAAAGTCTGGTGATGGCAAAACTGAGTCCCCTACTAAATACTACCAGGATCCAGTGGTGTACCCTGATCTTGATAAGACTAAAGAGGGGGAGCAGAAAGACCAAGGAAAGAAACCTGCCAACCAGGTCTACTCAACAGATGCAAAGTCCCAAAGCATCACCATTCAAACAGGTCAAACTGCAACAACAACGGCAACAGGAGACAATCAGCAAAGCCAGAAAGCTGACCAAAAGCCAACTCAAGAAACTGGATCAGTGAAACCAGTCACAGACAAAACAGTTCAACAAACCCAGCAGGACAAAGATAAGAAGGATCAAGTACCAATTCTAGTCAAACCAGTGACCCAGATTACCCAGGACAAAAAAGATCAGGTAGTCACACAAATTCAACAGGACAAGGATAAGAAGGATCAAGTACCAATTTTAGTCAAACCAGTGACCCAGATTACCCAGGACAAAAAAGATCAGGTAGTCACACAAATTCAACAGGACAAGGATAAGAAGGATCAAGTACCAATTTTAGTCAAACCAGTGACCCAGATTACCCAGGACAAAAAAGATCAGGTAGTCACACAAATTGAACAGGACAAGGATAAGAAGGATCAAGTACCAATTCTAGTCAAACCAGTGACCCAGATTACCCAGGACAAAAAAGATCAGGTAGTCACACAAATTCAACAGGACAAGGATAAGAAGGATCAAGTACCAATTCCAGTCAAACCAGTGACCCAGATTACCCAGGACAAAAAAGATCAGGTAGTCACACTAATTCAACAGGACAAGGATAAGAAAGATCAAGTACCAATTCCAGTCAAACCAGTGACCCAGATTACCCAGGACAAAAAAGATCAGGTAGTCACACTAATTCAACAGGACAAGGATAAGAAAGATCAAGTACCAATTCCAGTCAAACCAGTGACCCAGATTACCCAGGACAAAAAAGATCAGGGAGTTACACAAATTCAACAGGACAAAGATAAGAAGGATCAGTTACCAAATCCAGTAAAACCAGTGACCCCATCTGTTCAGAAAGAAAGCCAAGTACCACAACCAAGCAAACCCACCACTCAAGTAACACAGCCAGACCCAAAGAGTAATCAGACACCTCAAACAGTGCCTACTGCTACCCCTCAAATTCCTCAGATGCCCCAAATGTATCAACAGTCCCAACCCCCTCAAATGTATCAGCAGACCCAGCAGCATGTGCACCAATACCAGTCCCACGTTTCCACCCAGAAGAAAAACCCTTAAGGTCATGAACACTAGGAAGGATCTGTGTGTCCTACAAGAAGTCAATGTGCCGATATGTGCTTATACTGCAGAGCTTGCTTCTCTCTCTTTTGTTGCACAATAAAGTGATGGTTTCCATGTGTCTCCTCTGTCTCGTGTGCATCATCTTATGCATTTAGGTAATTCTATCATATTAGCAGTGAAAGCCAATGGGTGTTCAGGCTTAGACTGCAAAACATCACATGGTTATAAAGGGTGAAATGAGGAGCAAAGTGTAATACAAGGTATAGCATCCAATTGGAAGGTGGGATTTTATTCACTTCTAAGAGTTCGTAGGGTTCTGTGTATCTCAGGGGTATTACATACTGTGTGAAGTGTTGGTTCGACAAGTACAACTACTCAAAAGGAAAACTTGGATTCTTCTGTAGGGCTGGTGACATTTACTTTATCCATGTTAGGGGTACTAGCCAATTACGCTGCTAAAATAACAACCATTTCACATGGAACCCTGAATTTATGACAGGTGACCTCAGTGCAAGAATCTTGTAATGAAATAAAGCAACTAGAGGAACAGAATGTGAAGATCTAGTGATGGTGCTGATATATAACATATTGTACCTGGTCACCACAACTTTCAACAAGTTCTTCTGTGTAGCTCCTTTTTATAGAAACATTTAGTAAAATTGAACCTCTTTGATTCTGTCTTCCACTCTGCTTTTAGACTTTTTGCATTTCCTTCTCTTCAACCCTGTTTGGCCCTGTTCTCCCTCATCCTACCACTTCTCTCACCTTCTGCATCTCTGCTTTAATTCGTTTTTACTTCCTAACTCTCGGTTCTTCACCAATCTTTTGTCTTCCATACCTTCTCCTTTCATCCCTTTCTGTGTTGTCCATCTTCCATCTCTTCTCTCCCCTATCATATTTCTCCTCTCCCCCATTTGTCTCTCTACTCTAACCCCCTTCTCCTCTCTCCTTCTGTTTCTCACCCCCTCTCCTTTCCTTTTTTTCTCCCAACTGTTTGGCCTTACTCGCCCCCATCCTCCCTCTTCTCTCCCCTTCTATATTTCTCCTCTCCCCCATTTGTCTCTCTACTCCCTAACCCCCTTTCCCTTCTCTCCTTCTGTCTCTCATCCCCTCTCCTTTCCTTTTCTCCCCCAACTGTTTGGCCTTACTCTCCCCCATCCTCCCTCTTCTCTCCCCTTCTATATTTCTCCTCTCCCCCATTTGTCTCTCTACTCCCTAACCCCCTTTCCCTTCTCTCCTTCAGTCTCTCATCCCCTCTCCTTTGCTTTTCTCTCCCAACTGTTTGGCCTTACTCTCCCCCATCCTCCCTCTTCTCTCCCCTTCTATATTTCTCCTCTCCCCCATTTGCCTCTCTACTCCCTAACCCCCTCTCCTCTTTGTCTCTCATCTCCTCTCCTCTCTTTTTCTCTTCCAACTGTTTGTCTTTACTTTACCTTAGGGCAATTTTTACTGGGGCCTTCTTGATCCCAGGCTCCCCAACAGCATCCAGCCTGTAGAAAAGGTTGAGGCCAAAGAGAAAGAGCCACCCCTTTCCAGTTGCTATATCAAAGTCTAAGTACTCAATAACTCTATGGGCCAATAAATAAAGGTTTAGGAAAAGTTCCAGGGCTTTGCTAAGGGGATTTCCAAACATGTAGTGGATTTCCAAGAGATAGGGTCCCTACATACACCTCTGGAGACACCATTCCCTCCCAGCAATAGTGTACAAGAATAATACACAATCTCCAAAAAAAACCCCACAAATATGTGCATTGTTATTGACATTACATTTCAGGTGTTCCCTCTTGAGAAGCAGTATAGTTTAAGGGTTGCTGTAGACATTGCTGTACAATGGTTTTTGTATAATGGTTGCCGTACAAGAAATAAAACAAATAAACACATATCTAGTATAGGCGATTCTAAAACAACTGGGCTTGCTGAGTAATCATTTAAGACGTCACACCTCTGTGAGTTTTCAGATTTCACCTATTTGAAGAGTTACAATGTGCCATTGTGATTGGATTAGTGGAAGAGTTTATATGCCGAGAACTTCCCACACCAGTCAGTTGTACTGAAGAAGCTGCTCGGATGAGTAGTGAAACGTCTTCATTGATTACTCAGCACGTCCAGTTGTTTTTAGATTGACCTTTTCTAGATATACCATGACCTGGATGAATGAAAATCTTCATTAGTGTTTCCATAGCATTCCATGCTCTGAAGGAAGGTAACAATTATTCAAGCTGTCTACAAACTTTTATGAGTGTCTTACACAAGATCACCCAGGCACATAGGAAAAATAATTATTGGATGTCTTCCTGGGATCACCCAAGCACAGTTAATTAAATAAGGGCACTTAACATAGTAAACACATTATTAGTGCAACATTAACTTTTAACAGTGCTAACATAAACAATGGATTAAAATTGTGTACAGTGCCATCCAGATTCCAGTCCCTCTTATAACACCCAGTCCCAGATTCTGTGGATTTCACTTGGAAAGGAAAGAGGAAAAGGCAAGAATTGTAGTTGCCCTGGATGCAAATGTCCACAACTCTTTGGGGAGACACTGGACACAGATGTCCTCAAGGAATCCAACATGAAATTGAAAGGTTCCAGGCACAAACCTTCTCAAGGTAGTCTGGAAACATAAGGGGCACTGGACGCAAATATCATCTAGGGAGGTCCAGGTCTAATTGTTGCATCATTTTAAGAGATACTGGATGCAAATATGCACAAGGGAGTCCAGTATCATAAGCTAAAACTCTCAGGTGAGCAAGTTCCTAGGGGAATGGGTTCCTAGAGCTGAAAAACAACAGGAGACACTGTGGAGGAAACCAAATGTAACCAAAGTATCCTTATTTATTCTATTCCTCTACCAGGCAACCACTGAGGCTAACGTGTTGGTTCTCTTGGATCTTTTCACAGCTCGTTACTGAATGCTTCAGAGCTGTTTGCCCAAAGTGCCATTTGCTCACTGTATCCTACAGAAAGCAGAAAGTCAAAGTCCAGTTGACTCTTCCTTGGGTCACTATGGAAAAGTCCTCCCTGACTCCCGCCTGTCTTTTTTTTAGAGCTATTCATCATAGACCCCCCCCCATGGTCACAAGGAATATAGAAGGCCATGGACTAAGCACCTGATGACTTGACTTGAAGATGATCAAACCAAAAAGTAATCATCAAACAAAGGAGGAGCTTGTGGAGTGATTGTGGAGGATTTGTGGAAGACCTCATAGGGAGTGAATTCTCTTTAGGGGGGAATCATCCTCACACAGCTCTATTTAGAAACAGGGGTAATTGTCTGGCTGATTTTTCTATGGGCTCTATGGGCTTTTCAACTCCCCTAGAATCTTCATGGGGCGGTTCCTCATTACTTGCAACCCAAAAGGTTATGGGGGGCAGGCAGGCTGAGCACTGAGTAGGATCTCCTCATGGGGAACATTGTGAGGGAAGGCTTTTCTCAGGAATCTGCAACTGTAGTTATCCCTGGCTGTAAGGTCTCTATAGCTGTAGTAGAGGCTCTACATATTGGGTCATTGGGTCCCACCACTGCTCTATAGAGGCCAGTCGAGATGTCTCATTGTAATAAAGTCACTCAGTTCACAGTGTAGTTTGGTTGCACATTTTTCACAATAAGGGGCAATGGCACTGTGTTCTTCAGTGGCAACTTTCTCCCCAAATTTGCCTGACTACACATACCTCCACCTCCGGTTAATAGAGAAGCTGGACATCTCAGCCAGAATATCTACATTGTCCCACCTCCTGCATCTGCCATGGGAATGGGTATGGTGTGGTAAAAATATGACTTCCACACATATTGGCTTATCTGCACCAGCACCCACTATGGAATTAATGTGTAGTAAAATCAAATTCACTACGTTTAAAATCCTAACAGCAGTTTAGAAACAATAATATAAAATACTTGAGCAAGGCAACTTAGAGCAGTTATTTAAATGATCAGTGAGGTAGTATTGTAAGCAATCAGAATTAGTCAAAGGTAGGGCAAGGTTCTTGGACACCACCTCAGAGATGCTTGGTAGGTTTAAGATGCAGGAAAAAAATACTGCGCCAGCACCGCTTTGTTACGTGACCTAATAAATTCAAGTTTTTACTTGTGGTGCTGCAGTCCTGTATGTCTATGCAAACCCCTGGCAAGGGTTCCAGACTGCTTTACAACCAACCTACAAGGTTAAATAAGGTGGTTGAAGTACACACAATATTGTCTATTTTGGTAGGTTTAAGATGCACCTTTAGGTTACCAGTTAGTGGCCCGGATCCCCTACAACAGAAACTGTTCAGGGTGTAAAACACAATGAAAAAAGAATTTGGAGAATATATTGCCATTTTGTGAATTTTAGGTGAAAAGAAACTGATTGGATTTGCCCACCCCAACCCCCTACTCTTCATTATAAATGGTATTTGTTTATTTGCACAATACTGTAAGAACTACAAATTTCCTTTCTTCCAAATTTTTCTGCCCAGTCCTTTGTCAGTAGAAGTAGTAGATGGCTCCTGTTTTTAGTCAGGTCCAGTTTTACACTGAAGTCTGAGATGTGTTGCTTTTCTTTTTAACCTTTGATATCACTCTAGGATTTTCAAGGTTGGTCAAGATTAAAGATAATCCAGCAATTAATTTGGTAAGAGGAACTCTTGGATTTTCAGAAATGAACATTGAGAAAACCCTTGTTTTGACTTTTCAGATGTGTTTGATAAATAGGCAGCTGATAATCTTTTCCTGCAGTGCGATCCTTTTTCCTGCTGCTAAGATTCCTTATGGAATGAATTAAAGGAACTTACATTTTTTTTTTACAGGAAATCTAGAGAAAGGTTTCCCATCTTTTTTGGTAAGTAAAAGGATGAAACGTTACACCCTTGTTTTGATCATAGGGAACTAAATTGGGCTGTGATCAGGGGCGCGCCGCCAATGAGGCGAGCTGAGCCGCTCGCCTCAGGCGGCAGCGCCTGAAAGGATTCCAGGGGCGGCAAAAAGCCGCTCCTGCGCCTTTAAGAGCCGAATTTCCGGTTTTTGAACCGGAAATTCGGCTGTACTATTGCGAGAGAGCGCAATTGCGCTCTCCGCAATAGTGTTTCTGCCTCCCCTCCCGACACGTAAGTTGGTGAGGGGGGCGGCATTGCAGGAGCCGCCTCAGGCGGCTCCTTAGTCAGAATCGCCGCTGGCTGTGATTAGATATCCTTTACCCTTAGTCCCCAAGTTACTTGGTTACTTGGATGAAGTCTATCTTTTCACCAGGTTAGATCTGATGAAGGGATATAATCAGTGATAGGCGAATAAATAGGCGCCAATTTGCATTATTTGACTGGCTAGACAAGAGAACAGCAAGGGACCGACAGACACTATTTTCAATAGCAATGACATTTACACATAAGGAATGAATGGATATTGGGAAGTAGGGATGTCGCGGACTGTTCGCCGGCGAACTTGTTCGCGCGAACATCGACCGTTCGCGTCCGCCGAATGTTCGCGAACGTTGCGCAACGTTCGCCAATTTGGGTTCGCCTTAGCTGGCGCTTATTTTTGCCATTTCTCCCCCAGACCAGCAGATACATGGCAGCCAATCAGGAAGCTCTCCCTCCTGGACCACCCCCACACCCCCTGGACCACTCCCCTTCCCTATATAAACTGAAGCCCTGCAGCGTTTTTTCATTCTGCCTGTGTGTGCTTGGATAGAGCTAGTGTAGGGAGAGAGCTGTTTTTTGAGGGACAAAAAATGTTCTTCATTTTCAAACAACTGCCACCTAGCTGTGTGAGCTTTTTCACATTCTGTCTAAATAATAACAATAATAATTCTGTGTCCGTAAACATCACCTGAGTGATGTTTTTACAGCAGCAATAATATATTCCGTATCCACTACTGTATACGTTGCCCTTGCAGGCATTGTTTGCCCAGTCTTTAACCAACTGCCATCTAGCTGTGTGAGCTTTTTCACATTCCGTGTCCAGAAACATCACCTGAGTGACGTAGTGTGATTTCTGCCCTTTACAGCACAAAACGCAGCGCTGTGTCAACAATGTATTTTTCAGATACATTTTTGCCCTTGATCCCCCTCTGGCATGCCACTGTCCAGGTCGTTGCACCCTTTAAACAACTTTAAAATCATTTTTCTGGCCAGAAATGTCTTTTCTAGCTTTTAAAATTCGCCTTCCCATTGAAGTCTATGGGGTTCGCGACGTTCGCGAACTGTTCGCATTTTTGGTCGGACGTTCGCGAACATGTCCGCGAACATTTTTTCCGACGTTCGCTATATCCCTATTGGGAAGCTCCCCGGAATCACATCTTCTTTTATAAGGCAAATAAAGACTTCTTGGATGGAGGTTCCTTTTTTTTTTTTTTTTTTTGAAAATAGTTTTTATTCGTTTTCAAAGCATGTGACATAGTCTTTGGACAATTTATATGTCCAGTTATTGATACATATTTTTTTTCTTCCAGTTATTGATACATATTTTTTTTTCCCAGTTATTGATATGTATTTACAAAAATAAGAAAAGATCGAAAGAAAGAAAAGAAGGTTAAACACAAACAAAGTTAACACAACCTTACATTTCTGCGCATAATCTCACATTATAACATGTCAAATTTCGAGATCGGTTCAGAATCTTAAAAAAAAAAAAATAGAAAAGGAAAAACTTAACGGACTAGGTTTGTTTATGTACCCCCCTTCGGTTATTCGGGTTCTAGATGATGTCTAGCCTTTTTCACCAGGTACAAAGTTGCTATTTTATTTCTGTTTTGTTTTGTTTTAACCCTGTTCCTTTTTTTTCTCCCTGGCACCAGAAAACCCACTAGTGGTTTCTAATAGGGAGGTATTTGTGACGACTGTCTGACTCAGTTTCTACTATATTTCATTTAGCTGCTCGAAATCTGAAACGGTTCTCTTCTGCCCTTAGTGATGGCAACTACTCATCTGAGGGCTGACTTGATCTGCTCCGTGTGCCAGGTGATTTATTTGGACCCTGTAACCCTGCCGTGTGGCCATAGCTTCTGCCTGCTCTGTATTGAGGGAACATGGAACTGGCAGAGGAGGAAAAAAGAAGTTAATTCCTGCCCTGAATGCAGAGAGACATACAAGAAATGCCCTGAACTGAGAAGAAATGTGACTCTGCGTAAAATAGTGGAACATTACAAGTACAGTAAACCAAATCAAAATCCTGTTGAGATTTTCTGCACTTATTGTGCCACCCTTGTTCCTGCGGCTAAATCCTGTCTGCCCTGTGAGGCTTCTCTGTGTGTTAAACATATGAAGGACCACAAAAAGTCATCAGAACATGTATTTACTAAACCCACGGAATACTTTGGGTACAGAAAATGCTCCGTACACAAGCAGACCTTGGAGTTCTACTGCCCCCAGGAAGGTGCCTGTATCTGTGCCGCCTGCTGCAATACTGAGAAGCACAATGGGCACAAGGAAGAGAAGATAAATATAATATCCATTAAGAAACTAGTGGAAATAAAATGGATTCTGAAGGAACTGTTACCCGAGGAAGTCAAAGCAACAGACAGACTCCAGTCCAGGCAAAAATTTGAAGAAAAAGTAGCAACTGAGACAGAGAAAGTGACGGAGCTGTTTATAGAGACAAAGAGGGAGCTGGAAGCCCTAGAGGAGAAGATCAAGGCTGAGATAGCCAAGCTCAGAGTGGGACTTTCAAATCCAACATCTTCAACAACTGAAAGTCTACAAATAAAAAGAGACAAGTTGTCCCAAAAGATCAGTCAAATAGAGGAGCTGTGCACCATGAAAGATCCACTTACTCTTTTACACCAGTGGGAATTACACAAGGATATCTTTTATCGTTTTCTCCGTGACTTACAGAAAGACAATGAGGAGGTCCATGGAGAATGTGAAGTTTCTCATTTGAATGGCTCAAGTGATTTAGTCAGTTTGATGGTTGGTTTCTTGACGAATATTAAAATTGTCTTTAGGCAGACCAATGAATGTTTTCAAATGAGAGAGATTTATAATGGAAATGGTCCTGCTGATGGAGATGACGTGGTCTCACAGGCAGTTGTTGCAAACTTCACTGGGATTGTGAGCAGCGTGAAGAAGGCAATCCACGTTCAGAAGGTTACAGACATGGTACTGGATAGAAACACAGCTGGCTTTAATGTAGGTGTATCCCAGGATGGGAAAACTGCCTCCCGGTATGGAACAGACCAAGGTTACCTACAAACCCCTGAGAGATTTAAGGTTCCTCAAGTTCTTAGCATCATGAGCTTTGCCTCAGGGCAACATTACTGGGAAGTGGAGGGCAGTGAATCGGCCAGCTGGAGGGTAGGGGTGGCCTATCCCAGTATAGAGAGAGACAAAAATGAGTCTTTGATTGGGGACAATAGGAAGTCCTGGGGTTTGTGCAGAGGGCATAATGTTTATTCAGTGAAACATGCCAATAAAGTTTCTGTTTTATCCCACGTCCCTTCCTGCGGAAGAATCCGGATCTCACTGGACTATGAGGCTGGATGTCTGTCCTTTTATGAGCTGAGTGAGCCAATCAGACACTTACACACCTTCTCTGCCACATTCACTGAGCCCCTTCATGTTGCATTCTGTGTAAGTGAGTGGAAAATGCTAGGAGAGAATGCCTGGGTGAGAATTATTCACTAGCACTGCTCACTAATCTGCAATAGAAACTAACATAAAATAGGGAAAAATCGTACAATAAACTAACAACCAGAGGAAGCTTTCTACATTGTTACTTAGTTGCAAGAGCACCTATTATTACAGGTATGGGACCTGTAATCCAGAATGTTCGGGTCCTGGGGTGTTCCAGATAACAGATCTTACCATAATTTGGATCTTCATACCTATATTACATAGTAACATAGTAAGTTAGGTTGTAAAAAGACACAAGTTCATCAAGTTCAACCTTTTAAGTCTGTATATAACCTGCCTAACTGCCAGTTGATCCAGAGGAAGGCGAAAAACCCTCCTGACCCTACTCCAATTCCTTCCTGACTCCAAGATGCAAATGGGACCAGTCCCTGGATCAGCCTGTACCACTGATTCAGGGAGACAATTCCACATCTTCACAGCTCTCACTGTAACAAACCCCTTCCCAATATTTAGGCGGAACCTCTTTTCTTCTAATCGGAATGGGTGACCTTGTATCAGCTGGAAAGACCTTCTGGTAAATAAATCATTAGAGAGATTATTATATGATCCCCTTATATATTTATACATAGTTATCATATCACCCCTTAAGCGCCTCTTCTCCAGAGTGAACATCCCCAATTTGGCCAGTCTTTCCTCATAGCTAAGATTTTCCCTTTACCAGCTTAGTTGCCCTTCTCTGTCCCCTCTCTAATACAATAATGTTCTGTTTGAGTGATGGAGACCAAAACTGTACGGCATATTCTAGATGGGGCCTTACCAGTGCTCTATACAGTGGGACCCCCTCCTCCCGTGACTCTCTGCCCCATTTAATACAAGTCAAGACCTTATTTGCCCTTGATGCTGCTGACTGGCATTACTTGCTACAGACAAGTTTATTATCTACAAGGACTCCAAGCTCCGTCTCCATTATGGATTTGCCTAGTGCAGTCCCATTAAGGGTAGAAGTGGCTTGGATATTTTTACATCCAGAATCATGTAAACATTAAATAAAGCCTGGCTTTGCCACATATAAGGGTTAATTATATCTTTTTTTTTAACAAAAATGATTTTTAAAAAATCATTTTTAAAAATTTTGATTGTATGGATAAAATGGAGTTTATGGGAAAAGGCCTTTCTGTAATTTATCGCTTTCTGGATAACGGGTTTCCTAATAACGGATAACTGCCCTTCATCAGGATCTTGACAAAAAAAGTCACACAACTATTTATAAAAGTGTCTTTCCAATTGGATGAACTTCACTTGCGTGTGGATATCTCTCTTTACATTAAGAAGGTGCCAGTACAGGTATGGGATCCATTATCTGGAAACCTGTTATTCAGAAGGTTACGAATTTGTACAGGCATTGGGCACTGATTTCTTTATGTGATTCAATCAATATGTGTTCCAGTCATTGTTTTTTGCTCTGTTTTGTATCAAATATCCTGTTTAATGAGGGTTTCATCCTATAGTTCTAGAGAACCACGAATGGCAATTGACTGTTTAACCTCCTTTGTATAAAATTAAAGGCATTTGTGTCATGATTTGTTTGGTTATTTCATTATTAATACTAAATTTCACTGGGTACACTGCATACAATTCATTCCATCATTTAATACATAGTAATATTGGTGTGTAGGTGTATCTCAGGTCATTGTGCCTGGTCCAGAGCTTTCTGAAAGGGCCAGCACTTCACAATGCAACTGCTTTCAGGAAACTACTGCCTCACTCTGGGTTTTCCTTCTATTTCTTGGCTTTCTACAGTTTAGATGGTGCAGGGGGGTTTGTGAGTTTATTTTGATCAATGCAATGTTGAAACCTTCTTCAGTCTTCAGGTTACCTGCTTTTTAAACCCCATAAGTATAGCCTAACACGTTTCATGCTTACCCAGCACTTAATCATGGAAACAAGTACTGCCAAACAATAGTATATATATAATGTTCAAACCAAACCCCAAAATATCATTAGTTACATCACAAATATCTACACATCCTGGTATATCCCTTACTCTTATATTCAGTACACATTGCAGGGCCCTATAGGTGAGTATATAAAAAGAAGTGTCTCCGGTGGAAACAGGGCAGGGTGGACACAAGCTAAAGTTTACTGCAAACTATGGCCCATCTCCAAGTGTTTAGCCACAGGTTTATTAGTTATGCCACTTCTAAAGGCTGTGCTTATTGCTGATCAATGGACCTCCATGCACAGTCTAAGAGTCTGGTCAGTTATTCCAACATGTGATATCTTACCAGGACATCTCACCAAATCCAACACTTGATATGACATCTAATCATAAAGCGTTTGCTCATTTGTGGGTGTAAGAAGGACTAACCTGGTGTCATGTATCTACAAACTGTGTTTAGCCCCCAGTATAACAGAGCCCCAGTATAAACACACCCATAGGTCTAGTATAATGATTATAACTCATACTAAATCCCAGGCCTCATTCTCTTTTTGTAGAGCCATGTGTCCCATCACAACGTTGTCCTTAAATTGGGCCCACATCTCATTTAAGTCTTTCACCCCTGTGTTAAATAGAATTATTCCTCAACAGAATTGGGAAATTAATGGGCAGTGCTGAAGTAGGGTTTTTTTTTATCTGTGGGCTTCCAGTAAAGGGTATAGATCAAACAGTTAACATTCACCATTGACTCCACATCCAAAAATATATTTTTTCAGGGAGGGTGAAACTTCACTGGATGATACATAGCATTAACTCATTGACCATATCTTAAAACTCTGATTTAGTACCATGCCAAATAATGATTAAACATCAATATAGCACTGAATGAAGGGAAACCTATCATTGGATTTAGGAATCATGTAGTGCTGTTCATACTTGGTGAATATAGAGGTTGGCATAGGCAGGTGCCATGGTTGCCCCCAAGGCTGCCATCAGAAATTGCTGAGCTCTGTACAACAAGATTTTCTGGAGCCCCCCAGAGCCCAACCACCCACTGATGGCCAAGGCCCTGATGCAAGTTAAGAAAATTGGTTGCCAGGGCCCCCCGTGCAAGTTAAAAAAACCATTGGTGGCCAGACCTCCCCCACAAGTTAAAAAACATTGATGACCAGGCCCCCCACACATTAATAAAAACAATGGTGGCCAGGGCACCCCGTACACGTTTAAAAAAAACATTGGTGGTCAGAGGTTAGAAAAAAAAAATAAAAACATTGGTGTTCAGTGGAACTTGCCTTTAAATTCTAGCAGGTTGCTTGCATTCTATTCGGTGAATGGTCATCTTTGTTCTTTTCTGGAGCTTCTTCTGCTGCAATCCCAGACCTCCCCATAAACCGGAAATTGCACAGGCCCGGAACAACAGTCAGCTCTGTGACCGACCAAATGACGGCCCTGGCTGCCCCCATCTCTGTACCAACACCTGTAAGAAATAATTACATTCAAAGTGGAAGTTATTCAAAGAAAGAGTCAGATTTAACAGGTCTGGTACAAATGGTATGGGGGGCCCTCATAGATATTAAACTGTTCCAAAAAGCATCTCACTGTCGTTGTGCCAGTATGCAGTATTATGGTGTACAAACTCATCCAACTTAATGGCTGGATTCATTAGGGGGGGAGTAAAAGGACTCAACCTCCCTCGCAGCATGAATATTATCATGATAGGGTTTTGATAAGGAGCTCAAAGGATTATGGGTAAAAAAACATGTTTGCCTTTAATTTCTCCATATTGGGAGATGTAAGCTCCACTGCAGGTGCAGGTGTGCACTGAGCAGGGCGTATGGCAGGAAGGTTACTTGTCTGTGGACAGAACTCCAGTAAGAGTTGGGATATGGTGTGCCAGTGCAAGGATCCAAGGGAGCATTTGACACTCTTGGTCAAGAGGAAAGCCAGAAATCTGAGCAGTCCCAAAAAACAGTAGTGAGTTCAGGGGTGACCTCAATAAATGTTTTGTAGCACCCAATGGGCAGGATGTATCTGTATGATTTGTTGAAATAAACTGACTTAAAATGAAGAAAGTGACAGTTGTGGATCTTGCAGACTTACTGTACATATGGTGGAGGATGCGGGCAAGAGTTTTCTAGGAAAAGAAAACAGTTTAAAATGTAAAGCAACAGACACCATATTAAAGGTATTGTGTACTCATGGGCTTCTGTATCAAACTTCCTGTTTTCAGCTTAAACCTCCAGGGCTAGGGCTTGAGCATGCTCAGTTTGCTACTTGCCCCTCCCTCCCTGCTGTAATCAGAGCCCAGAGCTAAGAGTGAGCAGGGAGAGACTCAGACAGGAAGTGATGTTACACCAAGCTAATATGGCAGCTGCTATCCTAAACAAACAGGGAGAGATTCTAGAGCTGTTTACTCAGGTATGGTAAAACATTCTGCAGAATAAATATAGTGTTATAGCTTGCACTACTGTGGCTAATCTATTGGCAATAAACTGTCTTGCTAGCTTTTTTTCTCCTATAAAGGCAAGGCTGAAGGTGGGCCAAGAACAGTGAAATTGGGAAAAAAGGTGTACCATGAGTTTAAATTAGTTTAATATTGTGTGTGTGATTACTATGAGACTGTGTGAAGTAAATGTGGGCTCAAACTGATGTTGAGAATCATATGAGAGGTGTTAAATCATTGCTCCGTGATTCAGGAGCTCAGAAATGCTGAAAGTCTGCTATCGATTCCAGGGCAATGAAAGTGGAGAACTGATTCAGTTTGTATATGCAGTGGCCAGAGTGCAGATATGAGCAAGCAAAACAGAAAAGCTACTGTGAAAGCAGCATAGTAGAATTGTCAAAGGCTTCTGTCACGGTCAGCACCCAACACGAGAACAAACACCAGGCACCCTGGTCTCGGCTCGTGCTTCACCAGTAGTGTGACCGCCTTTGGGCCTCGGGAGGAGCCCTCGGCTTACTTGGATGCCACCTGGACTTAAATGAGAGGTGCAAGATGAGGGTTCTGGATAGGCAGAGGGGCACGACAGTAAAGCAAAGTCTTTGGACAGAAGATCGCAGTACAAGGCGTTTAGGCAAAAGAGTAGTCAGATCAGGCCGGGTCGAGGCAGGCAGAAAACAAACGTTATCAGACAGGCAAGGGTCAAACCAGGGAGTCAATCAGAGGGTTAATCAGAGGCGGTGGTCCGTAATCAGGCAAGGGTCAGAATCCAGAAGTCAGAATAGTCAAATAGCCAGGCAGGGGTCAAAAACAGGAAACAAACAGGTTCAGAATATAGCAGAAAGCTCAGAAGCACCAGGAACAAATCCTATCACGGGCAATGATAACTGTGGGAATGCTTGAATTTGGCGCCTCTCGCGCTGACGTCATTACGTCAGCACGCATGCGCCTTTAAATCAGAAGTGCGCATGCGCGCGCACTAGGGAGCCGGCACAGGACGAGCAGCGCGGCGTGATGGGCGTCCCTGCCGTCCCCCCACTAGACCACCAGGACAAGGTATTTTTATTACAGCTTCACTCTCATCCAAGCTGTCTCTTCAGTTCAACTAAGTCACAGATGTCCAATGGTTCCATTGAACTTATTCAGTTGGTGTTGACTGAAACTCGCAGAGGTGTGAAAGTGGGATACAGTCACGATGGTACCACAATTTATTGAGGCAGGTGTTAATCTTTCAAAATACACGACTGGAAGTGTGAATTGCTCTGAAGCCACCAGGGTAAGGATGTCAATGCAGCATTGTACATTGATGACAGAAGGTTTCAGGCATCTTCCTCTGCTTAGGGATGGTTTTTCCAGTTCAGCAGAAGAGGCCTCCTTCGCACCTCTTTTAAACCATCTGTCCTCTTTATCCAAAATGTGCACATCACTGTCCTCAAAGTAGTGTCTTTTTTCCTTGAGATGCCAAGTCCTGAGGCTTTAGCCCTTCTATGTTGGACCATTCTCTTACAGAGCAGTTGTTTTGTCTCCCCAATGTATAGATGGGAGCACTTCTCACTGGACAGCATAGACCACATTGCTCTTCATGTGCTTTGGTGTTGGGTCTTTAGGGTGTACCAACTTCTGCCAGGGTGTGGCTGCATTTGAAAAACACAGGAATGTGATGTTTCTTGAAAATTCTCCTATATTTTTACAGAGTTCAGGCCACATATGGGATGATTATGTAGCTTTGCCTGCTATGCTCCTCCCCTCTAGTTCTTGGTTTGGTATTTTTGCTTTGCTTTGTTTTAACTCGATTAAGGCCCAGTCCAGGTATTCAGAGCTTATGCCTAACTGGACAAGGCTTTTAAAGAGAAAGGAAGCCCACTTGGACAGTCTCAAATAGAAAGCAAAGAGAGAGACGTGCTTCAGAGGCTAAAAAGCCCAGTAGTCAGCTCTGTGACAGAGCTACAGAAGGAGGTGGCTGACCTGACTTGTTGAGGCTCGTTGAGGTCTCAAACCTTCACTGCACACACACATGATCAATGTGCTAAGGCAATCGACAGAAGACTGATGTCAAGGAGTACAGACTGTGAGAAACAGATAAGAAGAGACACTGCAGAAAGAGCAACATTGGAGGTACAGTTGGACAGCCTTTCCCAGTCACATGGAATGCTGGAGAAACTACTGTGTGATAGCAAAGCCCAGGGAGAAGATTTGGAGCAATGCATACCAGTACAGGCCAAAGCAATGGAGCAGCTTTAGGCTCAACTAAAATCCAGTGAAACAGAAGAAAAGTTATCTCAGGATGGCTCCAGTACCCAGTCTGTATGGTATACTCCGAGTATTGAGTTAACTCCAAGATGGGTGACTTTGAACTACAAGTTAAACCGTGCTAGTGACAGTATGCCTAATGTTGGTGGTGTAGAGGACCAAGGAGGGTTGAGAACAACCCAAAACTATGACAAAACTGTTGGAATATATGATCTGTGCCTATGCTCTGTGATGAGAACTGTGATGGTGAAGAGTAATGATAATCAATTATAAACCCAGAAAGTCAGTGAGAGACTGAGGCCATGTATGAATGTCAGTGTGATCAAGTGTATCCATTATGGCTCCTTAGCTACAAAATGATATTAGTTGGAGTCAAGGGAACAACCGACGTGAGGTAATTAATATGGATATATTAACATTAGTTGGAGACAAGGGAACAACTGGAGTTGAGGTAATTAACTCATAAACTTGTAAACATGTTTATCAAGGAGGAAGCTCATACCTCATTCTCATTCATAATTTTAGGCATACAACTATTGTGTTTATTCTCATGGTCACAGTTCTGGGTGTATAGTCATTATTTTGGTATATGTCCACAATTAAGACCAAATTCTGTTATGATTGATTATTTTATTGTTACATTAGTATAAAAAGAGAACTCAGTTAAAGGGCCTTTGGGCCTTCATCTACAAGCAGACGTGTTATGCAGAACCTTGCCGGATTTATTTGGCTTTGAGAGTTCGATGTACTTGCCCTGGGGTCCCCCAGCTGAAGTTCCTCTCAAAAGTCTGCCATGGGAAGCTCGGCTAGACGTTGTGTTGTGTTCTATCGGTGATGTATTAATTTACTTACAATATATTATTCTTATCTAATATTGATCAGTGTGTGCATGTGTTTTATTTCTATCCCTACACGTGATAAGTCTGCCAAGGGAAGTTTGTGGCAAGACATAGTTTTGACATGACAACCCTCATGATGGTTAAGTCCCTAGAGCAAGCAGTAGGATGGCTTATCATGTTCAACACAACAGTATTTCTTCAGCGTTGCTTAGCAGAAATAGAAATTTGATAAAAATTATAAATTTACAATGATCATCATCAGTTCAAGCCAAAATCTAATTTCAGGATATCCACCACCAATTATCAAATAAAGAGTTCATCAATCTTTGGCTTTACCCAAAAGTTTCTTCCATCCCATGCATTGAACCCAGTCCAGAGGCAGACTGAGGAGAATTGACAAGTTATAACAAATGTATTGCTGAGCTGGCCTTGGCTAGTATTTTATGACCAGACTGGTGAACCACTACTACTTTAAAAATAGACAGTAGACAAAATAGTATTTCATTGGTTTTCTCTGGACCAGCTTGTATCTCCAGGGTTCACCTACATCAGAAGGCACAGCTCACTCACTCACTCACTCACTCACTTATTTACTTACTCACTTACTCGCTCACTCACTCACTCACTCAAGAGACTATGGTAGAATTATATGAAGTGGCAATTCAACAAAATGGCAATTTATTTATGAATCTAAAGGACAATGGGTAAGGTCAATATCTGCTCTAACTGACAATCTCATGGCCTCCTTCAACCAAGTCTACATCATAAACACAAGCCTAATACAAGCAGTACCTGGACAAACAAATCAGAATGTTGGATGCAAGTTTGCAACAGAGAAGTCTGAAAGGAGTGCAGAGTCATCTTGTTTCTCCAGGGCTGTAGCCACATCTTGGCTTTTTCTTGCCTCATATCAGCAGTTTTAAATCCCCAATGGGTATTAATAGTCCATTCTGTGTGAGGCACATGAAATGGGAATTTTCTAGGAAGTAAAAGAAAACGATTTATGCACAGACTCAAGAATCATCATATTGTCGTCTCTCCATCTCTTTCACTTCTCTCTTTGATGGAAAATAACCATGTTATTTCCATCCTAAGAATGTCTAAGAAATATTGCATTTATGCTGCCTCTGGGTCTGCCGCTGCCTGGGGCAAGGGGGGCAAATATGAAGGTGGAAAGAGATTCTGTTTGTCAGTTAAAGTGGGGGAGACAAAAAACTGGATTTCTCCTTGGGAATTACTTCCCTCCCATACAAACATATTAAAAAAATCAAACACAAACTACATGAACGTCAACTTATTGATACATGGAGAACCTTGCATCCCCAAGAAAAAGACTATACGCACTTTTCACATGGCCATAATATACATAATAGAATCAATTACATGTTCCTGTCCCATAACTCTCTGGATAGCCTAAAAAGGATAGACATAGGTTCAATGACGTGGTCTGACCACACTCCAGTGTATATGTCTTTACACGCCACTAACAAAAGACACCACTCATGGAAATGAAATGACAGTCTCTTAAGAAATAATGAAATATCAGAAATTTTAGTTAAAGCCACTAAAGAATACTTTAAAAATAATAATAAAACTGCTAGCAATGCTATTTTAGAGTGGGAGGCCTACAAACGTTATAGTTGAGGTATTCTCATACAACAAGGGGCAAAACTAAAACGGGGCAGAGGGGAAAAAAAGCAAGATTTATATTGCAAATTTCAACAACTAGACTTTACATATAAAGTGGCACAGTCCCCCCAAATCTTAACAGACTTCACAATAGCAAGACAAGAACTAACATTTCTTAACAGGTAACAGATAGGGCTTCTTTTCTTTTAAAGAAAATGTTTTATGATCATGGAGACAAATGCAGCAAGATGCTAGCAAAAATGCTTAGGGCAAAAGAACATAAAAAACATATATTCAAAATGAAATGACCAAATGGACAGGTATCTAGTTCTACCCAAGATATTAGTACAATAATGACAGATTTCTATACTAACCACAACAAGAATACATCATCAAGTCCCATCCCTGATACATAAATTATCTGAATTCTTCCAAGATGTTGAAGGATGACCAGGAATGGCTCAAGGCTATTGAAACAGATATCTCAGATTCAGAATTAGAACAAGCGATTAAAACTTCTCTAACAGGCAAATGCCCTGGCCCAGATGGGCTCTTGTCAGGATTTTTAACACGATTTAAACAATATTTAACTCAAACTTTAAATGAGATTACTGGAAGCAGATATCAGCTTGATTTTAAAAAAGTAAAGGACCCTACATTACCATCTAGTTATAGGCCCATTTCACTGATTAATAATGACATCAAGCTTCAGGCCAATATCCTAGCTAGACCAATTAAAACGAGATTATCCCACATAATACATACAGACCAAGCAGGTTTTCTCCCATGTAGGGAAGCTAGGGATAATCTCAATAAAACACTCAATCTCCCTGTGTCTGGGGAGAGGGGACGAGCTCCTCTCTTTCTCCTGTCAACAGACACCGAAAAGGCTTTCAACAGAGTGAGATTGGACTTCATGTTTCACTGTCTCTGTTATATTGGCATAGGCCCAAACACAATGAAATGGATCTCTTCTCTCTAGACTCAGAACAGATCCTATTGAAGAACGGTACCAGACAGGGATGCCCGCTTTCCCCACTCCTTTTTGTACCCACTCTAGAACCTCTTCTCTCTAACATTTGCCACAACCCCTTCATTCACGGGGCCATAACAGACACTTTGCAGCTCAAAATCTGTGCAGATGCGGATGAAATATATTTGCGCTCACCCAACCCATTATCACAATACCGAATCTTATACAAGAGATACACTCATATCTCGTCTCTTGAGCGCCCTTAAATTAAACTAAAATAAGTCCAGTGCACTTAATATAAGTCTTTCTCCCTCACTAGAGGCAACATTAAAGGACAATTTCACCTTTAAGTGAACCAAAGACAATTTGACTAAAAATCACAAAGAGTGGGCAAATATTAATTATCTTTCTATATTCGAGAGCTCACAAAAGAAATTGATGTTTGGTCTGCAATCACTTTCATGGTTTGGCAGGCTAAATACATTGAAAATGAACGTTCTTCCTAGAATGCTATATGTATTTCAAACTCTCCCTCTAAGACCACCAAAGGACTTTTTCACTACACTAAACAGTTTGGTTATTAAATTAAATTAAACCAGGTATTAAGCTAACCACGCTCCAAAACTGAAGGAGGGATAGGTCTACCAAATTTAATATTATATCATCAAGCCTTTGTACTACAATGCAATATAGATTGGACCAATCATGAACATAGTAAAGCTTGGATAACAATTGAGCAGGTTAATATCCCACAGCCTTTAATTCACCATAGTCTTACCGATAACCACCCCTCATATTATATACATTACAAAAATGGTACTCCTTCAAAGCCAAAAATAAGTTAATGTAGGAGAAATCATTGCTCATACGTCTAACGCACAATCCAGGATTCCCTCCAGGACTACTAAAGGGATATTTTAATAATTGGAATGAAGGACAAATATCACAGATATTCCATATCTGCCCCAATGCCGTACGCCCCAAATGGGAACAAATAAGGGAAAACTTCAGTCTTTTTTTGAGGGGAACATTTCAAATTTCAACAGGTCTCCAGCTTCATATCACATACCATCAGGGACACCACAGGTGACCAACTCTACACAAACTTTGAAAATAGATGCCGGCAAAAACAACCTCCACTGCACAACATTTCTGCAATCTACAAGATACTCTTATCTCCACCACACAAAGTTCTTCTCACTTTAAAAAATGGGGAAAAGCTCTGAACACAACTTTTACTAAACAAGAACTGGAAGGCAATATCCTAAAATCATTTACGGGACAAAGAAGCTGTAAAGTGCAGGAAAATAACTATAAAATCATCACAGGATGGTATAACACTCCAAATTGTACAAAATATTTCCAGGCACTTCGGACAAGTGCTAGCGCTGTGGCTCTTCCCCTGGCACATTATTGCACATACTGTGGGAGATACAAACTATCTGGACAAAGATGATTGACTTCAATCATCTTCAATTGATGATCCCAAAAGACCCAGCAACTATTCTCCAATACCATAATGTACACACTCTTTACTTACAAGGAATCCCTAATGCAATATGCTTTAAATGCAGGCCAAAATAATAATTAAAGGGCAGTGGTTGCCTTGGCACAAAACATCATGTACAACATTTTATTCTTTAGTTCTACTTTTAAGAAGATATCTGATGGAAAGTATCATGGGCTGTTGTATTTTTATTTCTTAGAGAAGTGCAGCCTGGGGGTAAAAAGTAAGTGAATAGCAACACCAATACAGTTAAATAGACGTCCCTGATACTGTACATGGCGGCAGCAGAACAGTAATGGTTATGTATAGGAAGCACCTGATCACAGAGCCGTTCTACCCTTCAGATATACTGCCATCTAGTGGCACTTTTTATATGTACTTATCTGGCAGTCAGTAGTTCTCATATATACAATAGACAATACAAAAATCCTATATACTGCACATCTATAAGGAAAAGATTTAGGTCATGTTAAGCCGTTTCCTTATCTTGGATTGCCCTGACGTGAGACATCATACAGTAGCCATTCTTCTATGGGTGCCAATCATAAAAAAATAAAGAAGATTTTGCTGCACTGCCTTTTGCAAGGTGAACAATGTATTTATTGCAGTGTATTTTATTATAAATCAGACACAGACTGCATTGGGATGTCTTCTTTTCCAGCTGTCTCAACACAAAAGTTGCATCTTTGCCCAATTCTTCAGGCAGAAGTAGTTGTGTTAATTGACTTAGGTGTCTGTGGAACCCTGGAGCAACTGTCACCTTAGAGAATTCTCAGCATCAATAGGCACATTGCCATCCATTATACATTTTGGAAATGTACTTCGCTGCCCTGACCTTGGCTGGTATTTTACTGACCAGACTGGTGACATACCGGCTAGATGGTAATCCTAAAAATAGACAGTAGAGAAAATAGTCTTTTCCTGGTTTTCGTGGTCACCCAGGGCCAGAATTAGTGAGAAACAAACAGAAGAAATACAAGTCTAGCACCTCCACCCACCCTAGACTTGTGTTTCTTTTGCCAAATCTTAGTTCTCTCCCTGATGGCACTTGAAGGGTCTCAAACAGTTGACATTTTGTTACAGAGCAATCCAGCAGAAAATTTTCTTGAGCCTCATCACAGTCCTGCGGTCACTCCCTCTCTGCAATATTTAAGTAACGTACATTTTCCTGAACAAAAGGTCTTCCTAAAGGGCGAGGCTCTCAAATAAATGTCCCTTAAGGCCCAATGGCAGAGGGGCTGTTGTAAGATTCTATAGACTCACTGTTTATTGGCATCTGTGTACTACAAATGGCAAGGCCTATAAGTGATACATATATACTGTATATATATTGGCAAATTGGCAGTGTGTGTGTTTTATGCAGTTGGATTTCACTAAGCAAAGCAATGGCAAAATGTTATTTTCATACAACTGTGTTGTCCTTACGTATTAGCTGCATTTATTTACATAGCCGCACTGAGCAAAGTGCAATTTCAAGGGCCATGGCAATGGTTTTCCCCCCACATTGTAACCAGTGTTGGACTGGATAGGTCAGGGCCTCCACCCGGGCTGCCACATCATGGGCCACACACCCCCTGCCAATCCTTCTCCACCCCCCGCAGGTCCTCCACCTACACCCCAGGGCCCCCCGTTGCAAATCCCCCTCTATCCCCCCTAGAGCAGTGACTCAGCTGAGTGGAGCGGGTCTGGGCCGTGGAGCCCACAAAGGCTGGGGGCTAGTGATGACTGTTTTTTTTTGCCAGCCAGGGATTCACAGAGAATTTCTGCAATTTAGCAATTTCGATGAAACCGAGGCAAAAATTCTCTAGGAAAAATTGCCGCCAAGACAAAAAAAGTTGCCATGAGAAAAAAAACACCCATTGACTTTAATGCATTTGGAGTGAGAAAAAATTGTCTAGAGCATAAAAATTTATTGCTTTTTAAAAAAATGTTGACTCCCATTGACTTCAATATGCTCATCACTACTGGGGCCCACCAGGTTTTTTCCCGGTGTCCCGATGGCCCAGTCCGAGCCTGATTGCAGCCTTCTCCCCCCCCCAGAATTCTAATGACTTTGTGGGTGCAGCAGGGCATCATTTCCAGTGTTTGCTTGTGAGTGACACATTCACCCTATTCTTCTACTGACGCAGAGAACTGAGGAAACCAGTCACCTCTAGACTGGGTGCTGATATGACCCACCTCCTCTGGACCAGCTTGTATCTCCAGGGTTCACCTACATCAGAAGGCAAAGCGCACTCACTTACTCAATTACTCACTCACTTATTTACTTACTCACTCACTCAAGAGAATATGGTAGAATTGTATGAAGTGGCAATTCAACAAAATGCCAATTTATTTATGAATCTAAAGGACAATGGGTAAGGTCAATATCTGCTCTTACTGACAATCTCATGACCTTCTTCAACCAAGTCTACATCATAAACACAAGCCTAATACAAGCAGTACCTGGACAAACAAATCAGAACATTGGATACAGGTTTGCAACAGAGAAGTCTGAAAGGAGTGCAGAGTCATCTTGTTTCTCCAGGGCTGTAGCCACATCTTGGCTTTTTCTTGCCTCATATCAGCAGTTTTAAATCCCCAATGGGTATTAATAGTCCATTCTGTGTGAGGCACATGAAGAAATGGGAATTTTCTGGGAAGTAAAAGAAACTCAAGAATCATCATATTGTCTTCTCCCCATTTCTTTCACTTCTCTCTTTGATGGAAAGAAACCATGTTATTTGCATTCGAAGAATGTCTATGAACTATTGCATTTAGGCTGCATCTGGGGCAAATATGAAGGTGGAAAGAGATTCTGTTTGTCAGTTAAAGTGGGGGACACACAATTCTTAAATTGAGAAAACTCAAGTGTAATCGGTTGTGCCAATTTGTTAGGTTCTCCCTTGATTTATTGCTGCACCCAGCTACTGTTTTTCTTCTCTAGAAAACATCCCTGATTGGGGTTCTTTCACAGTATAGTCATTTTTCTGATTGGACGGGAATCCAGAAAGGGTCCCTGGGAGACTTAAAGGAGAACTAAACCCTAAACCTGAATATGGCTAAAAATGTCCTATTTTCTATAGTGAACTTATTGCACGAGGCTAAAGTTTGAGCTTGTCAATAGCAGCAATGATCCAGGACTTCAAACTTGTCACAGGGGGTCACCATCTTGGAAAGTGTCTGTGACACTCACATGCTCAGTGGGCTCTGATTGGCTGTTGAGAAGCTAAGCTTAGGGCTCGTCACTAATTATCCAGCAGAAAATGACCTTCCCTGGCTGTAATATAAGCTGATGCTACAGGTTTGCTGATTATTCAATTCTGATGCTAATTGCACTGGTTTCTGTGCTGCCATGTAGTAATTATGTGTATTAATTACTAATCAGCCTTATATTGTGACATTTCTATTCTATGTGTACTGTATATTGTGAGTGGCTCCCTAAGCTCAGTAAGTGACAGCAGCACAGAGCATGTGAATCAGTGAATCAGCAGAAAAGAAGATGGGGAGCTACTGGGGCATCTTTGGAGACACAGATCTTTACTGCTAAAGGGCTGTGGTTGCCTTGGGCTGGTACAGAAGCACAAAACAACATGTACAACATCTCTAGCAGGCAGGGCCGGATTTACATAGCAGGTATCCCTAGGCGCGCTGTTATTTATTGCCCCCATGCCTTCCGTTTTATTTGCTCATACTTTCATCATTGGAACCGGAGCAATGGGGATTGGTGCACTGGACATTTAAAAAACTATCATATCTCCTGTGAGTTTCCAGAGTTTCTGTGGGTGTGGTTGGGCTTGATGCTGCCCCTTAAAATCCTGCCACCCAAGGCCCGGGCCTTGGAGGCCTCTCCACAAATCAGGGCCTGTAGCCTGGGGGTAAAAAGTAAGTGAATAGCAACACTAATATAGTTAAATAGACGTCCCTGATACATGGCGGCAGCAGAACAGTAATGGTTATGTATAGGAAGCACCTGATCACAGAGCCGTTCTACCCTTCAGATATACTGCCATCTAGTGGCACTTTTTATATGTACTTATCTGCCAGTCAGTAGTTCTCATATATACAATAGACTATACAAAAATCCTATATACTGCACATCTATAAGGAAAAGATTTAGGTCATGTTAAGCCGTTTCCTTATCTTGGATTGCCCTGACGTGAGACATCATACAGTAGCCATTCTTCTATGGGTGCCCTTGTAG
The DNA here is from genome assembly GCA_038501925.1 of Xenopus petersii. Taxonomy (NCBI): domain Eukaryota; kingdom Metazoa; phylum Chordata; class Amphibia; order Anura; family Pipidae; genus Xenopus; species Xenopus petersii. Next base: position 1,607,371 of record CM076687.1, read on the forward strand.
CTCAAAACCCAAATAATCATAAAATAATAAAGATGCTGCTGCACTGCCTTTTGCAAGGTGAACAATGTATTTATTGCAGTGTATTTTATTATAAATCAGACACAGACTGCATTGGGATGTCTTCTTCCTGGGCTTTCTCAACACAAAAGTTGCATCTGTGCCCAATTCTTCAGGCACAAGTAGGTTGTGTTAATTGACTTAAGTGTCTGTGGAACCCTGGAGCAACTGTCACCTAGAGCTTCCTCAGCATCGATAGGCACATCCATTATACATTCTCCCAGATTTAAAATCATTTTTCCATGGTCCTCTGAAAAATGGGGGTTACTGTGCCCATTATAGGTATGGCTCCTGCAAATCAGGGAACTGTGCAGTGACTGAGAATATGGAATGGAAAATAGTATAGTTCTAGGGGTACCCATGGCACAAATAAACACTAACCCCAAATCTCGCCCTAACTGACCTTTAGACTGGGCCCCCTTAGCTCATAACAAGGTTACAGATATATAGAAACATTGGGGTGTCACCCTGCTATAGTTCCAGGGGTACCCAGGGTATAAATAAGCACTCACCCCAAATCTCCCTCTAACTGACCTTCAGACTGGGCCCCCTTAGCTCATAACAAGGTTACAGATATATAGAAACATTGGGGTGTCACCCTGCTATAGTTCCAGGGGTACCCAGGGCACAAATAAGCACTCACCCCAAATCTCCCCCTAACTGACCTTCAGACTGGGCCCCCTTAGCTCATAACAAGGTTACAGATATATAGAAACATTGGGGTGTCACCCTGCTATAGTTCCAGGGGTACCCAGGGTACAAATAAACACTCACCCCAAATCTCGCCCTAACTGACCTTTAGACTGGGCCCCCTTAGCTCATAACAAGGTTACAGATATATAGAAACATTGGGGTGTCACCCTGCTATAGTTCCAGGGGTACCCAGGGTATAAATAAGCACTCACCCCAAATCTCCCTCTAACTGACCTTTAGACTGGGCCCCCTTAGCTCATAACAAGGTTACAGATATATAGAAACATTGGGGTGTCACCCTGCTATAGTTCCAGGGGTACCCAGGGTACAAATAAGCACTCACCCCAAATCTCCCCCTAACTGACCTTCAGACTGGGCCCCCTTAGCTCATAACAAGGTTACAGATATATAGAAACATTGGGGTGTCACCCTGCTATAGTTCCAGGGGTACCCAGGGTACAAATAAACACTCACCCCAAATCTCCCCCTAACTGACCTTCAGACTGGGCCCCCTTAGCTCATAACAAGGTTACAGATATATAGAAACATTGGGGTAACAGTCACCCTGCTATAGTTCCAGGGGTACTCAGGCCACAAATAAGCACTCACCCCAAATCTCCCCCTAACTGGCCTTCAGACTGGGCCCCCTTAGCTCATAACAAGGTTACAGATATATAGAAACATTGGGGTGTCACCCTGCTATAGTTCCAGGGGTACCCAGGGCATAAATAAGCACTCACCCCAAATCTACAGCTGTATCTTTCTTGTGACCTTTCTATAGGACCCTGTATCCTCCCATGAGAGATATTGTGTTTGTTATTCTGGTATGTTCATTTCATTCCTGAATGTTGTTTTCATTTCTGGTTGGTCTCCTACCTGTTCCTTTCTGTGGTCGACTGTACAACATGCTTTGCAAGAGACAGAAGTGATACTCGATACACTGCTTTGTTTTTGTATTTGTTTTGGTGCAACAGTTGAATACAGTATATTCTAACTTCTACCGCAACACACTTACTCATCTCTCACTGCCAGACACATTTTGCATTTGTGTTTACTGCCAGACAGTCCTGAAACATTTTTGACATTATATAATGAAAAGGCAAAACAACACACAACAAAGGGTGCATATGGGCATGCAACAAAAATAACACAGCTGGGGCACCACACTGTGTATGTTAAATAGTTTTTTCTAAAGTAGAAATCTCTGGGGGTTCCACAATTCACCCCAGTCTATAGCTGTATATCACGATTGAAAAATATATGTATAGTGGGTTTTCCCCAAAAATCCCAATATGCAAAGTATATTTAAAAATATAAAGTAATTTATTAGGATAAAAATGGGCTAACGTGTTTTGTGCCTGTCGGTTTTAGTGATTAAGTACCCCAATAGGCATGAAACAAGTTTTGTCCTAATAATTGTAATGTAATGAAAGACAAGGGGTCGTTCCCACCCTTCACAAGAGCAGTTATAGTCACACAATTTGAGGTGCAGTTGTGCTAATAAAAGCTCCCAAATGAGGTCCCCAATGATCCTTAATTATGCTGTGGATCAAAACATATTTGTAAAAAATATGTGCAGCTAGAAAGCAATACAGTGTTTATGAAGTTTCAAAATAAACAATTAATTAAGCAGAACCTGGAGACACATATCAAGGTTATTTTATATTGAGGTTATTAGGGTTAGGATTAGTGGTAAGAATTAGGATTAGGTTTAGGGTTATTAGGGTTAGGTTTAAGGTTAGGATTATGGTTAGGAGTAGGGTTAGGGATAGGGTTAGGATTAGGGTTAGGGTTAGGATTAGGGTTAGTGGCTAGGATTAGGTTTAGGGTTATTAGTTTTAGGATTAAGGTTAGGAATATGGTTAGGAGTAGGGTTAGGGTTAGGATTAGGGTTAGGATTAGGGTTAGATTACACCTGGCTCTAAAACGAAAAAATTATAACAAAGTAAATAAAAACTCTCCCTTATTTATCAAAAATATACAAAGAATAATTGAAATTATAGTAATAAACTTTGAATAGAACTGCTTTTTTAGTGTAGGAGAAAACAGGAATATTTCGGGGCCGATTCACTAAATTCGAGTAAAGGGTTCGAATTAAAAAAACTTCGAATTTCGAAGTTTTTTTGGGCTACTTCGACCATCGAATGGGCTACTTCGACCTTTGACTACGAAAATCGAACGATTCGAACTAAAAATCGTTCGACTATTCGACCATTCGATAGTCGAAGTACTGTCTCTTTAAGAAAAACTTCGACCCCCTACTTCGGCAGCTAAAAGCTACCGAAGTCAATGTTAGCCTATGGGGAAGGTCCCCATAGGCTTGCCTGGGATTTTTTGATCGAAGGTTTTTCCTTCGATCGTTGGATTAAAATCCTTCGAATCGTTCGTTTCGAAGGATTTAATTGTTCGATCGAATGAAAAATCCTTTGATCGATCGATCGCAGGATTTGCGCTAAATCATTCGACTTCGATATTCGAAGTCGAACAATTTTAGTTCCTAGTCGAATATCGAGGGTTAATTAACCCTCGATATTCGACCCTTCGTGAATCGGCCCCTAAGTGTCGTACAGTGGAGGATAAATATACCAGTTGTCTCTGCTTTTCCTGCAATAGATCCAGATAAATTGGCCAATTTCTCATAAAGGTTTTTGTAATCTTTTGGTCTCTAATTATACAGCTAATTTCACTCAGAGGCTCTGGAATTAAGACTGTATATTATCTAGAGAAGCTGCAGTTTCTTTGCTCGGACATAAACAGATTTATGAGCAGCCGCCATTATGAAAAAAGTCCATTGCACTTATAGGGAAGGAATCAGTTTTATAGCATCTGGTCCGGTTATATACAGTAATTCCCAAGTAAAAGGTTTGTCTGATTCCACAACAACTATATGGGGAGTGGAATTTGTTTCGTAAGTATAAAAATCAATCACAAAGACCATTGTGAACGGTAATGACCCTGTTTGCCTCCTTTTTGACTGATTACTGACCTCAATGACTTCCTCGCAAAGTTTGCGACCAAATGTCACAGTGTTTGTAATAAAATCTCACAATCACAAAGCTTAATATTTAACAAAACACCAGGGCAGGTGTTAACGCTAAACCTTTCCTTAGGAATGTAATATTCACCAGCGAGTGATTTTACATTGCGAGCAGCTCTAAATATTTGCAAAAAAACCCAATTTTAAACATTGCTTGTGATTTTTTATCACATTCCCCTTTATATGTCTAATTTGAGATGTACCTTTTGTCTTCCACAAGGGGGCGATAATATTCCTGTCCTGCACTGGAAAATCTTATGGGTTAAATAGATGTGAAAAAAGTGAAAGTTTATATTTCACACAGTGCAGTTGAAATAACACTTCCCAAGGTTTAACTGTGTCTCTTTAATACGATTTTTTTACATGTCTATGCAGTGGTCTATCTACTTTTTGGGCAGGGAAAATATAATGTGGCATGTCTATACATTCTATACTATGGTCACATTAGTTTACAGTATAATATGACATTTACTACCCCTCCAGGTAGAAGCTTTGGCCCATAATACTCATGGATGGATCACTTCTGCCCAGGCTTCTGGCTATGCTCTGCACCTCATTATTAAGAATCAGATAATTAAGAATCAAATTTTATCAATCTGAAAACATTTCCTAAATAACCCTATTATATCATTTATAGTCATTATGTAGTCATGCAGTAGTGATTTCTATTGTTTTTGACACAACATATATATATATAAAGTATATTTGATTGAGCCGAGCCATCTGCGCTCCTACAGGGTGGGCACTGAAACTCTGACTCCTATATTTTATGCATTTTTTGGGGTTTATGTGTTTTTATTTGTAATGAGGTATTTACAACAACAGAACATGTATGCACATTCATGCAGGATTAATAAGGTGAATATAACTAATTTTCTAATAAAATGTAAATACATCAAGTTTCTAGTATAACAAAAGTATAAGGTAAAACAATAATGAGATTGAATATTATAAGACTAATGTCTAAAATGTAGTCTAAAATTGTTGTTATTTTCAAAAAAAATACAAGCTAGTATCATATTATGCTGGTTCCATGGAACTATGGTAAATGTAAAATTGAGTTCAACTTAATTTTTTCATTTTGGGAAAGGTTACTTGAGAAGATTTTCCATCTAGACAAGAATTTCATGCGATTCTTCACATTGTCAAATTCCATTTTATGCATTGAAGAAAAGAGCTGAGTAAGAACACTCATTTTATTGAAGGACATAACAAAGTCCACCCATATGCCAAGAATAGAATTTATTCTAAAACCGGCCACTATTATAGATAATCTACACTAGTTAAGAGGTTGTTCACCTTCAAACAACTAGTTATTTTCAGACAGATCACCAGAAATAACGACTTTTACCAATTACTTCCTATTTTCTATGTCTCACTGTTTTTCTAATATTGAAGTGTAAAGTGTCATTTTTCAACTTCTAAAGCAGCTCTGGGAGGGGGGGTCGCTGACCCTGTAACTTGTTCTAAATTGATACATTTAGTTGATAGATTTCTACTTCTACCTACATTTCTGTTCCCCTATTTGGGGTCTCCAAGAGTCTCTGTACCAGCCAATCCGTGTCCAATGTTCTTGTTTATATCAGTCCATGTTCTGTGACGTATCCTCTGAGATCTTCCAGGTTGTCTGGTTTCAGATGATACACATTTAATGAAAAGGAATTTAGTGAAACTTATTTTTATAGATACTGAAACATTAGGATGGTTCACACTTATCCTCACACCTTGGACCCTGCTTGTTTGGTCCTTCTACTTCTGGTAAAGGGGAATTATCCATATTAGTGATGTGCAAGTCAGGTTTTACCTGACCCGCACCCAGGACCGCCATCAGAAATCGCAGGGCCTCATAAGACAAAATTTCCTGGGCCCCCTGGGCTGCACCCACCGCAAGCCCCACCTACAGGTCCGCCCTCCCCACCACACAGTAAAAAAACAAAAAAAAATATTGGTGGCTATGGTTCCCACATGTTAATAAAAAATAAAAAGATATTGGTGGTCAGGGCCCCCCATAAAAAAACATTTGTGGCCAGGGCCCCCCATTAAAAAATATTGGTGGCTAGGACCCCACATGAGAAAAAAAATTGGTGGCCAGCCCCCCCACATTATGAGAAAATTGGTGGCCAGGGCCCCTAAACGTCCATGCCTTCCCGAAGTCAGCAGCTCTCAGAAAGATGGGGGGCCGGCTAATCAAATAAGCTTGGCATGGCCAGGCCCTTTTACCCTCTGGGCCCCCTACAACTCTTACAAGTACATTAGAGGACATTATAGACAAATAGCAGGGGACCTTTTTACCCATAAAGAGAATCACGTACCAGAGGCCTCCCCTTCAGACTAGAGGAAAAGAAGTTTCATTTAAAGGAACAGAGTAGGGGGTTCATCACAGTCAGGACAGTGAGGTTGGGGAATGCACTGCCGGGTGATGTTGTGATGCTGATTCTAATAAAGTATATAATGCCCAAGTCTATTGAGAAGAAGTTTAATGGTCTCTGCCTCATATGCACCTCAATCAAGAATCACTCACTCTCATTGATCAAACCAGTTACGATATTCATATGGCTTTCAAAAGAGGATACAAAGCCATTCTCTCTCCCTTATAGGGTTGCTACCTTCTCTGGCGGTGGAGATTGGACAGGGGGTGGGGCCATGACATGGAGGGGCGGGCCTGATGCACAGAGGGGCGGGCATTGATGTCAGGGGGTGTGGCTATGATGCTGCAATCGTTGATTGCTGATTGCCCTATCAATCATGGGGAACTGGGCCCGAAGTTTTGACCCGGCAGCCCTTCAAATTACCAGCGTGTCTGGGTCAAAACTGGACAGGTGGCAGCCCTACTCCCTTCATGAGGTTATAATTATATTAAAATGTATTTTCTTTTTAAACCCCTCAGGTGTCTTTCCGCCAGTTTACATTGATCCCCACTGGGCCCACCACATTCAGTAGAAAAATACTAACATTCCTGGGATGCAGATCTTCTGAGCTGTCACACATGCCCAGATGGTTCAGATGTCCCATCCAAATCTTGATATTTCTGGGCACTTTTAGACTAATTTACAAAAAACATTTCTTATTTTCTCCAGCTCCTCATGGAACATTTGCACCTTGTGTCCCCGGTGCTCCCCAGCCAGACAGCAGGACACACAGACAGGGGCCCCATCCTCAGTGCAGAGATATCGGAGCCGTTCCCTGTGTGCGGAGCAATGTGTGAGGCCGGGGGAAGCGCTGGGTTCAGATGAGACATGTTCTGCTGACTTGCTGTGCTTGGGAACACAGGAGGGGTCGTGCTCAGGGGGAGGCACAAGTAATGGCACTATGTTACACAATGTGTTATTCTTTCTCAGTTCCATTTCTCTCATGTATTTCACTCCACAGACAGAAGTTACAGCACACGGAGCAGCTCAGCTCAGATCTCACACCAGTAACTGCCACATCATTTGAATGTGTGTCGTCTCTTTCATAACCCTTGTTATTTCCTGGCTCTGCAAGTCTGGGAGTTCCCCATCCACAATTATGTTATAATAAGCAGCGGTTAATACCTTGGGGTGTCAGATATCAGCCTTACCTCCTAACTGTCCAGTTTTCTGTGGGACAGTCCCGATTTTAACAGCTCAGCCCACAGTCCCGGGTTTCTTACTTGAAGTGTCCCGACTTTCTCTTTGATCTCCTGCACTGGACAGCCACAAAATAAGTTTCTAACATAATTAAAATAATAGTCTTTTTTGGCAGAGGGCATCTGCACTGAGATACATTTGTAACAAATGAAGATAAACAAAGAAACAATTGTAACTATTTAAGACAAGCAGGTCTCTTGGGAGAACTGAGACTCACAGCTTAAAGGGCAATTAATGTAATAGAAAAGAGCAAAACTGTACTGACACATAAAACTCCCAGAAATGTGTTCAAACTTTCATACTATATTAACCAACTTGGGGGTAGAGACCAATAAACATCAATCATGAGCATGTTGGAGACCTCTAGTGACCGAACAGAGGTATAACCATATAGACGACTTAAATAATGTTCCAAAACATGATATTAAGTAAAAAAATAAGTTTATCACATAAGTATATTAAAAAACATTAGAAAACCCCTTATAGCGCTTAACGTGTTTCATGCTTACCTAGCACTTAGTCATAGGCAAACTTACATGACCTGCCAAATTTTGTACAATTGACATGGTAATTAGGGGATGTGGCCATAAAGTGAGTATGGCCAAAAAAATGCCACGCTACTCAACTTTTGGTCCCTCTTTCTGTTTTTCAAATGTTGGGAGGTATAATCAGCACAGGGACTCAAGTAGTCGGGATCAGGGATAGAGAGATTCAATCAAGAGCACCACTGTGAGTAAACTTTCAAACTGGGCACCAGTTCACCTGTAAATAGGGTTGCCAGGGTTAATATGTAATACCCTTTCCATGCAGCCCTGGTCTACCCTCATTAGCACAATACATCCAGCGATATATGGAGGGGTGTAAGCTTAGCGCTATAGATGATGGGGTTCTTTATGCCCCAGACCCAAAAGTAGAAAACTTTACAGTTTCAAAGAATTAAGGTTTTATTTTACTTCTTCAATAATCACAATTAATTGCCTTTTTATTTTGAGATGTAAAATAATGTTGTTTTTTTCAAATAGTGCTGCTCCAGCAGAATTCTGCACTGAAATCCATTTCTCAAAATACTTAACGGATTTTTTTTTTTAATATTTAATTTTGAAATCTGACATGGGGCTAGACATATTGTCAGTTTCCCATGTGCCTCCAGTCATGTGACTTGTGCTCTGATACACTTCAGTCACTCTTTACTGCTGTTGGAGTGATATTACCCCCCCCCAGCAGCCTAACAACAGAACAATGGGAAAGGAACCAGATATCACCTTTAACAATAAGATAATGTGTCTGAATGCTTATATCAACTACCAGCCAGTCTATTAGAACACCTCTATGGGTAAATGGCCATATATGTTGGGCCCACCTTGTTGCTTTCTGGCCAAGACCCATTGCTATCCCCAAGACATTTCACTGACCCCAAACCAAAAGGTGATTGTGTCTTCTCTTATTTCAGTTGATGTTCTAATATGCCAATTTGGAGGGACCAGGAATACAGAGGTAGTGAATATTTGGGTCTGAACCAGTTTCGCATGGCACAACCCTCTAAAGGAGGCCAACTATAGTCTCAAACTAGTAGAGTTTGTCTTGACAAATAACATATATATATATAGAGAGAGTGAGAGAGAGAGAGAGAGAGAGAGAGATAGAGAGGGTCAGAGCTCAAGGGATATCCTAGCCAATGGCTTGGTTTTTTTTCCCTTCAGACCTAAAATCCTAGTAAATGAGTTGCTTCTAAACACAGGAATGAACTTTAACATTTCAACATTTTCAACTTTGGTTGCATTTTGCCTTTTAATAGCCTTACATTAGTTAAGTTATATACAGTTATACACTGTATATACAGACGTGTTTGTTGCATTTGAAGATCTTTCATCTATCATGTGCATTTCCTGGTGTAAACTGAATACTGCCCCTACTGCTGGAGGCAATGGAAATACAGTCAGGCTGTGGCTTATGGCTCCTTTCTCTATCTCATATAAATATATATAATATAGATAAATATATATTGGGTGAGTGCTATACAGAAACTTACAATTTAAAGGGGACCCGTCACCCAAAAAAATTATTCATAATCCTATTTTATCACATTAGCCAAGCAAAATGAACTTTAATTTACACGTATAAATTATTTGTATCTTGTTTCCTTTAGTCTGGGAATTCATAATTATAACAAGCAGACAGGAGCCATTTTGTGGACACTGTTATTAAGACAAGTCTTGTATCATCTCAGAATCTTGTTTGTGCACCAGAATGGGGGGACCTGATGTCCATCCCCATGTCCTGGTTACACAATTAAATGGTGAAGAGATTGGGGGGAATGTGGGGAGAGCAGTGACATGTAGAAAGTGTTGAATGGAAAGTGAAAGTAATTGCCTAAGTCTAAGACATAGAGGAGGGGCAGACATTATTTGATTGACAGCTGAGATTTTTAAATGAGCTTACAACAGCTATGAATGCTTTAATAAAAAATAAAAATTGGATTTCATGTTTAATTTGAAAAGGACTTTTATTATACAGATTTTTGTGTCTGGGGGACGGGTCCGCTTTAATCGTTTTATCATGAGATCCATGAATATCTCATTAAAGGGATCCTGTCATCAGAAAACATGTTTTTTTACAAAACGCATCAGTTAATAGAGCTGCTCCAGCAGACTTCTGCACTGAAATCCATTTCTCAAAAGAGCAAACAGATTTTTTTATATTTAATTTTGAAATCTGACATGTGGCTAGACATATTGTCAATTTCCCAGCTGCCCCAGGTCATGTGACTTGTGCCTGCACTTTAGGAGAGAAATGCTTTCTGGCAGGCTGCTGTTTTTCCTTCTCAATGTAACTCAATGGGGCTGATTCACTAAATTCGAGTGAAGAATTCAAAGTAAAAAACCTTCCAATTTCGAAGGTTTTTTTGGGCTACTTCGACCATCGAATGGGCTACTTCGACCTTCGACTACGACTACGACTTCGAATCGAAGGATTCGAACTAAAAATCGTTCGACTATTCGACCATTCGATAGTCAACGTACTGTCTCTTTAAAAAAAACTTCGACCCCCTAGTTCGGCAGATAAAAGCTACTGAAGTCAATGTTAGCCTATGGGGAAGGTCCCCATAGGCTTGCCTAAGTTTTTTTGATCGAAGGATATTAAAATCCTTCGAATCGTTCTATTCGAAGGATTTAATCGTTCGATCGAAGGAATAATCTGCGCTAAATCCTTCGACATCGATATTCGAAGTCGAAGGATTTCAATTCCTAGTCGAATATCGAAGGTTAATTAACCCTCGATATTCGACCCATAGTGAATCAGCCCCAATGTTTCTCAGTGAGACATGGGATTTTACTATTGAGTGTTGTTCTTAGATCTACCAGGCAGCTGTTATCTTGTGTTAGGGAGCTGCTATCTGGTTACCTTCCCATTGTTCTGTTGTTTGGCTGCTGGGGGGGAAAAAGGGAGGGGGGTGAAGTTTATCAGAGCACAAGTCACATGACTTGGGGCAGCTGGGAAATTGACAATATGTCTAGCCCCATGTCAGATTTCAAAATTGAATATAAAAAAATCTGTTTGCTCTTTTGAGAAATGGATTTCAGTGCAGAATTCTGCTGGAGCAGCACTATTAACTGATTCGTTTTGGGGAAAAAAAATTTCCCATGACAGTATCCCTTTAAGATACTCAAAAACAATTAGTGTTTTTACCTTTCTGTGTTACAACAATCGAGTGTTTTTATCCGTGGCCTTTACATACAAATCGGTTGCTAATTTGCCATCGTTTTTTATAAACCCACCCATCCAGACACACACAGACACACTGGATATGTGGGTTTATAAAAACGATGGCAAATGTCGTATTGTTGTATTCTTCATTTCATCCAGCCCATGTAAAAAGGTCGGTACCAAAATCTCAGTTTGCACGTGTCAAGAAGATAAAATAGTAGGGATGCACCGAATCCACTTTTTTGGATTCGGCCGAACCCCCGAATCCTTCAGGAAGGATTCGGCCGAATACCGAACCGAATCCGAACCCTAATTTGCATATGCAAATTAGGGGTGGGAAGGGGAAAACATTTTTTACTTCCTTGTTTTCTGACAAAAAGTCACGCAATTTCCCTCCCTGCCCCTAATTTGCATATGCAAATTAGGATTCGGATTCGGTTCGGCCGGGCAGAAGGATTCGGCCGAATCCGAATCCTGCTGAAAAAGGCCGAATCCTGGCCGAATCCCGAACCGAATCCTGGATTCGGTGCATCCCTATAAAATAGTAGATAGTGGAAAATAGACTGGATGAAATGAAGGATAAATGAACTGCTAGGGGTTACCCCAAGAAGGCATTGGAGAGATACAAAGGTGAAATAATGTCCCATACAGTAAAGAAAGTACCAAAACAAGGAGATAGATTAGCATTGCAATAGTTGCATCAAGGCTGATACTATATCTCAGCCACACAAGTGTACTATATTTAAAATCAAGGGTACTATACATGCCGGTCAACTTTTGTAGTGTATGTAATAAAGTGTCCATGCGGCCTGATGTACATCGGCCAAACTACCAGACGGGCTAAAGAAAGAACAGGAGAACATAAATCTGATATAAAGACAAAGGTACAACAAAATCCTGTATCCGGTCACTTTATAGAAGCGGGAAACTCTATTTCCCAATTGCGATTTCAAATTTTACAACAGATTCCCAGACCTCGGAGAGGAGGTGACAGGGTTAAACAATTATTAAAATGTGAGGCAAATTGAATCAGAAAGCTTGGTACCTTGATGCCCGGTGGTCCGAATAAGGAATATGAATTATATCCTCTGTTATAAATATGGCATTTTAATTTTGATTTTTAACTGAATTTACTATGATACATTAATTTGCTTGTCTTCTAGTGACTACTAGATACTATTGAAGCGACAAAAAGCCAAGTTAGTCTTTGTGTGACAAATAAGTGAACTTTAATATTGCATTTAAACCATGAAATGTGTTACAAATTGCCATGATAAAGTGTCAAACGTACTATTTTGATATATTGTAATAAACATAACCACTAGGGGGCATTGTTAATGTGGGGATTTAAGGAAGTCGCATTTTGCAGTTTTATACTTTGTCAGCTTGAAAAAGGACCAGGAGGTCCGAAATGTTGCTGTGCCAGATGTAATTCTGAGATAAAGGCGGTTTTATTTTATTATGGGAGTGCTGCTACCTATTTTTGATGACACCAGGGGCCCACCCAAAAAACCTTAATCTTAGACCAGGGGCCCACTCTTAGTATTATTCTTCCTCTACTCACTCATCTATTCTCCTTTTCTTTACATACTATAATCTAGTATTCCATCTATTTAGCCTCTTTGTTCTCATAGAAATAGGGAATGGCCATGAAATAGGCCAAATGTTTAGCAGCATGAGGGGCCACTGACACCTTGGCACACTGGGACTTTTCCTGGTATCCCTGTGGGCCAGTCAGTCACTGGCTGGTGTCCTTACCTACTGGATGTTCCCACTGAGCCTGGGTACCACAAGGCCCAGTAAAGCCCTTTTGCGCTAGAGAAACCAGTACCTCTAGAGACAAAAGTCAGGGAGCAGGGACCCAGTGAATGAGGTCAGCTAGAGACAGGATAATATCTGTTATAGACTCCCTAGGAGAGTAAGACAGTGAGGGGATAGAGAAAGAGCAGCTTTGTGCTCCATCAATAAGGTTTTGCAGGGAGTAGCTTCCCAAGGCTCCTTGATTGCCTTTAGTGAAGGGACCACAGTGTATAGGGTGTCAGGTTTAGACTTCTTTTCCCTGACCAGTCCGCTGGGTGGGATCCAGACCACTTCAAGGTACATCTGCCTGGAGGTCTGCCTTACTCCTTGACTACATCTTTATGGGAGTCACATTCCTCAGCTGTCTCATCTTATCCTAGTCTGCTGATATTCTATTCTGCATGTGCCTCCTTATTGTAAGTAACCCTGTGGCTAATTTGTTTATGACAAATAAACTGTTACGTCTTTGTTTTATCTGCAAGAACCTCCTGGTGTCCATTCTTTTATATTTTTATTGCACAGTAGACTGTGGAAGTTGTAGTTTCACTACACCACACCTCTATTCTTCCACTTAGCAAAGGCCCTACCTTAAGTGTTAGAGTCACATGTAACCCATGCTCTAATCACTAGCTGGACATTAACCCCCTGTATAGTCTAAAATAGTGTTACATTTTGGCACCCAACGTGGGGCCTGATTCTTAAAGGCTGAGCTACTGTTGCTGGTGCTGGCACCCATTTTGATGTCGGCGAATTGTCACCGACGTCAAAATCGTTGTTTCGAGAATTTCTCGCCAGTTTCGCAGAAAATTCGAAGCGAAACAAGACAAATTCACCCATCACTAGGTAGAAGTCCAACTGTGCCATTGCTAGAGAAGACTTCCCAACATAGATATATCTCTTTTCTCTAATGACATCACAGGGCTGAAGGGGCAGCTCTGCAAATGGGTTCCCCTAATTAACGATTCTCACCCAGGCATCGTCTCCTAGCATTTTCCACTCGCTTACCCAGAATGCAGCATGGAGGGGCTCAGTAAATGTGGCAGTGAAGGTGTGTAAGTGTCTGATTGGCTCACTCAGCTCATAAAAGGACAGAAGTCCAGCCTCATAGTCCAATGAGATCCTGATTCTCCTGCAGGAAGGGATGTGGGGTAAATCTTTCCATTTACCATCATGTATTACTGAATAGGTATAATCATGCCACCTGTACAAACACCAGGATTTGTTATTTTGCCCAATCCAGGACTGAACCCCTCTCCTCTCTATACTGAGATAGGCCACCCCTATCTTCCACCCCCCTGACTCACTGCCCTCTACATCCCAGTAATATTGTCCTGAGCTGAATTTCTTGGAGCTTAAAGTCTGTGGCTCCTGAAATCTCTCTGGCCTATATGGGCGACACTGGGCTGTAGGTGAGTACGAAGCAGTTTTCCTGTCCTCCAATACCAGTACATGTCTCCCAGCCGTGTTTATATCCAGTAACAGGTCTGTAGCCTCCTGCCCAAAGATCTGTCCCTCTACCCCAGTCACAATCTCAGATAAGCCTGTGATTAATCTCTCTGAGATCCGACCCATATCCAGATCCCCTTCAGCAGGGACCTTTATATTATATTTCTCTCTTCCCCCCTCACTATCTCCCCCCTCAGCCCCATAAAATTCATCTCCATCTGATTCTGGTTCCTGTAGGACAGTGAGTGGATCTGCCATGTTGAACAGCTCCTCAATGTGATGGATCTTATTGGTCACCTTGTCCTTCTTTATTCTCAGCTGTTGGATCAGCTCATGGAGTTGGTGGGAAACCTTCTCTTCTTTCCTGGAGATGTCACTCAGGAGTCGCTTCTCTAGGGCTTCCAGCTGTTCCCTGATGTCTCTAAACAGGGCAGTGATTCTCACTGTTTCGACTTCTGCTTTTTCTGCCACTTCTCCCCTTTGCTCCTGCAGTCTCTGGATTTGCTCCTCAGTCTCCTCTTTCTCTGGACTCAGTTTCTCCAGAACTTTCCTCAGTTTCTCTTTCTTCTTCTCAGAGGCCTCACTCAGAAGCTCCACCAGGTGCCCCCCATGGTCTCCATCCAGTGAGCAGGAAGAACAGATACAGGTCTCATCCTCAGTGCAGTAAAACTCCAGCATCTTCCTATGTATGGAGCATTTTCTGTCCTGAAGAAGAAATTGTTGCACTATGTTATAAAGTCTTACATTTTTTTTCAGTTCAGGCCGTCTTCCATATATGTGTCTGCACTCAGGGCAGGAGGGATCCGCTCCCAAATATTCCCTCTGCCAGTCCCATGTTCTCTCAATACAGACCAGACAGAAGTTATGGCCACACGGCAGAGTTACAGGCTCTGTATAAATCTCCCGGCACACGGAGCAGCTCAGTTCAACTCTCAGATCAGCAGCCGCCATCACTGGGATCAGGAAGAAGAAATAAAACAGAAAGTTCTCCTATTTCCCAGAAATCAGTTTCTCTTTCAGGGTACTGCGTGTGTAACTCTTTCACTTCTGATTTTATGCCCATTAATGCAGTGTCACTCTGGGAAATGCAGAACCCACCAGCTCTGTCTTGTCCTTCTGCTTTTCTCACACTATTCTTCTTCTCTTCACTCATTTGGACTCCAATACCAGGTTTATGCTGAGGACACCCAATCTCTCTCCTTCTGTTTCCCAAGTTACAGATTGCCCGTCTGCTGTCTCCTTCTGGAACACCTTACCTCAGCTCAGATACAATTAAAACACCTATTCAGTGTCTTATAATTTCCCATCTTGACTACTGCAACTTACTCTTCACAGGCATTCCAAAACATAACATTTCGGAGCCTTTAACAATGAAGCTCAGCTCTGATCTCTATATATACTCCTTCACCCAACCTATGCTCTGTTTCTGACCTTCTGTATCTTCTCACCACTTCATCCCATTCCCGACTGCAAGACGTCTCTCGGGCTTCTGTCTGTCTCTGGAACTCTCTGCCTTGAGCTGTCACACTTTCTACTTCTTCCATACTTTCAAATGCTCCCTAAGGACCCACCTGTTAAGGGAAGCTTATTCAATGTATTTTGATTAATTGGACTTTATTGTGTCATAAATCATCAATCTATTTCTATAATACCTTGTTTCTATAGCTGCCTAACGGATGGTTCTCCAGTGTGTAACTGGGTTGGATGATGTCGCAGACAGAGAAACGAAGGAAGGACTTGTCTGATCCCCTACATTTCAATTGTACCATAAACCTTAAGAAGTAGATTGTAAGCTCTTGATTGTAAGATGATGATGATTGTGATGAATGTCTCTCACAACCTGTTGTATGCTCAAGAAGATGGGCGGGCAGCAGGCCCTGACTGACCATCTGACTGTCCGGGCATTTGCCCGTTGGGCCGCTCTATATCTTGTGTAAGTGGGCTGCTCCTAATCAGTCTGGCGGGCTCTAGCACCGCCTCCATCCTTTCTCCCGCTGTGGCTCCGCCCTCCCACTCCTCTCAGTGCTCATGCTGCTGCCTCTGCCCTGCTGCATGTGTCCCAGCTGATCTGTTCTTTAACTGATATGTACATTTAACGTTTCCCCCACAGAGAAATATCAACTTGCAGATTTGCTGGAGGTGCAGAATCACAAGTGATCTAAACCTGTGACAGATGTTTTTATGTCCCTTTCCTGCTTCCTACAAAATGAAAAGCGTTTCAGTTCTATCACAGAATTAGTCTATAGAACTTTTTATGCTTCAAGCGGCTGCTACAATAATCAAGATGAAATAAATATTTATGTACAAACTGATCATATGAATTTAATGCTATAAATGAATTGCTACAGATGAAATTTGATCAATGAATTTTGTACATGATTTTATATATATTGTCTGATGGAATACAAAAACCTCAATTCATTTAAATCAATTTACTCCAATAATCATTTAATTCATTAATGATTATTTTATTTTATTAAGAAGAGATTTACAAGAGTGCGACAGAAGGGACCATTTTTCGTTTCAACCTATTACAGAATTAGGTTTCCTTCCTAAAGCGACGCAAACATCTGATCGTACGAATCAACGAACAATTGGACTTTCCCATCTCCCGACCTGCCACTAACCATTCAGATCAAATAAAGTACAAAAGAACAGATGAGCCGATGTTATATATATATATATATATATATATATATATATCCTTTGATTGGCTGTTGAGAAGCTAAGCTTAGGGCTCGTCACTAATTATCCAGCAGAAAATGAGCTTCCCTGGCTGTAATATAAGCTGATGCTACAGGTTTGCTGATTATTCAATTCTGATGCTAATTGCACTGGTTTCTGTGCTGCCATGTAGTAATTATGTGTATTAATTACTAATCAGCCTTATATTGTGACATTTCTATTCTATGTGTACTGTATATTGTGAGTGGCTCCCTAAGCTCAGTAAGTGACAGCAGCACAGAGCATGTGAATCAGTGAATCAGCAGAAAAGAAGACGGGGAGCTACTGGGGCATCTTTGGAGACACAGATCTTTACTGCTAAAGGGCTGTGGTTGCCTTGGGCTGGTACAGAAGCACAAAACATCATGTACAACATTTCTTTAGTTTAACTTTCCTTGTCCTTTAAAGGCAGAGTGACTGGTTGAACGTGGGAGAAAATTTGAGAGAAGGGGTTCAACCCTAGTGGTTGGTGAGTATCTGGGGTGAGTTCGGAGATGTAGGGCAGAGTTATGAACTTTAGATGTGAATCAAATCTGTGTGTGAATGGGCACCTTTTTTTTACCAAAATCATTTCTTAGCTACTACTGCTCCTCATGGAACATTTGCACCTTGTGTCCCCGGTGCTCCCCAGCCAGACAGCAGGACACACAGACAGGGGCCCCATCCTCAGTGCAGAGATAGCGGAGCCGTTCCCTGTGTGCGGAGCAGTGTGTGAGGCCGGGGGAAGCGCTGGGTTCAGATGAGACATGTTCTGCTGACTTGCTGTGCTTGGGAACACAGGAGGGGTCGTGCTCAGGGGGAGGCACAAGTAATGGCACTATGTTACACAATGTGTTATTCTTTCTCAGTTCCATTTCTCTCATGTATTTCACTCCACATTGAGGGCAGGAAGGATCTTCTCTCTTCTCCCTCTGCTCTTCCCATGTTCTCACAATACAGACCAGACAGAAGTTATGGCCACACGGCAGAGTTACAGGCTCTGTATAAATCTTACAGCACACGGAGCAGCTCAGTTTGTCTCTCAGTCCTGCACCCACTGCCACTGGAATAAAAAACAAAAATAAATCACAGGGCATTGTAATTCTCTTAAATTGCCATAGGGTACTAACAACTGTAGGCTGCTTTAAGGGATACCATTATGGGAAAACCGTTATGGGAAAACATGTTTTTTCCAAACACATCAGTTAATAGAGCTGCTCCAGCAGAATTCTGCACTGAAATCCATTTCTCAAAATAGCAAACTGATTTTTTGTAGATTTAATTTTGAAATCTGACATGAGGCTAGACATATTGTCAATTTCCCAGGTGCCCCTGGTCATGTGACTTGTGCTCTGATAAACTTCAGTCTCTCTTTACTGCTGTACTGCAAGTTGGAGTGATATCACCCCCTCCCTCCCCCATCAGCCCAAAAGCAGTATAGGGGCTTTTTTCTAATGCACGGTTTTCTTCCCTTTCATTTACCTTGAATATTTCTTATCTCTGAAGCCTCATTCAGCAGTTCCAGCTTGTGGCCCCGGTGCTCCCCAGCCAGACAGCAGGACACACAGACATGGGCCCCATCCTCAGTGCAGAGATATCTCAGCAGCTCCTGGTGGGCGGAGCATCTTGTGGCGGGTTCAGTTAATTCATGTTCTGGTGATTGGCTGTGCTGTGTCACATGATCCTCACACATAGAGGCGGCACAGTGCAGGCAGGATTTAGTTGCTGGTACAGCTGAGGGGACAACTGAGTGGAGACAGTAAGTGCAGAAGTCTCTGGGGCCACTGTGTTCCGGCTGAGTTACAATGAACTTCTGCACAATTTTACTCAGCATCTGGTTCCTCTTCAGTTTTGGACTTCTCCTGTATGTCTGTCTGCACAGAGGGCAGGAAGGATCTTCCTCTATGTTCCTCTGCTCTTCCCATGTTCTCACAATACAGACCAGACAGAAGTTATGGCCACACGGCAGAGTTACAGGCTCTGTATAAATCTCCCGGCACACGGAGCAGGTTAGATTGTCTCTAAGACCTGAATAGCGCATCACTGAGCAGAGACAAAAACAAAACTGGAATTGAAACCTTTCCATGGAATCCTGTGTTTGTATTATATACCCCATGGGCCAGAAGAATAACTCAGTATGACTGTTTATCACTGCTGGTTCCTACTCCTGAATACCAAAACATGTCAGTGAGCAGAATACAGGCTTTTGTATGAAATACTCTTATCCATTCCCACCTCCTCTCCCCTGTGTCACCCTGTAATGTCTCCCCTTATAGACCCACTCCCACCTCCTCTCCCCTGTGTCACCCTGTAATGTCTCCCCTTATAGACCCACTCCCACCTCCTCTCCCCTGTGTCACCCTGTAATGTCTCCCCTTATAGACCCACTCCCACCTCCTCTCCCCTGTGTCACCCTGTAATGTCTCCCCTTATAGACCCACTCCCACCTCCTCTCCCCTGTGTCACCCTGTAATGTCTCCCCTTATAGACCCACTCCCACCTCCTCTCCCCTGTGTCACCCTGTAATGTCTCCCCTTATAGACCCACTCCCACCTCCTCTCCCCTGTGTCACCCTGTAATGTCTCCCCTTATAGACCCACTCCCACCTCCTCTCCCCTGTGTCACCCTGTAATGTCCCCCCTTATAGACCCACTCCCACCTCCTCTCCCCTGTGTCACCCTGTAATGTCCCCCCTTATAGACCCACTCCCACCTCCTCTCCCCTGTGTCACCCTGTAATGTCTCCCCTTATAGACCCACTCCCACCTCCTCTCCCCTGTGTCACCTTGTAATGTCTCCCCTTATAGACCCACTCCCACCTCCTCTCCCCTGTGTCACCCTGTAATGTCTCCCCTTATAGACCCACTCCCACCTCCTCTCCCCTGTGTCACCCTGTAATGTCTCCCCTTATAGACCCACTCCCACCTCCTCTCCCCTGTGTCACCCTGTAATGTCTCCCCTTATAGACCCACTCCCACCTCCTCTCCCCTGTGTCACCCTGTAATGTCTCCCCTTATAGACCCACTCCCACCTCCTCTCCCCTGTGTCACCCTGTAATGTCTCCCCTTATAGACCCACTCCCACCTCCTCTCCCCTGTGTCACCCTGTAATGTCTCCCCTTATAGACTGACCAGCTCCCTGTTTCTATCCAGCACTTCAGAACCTTTATGCGTCAGTCTTTTCTATTAGTATTGTATTATTTTATCCTTCAGCCCTACTGGTATATACAGTGGATTTAATGGTCTATTTCTCAACTTGTACCTCAATGTTAAGAAGAGTGAAAAGTTTACCTTGTAGAATTCTGAGCTTCTCTTTAATTTGTTCAGGTTTCTCTTTCAGCTTCTTCATCCGGTGCCCCCGGTGCTCCGAGACACAACCCACACAGATACGGACGTTCTCCTCCCGGCAGTAATAGCCCAGGGGCATGTGGTGAGTGGAGCAAACTGTATCATTAAACAAGACTCTGGAGTCCATCATTATGTGTTCTGTTGACTTGCTATGTATCTGCACATGATAATCACACAGACAGGCCTCACACAGGAGACAACATTTAGCAGCGGGTACAGGGGGGGCACAGTAAGTGCAGAGGATCCCAACACCCTCCTGCTCTGGGTTAGAGGGAAATAAAATCTCCAGTATGTCTCTCAGTGTCTTGTCTACTCTCAGCTCAGGCCTTGTGCTGTATGTCTCCTCACATTCAAGGCAGGAGGGTGGATCAAGAAATATGTTCCCTTTAATATCCCAGGCTTTCTCAATACAGATGAGGCAAACGTTATAGCCAGACGGCAGAATTACAGGGTCCTTATAGATCTTCTGGCACAGGTAGCAGGTTATATCAGATCTTACCCCAGCAGCCGCCATCACTAAAAAGAGGAACAGGGAATAAAACATAATGGTGATATGGGTTTATGAATTGTTGGATATGTTTTATGATACCTTTGTTTCTAGTAGATGCCATATGTAAAGTTATTGGTAGGACTGTAGAATTATAAGAAAGTCAGTACCTCAAATAGTAATCAAATTATAGGGAAAAGGCTTAGTTATAAAGCATCTGTTGGACATTACAGATCCATAAAGTATTGACAAAGTGTAATTCTTTCTGTCTTGGCTTAGTTCTCCTTGAACGGTATGTATGGAGGGGATGTAAGGAGTTACCATTCCCACATTTTACATGAAGTTCTTGGTTACTAGGATGTGCCCTGGGGTAGATACTGTTTATCTTCCCATTGGCCCATGGCTGGTATAAATAGTTTGGGATCCCTGGTCTGTAAAAAGTCAGTGGAGCACATGGTTCTGTCTCTTTGGACTTCACTTACTGGTAGAGGTAGATCCTGCTGGATAGCCTGAGGCAGGAGGCCTCATCAGGAGCTTGGGGTTGTGCATGGCCTCATCATACATCGAGAAGAGTTTGTGCCCTAAGGTTACTAAACACTGTAATTGGGCCGTGTAAATGAGAAGAAGCAATTGATAGGCTAGGTACACTAGAACAATCTAGGTGTTACACAGGACTAACTAGTGGAGCAGTTTGGTGTGATAGAGTTTTCAGGATGAGACCCACCAGACTGTAGGGGCTCAAGCAGTTGCAGGTTAACTCAGCCCAAAAGTGCAGGTCACAATCTGGGCAAGGAATTGGCCTAGGGATTGATCAGGGATATGGACATGGCCTGAACTGGACATACAAAGGGACAAAGTTAGGGCAAATTGGGATGCAGTGGTCCAAGAACTGAGAGGGTAAATAAGGGCATAAGAGTAAGTGACTTCTTACTGCAAACCTGGGTCTTGATAAACAGCTCCACCTTGTGGCCCCGGTGCTCCCCAGCCAGACAGCAGGACACACAGACACGGGCCCCATCCTCAGTGCAGAGATATCTCAGCAGCTCCTTATGTGCAGAACATTTTCTGTCCTCAAATAAAGCTGTAGGTTCAGTAAATACATGTTCTGCTGAGTTTCTATGTTCCTGCACACGTGTAGCACACAGAGAAGCCTCACAGTGCAGGCAAGAGATAGCAGCAGCTACAGAGGAGTCACAGTAAGTGCAGAAGATCCCAGTCCTGCCATGCTCTGGGTCGGTTGTATGGAATTGTTCTGCTATGTTACATAGAATCACGTTTCTGTTCAGTTCAGGCCTTTTCCCAAATATCTGTCTGCATTCAGGGCAGGAAGGATCTTCCTCTATACTCTTCTGCCAGTCCCATGTTCTCTCAATACAGACCAGACAGAAGTTATGGCCACACGGCAGAGTTACAGGGTCTGTATAAATCTCCCGGCACACGGAGCAGGTCAGTTCAACTCTTACTCCAGCAGTTGCCATCACTGAAACCAGGGGTGATTCTGGCCTTTCTGCTGCCTGAGGCGAAAGCATGGCAATGCGCCCCTGTGCCACGCCCTCAAACCACGCCCCCCCCCCGAGCCACGCCCCCACACACCATGCCTTTCTCATACAGGATAGGTAAATTACCCTCAAATGTGTTACCATGCTGTCCCTAAAGTTAATTAAGTATATGGATACTTTGTAGATAGATACTTCGTACTGTCTTTTTTTAACCTAGAGACATTAAAAAACCTTTAAATAATTATTCTACTATTAGGCAGTTATCACACAAGAAATGTACAGGAAATACAGTGCTTGAAGGGATACTATCATGGGAAAATGTATTCTCAAAATAAACATTTTTTTAATTTAATTTTGAAATCTGACATGAGGCTAGACATATTGTCAATTTCCCAGCTGCCCCCAGATATGTGACTTGTGCTCTGATAAACTTCAGTCACTCTTTACTGCTGTACTACAAGTTGGAGTGATATCACCCCCCCCCCCGCAGCCTAACAACAGAACAATGGGAAGGTGACCAGATAGCAGCTCCCTAACACAAGATAACAACTGCCTGGTAGATCTAAGAACAACACTCAATAGTAAAATCCAGGTCCCACTGAGACACATTCAGTTACAGTGAGTAGGAGAAACAACAGCTGTCAGAAAGCAGTTCCATCCTAAAGTGCTGGCTCTTTCTGAAATCACATGACCAGGCAAAATGACCTGAGATGCACCGACACACCAATATTACAACTAAAAAATTACACTTGTTGGTTCAGGAATTAATTTTAATATTATAGAGTGAATTATTTGCAGTGTAAACAGTATAATTTAGAAATAAAAACTACATCATAAAAATCATGATACAATCCCTTTAAGTTACAGTACCTTGCACTGTTAAAAATCCCTCTGAAGAACAGATAAGTTATGATGTGACAAGGTTGCTTCCATTAAAAGGAGAAGAGTCAAGCAGAATAAGTATTAAACTATAGATTATAACTGCATTATAACTTATTGGGGCCACAAGAAAATTAAGTAAATGCTGAACAAACTTATATTAAGGAAATGTAAAATTGAGGCATCACAGTGCATGTCAAGGGGTCGAATAGCAGTCTATTACACCGGCCAAAATGCCGCCCCTTGTACTGACCCACACTTTGCCGCATGAGGTGAGACTCTCAGGCCGCCTCATTATAGAAGCGCCCCTGTAGAGGAGGGTGGTATAGGTTTGGGAGGGCAGGAAGGTTGTTGGAGTGCTTGGGATGCGCAGCTGTGAGAGGTGCAGAAATTTATATTGAGTTAAGCGCAAATCTTCCTATGTTCATCTTTCAGCCCCTGTACCACCCTCACTGCATCTCGTGATGGATGCGATGTTGCCAGGCTCCCTGGTGTAGCAACACTTATGTATCACACAGGGGGCTTATTCTCTTCTTGGGGCTTGCCATCTAGTCACAAGCCCCACAAGCCCCGAGTGATATCAGTGCTAGAAAGGAAAATGCTACTGGATAGGGAGGATTCTCATATCATATACACAACCCATGAATAACCTCTTAACCTGCCCATTACTCCTCAGAGACTTTACATATCCTTATTATTACATTTGAGGACATTGCCGAGTCAGGCCGGACTGCCACTTCTGCCCCCGCCGCAGCAGTGTCAAACAGTGCACAATTGTGCGCAACCGAGGACACAGAAGCGCAACCGCGCGCAGCCAAGAACACACGTGCGCTATCGCGCGCAAACAGTGCACCCACCTTTCACTGATGAAACACTTGCCAGAATAGGGGTAGGATGCTAATGGGGACCCCCTATGTGGGAATTCAAATTACAGCCGGCACTACCAGACCGGTCCAGGAAATCCAAACTCCAAAGCCAACGCACGCACACTCAGCCCTGGAGATATGCGATAATGTGAGGAGCCAGTGACATCACCGGCGTCACGTAAGTAGGAAGCAGCGGAGCGCTGCACAGTCTGTTACACACATGACGCACTGACTTGCAAGTGGCACCGCACTCCGCACAGGAGGGAAGGGAACTAACAGAAGCTGAAGGCGCATTACGCGCAGCACATATTTACATTTGCCAAGCAAGTTTTTTTTTTTTAACCGTGTCCACAGCAGAGCAGCAGTGGATTACACCGGCCAAAATGCCGCCCCTTGTACTCACCCACATTTTGCCGCCTGAGGCGAGATTCTCAGGCCGCCTCATTATAGAAGCGCCCCTGACCGGTAAGGTTGTGGCTTTCCCAGTGAGTACAATGCTATACATTCCTGTTGTAAAGATCACTAGAGGCATATATACACATATATATATATATATACAAGCTATACTGGTTCTTAAGGTAACAATTCTGTAACAGGATCACATACACAGGACACCTCCATTGTTAGAGAGATCTCATTGTGCTGTGTTTAAACTTATGATTATTGTTCAGACATAACATACTAGAGCTATAGCAACAACAGATACATTCACATGCATAGTAACATCATATATAGTCACTCCAGGACTAGAGACCTCTCTTCTATTGAGTTTTGAGTCTAAACAATAAAAGACTTGTCTGATATCCCATTGCCATTTCCAAGTTTTCTTTTTCAGGAAAGGGGGGTTGCGGTTGTAGCGGGGGTCAAAAATGTTTTGGATTTTCCACCTGAAAACTCCCATTTTTTCAGGTTTTTGCCCAAAACCACTAAAAATTATCGCACGAAACCCAGCACAGATCAAAAAATCTATGGAGCTTCTCCCATTGACTTATATGCAACCACTGCAGGTCTGAGATGCTGGATTTTCGGATTCAGACTTTTTCCATCCTTGGGGTATAATAAATCCTGAAAAATTAGTGGGTTTTCTTTTTCATTAAAACTCTGATTTTATACTAAAAAACACAAATTTTTTGGCTTTCGGAGTTTAAGAAATAACCCCTTTAGATATTTAACAACACCTACTTTTCCAAAAACAAACTGTTATGTTAGAGAAACTCTAAAAGGCAACGCGTTACTTCAAGAAACCGACCAATTTATTCAGGACACAACGCAGGAATCAAACGCCGAAGTCGCCTCCCAGGAGTCGCGCAATTAACGGGCCTTTGGTATCTTACAACAGATAAAGAATTCAACCTGTGAATCTTAGTAAATGTTCTCGGAAATTCTCTGCAAGACCAAGTTAATAATGTTAAAATATTAATGTTAAAATGATAACTGAATTGAGTGTGAGGAGAATGGTATGATCACAGGAAGGAGCATTAGAGTGGCTTCCCCCGTAGTCTCACAGGAATGGTTGAGCCCAGGAAGTTATAAAAGATGGCTGTGTAAGTGTCACTTCCTGAGCTGAGGCAGCTGTGAGGAGAATGGGTGTGAGGGGTCTCAGTGGGCAAATGAATTGACACATTGAATCTATACTGTCTGAGCAACTGAATGTAACATGAGATTAGGAAATGTCTGATAAAGAGGCTCCTGTACAAGATCATTTGTGGCCCCTATAATTTCCCACAGACACTTGTGCCTAAAATCTCTTTCATGAAGTAAATGTTCCCTCAAATGTGAAGCGACGTGAGGAGCAGGAAGCTGTAAAGTGGAAGTTTCAGCCAGAATTGTCTCCAATAACAACAACAACGTGGCTGAGAGGAGAGACAATAAGAACAATAGTGCGGCATCATTTTCACTACCACCTCCCCGGCTCCCCCACACACGCACACTAACTGTATGCGGGGGAAACTGTCATCATGGCCGCCATAAGGAGAAGTCTAGTCAACTGCCAGAGCCAGGCTGGGGCTCAGACTGACACAAAAGGGCGGGAATTCCCTCTAAAGGGCAGGGGTGTGGCCAGGTCGATGTAAGGGGTCCCACTAGTGATGTGCTGCTCAAGAAACACCCAACCTGTGACCCCCACATCTGGCTTCCCCCCTCCTTTTATAGACCCACGCCGCCCTGCCAATGACGTCACAAAAGTGGCGGGGCGGGGCGGGCGCACGTCTATAAAACTGTCAGTCAGAAGCCGCCAATGTAAGGTCACAAATGGTGCAGCAAGGTCAGCCTGAACCTGCCCAACCCCTGGGAAACCCACTGGTATTGGGCCATCCTGTACATCATTGGGTCCCACAACTTCAACTCAAATGACTAAAGGAAACGGGGCAGCAATGAAAGAGTTAAATCTGTGCATACAAATGTAGGGAACTGGTAAATGCATCTCTATTTGCTTTGCATTCCCTCAAAAATTGTGCCCAAAGAGGACCCTTAATCCAAGCAAGGGAGTAATTGCCCATTTTCTGGGTTACAGTATAACTCAGAGCTATCCCAGCGTTTGCCACTGGATGGCAGTGTGTTCTGATATGCGGCTCTATGGGTTTTTTTTTTTTTTTTTGCCATACTCAGAGGCTTCTGACAGTGGGGCTCATTTATAAACAATGGGCAAATTTGCTCCTGGGCAATAACCTATGGCAACCAATCAGATGATTGCTTTCAGTGTTCAACCTGCAGCTGACTGAAAAGAGCTAGTGACTGATTGGTTGCTATGGGTTACTGCCCAAGTACAAACTTGCCCTGTGTTTATAAATGAGCCCCAGTGACTCTCCTAAGTAAAGTAGAGTCATCTGTGGAGCCATCTGAGTGAGGACTAGTGAGGAGTAGCTAGATCTTGTAATAGTCTCTCTAGGAGAGCCAGTCAGGCTTAGGGTTACCTGTACTGAGCAGCTTTGGGCTCAACCAAGAAGTGAATGAAGAGATTAGGGGGTAAATTTATCAAAGAGTGAAGTTGCACCACTAGAGTGAAATTCCGCAGCTCTCAATTCATTTCTATGGGATTTTGAAAGGCGGATTTATCAATGGGTGAAAGTGAAAGTTCACCCTTTGATGACTATGCCTTTAAAAATCCCATAGAAATGAATGGAGAGTGGCGGAATTTCACTCTAGTGGCGGAACTTCACTCTTTGATAAATATACCCCTAGATCTCAAGGTCATTGTGTCCTAGTCAGGGAATCTGGAGAACCAGAGACAGGTAATAGGGACTGAGATAGATCCCCCGAGGTATCCCATAAGTGTCCTCTGAGGAAACAGGAGAAACTCAGGGCAGACGGATATTCCCCTCTTAAACACTATTAGAGGGAAGACTCAGCAATTGATCTGTGAGTTTAGTTAATCATACAACATATATATATATATAAATACTCTGTGTGTATCGCATTGCTGCTCTCCCATGTGGATCTCTGTTAATAATAATCACTGTATGACTGCTGGAATTGTAGAATTAAAGGGCAGTACATCTGTTTGTGCAATATGAGTGCAATTAATTGGGCTTTGTGTTGAAAATGATGTTTTTTGTTATTTCTTGTGCTAAACTGAGAAATTGAGGCTCCCTGCTTTTAATGTGTCAGCAATTGCACAGTTGCTCTTTAAAGCAAATCAGACAGTGTTGTGACATGTGACATACAATTCTTGAGGAATATGTGCACTGAGCCAAATTGATGCGGCTACGGGGGGAACGCTGGAGCTAATGGCACTTCTAAAGGGGCTCCAGGATTCTCCTGCATCAATCGGCACAATGCACTCAATATGGACCAGTCAGAGCAGTGCAACTATACAAAAGTGCAAGGAATGGCTTTACCATTAATGGATGTGATTTGAGCAGTGGCCCAGGGGGTCATAAATGGTGCGTATGGAGCCACCTCAGCGGGGGTGATCCTGGGGCTGCCCCCCCTGCCGCTCTAAGTTAACACACAGCGTTTGAGTTGGTCAAAGGGGGGCAGCATCACTAGTGCAATGTAGTGAAGGGCTAATCTGACCCGTTTTGCTTCACCAAAAATTCACCAAATGTCGAAAATTTGTTGAACTGCAATTTGATCAGCAAAATTTTTTTTTTCCGCACAACAAATTGTGTGAGAAATTTTTTGATACCCATTAGAATCTATGGGCGTCATTTTCGCTGGAATACTTGCTGAAAAATTTTGCACTAGTGGAGCCAAATTTCCGAAATTTATCTCTTTGAGTTACAAGAAGCGGCTTTTTGCTTCCCCTTGTAACTGGCCACTCGCCTTGCCCTGAACCTCAGTACTGATTACTTTTTCAATGAAAAATACTGCACCTGAATTTGGCTTTTTTTTTTATAATTTCCTATACATGTCTTCTACAAAAAACTGGGTGCAGCTTAGAATGTGAAGGTATTCAGTAGACAAAGGGTACAAGTATTACAGGAATGATACTCCCAGCACAGAGGTAGAGAGATCAGTATATAGTGGGTGCAGGTACTATAGTAATGGTAGTCCCAGCGTAGAGGTAGAGAGCAGTATATATAGAGAGTACCTGTGGAACAGAACTCCAAACACAGAGGTAGAGAGGGCAGTATATCGGGACCTTTATATCATGTCTCTCTCTGCCCCCCTCATTATCTGCAGCTCCATGTGATTCCCGTTCCTGTAGGACAGTGAGTGGATCTGCCATGTTGCACAGCTCCTCAATGTGACGGATCTTCCTGGACAGCTCGTCCTTCTTTATTTCCAGCTGCTCCATCAGATCAGTGAGTTGGAGGGAAATCTCCTCTTTCTGGCTGGAGATGTCACTCAGGAGTCGCTTCTCTAGGGCTTCCAGCTGTTCCCTGATGTCTCTAAACAGGGCAGTGACTCTCTCTGTCTCACCGGCTGCTTCTTCTGCCACTTCTCTCCTGCGCTCCTGCAGTCTCTGGGCTTCTCTCTCTGTCTCCTCTCTCTCTGGCCTCAGTTTCTCCACAACTTTCCTTTTTCTTCTTCTCAGAGGCCTCACTCAGCAGCTCCACCTTGTGCTCCCGATTAGGGATGTAGCGAACGTCGGAAAAAAAGTTTGCGAACATATTCGCGAACTTGCGCAAAAATGCGAGCGGTTCGCGAACGGTTCGCGAACCCCATAGACTTCAATGGGAAGGCGAACTTTAACATCTAAAAAAGACATTTCTGGCCAGAAAAATGATTTTAAAGTTGTTTAAAGGGTGCAACGACCTGGACAGTGGCATGCCAGAGGGGGATCAAGGGCAAAAATGTATCTGAAAAATCTGCGATGGATACGGATTACGTAAAATATATTATGGCTGCTTGAAAAAAGTCACTCCGGTGTTTTTTCTGGAGACGGTAATATTATGGATATTTAGACAGAATGTGAACAAGGTCACACAGCTAGATGGCAGTTGGTTGAATAACACACTGGGCAAAAAATGCCTACAGGGCAAATAATGCCTAAAAGGTCAACTTATACACTACTACAGCGATGGATACGGATTACGTAAAATTTATTATGGCTGCTTGAAAAAAGTCACTCCGGTGTTTTTTCTGGAGACGGTAATATTATGGATATTTAGACAGAATGTGAACAAGGTCACACAGCTAGATAGCAGTTGGTTGAATAACACACTGGGCAAAAAATGCCTACAGGTCAAATAATGCCTAAAAGGTCAACTTATACACTACTACAGCGGTAGTAAAATAAAAAAAAGTAAAATAAAAAAAAAATGAATATTAAAAAAAAAAAATTACAGTTGGTGCTGCTGAACTACTAGGAGCAGCAGATTAGCACACCAGTCCCACTCCCCAACACTGCTAGACTAATAGCACTGGGCTCTTATAGTAGTAGTAGTAGTAGTAGTAGTAGTAGTAAAACAACAAAAAAATAAATAAAAGCAGTCCTTACAAGGACTACTGTTATTGCAGCAGTCAGCAGATGAGATCAGAAGCAGGACAGCTGCCCACTGCAGCTACATACAGAGCACTGCAGTAGAAGGTAGATTACTAGCCAGCAAAGCTACCTAAGCTTAAATGTCCCTCAAACCCCTGCAGACTTCTGTCCCTCCAATAACAGAGCAGTATCAAAACGATTACTAGCCAGCAAACTTTCAACTGTCCCTGAAATCACTAACAGGCAGCAGCTCTCTCCCTACACTATCTCTTCAGCACACACAGGCAGAGTGAAAAAACGCTGCAGGGCTTCGGTTTTTATAGGGAAGGGGAGTGGTCCAGGGGAGAGCTTCCTGATTGGCTGCCATGTACCTGCTGGTCTGGGGTGAGAGGGCAAAAAAAAGCGCCAACAATGGCGAACCCAAAATGGCGAACGTCGCGCGACGTTCGCGAACTTCCGGCGAGCGCGAACACCCGATGTTCGCTGCGAACAAGTTCGCCGGCGAACAGTTCGCGCCATCTCTACTCCCAATGTTCTTGAACCAAGCAGTAAGCACCGATACAGCCTGAATGCAGTAAAACTCCAGGATCTTTTTATATGTACGGAGCATTATCTGTGCCAAAAGGAAGCGACGGGTTTAGTAAATACATGTTGTGCAAAGCAATAAACCATATTGAATGACATTTTACATACAATAAAGGATTCCGTAAGTATAACATACGAGTAATAGAGATTGTTTGTCTGTCTTTCACTTTGTGTTGGAAACATTCATTACAACATCATTGTATATAAATGGGAAATGAAAAGGAAAAAGGGAATTAAAAAAAGACAGTAAAGTAGACCAAATATTCACCACAAATATACAATGAGACCATAGATACCGGTAAAGTGCCTTGGAATCTGAAATCTATCCACCATTGCCATATGTCTGTAAAAACCTGGCACTTATCAAGTTGAATACTGGTTAGCTTTTCATTAACGAGAATCTAATCTAATTTCGTTTTTACCATGTTATACTGTAAATGAGGTGATTTCCACGCTTTGGCGATAACCTGTCTGGCAGCTCAGAAAATATGGTTAATTAAGCGGAACCTGTTTGATTGGGGAGATCGCTAGGGACTGCTCCCAACAGAGCAACATATGGATCTCTTCTCGAATTAACATGTAATACAGAAAAGATAAGGGTATAGATCCTTATCCAGAATCTCACAGCTCTGGGACACGTCCACCAAATATGAAACATTGATCCTGTCGCAGAACAACCCCTAAAACATATATTGTTTACATCTGGATAAAACGTAGCTAATCGGAATAATACCATGTAACCCGCTTCCAGCATAACTGTGTTAATTGAACTTTTACGTGTATTTACCCAAAGTTTTAACCAATCCTGTTCAGGTAATGATCTCTCTATGTCCATTTCCCATTTAGTAATAGACGGTAAATCTAATGGTCGAGCTTGGGTTCTGAATTGTAGGTATAGAATTGAAATAGCTCCTTTAGGAGCTACACCCTTAGCGCACCATCGCTCATAGAAGGAGCTCAATATGTCATGGGATTTGGTAGCATTCCAACACCCCTGCACAAATGTGTAACCTGATGGCCTCCAAATCTCCGGGACTTGGTAATGATCTAACAGATATTGAATAGTGTAGGGACCTCTTGAGGTTAGTAGCAGGCCTGGACTGGGAGTCAAAATAGGCCCTGCCATTCCAAGTACACAGAGGCCCAAACAGCCCCCCAAACAGCCCCCTACCAGCCCACTATATAGTACTTTTCTATTGAACCATACAGCAGCCCCTTTGGCATTTTCCAGAACCCACAGATTGCCAGTCCGGGCCTGGTTAGTAGGGATTCACAGATATAAGTCCATTTTGTAGCCACCACTGAAATAGGTGTTTCCGTAATCCTGCCGGAAAAGCCGGATTGCCAATTAGAGGTGCAACTGGAGTGTGTGGAGTAATGAGTGGATACTTACAAGAAATTCTATCCCATAAGTGTAAGGAATAGGCTAAGCAAGGGCTTGTAATTTTAGGTCGGACTTTCTTGGGTAACCAGAGGAATGTTGAGGCATCATATGGAGCAACAAAGGCATTCTGAATTGCAAGCCACTGAGGAGGGTCTAAGGTACAATAAGCTGGAATAACTGTGCCGCCCAGTAGTAGTATCTGAGATTAGGCAAACCTAAGCCTCCATTAGAGAAAGATCTATATAATATATTTCTATTTACCCTGAAGGATATCTTATTCCATAGAAATTTGAATAGCTTAGTTTTTTTTCAAATCATAAAGGTTAAGTGAAAGGGGAAGTACTCTAAAAAAAATATAATAGTTTAGGGAATAACGTCATCTTGAGAGCCCAAATGCGGCTTATCCACGAGATCTGGTATTTGCCTCAGTCCTCTAGGCATTTGCCCAGTTTGCGAGATATGTTGGAATTTGCTGAGTATTCTCATATGTCTGACACACAGAGAACAGGACTTAACAGCAGGTACAGGGGAGTCACAGTAAGTGCAGGGGGTCAGAGAACCATCGTGTTCTGTAGGGAGGAAAGTCTCTGCTATATTATAAAGCCTGAGGTTCCTGTTCAGTTAACTCATGATAAGACCTGCAAGAAAAGCACTCTATAAAAAACTATGAACACATGAAACTGTTTCCCTAACCCTAACCTGGACCCTAACCCTAAATAAATAGCATTACCATGTGATTTTTGCTTCTGAGTAGGGTAAAACAGAATAGGGTGATCTGTGGGTGCTTTCTATTGGGCTGTCCTTACTTGGTGTCCAGATCAAATGGGTTAGTTAGTTTCATTATGAGTCATTTATGTGCTTCTCTTCTTGGGATTTAGGTTTTGGGGAGATATAAGGGAAGGGTTGGGCTTCTCTTCTCCTGCAGTGTTTTAAGGCTGTGTGAGCTGTCGGAAAGGAGCAGAGTGTTGGCTCAGCTTTTACTTGGGTGGGGAGATCTGTGGTGCTCCAGACTGGGAGTATAGTTTATGCTGGAACAGAAGAGACACAGGGAGAGGAATTATGGTGGAAACACATAAGAGCCCCACCATCAAATTCTCTCCTAACCCACTGTAATCAGAAACCAGCATACAGCCCAGTATGCCCAGTAGCTGGAAGAGTTCCACATGTATGGCCCAGAGCAGGAAAAAACCTGTTGGGATTGATCCGTCACATTGAGAAGTTGTGCAACATGGCAGATCCACTCACTGTCCTACAGGAACCAGAATCACATGGAGATTCATTTTTTGGGGCTGAATTTGGAGATTATGAGACCCCAGAGAGACATCTAGATGTGGAAATGATCTCAGACACATTGTCTCCCCCGGTGTTAAAATAAAGGTCTTTGTTCCTATGTTCAGGTCACTGTGCCGTCAAACGGGACAGTAGGGAGGTATCCATTGTGCGGCGCTTGATTTCTCCTCCCTGGCCTTTATCTGCTATAGGGAAGGCAGGGAGGAGAAATCAAGGGCTGCACAATGGATCACCCGATTGCTTTCTGAAGAGGAGCGCAAGCAGAGTTATTTTTTAAAAAAGATTTAGCATTTTTAAAGTTTAATTTGTCTTGGTGGTTTTTTATGCGATGTATACTAACAATTTTTTTAAAATATATATAACCTGTTCTTAAGTTAAGTACCTAAGAGTGAAGGGGTTAAGCTGATGTGCAGTGTTGACGCTCTGCAAACAGAGACTTTTGTTCAGTGATGAATGATGAAACCCAACCCATTATTTTTATCATGATTTCCTATGAAGCAGCACAACGCAGGAGTTCAACATCACGAGTCTCCTCTAAACTTTAGTTCATTGTTTAAGCAATGGCAAGTGATAGTCTTAGGGCTGAGCTAACCTGCGGAGCGTGCCGCGACATCTATACCGACCCTGTTACCCTGCCTTGCGGCCATAGCTACTGCCGGGCGTGTATTGAGAAAACATGGAACTGGCAGAAGGGGATAGAGGAAGATTGTTCCTGCCCAGAATGCCGACAGACATACAAGAGACACCCTGAACTGAACCGGAACATGAGGTTGCACAACATAGCAGAGCGATTCCGTCCGACTAACCCAGAGCAGGAATGTTCTGGGATCTTCTGCTCTTACTGTGACTCCTCTGTACCTGCTGCTAAATCCTGTCTATACTGTGAGACTTCTCTGTGTGATTATCATGTGCGGGAGCACAACAAGTCCGAGGAACATGTCTTATCTGACCCCAGAGCTTCCTTGGGCCACAGAAAATGCTCCTTACACATGGAACTGCTGACATATTACTGCACTGAAGATGGTGCCTATATCTGTGCATCTGGCCTACAGAGTGGAGAGCACAGTGAACACAAGGTGGAGACGGTCAATGAGGCCTCTAGGAAAAAGAAGGAAAAATTAAGGAGTATTCTTCTTAAATTGTCCCTGTCGATGAAAGAGACTGAGATACGGACTCTGAGGCTGAAGGAGCTCGGGAGAGAAGTGGCAGAAAAAGCAGCCGGTGAGACTGAGAGAGTCACTGCCCTGTTTAGAGACATCAGGGAACAGCTGGAAGCCCTAGAGAAGCGACTCCTGAGGGACATCTCCAGGCAAACAGAAAACATTTTACCCCGAGTTTCCGAACAAATCCAGCAGCTGGAGATAAAGAAGGACGAGCTGTCCAGGAAGATCCATCACATTGAGAAGTTGTGCAACATGGCAGATCCACTCACTGTCCTACAGGAACCGGAATCACATGGAGATGAATTTTTTGGGGCTGAATTTGGAGATTATGAGACCCCAGAGAGACATCTAGATGTGGAAATGATCTCAGACACATTACTCTCAGGGTTATCTCTTATAGTCACTGGAATAAAGGAATGGTGGCTCTATGGGCAGGAGGCTACGGGTCTGATACTAGATATAAGCACAGCGGCCAATGATATATTTATATCACCAGATCTGAAAATTGCATCTTTTTCAAGAGCCAAGTTGTATTGGCCAAGAACATCAGAAAGATTTTGGAAATCTCAGGTTTTGAGCTGCAGGAGCTTTTCTTCAGGCCGATGTTACTGGGATCTTGAGGGCAGCAGAGAGTGGGCAGTAGGGGTGGCCTATTCCAGTATAGAAAGGCATGGAACTCAGTCCTGGATTGGATTTAATGACAAGTCCTGGGGTTTATGTCTATGGAACAATAGTTATTTAGTGAGACATAATAGTGAAGTTACTGATGTATCTTCTGTTCCTTCCCGTGGGATCATCAGGATCTCCCTGGACTATGAAATTGGTCTGTTGTCCTTTTATGAGCTGAGTGAGCCAATCAGACACTTATACACCTTCACTGCCAAATTCACTGAGCCCCTCCATGCTGCATTCTGGGTTGGCATTGATAATGCTTGGGTGAGGATAATCAGCTGAGGGTGCAAGATTCTTGGAATTCAACTCAGAGCAGCATCTGTTTGTAAAAGGGAAAGTTGAGTAATTCCATGTTGCATTATATTTATTGTCAAAAGAGAAGCAATGTTGAAAAGAATAATACAAAAGTAGTTGTTGGGATAAAGAAAGGGGCTGCTCTGATGTTCCCCTGCTTAGGAATAAAATTAGAAACCTTTCTCACATCTTTCCTAAGTAGAAGAACATCAGCCTCTTTCTTTCTCCTGACAACTTCCTTGACTACTTGCTGGTCAGACTGGTGGGAAACTGACCAGCAGGTGGCGCTGTTGTAACACAATTCATTCATATTAACAGTACATGTATCCCTTAATATCTTGGAATTAAATAAAAATAAATAATGAATGTACATTGCAGAAGTGCTTTGAATAGCCCCCTCATCAATTTTACATTCACTTATTTTAAAAGTTTACTTAGTCTTTAAGTATACCAGCATCACTATCAACATATACTGTACTTTCACTTTAATCAAAATATTACAAAAATGTCACAGCCTGTATAACAAACAGTTCAAGGCATAGAGTCACAAACATCAGTGTTGAATAGATAACATTAAGGACCTGGACACACGCGTTTTTCGGTGCGGAAATGTGGCACACTTTTAAAAAGTCGACCGCCACGTTAATACGCTAACCTAGTGTGCCATTGCCGAAGCTTGAAACCTTTATCGTATTTACACAGTGATCAGCATTTTTAAAATCCGCACCACTTTTCCGCGTGGTAAAACGACATGTGTGCCCAGTCCCTAAGGGTCCATTTATTAAGCCTCAATATTTTCTGGTTCTTAGTTTTAAATAGGGATGCAATGAATCCAGGATTTGGTTTGGGATTCGGCCAGGATTCTGCCTTTTTCAGCAGGATTCAGATTCGGCTGAATCCTTCTGCCCGGCCGAACCGAATTCGAATCCTAATTTGCATATGTATAAACAGGTTGGTATGTGTGTGTGTGTATATATATATATATGCACTGGGTTTTGTTTGGAGTGATTGAACGTTAGGTTGAAGCCTAACTACAGTAAGTAAAGCTGTTCCCTGTCGGTGCTCCAGGTGCCAACTGCCTTATGCTCCGTTGGAAAGTTATCCCTCAAAGGGGTGGTACGTGACGTCAAAAGGGGCGGGCGTGATGTCAAAGGGGGCGGGGCCACACGACGGAGACCTGCGGACGCTAGAAGAGCCAAAAAAAAAGGTAAGTTGCAGGGGATTGGGGGCAGGCCGAGGGCTCCTTTTGATCGTATTACAAATTTACCGGCAGCTACATTGCCGGTAAATTTGTAATACCGGCCCCGGCCTTGGCAGGTATTTTACCGGCTAGGCCGGTAAAATACCGGCCGGGTGGCAACCCTATCCCTGGTACAGGCCCCCCTGTTGGGCCATCCCCCCTTATGAATTGCATGAAGGAGCTGCTGTATAACATGCAAATAGGAACTGGCCACTTCTGCAGATGGTGTAATGAAACACTCATGGGGGTTGCACTTTAACGGGAATGCTTCATAAGTAATATATATATATATATATTGAATCCCTTCCGCTTGCCGTGGCCATTGAGAATCGGGCAGTCAAATCTTCAAAATACTACAACGCTCTCACGCTCAACTAAATGCTCCGTGTCAATGAATCGCTGGCGCTCGCAGCTCTTCTGTAGAGCTTGGCTGGCGCTTCAAGCAGTAGTGGAACTAGCGGATGGGGTCGCGACCCAGAAGAGGAGTTATAACGTTTGAATGCCTGATTTTCAATGGCCCCGCGAGCTGTGTGGAATGCTGCCAGTGAGTCCTGAATGGCGCCGGGGCCACACGCAATATCGAGGGGCGAATCTAACTTGCTCGCTCCTTTGCTGTCTGCTCATACTCGCAGGACCGGATTTACGTAGTAGGTGCCCCTAGGCCCACTGCCGTTCGTTGCCCCTGTCCCCTCCCCTTTAGTGTGCAAATTTTCATCCTCAATGGGGATTGGCGCATGGGAAAATTAAAAAATGATTGTATCTCTAGAACATCCCCAGTGTTTTTGAACCAATGTGGGTGTGGTTGGGCATCATGCCGCCCCCCTAAAATCCTGCCGCCCTAGGCCCGGGCCTAGGTGGCCTTTCCACAAATCCGGGCCTGCATACTCGTGAGCAGGGACGGGCGCAAGCAGCCCTGAGAAGGACCCAGACGTGATTGACGTGGCACCAAGATTAGACTGAGAACCAGAGCCTCCCCCTATGCACGCCCAGTCCTTTTCATTGGCTGCTGCTTGCAGAAGAAAAAGACCAGGGACAGGGAGATGGCCGACGGAGCCACATAAGAAACACAAAGATAACAGAAAAACTGGACACAAAAGGTATATGAGACACAACGTTTTAATCAATTTTATTACAAAACCAATTGATTGAGCCTAAGTTGAAAAGTATGGTATATGTCCCCTTTAATAAGCACTTTTATGAAAATGAATATCAAAACCCCAATTCATCCATAAGAATCAGGTATAAGGTGCTTTCTTGGTGCTCACCAGCCTAGTGCTCCACCGACACCAAACCAAACCCTGGGTTCTCTTACTCTGGGTGCTCTTGGTCTTCTAAGGGTGTTCAGCCCACCCAGTATCTCTCTATGTGTCTCACTATCCCAGGCCCTGTTTCTGTGGTTCTGCATTGTTTTGAATGGTCCTGTTTTTTGCAAAACAATCCTGAACTGCATTCTTGGAAGTGGAGGAGCTTAGTGTAAAATGGGCAACATTTTTGGCAGATATATTGGCATCTTCACCATCAGAAAACCTGCACCCCCCCCCTCTCCCAGGAGGTTCCCTCTCTGGTCTGATTTCATGCTGAGCCCGGCTTCTAATGTCCAATCCCATACAGACCTCCATGTCTCCAGAGATTACCCCAATGGGCCACACCAACATTTGTCTAGCTAGAGGTACTCCAGGGCATGGAGCTGCTATTAGCCCAGCTCTGCTACAGAAAAACTCAAGCTCCCAGGAGAGGCCCAGCTAAGTGTTGTAAGTCCAGATGACAACCTCAACCTCTGCTGGGGAGCGACTATCTAGGGACTGTTAGATGGGTCCCAGCCAGATCTCATACTGAAAGCAAGTAGGGCCACTGAAGACAGTCTCTCTGATAAAAGAGACAGAATTCATCCAAATAAAGACTCAAAATCCAGGAGAAAATTTTGCAAACCAAATGATGATGATGATGATGAAGATGATGATAACGTTGATAAATCCATATTGGAAGTGTTGATATTGAAAAGGGTATCCTGGTAATAGAGATACAAAGAAAGTAAGTGAATCACAAAATAGTAGAAACATAGAAGCATAACAGTGACCTGCACGTGTTCTATAATGGCACAGCAATCCTGGTATGGGATCCGTTATTCAGAAACCCATTATCCAGAAAGCTCTGAATTACAGAAAAGCGATCTCCCATAGACTCCAAATCCATAGATCCAAATTATTAAAAATGATTACCTTTTTCCCTGTAATAATAAAACAGTAGCTTGTAGCTTGATATAATTGATCCTTATTGGAAGGAAACCCAGCCTATTGGGTATCTACGATTTTCTAGTAGGTGTGGAGATATGGAGATCCAAATTACAGAAAGATCCATTATCCGGTAAACTCCAGGTCCCAAGCATTCTGGATAACAGATCCCATACCTGTATTATTATTATTATTGCTTTTTATTTCTCCTCCTATTCATATTCCAGTCTCTCATTCACACCACTGACTGGTTGCCATTGGAAACTAGACACTAGCAACTGGATAGCCGCTGAAATTTCAAAATGGAGAGCTGCTGACTAAAGTGTTAAAGATCTTCGGATATCAGTGTCTGCATCATTCTTACAGTTCCATCATGAGATCTACCCTCACTTGCTCTGTGAATTCATATTAATTATGCTTTTAAATGCCCCATTGGATGTCGGGAATAATAAATCACGTCTATCTATATGTCAAGATAAAACAATCGATGATTCTATTTTTCACACATAAATTCATCAGCCTCAGGTATTTCACATCAGCAGAACAAAACTATTTTCTTGTGTGTTCTTTCCTGGATTTCCATCTTCACAGTCAGACGGGACTCTAGGCTTTCAACTCCAAATAATCCTACAACTAACCGAAACTTATGCAGTTCCTTGTGGTCCATGATCAAATAGGAACTTGAGTTTTTTTTTCTATAATAATTACATTAAATTGGAAACAGTTTCCCAGTCTATAGCAAAGATGACTAAATTGTAGCCAGTCATATAGATGAGCTGCTCATTGGGCAAGTTTTCCAAACAAGAGACGTGTGTGAAGGACAGTGTCGGATCTTGGCCCAACGGGACTGCCGCAACAAGGGCCTACACACACCTATCCTGGGCCCCCCATGTGCCAACTCCACTGGCCCCACACGCCAGACTCAACCCTCCTCTGTCCACATCCCCCCTACCCCTCCATCAAATACATGCTTTTCCACTGCATTTCTTCTATCAACTGGGGCTGGGGGAGGTCAGGGAGCGATATTTTCAGGCTGGCGGAGGGCCTGGGTCTTGGCCTGGTGACCAGCAGGTTTTTTCCCGTGGTCCAACCCTGGTGATGAATCATAAAAGAGGTCTATGCAGGCCTGTTGGGGAAGGACTACCAATGAGGTTCTGTACCAATGGAATTTTCAAACCCGCCAATAGATAACTAGAAATGTTCACTAGATATCTGTTGGTGAGGTTGTCGGGAAGGGCCCATACATGGGTAGATAAGCTGTGACTCAATCTGTAGGTGTCCAATTGGCATCTTAAATCTGCCCCTGTATGGCCAACTTAATTTATTAGTTTCTCTTTTAACTCTGAGCAATAGTGCTATTTTCTTCCTCACTTACCTCCGCTTTGGTGGTTTCCTCCTTTGCGAAGCTCGGAATCAATAGCCTCTTTTTTGTTGCCCCTTCTAAGCTGTTGAAGAGTGGTGTGAAGCTTTTAGGAAATACGGATTGGACCGTAACACACTCTACTGTGGGTGATGCACTTGTCTGTCCTTCAGTCTTGTGGTCAGAGGGTTCTTTCATCTTACTGAATAGACTGTGTAGCCTTTCTCTCTGCCCCATGACTTCTGCCTCTTTTCCAACATAGTCTTGGGAGAATGTAGAACTTCTTAATTCTTCCATTGGTAATGGCGTCAATGCAAATGAAGAGAACCCCCTGTTAGAGTGTTCATGGACTTTCTCTCCAGGAACATTAACTTGTGGTTGAACCGGCAGTGGAACCTGTTGGATGACT
The DNA here is from genome assembly GCA_038501925.1 of Xenopus petersii. Classification (NCBI taxonomy): domain Eukaryota; kingdom Metazoa; phylum Chordata; class Amphibia; order Anura; family Pipidae; genus Xenopus; species Xenopus petersii. The sequence goes on from CM076687.1 coordinate 1,647,994, forward strand.
AGGCAGTTAATGTTTTGCACTCCATGTCAGTAGAGTAATTATTTGGAATTCCAAATCTTTAGGTCATTTCTTATCCTCCTTACACACATTGTCATCAATGGTTTTCTGATCCCACTGGAACATATTTAACCTTAAATAACTGCATTTGGTGGACAGGTATAGGGGAATTGTGGTTGATGTGATTGGGCAGGAGGTGGAGAAGGATGTGTTGGGCCCTAGTAGTTATAAATAGAGGGGAGGTTAGAGCTCCTTTAATTGTTCAACCACGGGAAGAAATTCTTTTGCTGAAACAGTGTAGAATTCTAAATGGATATGTACCCTGCTCCAAATTAACTTGATTTCTCAGAATACTAGAAAGGATAACTTGAGATTTGTCCTTTAAACTGTGGTGTTTTTTTGTGAAAACAACTTAAATTAAGGCGCAAAATGAATAAATGGCAAACTGGAGGTCCAGTGTACTGCCCGGGGTCAATAAACCATTATCCCATTTACCTCAGTTATAGTGGTTTCCATTGGAAAGCTCCCACTCCATTGACTTGCCACTCCTAATTGGTGGGGCATTTCTCTGGAAACCAAGGAAAATGGCTCTGGTGTGGCTGATGCACTTGCCCGTCCTTCAGTCTCCTGGTCAGAGGGTGTTGTTCTCTTCAAGGGCCATTCTCTGTGCCACGACCCCCTTTTCGCTGCCTTCACTGAAGGGAACCCAACAGCTTTGAGAGAGTGTTCAGGGACATTCTTTCCCACAACATCATGAACTTGTGGTCGAACCTTTTGGACAGGGGGACAGTAAAAGTTTTGGTTTTGTTACAATCTCCACTAAGCAAATATTTGGGATTTTAAACCAATATTTAGCATACTCCTTATTATAGTAATTGGTACCTCATAGACTTTCCAGGTCGTACCATGAGAATTAGTGAAATGTTGTCTGATGCCTGGGTGCTTAGAATGTAAGTAGTCCAGGTGTCAAAAAATCTACTAGTTTGAGTTGCTTTATTTAGAGATGCCTCCATCAAATCCATGTGAAACAAAAAGTGTAGTTTCACTAGGTTCATGGAAGGTGGAGTAGTGGAGAGCCATTCCTGTAATATGGCTTTTCTAGTTGCTGCGGCCAATCTTTCATCTAACTCCCTATTGGCCCTAGAGACTTATTGGTTAGTGAGTGCTAATACTGATATACTTCCAGTCAAAATGAGTTAATAATTGGGTAAAGTGAGATACAGTGCATCAGAGAAGCTTCTGATTCTGAGCATCTTAGGCATGCTGACTTCCTTAGGAGAGCTGTTTTGAACCTCCGTAGTGGGGTTAAGTAAGAGTAGTGTAGGAGTTGTAGGGCCATAATCTGGTATTATTCCCATGGAGCGAGAGTGGAGTTTGATAATGTCAGATATGGTGATAGTTGAGGTGATGTCTATTTTCCAAATGGGGTACCACCAGTGGAAGGGTCTAGGTCCGTTCTGAGTTCATGGATGTATGAGGTGGAATGTGAGGTTTTGACTCCCTTCCATGTGTGGTTTAGGGGTTAGAGAAGTTCTAATATTTCATCCTATGCAAACCATCTCTTGCATAGTGGGAGGCTTGTAGAAAGTAAATTCAACTCTTTGCATACATTTTAGTGCTTTTCACTTGTATATTTGATTGATCCCTCACACTGGTAAAGTCTGGGCATCATTGCCTTAGACAAACCCATACCTTTTATTATCTGAAATTTACACTGACCCACAATGCTCCTTATTCTGTTGTAGCTCACCCTATGCACCAATCCCCCAATTCACTGACCTCTACTTTTCCCTGAGGACAAATTGCTCCTGCATAAAACCTGACTAACACTCCATGTGCTTTGTAAGTAGTGCCATTGCATTAGTGGTATCATGGGTGAAGAAGCAATTTCATCATTTACTGATCAATAAGTTATTTCCAGCAGTCTTTATATCCAGAACATGTGTCTCACCTGGTGTCCATGGATCTTCTCTTTTACATCGGCCACAATCTCATCTAATCCTGTGAGGAACTTCTGTGAGATTAAAGTCCATCGGTCGGGTACATTTTGATCTTCCCTCTCTGTCCTTTGACTGTGTGCCATGAAGTATGGATAGATTCCCAAGAAAGGATCCCATACTTTTGGCTGCTGCATTGGATCACAACGTTTGAGGGAAATGTTCTCATTATACCTGGATATCTTTATCAGGAGTCTCTTCTCTAGGGCTTCCAGCTGTTCCCTGATGTCCCTAAACAGGGCAGTGACTCTCTCTGTCTCATCGGCTGCTTTTTCTGCCACTTCTCTCCTGCGCTTCTTCAGACTCTGCTGCCGTCTCTTCATCTCACTGAGCAGCTCCACCTTGTGGCCCCGGTGCTCCCCAGCCAGCCAGCAGGAGGCACAGATACGGGCCCCATCCTCAGTGCAGTTAAACTCCAGGTTCCTCCCATGTATGAAGCATTTTCCTCTCTCCTGTGGTTTCACTGGATCAATTAAAATGTGTTTATCAGACTTGCTGTGTTTTAATAAATGATAAGCACACAGAGAGGCCTCACACAGCAGACAAGATTTAGCAGCAGGTACAGAGGAGTCACAGTAGGTGCAGAAGATCCCAGCACCCACCTGCTCTGATCGTGTAGGACGGAATTGCTCTGTTATGCTCTGCAGCCTCCGGTTTCTGTTCAGTTCAGGGCGTCTTCTGTATCTGTGACGGCATTCAGGGCAGGAAGGATCTTCCTCTATCCCCGACTGCCAGTCCCACGTTCTGTCAATACAGGCTCGGCAGAAGTTATGGCCACACAGCAGGGTTACAGGGTCTGTATAAATCTCCCGGCACACGGAGCAGGTTAACTCAGATCTCAGATCAGCAAATGCCATCATTAAAAGCAGGAACAAGATATGGAAATATAAGTGATTCGGCTCTCTGAAAAAGAAACAAATTGGGAGTTTGTTAATCACAGTATCAAGAGACCATATTTTACTATGTGACTGCTATGATATAAGGATCTGTAGAACTATGGCCTCTCTAATGCCTCCCATTTGATTACTTGAGATTGAAAGAAGCAGGATGAGCTCAGCTGTAAAGTAGCACAGGCATCGGATGAACAAGTTCAAGAAATACTTCGGCCAGGGAACCAAAATCAAGTTCAAATCAAATAACAGGACTCAGAGTAATCAAATATCCAAGAAAATACACAGTGTCAGGGCAGGCAGCGATCCAGGAGAGCAGACAAACAGTATTAATGGTGACCAAAAGCTGATCTCTTTACAAAAAACATAGGTTATTGGCACCCAAGTCATCATGTGTTCAGTTACACACCAATGTGCAGAGATGAGCAGGGTCTGATGCACCTATGACATTGCCCCCTCCAAAGCATGGCCTCTGGATGTGTATGGGTCCTGGTTTCTCCTGGTGAGCCTTATGGAACAATCTTGTTAATTAAAGTGCATGTACATTGCATAAGGGGTTCCCAGGAATTCTCTTTGGGTGGACAACCCTTCCAAGTGCACAATATACCTCTATGGAGTATAGAATCCAAGATCTCCTGGATTTCAGCTCCTTGAACATAGGATCAGAAGGTGGAGAAGATCGCCCAGGCTTGAAGCATGGTACGTTGGAAAATTTGGGAAACATAGATGGTCTTAAACTGCTGGAACTGAAACCACATTGGGAAGACATAACAGTATGGAAACAATAGTAGTGGCAAAGAAGGAATCTGTTTAATTAAATAATGTAGAAAGCTATAATATGTGAATTCCACCAAAGGAAGCATATTGCACCAATTACCTAGGGTTTCATTAGTTCTCTCTGTCTCCCATTGATTTCTGGATGGAATGCTGTAGAAACAGAACATTTAATCTTTAAGGCTGGGCTGGGCACTGCATCTTCCAAAACTCCACTCCACTATCCAAGATAATGTCATTGGGAAGTCAATGAAGACATGGCAGTACAACAAAATGTGCTATTTTTAGATGAAAAACTCTTATTGGACAACATTCAATAGAGAACCTTCTGAGATTCTAAGATCCAGGTCTGTGATATGGAAATTAAAAGAGGAAAAGAAAAGAGCCTATCTGGCTTTTCAAGATGTCATCCTCTTGGCTGCGCGGTGGTATTTTAAATTCTGGTGGTCATAATAGATAACAATTGGATGAATAGATGAACGGATGTTCATCTAACAGGTGCAACAATTGTTCAAATGTCAGAAACATTGGAATTCTTTTCAGAAGTCTTCAGAACTTTTAAAAAAGAAAGCACCAGGATGAAAACATTTTTTTGGATCCTAAACTTAGGGACAAGAAAAAGATCAGAGACCCCAGCGTTGGAGAAATAAGCAGGGGCAGTTTGTGAGGCATTTACTTCAAGCACAACATTTAATGAAGAATCGGGGTGTTTAAGAATAGGGGCTGAAATAAAGGATTCCTTTAGTTTGCCAAAATCTGATTGGGTTTGAGAAGTCCAACAGAAGCATCTTGTAGAACTTTGAGAAAATGAGAGCTATTGTCTTGGAAACTTTCTTTATTACTTTTCTGTATATGTTAACAAATCCTACAAATCAGTCGATAAAATAAAAGCTAGAAATTGAATAAATGATTTCATATTCATGTTTATCCAGTTTATACATCGTTTATGAAGTCTATTGAATTTTTTTCATATGATTAATGTTCTTGCATGGATGCTGAAAAAAAAACATCAAAATATTGCTGAGTTGGACCATTAGAAATTTATCAAAGAGGTTCATAAAAATGTCATCTGGGAAATGTTGAAATGTGGCAGGTGCATTGCATAAACCAAAAGGCATTACTCAATCTGTGGCCTTCAACTCATCTGCTTCCCTTATTCTCACAAGATTGTATTGCTCCCAAGAAACACATAACTATGGGCATAGGCAGTGGCGTAACTAGTTGTTACTGGGCCACATAGCAAGTTCAATTTAGGGCCCCAAAATATTTATAAGTTGGCCTATTTTACCAAGATATATTAAAATTGCTCATTAATTAGGGTCTCACTGGGCCCCCTACACTCCTGGGCCCCCCTGCAACCGCAGGGTCTGCTTCCTCTATAGTTACGCCCCTGGGCATAGGTCATACTAACTGGCCCCAGTCATCAGTTTCACCTTGTGTTTACATTAGAAGTGCTTGCCCAACGGCATGTGTCTGCCTATACAAACCTTAAATTGTCTTTGGCCAACACCATTTTCCACTTGGGATCATTTACTACAGATTCTGGAAGAACAAGCCTTAAAGTGGCCATACACTAATACCCTTCCTTATCCAACCCATAGGCTGAAGGGCAGAAGGGAAAAGTGCCATATGAGTGCCTGCACACAGTATCCATTGTTTCATTTGTTTGATGGCCATGGTTCAAAGATATTGATCATGTTCATCCACTTAACATGCATGTACTTTACATGTATATCCAGCTTTACATGAAAGGGGCAAGGGAGGAGCAAATGGCACGGACGGGATGGACAATGGAGATACTGGTACATGGTGGGAAACATTTGCACATTAGTGCAAGTAAATGACCCCCATTAACTCTGTCATGGACAGCAGAGACCAGAGGCTTAAGGAGCTTCATGTAAACATGCTTAAAGGAGCAGGTCACCTTTACAGAACTTACTGTAGCATTTCAATTAGTGCAATCTGGTCTGGCAATCTGGCTATTTGGGCGAATGGCCAATTTATTGTGGATAGGGATGCACCGAATCCACTTTTTTGGACTCGGCCGAACCCCCGATTCCTTCGTGAAAGATTCGGCCGAATACCGAACCAAATCCGAACCCTAATTGCATATGCAAATTAGGGGTGGGAAGGGGAAAACATTTTTTACTTCCTTGTTTTCTGACAAAAAGTCATGCAATTTCCCTCCCGCCCCTAATTTGCATATGCAAATTAGGATTCGGATTCGGTTCGGCTGGGCAGAAGGATTCGGCCGAATCCGAATCCTGCTGAAAAAGGCCGAATCCCGAACAGATTCGGCCAGGACCATGGAAGCTGGGAGCCGCCAAAGGGAGCTGATGCCGCTGAAATGACTCGAAGCCACTGAAAAGAGCTTGAAGCCAATGAAAGGAACCAAAGAAGAAGCTGCAGAGAAGAATGAAGAAGAAGCTGCAGAGAAGAATGAAGAAGAAGCTGCAGAGAAGAATGAAGAAGAAGCTGCAGAGAAGAATGAAGAAGAAGCTGCAGAGAAGAATGAAGAAGAAGCTGTCACCAAGGAGGAAGAAGATCAACTGCCAAATTTTAAAAGTACTGAACACCATTGGTCCTTTTTTTTTTACTCTCTTGCCACCAATGTATTTTTTTCAACTTGTATGGGGGACTCTAGCCACCAATGTTATAACTCAGGGGAGCTGGCTACCAATATTTTTTTTAATTTTATAGGGGGACCATGACTAGTCAATGTAATTGCAATTAGCAACAATTAGTCCACCCCTTTCTGGATCTGTGTAGAGCACAGGCAGGAATTTCTATTCGTCTATGTGAGTTGTGCGGCGCTGCCATGCTACTTTCTCTTGCAAAAAAGAAAAAAAGTGAAATATCTTTCAGTTGAATAATCCTGGAGCGGGGCAGGAGATTTCGTTTAGCCAGTATCAAGGCAGCATCGCCTCTATCATCTGGCTTTGTGTATGTCTTGCCAGGCACTGTTTCTACAGATATCGACCAACTGCAATAAATCTAAATATACAAAATAAAACAGGAATTTTCACAATATGTTTAATCTGACCTTTACAGTCCAATGTACCTGCATTAACCCTTTACTTACCTGCTGTGTTCTGTTCTAGGTGAGCCGATCTTGTGCTTGAACTACACAGGTTACCCCCTGGCAAGTGCGGCAAAAGTATGGAAAGTATGGGGCCTGGACCTGCCGCATCTCCATACCCCCCAAATATCCCCACTTTTTATAGTGCTTCCCACTATCCCGGATTCTTCTGTAAAAATTAGGGATGCACCTAATCCACTATTTTAGGATTTGGCCAAATCAATCCTGAATTCTTTGTACAAGATTCAGCCGAATACCAAACCAAACCCTAATCTGCATTTATAAATAAGGGAAATGAGGGGGAAAGAGAACTGCGCACTGAGCGGTTAAAAAATGTTTTACTTTCTTGTTTGTGTGACGAAAAGTCATGGGATTTTTTTGGCTTTGGATTTGGTTCAGCCTGGTACTTGGAATCGACAGAATCTTGCTGAAAAAGGCCATGTTTTGGCTGAATCTCAAACCGAATCCTGGATTAGGCGCATCCCTATTTTTAAGGATTCGGATTCAGTTTGATAAGGCACAAGGATTTAGTCGAATTGGAATCCTGATGAAAAAGGTGAAATCCTGGCTGAATACTGAACTGAATCCTGGATTTGGTGAATCCATAGTAAAAACGTTGCTCTTTGACTCTTCCCGGCGGTATTCTTTGGCTTCTCCCGGCAGTGCTCTTTGGTTCTTCCCGGTGGTTTTCTTTGGCTCTTCCCAGCGGGTTTTTTTGGCTCTTCCCGGCGGTTTTCTTTGGCTCTTCCTGGCGGTGCTCTTTGTCTCTTCCCGGTGGTTTTCTTTGGCTCTTGCTGGTGGTGCTCTGTGGCTCTTCCTGGCGGCTTTCTTTGGTTCTTCCCAGCAGTTTTCTTTGGCTCTTCCTGGCGGTGCTCTTTGGCTCTTCAGCTCTTCCCGGTGGTTTTCTTTGGCTCTTCCCAGTGGTTTTCTTTGGTTCTTCCAAGCGGTTTTCTTTGGCTCTTCCCGGCGGTGCTCTTTGGCTCTTCCCGGTGGTTTTCTTTGGCTCTTCCCAGCGGTTTTCTTTGGCTCTTCCCGGTGGTTTTCTTTGGCTCTTCCTGGCAGTTTTCTTTGGTTCTTCCCGATGGTTTTCTTTGGCTCTTCCTGGCGGTTTTCTTTGGTTTTTCCCAGCGGTTTTCTTTGGCTCTTCCCGGCGGTTTTCTTTGGTTCTTCCCAGCGGTTTTCTTTGGCTCTTCCCGGCGGTTTTCTTTGGCTCTTCCCGGTGGTTTTCTTTGGCTCTTCCTGGCAGTTTTCTTTGGTTCTTCCTGGCGGTTTTCTTTGGTTCTTCCCAGCGGTTTTCTTTGGCTCTTCCCGGCGGTTTTCTTTGGCTCTTCCTGGCAGTTTTCTTTGGTTCTTCCTGGTGGTGCTCTATGGCTCGTCCTGGTGGTTTTCTTTGGTTCTTCCCAGCGGTTTTCTTTGGCTCTTCCCGACGGTGCTCTTTGGTTCTTCCTTGAGGTGATCTTCTGCTCTTTCTGATAGTTTGGTCTTAGGCTGTACTTAATGTGGTCTCTGGCTCTTCCTGCCTTTTTCCGACAATCTCTGACACCATGAACAAAATGCTATAACCCAGCAGTGCAACTTGTATACAGTTTGTAGAAAAACGCAGCCAGGAGTGCGTCGCCAATAAGGCGAGTTGAGAAACTAAAAGGTCAGTAAATATCACAGCGCTGCGAAATATTATGGCGCTATAGAACTAAATGTTAATAATATGCCGCTCCTGGTTACTTTATTGTCTAGTTTTCAGACAGGGACGGCAGCAGCACCAGGTACAGGAATGTAATGAGATAAAAAGAAACCCTATTATATTATTTGTAACATGATCTAAAGTGCAAATGTAAAACTAAAATACAATAATACAGTCCAAAGGGATTTCCTGCTATCATTTCCCCCAACCAGCTGAGCTTACAATTAAAGGTGCGGTTGGCAGAAGATAATTTCCTATAGATTTGATCCTATTGTGACAGTTAGAAATACGATTTGCTCTCGTCTGGGTGATAAAGTGCTGGCGCTTTAATTAAAAAAATCATCCGATTAACGAGACTAAATTCCAATTTTTCGTTTAAAGAAACAAAGGGAATGCTTGTGCCACACGGAGTCTTTTTAAATGAAGAACCTGAGGCCAATAGGACCCCTGACCACCAGTGTGTGTTTTGGTTTTAAAACTCTAGGCTGCCGGTGTGGGGGGGGGGCTGATAACGACGATCTTGTGTTGATTTTGGCGCCACTTTTGTAAGTGAGGCTCCGTGTGTTTCACTGCTGCAAAGTCATGGGGGGAGGGGTTGGGTGGGGAAAGGGTTAATGAAGTACAAACAACTCAGAAGTAGAAGAAGTAGAGTCACAGGCGGTGCCACTTGGAAACCAGCCAATGGAAACCCTTCTCTAAGGGGCCCAACCATTCAGCTTGTCACTTCTATACTGGCCCATCTGTGCTCCCTACTGGCCACAACGTTACAGCAAAACAAGCTGCGGGGGGGGGGGGCACTGGGCAGTGTTTGTGCAACAGAGGAGGGAACGTTCTGACAGTTGGGCCTTTCCTCCAATCACATTTGGCCAACTGTCATTTTCACTTGCACTAAATGTAGAGAAAGTTCTTGCACCCAGAATCGCTTCTTCTTTGTGTCTGTCTCTGAGTGGCACCTTCATTGCTCACAAGACTAACCCAGTGGGGCCCCAGTATTGACTCCCAGCTGACTGCTCCCCTGCTGGGCCCTATATCTGGGACTTCCATTATTAACTGCCAGGGCCCAATATCATGTACCAGACTTGCTCCCCAACTTCCTTAATACCCCCCCCCCCCATTACACCCAGACTGACCTCAGGCTCCTATTGGGATCACGTATCGTTAGTGAACTCCATCGGGGAGATGTAACAATCAGCAGCAGCAACTGCCGTCCCTGAGATCCGCTGTAAAGAGGAAGTGGGTGGGAAAGTAACTGCGAATCAACCCAAACAGAAAACAAAACCACTGGGGGAGAGGTTTCATAATGAGTCTCCTCTGTATCCTGTTCTACCAGTCACTTATTATACTGGATTTATATAGCACTGACGTATTCTGCAGCGCTGTACACAGATTATACATCACTCCCTGCCCCAGTGAGCTTACAATCTAAGGTCCCTATTCCATTCCCATCAGTCCCAGCTACAGGAATTGGCTGCATATGACTCCCTGTTACTGTACTACAACTCCCAGCACCCCTAGTCTTTCCCTAACACTTACTGCAAATGCAGATCAGCTACAGGGAATAGAGCAGGGATTGTATGTGACTCCCTGTTACTGTACTGCAACTCCCTGCACCCCTAGTCTTTCCCTAACACTTACTGCAAATGCAGATCAACTACAGGGAATAGAGCAGGGATTGTATGTAACTCCCTGTTACTGTACTACAACTCCCAGCACCCCTAGTCTTTCCCTAACACTTACTGCAAATACAGATCAGCTACAGGGAATAGAGCAGGGATTGTATGTGACTCCCTGTTACTGTACTACAACTCCCAGCACCCCTAGTCTTTCCCTAACACTTACTGCAAATGCAGATCAGCTACAGGGAATAGAGCAGGGATTGTATGTGACTCCCTGTTACTGTACTACAACTCCCAGCACCCCTAGTCTTTCCCTAACACTTACTGCAAATACAGATCAGCTACAGGGAATAGAGCAGGGATTGTATGTGACTCCCTGTTACTGTACTACAACTCCCTGCACCCCTAGTCTTTCCCTAACACTTACTGCAAATGCAGATCAGCTACAGGGAATAGAGCAGGGATTGTATGTGACTCCCTGTTACTGTACTACAACTCCCAGCACCCCTAGTCTTTCCCTAACACTTACTGCAAATGCAGATCAGCTACAGGGAATAGAGCAGGGATTGTATGTGACTCCCTGTTACTGTACTACAACTCCCTGCACCCCTAGTCTTTCCCTAACACTTACTGCAAATGCAGATCAGCTACAGGGAATAGAGCAGGGATTGTATGTGACTCCCTGTTACTGTATTGCAACTCCCAGCACCCCTAGCCAGTCTTTCCCTAACCCACAGCATCAGGAGCCCAGACATACTTGGACCCCTGAGACCCCCTTTGGCCACCTCCACGGGCCCCTCACTGGCCGCAGTCCCACCTCACTAGCAGTGTATAAAGCGCACCAGGGAGCCCAAAGATTGAGGAGGAAACAGGGAGCAGGTTTGGGTGCCCACTGAGTATTTCCCCAGTATCCCGCTAGCCCAGTTGGACCTTGTGTTTAGTCCTCTATGTTACACAAAGCTGTATTGTCGGCTGCAGACAGAAGCAGGGAGTTGCATGATTCCATGTGACATATACAGCTGACCAACGAGATTCCCATGATGAGGCAGGTGAGCTTACACTTAGTGCAGGCACCTCTTTATCAATGAAAAGGGCATATGAGCTCATACTGCCCCCTACTGGCTACTCAGCAGTTACCGGTCCTCAGCATTAGAAGCATCAGGCGCCCTCTGCTGGTCACAAGGTAGAACTCCTGACTGTGGGGCAGCAATGCCGTTCAATATTCACTTCCACTTAATTCACTGAAATACAGAAATATAACAAACTATTTATTGCCAGAACAGGACAGACCAAGGGTGAGTGTGAATGAATAAGATAAACGTGGGTATATTCCTGTGGTTCACTTTTAAGGTAACTTTTAGCATGTTATTCAATGGCCAGTTCTGAGCAGCTTTGCAAATGGTCTTCATTATTTATTTCTTAAAGTTTTTCAGTTATTTGCCTTCTTCCTCTGACTCTTTCCAGCTTTCAAATGGGGGCCACTGACCCCATCTAAACAACAAATACTCTATAAGGCTACAAATGTATTGTTATTGCTACTTTTTATTCCTCATCTTTCTATTCAGTCCTCTCCTATTCATATTCCAGTCTCCAATCAGTGCATGGTTGCTAGGGGAATCTGGCAATACACTCCCCCGTGCACAGGAAGTAGAGACAGTCACACGAGTACCAGGAAATACACTCCCCCGGCACAGGAAGTAGAGACAGACACACAAGTACGAGGAAATACACTCCCCCGTGCACAGGAAGTAGAGACAGTCACACGAGTACCAGAAAATACACTCCCCCGTGTACAGGAAGTAGAGACAGTCACAGGAGTACCAGGAAATACACTCCCCCGTGTACAGGAAGTAGAGACAGTCACACGAGTACCAGAAAATACACTCCCCCGTGTACAGGAAGTAGAGCAGTCACACGAGTACCAGGAAATACACTCCCCCGTGCACAGGAAGTAGAGACAGTCACACGAGTACCAGAAAATACACTCCCCCATGTACAGGAAGTAGAGACAGTCACACGAGTACCAGGAAATACACTCCCCCATGTACAGGAAGTAGAGACAGTCACACGAGTACCAGGAAATACACTCCCCCGTGTACAGGAAGTAGAGACAGTCACACGAGTACCAGGAAATACACTCCCCTATGTACAGGAAGTAGAGACAGTCACACGAGTACCAGGAAATACACTCCACCGTGTACAGGAAGTAGAGAGAAAATGAAGCACAGCTGAGTGCTGCCTGGGCTATTTTCTGGATACAGAATTAAAGGTTAATTATAAAGCAATATTCCCGACACACAATTTCCATCTCTGTGATTAATTTCCTCTGTATAACATTCTATACATTATATTATATCTGATTTATCATCACCCACTCGCCCGTCACTCTGCTTCCCTTTTTAAAGGGAAAATACACCCTCTTGATCTACCCTATTTATCTGAATACGTCAATTATTAATGTGAGACGACTGTTTCTCTCCAGCAATTCCACCAGACCGGGGTGCAGAGATAAAGGTAAAATCTGTCGCCCAATGTCTGGAACAAAAGGTATTGCAGGAGGCCCAAAAATACCCAGAGGGCAAAATAGAGCTGGTGTTTAGGCTCATCCTTTAATGAGCTTCTGATGGAGGTTACCCGGAGGCAATTATCTAGGAATCTTCAGGTTTTAGCCTGGGGGATATTGCTCAATATTTGTAATCCCAGCCGCTCCCTACTGCTCAGTATTATACACCCAACTCAGTGTCCATAGAATGATGATGGGAAATCTCATTAGCTCTTATGGATTTTGCATAAACAGGTGCTTCGTTTTATAAAGGGGTACGGTGGTCACCTGAGCCTGGTGCTGCTTCAGTTCTGCTGTGGCCACCTCTATAGCATTTACATGATTTTCATTGTTTCTGGGGCAGATTATTATAAAGGGGTGTGTGAAGCTCTTGTGGGGGCCCCTAAACCCCCTGAAAGTATCTGGGCTGGGAGAGTCACTAAACAGAGTAGCCATTGCAACATGCAGCCTGGCCGAATAGAAATCTGTACTATAAATGTACATATCCAACATATATGTCCCAAGGCTCAACTTACGCGTTTCACACCCTCCAGTACTTAATCATAGGTGTCTGTAGAATTGAGCCTTGGGACATATATGTTGCATATATACAAGGGTCTAATTAGTTGCACAGGTTGTTTCTAAACAGGAGATGGGGGGCCCAGTATAAAGGGCAAATGAGCAGTTTGTTTGGCTGCTGCCGACTGCAATGATTACTAAGTAGCCACACATAATGCATCTAGTTACTGTTTGGCCACTGGCCATGGGGCTTCTATACTGACGCACTGATCAGAGAAACAGAACGTGGATTTAATATGGGGGGTAATAGGGGGGATAAAATTAAAGGCCTGCGGGAGGGGCCGTTGAGCCCAGTTGCCTGCGGGCAGTGAGTGAGTTTAACAGAGAAGCAGTTACAGACAGGAATGTAGAGTTAGGGAGGGGTACTGGGTGCTCTCCTCACTGGGTGCGGCTCTGCTCTTATAATTTCATCCCTTCCAGCTCTGCACAGTCACCTGTCTGTCTCTCTGCTCCTGCACCCAGCCCTCCAGCACCTCCAGCACCCGGCCCTCCAGCACCTCCAGCAACCGGCCCTCCTGCACCTCCAGCAACCGGCCCTCCAGCACCTCCGGCACCCGGCCCTCCTGCACCTCCAGCACCCAGCCCTCCTGCACCTCCAGCACCTAGCCCTCCTGCACCATGGTGAGTCCCTCCTGCTGTCTCTTTACTGCTGGGCTTCAGTATAAAGGGGCCTGAGGGTGGGCTACAAACAGAATCCCCCAGCTCAGCTTACATTCAGCCTGTAATCAGTGCAGCCCAGCAACCTGCATTTATTAGAAGCCTCTCAATGGCTGTGAGTCATCATTACATATGTGTATTAATCAGGAATCAGCCTGCGGGCCCCGAACACTGCCGTGGGGTGCTGGGAGTTGCAGTTCAGCAACAGCTGAAGGGGTGTGAGATGACTGAATGTAGCGCAGGTTACCAACTGTGACTCACAGGAGCCTGAGCTGCTGATCTCACCCCAAGTACAACAGGAACTGCCTGACTGATCTCTGCTGTTATACTACAACTCCCAGCATGCTCAGCTAACCCTACTACACCTCTGCGCCTACAAGATTCTCCCAGGAAACTTATCACTTCCTTATGTTCCCTTTCACTCTCCCTCCTATTCCTTTACTGTATTAGTCCTACCACCCCTGCTGGGAGTCTGTTCCCTGTATCTATCCCCCTTTCACTCTCCCTCCTATTCCTTTACTGTATTAGTCCTACCACCCCTGCTGGGAGTCTGTTCCCTGTATCTATCCCCCTTTCACTCTCCCTCCTATTCCTTTACTGTATTAGTCCTACCACCCCTGCTGGGAGTCTATTCCCTGTATCTATCCCCCTTTCTGTAAAGTATCACTTCCTTATGTTCCCCGTTGCATAGTTACACAGTAGCACCAGTAATGCTCCATAGAAACCAGCCCTGGGGATCGTATAGGAGACAAATAACAGGGGAATCAGCAGGAAGAGGTCGATCCTGTTTAATGTAACTTGATCCTCACAGTTTGGGGACCTGCCCTGAGCCAATGAGCCGCAGGGTATGTACATAATATAGAGACGCATTTAGTCAACCGTGCCCTTTATTCTCTAGAAGGAATGTTGCATTTATGTTTGTTGCAGTTACGCCATGCGCATGAGGTAGTGGGAACATGTTCCACCTCTCTGCAGAGAATGTCAAGCTCTTTGGGGTGGAACTGAATCAGGAATGTGCCCAGTTTATTATTTCTAAATCAGCAGATTCAGTTCCACCCCAAAGAGCATTCTGGGAAATTGTCCAGATTCTCCTCGAGTCGCCTGTCACTTTAATCCCCTCATGTTGGGCCCCGGCTTTTCCCTGATATCGGGGTGCGCTGGTTCCTCTGGTGCCGCTGGGGCCCCCTTTGTGCAGGGGGTGTGGGGGGCAGTGTATTCGGGTTCCATTCTGCCCCAGGGAGTATCCTGCGCCTCACAATATGTTGGTTCTATATAAATACATGTTAATAATAATAATACAATAATACTACTAATAATATTAATAATAATAACAAAATGTATAACAATAATAAGAATAATAAAATATTAATAATAAAGCACTAATAAAATAATAATGATCCAATAATAATAAAAATAATAATAATTATAATAAAATAATAATACAATATGAATAATAAAATATTAATAATAAAATAATAATACAATAATAAAATAATAATACAATAATAAAATAATATTAATAATAACATAATCAAATATTAATAATAAAGTAATAATAATAAAATAATAATAATAATAATAAAATAACAATAATAATAAAATAACAATAATAATTAAATAATAATAATACAATAATAATAAAATAATAATAAAATAACAATAATAATAGTGATAATCAAAATAATAATACAATGATAACAATAAAATAATAATAAAATAACAATAATAAAATAATAGTAATAATACAACAATAATAATAATAACAATAATAATAATAATAATACAACAACAATAATAATAATAATAATAATAATAATAATAAAGTAATAATAATAATACAATAATAATAATACAATAATAATAATAAAATAACAATAATAAAATAATAATAATAATAATACAATAATAATAATAAAATAATAATAATACAACAACAATAATAATAATAATAATACAACAATAATAATAATAATAATAATAATACAACAACAATAATAATAATAATAATAATAATAATAAAGTAATAATAATAATACAATAATAATAAAATAATAATAATAAAATAATAATAATAATAATAATACAATAATAATAATAAAATAATAATAATAAAATAATAATAATAATAATAATAACACCTCTCTCCCGCGCTGGGTTTAGGCACAAATGCGCACAGACCCCCCGACAGAAATGGAGCGCAACATGGAGAAGATAATTGTGATTTTCCAGCGTTTCGCGGGGAGGGACGGCTGTGCCGACACCATGACGTACCAGGAGTTCGAGGACTTCATGAAAACCGAGCTCTGCTCTTTCACCTTTGTGAGTTACCCCCCAATTGCCACTTCCTGGAAATCCTTCCCTGCACAGACTACTCCTTTAGCTCTTCCTTTTCTCAACTGACTGAATTCTGAAGCTTGCAGAGGACTCCTGAGGGCTTCTCTTGTCCTTCCTCCCTGAATCTCCTGCTGAATTCAGAGCTTCTCTCTCCTGGTAACTCTCTCCTTCATTCTGGCCCATTTCTACTAAACGGCACAATGAATTCGGCTAATGGGGGGCTGACACCTCCTCTCTCTCTGTCTCCGGCAGAACCAGAAGAATAAGGACATCCTGAAACAACTGATGAAGTCCGTCGATGGGGGGATGGACAAGAAACCAGACAATAAATTGGACTTCCAGGAATTCCTCAATCTGATTGGTGGGATGATGGTGGGCTGCCATGCTGCTCTGTGTCAACTCCCAGAGGGCTACAAGGTATTTACATTCCCACAATCCTCCCTGTGTTTCCAACATTTCCATCTCCAGCCAAGAGATACGACTAGTGACTACAGAAAGTGAGTCTGACCAGCTTCTGAGAAGTCCTATTAGTGTAAGTGCTATCTAGCAAGCTGGCCAGGCTCACTTTATTGTATGAATTACTCACTTGCCCCTATTTCCCTTGGTGTAGCCCAAACCATCTGACAAGAAGCCCACGGACACAGAGTCGGCCATGGAGAGAATTGTGCTCATTTTCCAGAAGTACGCGGGCAAGGGCGGCGACAAGTACCAAATGGACTACAAGGAATTCGACAGTTTCATGAAGACGGAGCTGAAAACTTTCACACGGGTGAGTGAGTGGGTGAGTGAGTGGGTGAGTGAGTGGGTTTTGTGAGTGAGTGAGTGGGTGAGTGCATGAGTGAGTGGGTGACTGGGTGTTGTGGGTGAGTGGGTGTTGTGGGTGAGTGAGTGGGTGACTGAGTGCGTGAGTGAGTGGGTGACTGGGTGCGTGAGTGAGTGGGTGACTGGGTGTTGTGGGTGAGTGAGTGGGTGAGTGAGTGCATGAGTGAGTGGGTGACTGGGATTTGTGGATGAGTGAGTGGATGTTGTGGGTGAGTGGGTGTTGTGAGTGGGTGGGCGAGTGGGTGTTGTGAGTGGGTGGGTGAGTGAGTGGGTGAGTGGTTGAGTGGGTGCTGCTACTGGGGAGTCTGGTTGGATGAGGTTGGATATAAATGTTCCTTTATATAAGGCAGGAGTGAGGAGACAAGAGAAGTGCAGTGAGTAATTATGGCCACTAGGTGGCGCCTGGAATCACATATTTTCTTATGGAAAAGAAGAAGCAACAAAACTGCTTTTCCTATAGAATTAAGTGGGTGCAGTTTAAAGGGCAAGAAATGGTCCTGTGGGGAGACGGGGGGATAGAGACTTTTCCCTTTGGTGCCCAAATATCCCCAGAGTGTCTGCGCACCCATTAAATCTCTCCCCCCCAACAGAGCCAGAAGGACCCCAACATTGTGCAGAAGCTGATGAAGCAGATTGACGGCTCGGTGGATGACCAGAAGGACGGACAGATCAACTTCCAGGAGTTTATGAACCTGGTGGGGGGCATCATGGTGTCGTGTCAGGAAATGATGTTGAGGAGCACTCGCCCCAACAAACACTGAACCCCTCAACTTACCATGTTAATTGTTCTGTGAAGATTTCCTGCTGACTTGTAATAAACTAATTCCACATCCCTCTGTGCTCCGCCTACTGATGGGTCACCTGGGGGTGTCGGGGCACAGCACTCGCCCTTAAAATAAACCTCTCTTAATAGGGAATCCCATAACCTGACTGTCCTTACAGTAAAGAACCCCTTCCTATGCTGATGGTGAGATCTCCTTTCCTCTCCACCAATGAACAAACGTTCCCATGACAGACATTATACGGATCCCTATAGAGATGCCATAGAAAGTAACATTTTATTAAACTTTACAGAAGCAGCATAATTAGGGGGAAATCTGCACCCCCCAGTCCGCTCCCCACTAAGTCTGTCCCCCCAGTGGAACACGCAGGGCACATTCTTTACTGTGGATCAGTGATCCCCAACCAGTAGCTCGTGAGTAACATGTTGCTCTCCAACCCCTTGGATGTTGCTCCCAGTGGCCTCAAAGCAGGTCATTATTTCTGAATTCCAGACTTGGAGGCAAGTTTTATTGTATAAAAACCAGTTGTACCGTCAGAGTCTCAATGTAGGTTGACAATCCACATAGGGGCTACTAAATGGCCAATCACAGCCCTTATTTGTCACCCCAATACCCTTTTTCATGCCTGTGTTGCTCCCCAACTCCTCTTACATGTGAATGTGGATCTAAAGGTTGGGGGTCCTGCTCTGGGGTCTCAGTTTAGTGAGTCCTGAGCTGCTTTACAGCCCCAGCCTGACACTGAGCTCTACACTATAATCAGCTTTATTTATTCCCATACAATCTGCTCCTTTTCCTATAGAGACACAAACATGGAATTAATTTCTCTGCCACTCGCTGAGCCCAGACTGGGGTATAAAATAGACATTTCAGGTACACGGAGCAGCCCCCCAGCCCCCCAATGAACAACTCGTTTCTATAAACTGCCAGTCCCTGTCGGTGTCACCCGAGTCTCTGTGTAATGAACCAATAGTCTGATATATAAATGTTCTGTGCGGGGGCCCGGGGCCCTCTCAGACACTTCTCTCCCCATTGGTCATAGTAATAACCCCCTGCTGCCCCTCTAATTACAATTAATAATCCCCAATATACAACATAAACCAATGAGCTGCCACTTGTGTGTGACATCACTGGTGGGAGGGGCCAGAAGAGAATGAGAATATATAGAGGAGCCCTGTGCATCTCAATAGCAGTGGCACCCACGTGTGGCAGGGGGTCAGGGTGCCGCACCCTTTGATCTGTCTCCCTGACTATAGGATTCCTCCAGGCATTTCTTCTCAGAACCATTTGCTGCCAGTTTTACTTGCCCTTTAAATAGATCTTCATTACGGTGGTGCCTGGGGTCGTTAATGCAGATCCATGACCCCTTCCCTTCCTTATGCTACTGAATTGTGTCATGTGACTAAATCCAGAACCAATCAGTAACTAGAGGACAGGTCCATGTGTATGTGCCCCCCCCCCAACTGACAGTTTAATGGACCCCCCCCCACCACATTGGGCAGTCGCTCAGGACATTCGTTTCTTCCCCAAATACCGGCACATATTGGTCCCAAAAGTAATTTAACTGAGACTGTTAATGGCTGAATATAAAACATGAGCTGAGGCTTCTGGGAAATTCGGAATCTGCACCACCGACCCCCTCTCTGTGCAGTCCAGGGCCAATAACATATACAGTAAATGTTCCCATTGCCTAATGTATCTATAATTAGCTGCTAGTGGTATTATTGGAACCCTGGCCCAAAGAACTTACACTCTAGGGGTATAATAAAACACCATGTTCCAGGGAGCTTACACTCTAGTTGTATAAAAGGAGACCCTGTCCAAAGGAGCTTACACTCTAGTGGTTTAAAAGCAGGCCCTGCCCCAAGGAGCTTACACTCTAGTGGTATAATGGGAGACCCTGTCCCAAGAAGCTTATACTCTAGTAGTATTAAAGGAGACCCTGTCCCAAGAAGCTTACACTCTAGTGGTTTAATAGGAGACCATGTCCCAAGGAGCTTAAACTCTAGTGGTATAAAAGGAGACCCTATCCCAAGGAGCTTACACTCTAGTGCTATAAAAGGAGACCTTGTCCCAAGGAGCTTACATTCTAGTGGTATAAAAGGAGACATTGTCCCAAGGAGCTTACACTCTAGTGGTATAATGGGAAACCCTGCCCCAAGGAGCTTACACTCTAGTGGTATAAAATGAGACCATGTCCCAAGGAGCTTACACTTTAGTGGTATAAAATGAGACCCTGTCCCAAGGAGCTTACACTCTAGTGGTATAATAGGAGACTATGTCCCAAGGAGCTTACACTCTAGTGGTATAATAGGAGACCATGTCCCAAGGAGCTTACACTCTAGTGGTATAATAGGAGACCATGTCCCAAGGATATTACACTCTAGTGGTATAATGGGAGACCCTGCCCCAAGGAGCTTACACTCTAGTGGTATAAAATGAGACCCTGTCCCAAGGAACTTACACTCTAGTGGTATAATAGGAGACTATGTCCCAAGGAGCTTACACTCTAGTGGTATAATAGGAGACCATGTCCCAAGGATTTTACAGTCTAGTGGTATAATGGGAGACCCTGCCCCAAGGAGCTTACACTCTAGTGGTATAAAATGAGACCCTGTCCCAAGGAGCTTACACTCTAGTGGTATAATAGGAGACTATGTCCCAAGGAGTTTACGCTCTAGAGGTATAATAGGAGACCATGTCCCAAGGAGCTTACACTCTAGTGGTATAATAGGAGACTATGTCCCAAGGAGTTTACACTCTAGTGGTATAATAGGAGACCCTGTCCCAAGCAGCTTACACTCTAGTGGTATAATAGGAGACTATGTCCCAAGGAGCTTACACTCTAGTGGTATAATAGGAGACCATGTCCCAAGGAGCTTACACTCTAGTGGTATAATAGGAGACCATGTCCCAAGGATTTTACACTCTAGTGGTGTAATGGAAAACCCTGCTCCAAGGAGCTTAGACTCTATTATTTAATGGGGGACCCTGCCCCAAGGAGCTTACACTCTAGTTGTAAAATGGGAGAACTTGCCCCAAGGAACTTACACTCTAGTGGTATAAAAGGAGACCCTTCCACAAGGAGCTTACACTATAGTGGTATAAAAGGAGACCCTGCCCCAAGGAGCTTACACTCTAGTGGTATAAAAGGAGACACTGCCCCAAGGAGCTTTCACTCTAGTAGTTTAAAAGGAGACCCTGTCCCAAGGAGCTTACACCCTATTTGTGTAATGGAAAACCCTGCTCCAAGGAGCTTACATTGTATTATATAATGGGAGACCCTGCCCCAAGGATAGTTAATTACTTAATTCAATGATTAATTACTAAGAACTGAAATGCTGTATTAATAAGTAATTTTCTGTGTTAATGAGTAATGAACTAATAAAGTTGGCAGGTGCAGGGAGTTGGAGGCAGTGTAGGTATGTGACCTGACAGATATGTGTGATGGGGGGGATTATTATCTACTCCCTGCAACTCCCCGCACCTCCCTGCTTTGTTCTGTACATTCCTGGCTGTGCAAGTGGGTTTGGAATGGGAGATAAAATTCTTGGAATGGGAAAAGCTTTTTCACCAAAAAGAAGAGAGAGAACAGGGCCTTGTATTTGGCTGGAGGAGAGGGAGGGATATTATGGGATGTGACTCAGCCTGAGATTCCGATTTCAGGGGCAGGTCCTGTTCATGGGAGTTTCCTTCCTCCGTGTATAGAGCAGCGCAGAGTATCTCCCCCACAGCCCAGACACCAGCTCAGCCCAAGGCACAAGGTGAGTCCAATTTACCCCTGTACTCTGCATGCAGAAGAGCTTACACTCAGTGTGTTACTTGACAACTTCCTGGCTGGTGCCTGGATTATTCCTGTATAATCTGTATAATCTGTATAAGGGGGTAATCTTTATAATGGGGTCATCTGTATAACGGGGTAACCCTGCTCTTGCCAGCGGGGGGTCAGTATAAAGGAAAAGAGACCTGTGGCTCTTGGGGATCCAGAAAGACTGATGTGATTTGTCATTGTAGCCAATCAGTGTGGAGGATTCTGGGCCCTAAATCTGCTGTGGGTCCCGTAATGTTACTGAATAATCCCAGACACCCGTCTGCCCCACCCCAACACCCTCCAATCCTCATTAATCTCCCCAAATTACCTCCCCCCACTGGGTGCCCAGAATTATTGTCTCTAAGGGAAAATTCTTATTTTTTAACTGACCAACTGCAGAGAAGTAGTTGGAAGTGAAAGTCGGGGTGAGGGGGGGCAGCTCTTATTCACTTGCTCAGTAGAGATTAGTCTGATATTTCGGGGGACAAAGGGTGTTGGAGCTGCCCCACCCCGGCATGTGAGGAGCCCTTGGGGGCTGGAAACATCATTACAAAGTGGGGAAATTATTTGATGCAGCAGCAGTGAGATGTAAATTCAGTGTTGGTGTAAAACTACAAGTCTCAGCAGTGTGAGAGCTGAACAAGAGCAGAGGTAGTGGCAGCCCTGGGGCAATTGCATCAGAGTATTGAGTGGCAGACACTACAAGATGCCAGGGCTCAGCAGTTAGTAGCCACAGGGAGGGGCAGTAGCCACAGGGAGGGGCAGTAGCTTTCTTGTGCCCAGTCTGGGAATGTCCCTGGAATCAGTCTGGGGAAGGTCAGTTATTCGGCACTCGTGTAATAAATACAGACAATTGTGTCTCTTTCTCTCTGTACAACTCAATATTTGTTCATATCAAATACAATGAGACCCAGGGATTGGGGAGATACTATTGAACCCAGGGATTGGGGAGATACAATGGGACCCAGGGATTGGGGAGATACTATTGAACCCAGGGATTGGGGGGGATACAATGGGACCCAGGGATTGGGGAGATACTATTGAACCCTGGGATTGGGGGGGATACAATGGGACCCAGGGATTGGGCGGATACAATGGGACCCAGGGATTGGGCGGATACAATGGGACCCAGGGATTGGGGAGATACAATGGGACCCAGGGATTGGGGGGATACAATGGGAACCAGGGATTGGGCGGATACAATGGGACCCAGGGATTGGGGAGATACAATGGGACCCAGGGATTGGGGAGATACTATTGAACCCAGGGATTGGGGAGATACAATGGGACCCAGGGATTGGGGAGATACTATTGAACCCAGGGATTGGGGAGATACAATGGGACCCAGGGATTGGGGAGATACAATGGGACCCAGGGATTGGGCGGATACAATGGGACCCAGGGATTGGGGAGATACAATGGGACCCAGGGATTGGGGAGATACAATTGAACCCAGGGATTGGGGAGATACAATGGGAGCCAGGGATTGGGGGATATGGTGTAAAACAAGAATTGGGGGGATACAGTGTAACACATTCACCCCATATGTTCCAAGTTGCACAGGTTTTTCTATTTTCTGGGGTTGTAACAGGAAGAAATATCAGGGTTCCCCCATCTGCCCCAAAACAAGGCATTTTGCTCTGTATACCACTCGTTATATATGTGAATCATACTCTGCACACATCAGTACTGAGCATCTCAGCTGCAGGCCTAGGTGGGGTCACCCTGCTTGTTGTTTGTATGTAAATGTGTCCCATCCATCATCTCTCTGGGTGTCTTCATTAATATTCATGTGCCTGTGGGAAACATCGGCACCTCCCGTGAAACCTGAATTCAAAATTCTCTATAGATCATGAGAGTTGGAGCGTAAGCTCTGCAGCCAAGAAAAAAAATACCTTCTGTTTAATGCACCTTTGTATTAGCCATAGTTCCTGAACCCCAAAGCTTTTATTGTATTGACATTTCTCTGTGGGGTGTCGGGTACATGGGGAGGGCTGTGGGGGGGGGGGGGGCTGGTGGCAGTTTGTGATAAGGACACGTCCATTGCAACTGTCAGGTCACTCCCAGAGCTGCAGGGAATCCTATAGCCTCCGGGCAGGGTGGGAATCCTACACAAAGGTCAACAATTTATAAATTAAATAAACCAGGGCACAGGCGGACCTGCAGTTGGTCTCTATAAACAGAGAATCTACAACTGACAATGGACTGATAACCTGAGGCTGAGAGTCCACACTCACAGTAACTGCTGCCGCACCTTTTTATACTACAGTCTCACGAATTTCTTACTCAACACTTACACCCCCCACACCCCTCTGTTACACACTCTTACCCTCTCCTTGCACACTCACACGCTTATTACTCTGCTTCCATTTTCTATATTCATCTGAAAATGCTCAAAATAAAAGGAGAAATGTCAGTCCCCCCCCCCCGCACATGAGCTCAGAGTGGAATTTTCCACTGCAATTGACCAGTGCAGGTAGAGGGTGATGACGACACAATCCCTTTGGTGGTGATGAAACAATAACGAACCATATGGGGGTGATCAGAATATATTAACTGTGCCTTTGGGAATAGTTAGAAGATACAATTGTTTTGATATTGATGACAAGACAAGAACTATCGATTTGCAGGTGATGATGACACAATAACCATATTGTTAAGCCAAGTAGTTAATTTTATGGCTCATGATCCTGTAGACCCAGAGTTTGTTTTCCTCACTAGGGAGAGGGTGCGGCAGGGAAATTGTTGGGATTCCTGGAGTTCTGTTGAGTATCTGTGATGATGGAACAGTGAGACCCTCCCTACCTGAGCCTGGGAAAGGACAGTACTGTGGGCAGATAAACCCTGGGGGAGACATAGATAAGCCTGTGCCTCTAGATCAGTGATCCCCAACCAGTAGCTTGTGAGTAACATGTTACTCTCCAACCCCTTGGATGTTGCTCCCAGTGGTCTCAAACAAGGTGATTATTTTTGAATTCCAGACTTGGAGGCAAGTTTTGGTTGTATATAAACCAGCTGTACTGCCAAACTGAGCCTCAATATAAGTTTGCAATCCACATAGGGGCTACTAAATGGCCAATCACAGTCCTTATTTGACACCCCAGGAACATTTTTCATGCTTGTGTTGCTCCCCAAACCCTTTTACTTCTGAATGTTGCTCATGGGTTCAAAAGGTTGGGGGTCCCTGCACTAGGGCATCGTATTCCTTACTGGCTGCTCATTCATAGAGGGTATGGGAAGAGGGTACAGTATGAGTACAGTAAGAGGGTATGAGAATAGGGTACAGTAAGAGGGTATGGGAAGAGGGTACAGTAAAAGGGTATGGGAAGAGGGTACAGTAGGAGAGTATGGGAAGAGGGTACATTATGAGGGTATAGGAAGAGGGTACAGTAAAAGGGTATGGGAAGAGGGTACAGTAGGAGAGTATGGGAAGAGGGTACATTATGAGGGTATAGGAAGAGGGTACAGTAAAAGGGTATGGGAAGAGGGTACAGTAAGAGGGTACAGTAGGAGAGTATGGGAAGAGGGTACAGTAAAAGGGTATGGGAAGAGGGTACATTATAAAAGTACAGTAGGAGGGTACAGTAAAAGAGTACAATAAGCAGGTATGGGAAGAGGCTACAGTATGAGTACAGTTACAGTATGAGAACATAAGAGGTACGGTAGGATGTTATGGGGAGAGGTTACAGTAAAAGGGTATGGTAAGAGGGTACAGTAGGAGAGTACAATAAGGGGTACAGTAGGAGAACTTAGGTATAGTAGGAAGGGATAGGGAAGAGGGGAGCATATAAAGGTATAGGGTATTACATGCTCAGACTTTCCGTCATTTATAGTCATAAGTGGGGGCTGCCATATTGCTTCCCTTACAACAGGGATCCCCAACCTTTTGAACCCGTGAGCTACATATAGAAGCAAAAGGAGTTGGGGAGCAACACAAGCATGAAAAATGTTCTTGGGGTGCTGTGATTGGCCATTTAGTAGCCCCTATGTGGAGTTCAACCTACATTGAGGCTCAGTTTGGCAGTACAACTGGTTTTATACAATAAAACTTGCCTCCAAGCCTGGAATTCAGAAATAAGCTCCTGCTTTGAGGCCACTGGGAGCAACATCCAAGGGGTTGGGGAGCAACATGTTACTCACGAGCTACTGGTTGGGGACCACTGGCTTACACAGTACAAGGTACAGCCTATTGGATGCCCAGTACTTCTCTTCTGTATAATGTTGTGAGGGGGGAATTGGGGGTCAGATCAGGAGACAATAAGGCCCAGGATAAACAAGTCATTCAGTGCAGATGAAGTGAAATGTGTGTCCTTGTCCAGAGGTGAAGTGATTTCCTCACTGTCAACTTTCCCCTCTGGGCATCTGTATCAGTTGCATCTGAAACTACAACTCCCAGCACTGGCTGTTATGCAGGGAATGTATCCACTGTACCTTATATACCTGTATGTACCTTGTGCTTGCTAGGGATTCTGGGTTTTGTAGTCTGTTTAGCAGAGTTACATTATCACTGTTATACCTACTGACACAGTGAGTATATGAGTGTGAGCTCACCTGTCTAGCAGTACATTGATGGAAACAACAGAAACTCTGAGTCATTAGGGGAGAAATGTATTTTCACAGAGACCCCTGTTATAGAGACTTTATAGACAACAACATGTAGAGATTTACTGCCACGTATTTCCCACATTATGGTCCCCGGATATATGGGCTAATTATACATTTTTAGAGCTATTTTCTAATTGCACAGAATTACCCCCAATTAAGGGCTCTTAGGAGCCATCGTCTTCCCATTTAGAGCTCCAAGTTTCCGGCTACACCGGGAGTTAATTGGCCACTTCATCTGGGCACGTGCAGAATAATAAGGACTGAGCTACAGGAGGAGGAGAATAATTGGCCCCTGACTCATCCCTTTCCATTAGACGAGAAATATCCCATTTATTTGACTTTGTACCAGAGACACAAGCTTCCTCCTACACTTCCCTCACCTGATCATTAATTCTAATACAAATAGTATTGGGCTGTTATTTGCCCTGATCAGTTTTATTTTGACCTTAATTAAAGGTACAATACACCAGATTTATTTAAAAATTTATTGGCCAGCCTTTCCCCATTACTGATCCCTTCCATTCCCTTTATCAGCTTAGTCGCTCTTCTCTGTACTTTCCCTATTTCATTACTGTCCCTTATATATTTATATATAGTGATCATATCCCCTTATATATTAATATATAGTGATCATATTCCCCTTATATATTTATATATAGTGATCATATCCCCTTATATATTAATATATAGTGATCATATCCCCCTTATATATTTATATATAGTGATCATATCCCCTTATATATTTATATATAGTGATCATATCCCCTTATATATTAATATATAGTGATCATATCCCCCTTATATATTTATATATAGTGATCATACCCCCCTTATATATTTATATATAGTGATCATATCCCCCTTATATATTTATATATAGTGATCCTATCCCCCTTATATATTTATATATAGTGATAATATCCCCTTACATATTTATATATAGTGATCATATCCCCTTATATATTTATATACTGTATAGTGATCATATCCCTTTATATATT
The DNA here is from genome assembly GCA_038501925.1 of Xenopus petersii. Lineage (NCBI taxonomy): Eukaryota > Metazoa > Chordata > Amphibia > Anura > Pipidae > Xenopus > Xenopus petersii. Next base: position 1,675,158 of record CM076687.1, read on the forward strand.
TATAAATAGTGATCCTATCCCCCTTATATATTTATATATAGTGATAATATCCCCTTACATATTTATATATAGTGATCATACCCCCTTATATATTTATATATAGTGATCATATCCCTCTTATATATTTATATATAGTGATCATATCCCCTTATATATTTATATATAGTGATCATATCCCCCTTATATATTTATATATAGTGATCATATCCCCCTTATATATTTATATATAGTGATCATAGCCCCTTATATATTTATATATAGTGATCATATCCCCCTTAACTGTCTCTTCTCCAGTGTAACAATACCAACTTGTCTTTCCCCATAACTGATCCCTTTCATTCCCTTTATCAGTTTAGTTGCTCTTCTCTGTACGTTCGCTATTTCAATCTCTTTTGAGCAGTGGAGACCATAACTTCGCTAAATAGTCTAGGTGAAGCCAGCACCTTCACATTTTATACCTATAAAAGGACACCATTAAGACCAGTAGAAATGACACCACTGACACCTCATGCCCGGGCTTCTATCTAGGCTATTAATGAGACAAGGATAATCCTTACTCTCCAGGGGGCAGAATGACCAGAAACCATATCTTGATGGGCCTTGGCAGCTGCAGACTGGCATTGAGTATTATCAGTGAAGCCATAGCAAATATTCCTGGATTTCAGAGATCCAGATAAAGCCATTAGGGTGTGGATCAATCAATGTGTTATACAATAAGATCAAATAACATTGGAGTGGTCTCTATTTTACAGAACCAAAACCAGGACCAGTCAAGATGGTGGCCCCCTCTGAGCTAGAACATGCCATGGAGAAAATGATGTTAACTTTCCACAAGTTTGCCGGAGAGAAGAACTACATGAACCGGGAGGATCTGCAAAAGCTTCTGGAGAGTGAGTTCTCCGAGTTCTTGAAGGTGAGTATGAGTTGGCCCTCAGCCTGCAACGGCCATGTGACTGTTTGGCCCAATTGACTAGTGACCTGCTGCTATTGTACTAAAACTAAAGAAAATCAGGCCAAGATCTAGTCTCAAAAGACCAGCTCTTGCCTTCATGATGTCATCATACTTTAGATGACCCAATCTTATGCATCAAGATGGGGTCATCACATCATCTGATGTTGCGCCAGATGATGCATCACAATTTTTGAAGGATGTTTGGCACCGGTTCTGCTCCACACCAGCCATCAGGAACCTGTGCTGGCAAATGGATCTAGAAAAGTCAAGACATATTCAGGAACCCCCATTGATCCAGAGTTAGTGTGTCATATATATAGATATCAGTCATATTCCATAACCACAAAGCACTGAATACAGTTGGTCCCATACAGTGGTTGCTGGGCCACATTCTCTTGTGTGTGTGTGAAAAGGACGGGTAACAATGGCAACTTAGGCAAGGCTGAAACTGCATTTGTGTTTGTAGTCAGTCTATGAACATCACGCTAGCCATGCTACTGTTATATTTCCCGTCAGCTCTTTAACCAATTACCCTGTGTCCTTTGCGCCTGTTTAGAACCAAAATGACCCACTGACCGTGGACAAAATCATGAAGGATCTGGACGATTGTCGCGATGGGCGAGTGACCTTCCACAGCTACTTCTCCCTCATAGCCGGCCTCCTCTGCGCCTGCGACGACTATTATGTCAAACACATGAAACCCTGAAGGAGGTGAAGACCCAGAGAAGGACCAACGTCTTGATGTTGAAAAACTCGCCAGAACCCGGAGACCAATGTCTCATTTCCTCAGCAGCAACTCCCACTGTCACGTGACCAAATCCCAAATAAACCCCCAATCTTGCTTTTTTATATTATTGCCTTCCAGTGTCGTTCTTTTCTCTGGTGCCCAAAAGGTCCATTTTAAAATTCATGGTTAATTGGAAAATACTGAACCAGTTGGGTGCCCCACATCATACCAGTGTGGAACCAACTGGACTCAGTACTTGGACCGTTGTTATGGAATACGACTGATACACGGGGAGTTCTGAAAGTAAAATATTTACAGAGTCAGTCAGTCAGGGACCCTGAATGTAACGTGGGGGAAGAACTGGTCTTGGGTTCTTTTCCAGATTCATTTCTCAGAATGAGTTCCTGGTGGTTGGTGGGAAGAAGGAGGATTAGAACTGTGCCAGGGTTTGTAATAAAAATAAAACATTATCCCAATGGCAATTCCATGTATAATACCCCAGAACACACAGCAGATAAATACAGGGTCAATTCCATGTATAATACCCCAGAACACACAGCAGGATAAATACAGTGCCAATTCCATGTATAATACCCCAGAACCCACAGCAGATAAATACAGGGCTAATTCCATGTATAATACCCCAGAACCCACAGCAGATAAATACAGGGCCAATTCCATGTATAATACCCCAGAACCCACAGCAGATAAATACAGGGCCAATTCCATGTATAATACCCCAGAACCCACAGCAGATAAATACAGGGCAAATTCCATGTATAATACCCCAGAACACACAGCAGATAAATACAGGGCCAATTCCATGTATAATACCCCAGAACACACAGCAGATAAATACAGTGCCAATTCCATATATAATACCCCAGAACACACAGCAGATAAATACAGGGCCAATTCCATGTATAATACCCCAGAACACACAGCAGATAAATACAGTGTCAATTCCATGTATAATACCCCAGAACACACAGCAGATAAATACAGTGTCAATTCCATGTATAATACCCCAGAACACACAGCAGATAAATACAGAGCCAATTCCATGTATAATACCCCAGAACACACAGCAGATAAATACAGAGCCAATTCCATGTATAATACCCCAGAACACACAGCAGATAAATACAGAGCCAATTCCATGTATAATACCCCAGAACACACAGCAGATAAATACAGGGCCAATTCCATGTATAATACCCCAGAACACACAGCAGGATAAATACAGGGCCAATTCCATGTATAATACCCCAGAACACACAGCAGATAAATACAGGGCCAATTCCATGTATAATACCCCAGAACACACAGCAGGATAAATACAGGGCCAATTCCATGTATAATACCCCAGAACACACAGCAGATAAATACAGGGCCAATTCCATGTATAATACCCCAGAACACACAGCAGATAAATACAGGGCCAATTCCATGTATAATACCCAGAACTCACAGCAGATAAATACAGGGCCAATTCCATGTATAATACCCCAGAACACACAGCAGATAAATACAGGGCCAATTCCATGTATAATACCCCAGAACACACAGCAGATAAATACAGGGCCAATTCCATGTATAATACCCCAGAACACACAGCAGATAAATACAGGGCCAATTCCATGTATAATACAGTCTGTATTTCTTTAAAGGGGAACTCCACTCAAAATTGTTTGCCTAATGAAAGAAAATGAAACTTTATTAGCAGACTCAAGCAGCCACTATACAACAGGAAGCAACTCTAACACCACAGAAACTCTAAACAATTTACCAATCAGATAGATGAGTACATATGGACATATAAATATTCCTGTGTGGACATGGAAAATACTAGACACTATTGTTGTGCGAGAGCTACAGAGTCAGATCTGATGGCGGGACTGCTTTCTATTTAATATGCTAATTGTTGCTATTCCCAGTAATTAGGGAATGAGTTTTATTGGCATGCCTTTGTGTTAGACGTTAAGTCAGCCGAGCCCTGTGCCAGAATAGACCCCGCCTCTTGAGCGAGCCCCATCTTGTACATTAGTATTTAATATTCTGCACCTTCCAAGGGCGTAACCCACACACATGGGGAGAGGGGTAGGAGTGGGGTCAGGCACAATATCAGGGGAGAAGGGGAAATATTAGATTCAGCTGAACAGAGGTGCCAGCACTCAATTCTGTGAAGCCATGTTGAATAACAGTGGAACTAGAGTCAGTTGGTACAACAGGCAGCTTGGCCAGGGTTGAACTTGCAGTGAGACATCTTATGGTTAAACATTCATCTCATCTATTTCTTTTGGTCAAATATAATGAAGAACATATAAAAAGTCACTAAATTAAGGTTATCGGTCACTTTCAGGGAAAACAATTCCAGTGAGTCTGACCAATGAATACAAGCTGGTCTATTAATAACAAAATAACAATATTACTGGGACTTTATTTATTTTTTATTTTTTTTTTACCAATTACCCCATACTCTTTGCACCTGTTTAGAACCAAAACGACCCCATGACCGTGGACAAAATCATGAAGGACCTGGACGACTGCCGCAAAGGGCAAGTGACCTTCCACAGCTACTGCTCCCTCATAGCCGGTCTCCTCATCGCCTCCAACGAGTATTACGTCAAACACATGAAAAAGAGGTGAAAGAGTGGGGACGACTCAACACCTTGATGCCGCCAAACTCGCCAGAGCACAAGAACGCCGCAGTCAATACCAAAATACGCCCATTGTCCCATGACCAAATTTACAATAAACCCCAAACTTTTTTTTTTTTTTGTTATTTTGCCTTCTTATCTTCCTCCTTATTTTCTTTGATTCCTGTCCATAGGAAATAAAAGGGACCAGTCATCCTTAAAGGGATAGTGTCATATAACCACGCCCCTTTGTGAGTAGCCTGATTTATTATTCTACACAAGCTTTATGAAGACGGTTTTCTGCCTCAATTAGTGGTTTCGATTTTTTTTAAAGTTATTTTGAAGTTGGGTTGTCTTTTACACTCTCTAAATCCGCCAGGGGCCTTTCCAGCCAGCAGTGCTGTAAATGTTGGCAGGTCTTTAGCAGGGGTAAAAAATTAAGAGTAAATTGCCATAAAGCAAGATCGGACTGTTCTTTAGCTTCTGCACTGGGCTGAATCATTTCCTGACTAATGAGCAGTATGGGGAAATGCCATACTGATTGTATGAGCAGAGCAGCACCCCTAATAAATGTCAGTGAAGTAATATGGCAGCTCCTGTGTCTCCATAGGAAAAATAATCCCTGGCTTCCTTCTCCCATATGTGACATTCCCACAGAGCAGGTTACGGGTGGCTCTTCCTTCTCAACTCCCCTTGTTATAGTTGGCGCGGGTGCAGCAGATACGGTGGCGCAAGTCCAGTTGGCGCCATTACTGGTGTGGGAGGGGCTTCCTTTGTGATAGATCCAGGAATTGACATTCAGTTCATTAGAAGCCCAGGCCCTATCTGAGAGCCAAGGAATGAAATGATGAAGTCTTTGTTCTGCACCGGCGGGGCCCAAGTACCAAGGGTATTTTAAGGGGAAAGGGAACACCCCTTGTCTGAAGTCCCATTGGTCCTCCTGTTATTATCTCTTATCTTTCAGTTGAGATCTTCTCCTATCCATCTTCACTCCACTGCCTAGTTGCTAGGGTAACAGGACCCTAGCAACCACATGTGTATATGTAATAAAAAAAATAGATTAAGTGGCCTGACAAAGGATAATTCTATTTAAAGGGAAAGTTCACTTTTTAAGGTAACTTGTAATACGATGTGGCCATTACTATACGAAGAAACATTGCAATATGTCTTCAGTTTTTATTTGTAACATTTATTAAAACTATTTACAGTTCTTGAACTCTCAGGAGGGCAGGGGCGCGTGAATTGATGAAATGGGAGGAGCAGCAGCCAGATCAGCAGGTTCCACCCAAATTGCCCAAGAATAAATTGAATTTTTGTATAAGAAATGGAAATGTCTCGCAGGGGAATTGTAATAATGACGGCGGCAGGAACCAGCGCAGCGAGTCTGGGTGTCACCTTGGAATTTGTGCCGTTTTATTCCCTGGTTGCAAATTAAATCAATTTCTTCCCAGGAGAAACAATCACACAATGCAGGGTCCCTTTAAGAGAAGTCCTGCAGGTATAATAAACTTTATATTGTTCCTATGCACTGGCCTCATAAGAATTGCTCCCAAATACCCACAACATGTCACCAACATACCAGGGATTAGTCACTCCCGGGGCCAAAGGGCCACATTTATGGGTTACCTGCCAATACTGTCTGCAAAGTCAATGTTCCCTTTAACAAATATCGCTGCAAAACTAAACTGGCTCAAGAAGCTTACACTCTAGTTGTATAATGGGAGACCCGTTCCAAAGGAGCTTACACTCTAGTGGTATAATGGGAGACCCTGTCCCAAGGAGCTTACACTCTAGTGGTATAATGGTAGATCCTGCCTCAAGAAGCTTACACTCTAGTGGTATAATGGGAGACCCGTTCCAAAGGAGCTTACACTCTAGTGGTATAATGGGAGACCCTGTCCCAAGGAGCTTACACTCTAGTGGTATAATGGGAGCCCCTGCCCCAAGGAGCTTACACTCTAGTGGTATAATGGGAGATCCTGCCTCAAGAAGCTTACACTCTAGTGGTATAATGGGAGCCCCTGCCCCAAGGAGCTTACACTCTAGTGGTATAATGGGAGATCCTGCCTCAAGAAGCTTACACTCTAGTGGTATAATGGGAGCCCCTGCCCCAAGGAGCTTACTCTCTAGTGGTATAATGGGAGACTCTGTACCAAGAAGCTTACACTCTAGTGGTATAATGGGAGCCCCTGCCCCAAGGAGCTTACACTCTAGTGGTATAATGGGAGACCCAGCACCAAGAAGCTTACAGTATAATGATATCATGGATAATTCTTGACACAAAACTTACATGATAGTTGTAGAATGAGAGTGATGAACCAAAGAGCTTACAATCTAGTGCATTATAACGAGTAAAATAAGGAACTGGATCAGAGAGTGGGAAGGCAGAAGGGAACTGGGGATGGTAAATATTTACCCAGAGTAGAAGAAACAATGAGGCTCAGACTCTGCTCAGACTGTGGCCCTTGTTCTTATCAGCGACATTGGGAAGGGCAAATATTTACCCAGAGTTCCTGAGGACAAAGAACAATCCCTTTTATCCTGGTTTATGGCAGTGCGAGGGTGCGGGGGGGGTGCGGGGCAGGAAGGATTCTGGGACATGGGGCCATAAAACTTCTGAAGTGAACTTGGCCAGGAATGCTGGGAGTTGTAGTCACACAACAACTGAACTGTATTATTATTTCCTTGCTGAATGTCAGGGCTCAGGGGACTTCTGTTGTTTCAGCAATAAAATGTAGGGAGGCTTTTGGCTAATCCCCGGCCCCTTTGGCTACTCATCCTATTTACTTTGGACTGGGATGCTCTGACTTTGCAGCCTCAGCCCTGCCCTGTTTGTGCAAAATAGTCCTAGTTACCGTGGCGATGAGGCTGAGCTCCCCGAGTGAGTGAGTGAGGGATCAAGTGAGGGAGCGAGTGAGTGAGCGAGTGATTAAATAAGTGAGTGAGTGAGTGAGGGAGGGAGTGAGGGAGCCAGTGAGGGAGGGAGCCAGTGAGGGAGTGAGTGAGTGAGGGAGCGAGTGAGTGAGGGAGCGAGTGAGTGAGTGAAAGAGCGAGTGAGGGAGTGAGTGAGTGAGGGAGCGAGTGATCGAGGGAGCTAGTAAGTGGGCAGGTGAGTGGGTAAGTGAGTGAGCAAGTGAGGGAGTGAGGGAGCGAGCGAGTGAGTGAGTGAGTGGGTGAGTTAGCAAGTGAGTGAGAGAGTGAGTGAGGGAGCGAGTGAGTACGTAAATAAGTGAGTGAGTGAGCAAGTGAGCGAGTGAGTGAGCAAGTGAGTGAGTGAGTAAGTAAATAAGTAAGTGAGCAAGTGAGTGAGTGAGTGAGTAAGTAAATAAGTGAGTGAGTGAGCGAGCGAGTGAGTGAGTAAGTAAATAAGTGAGTGAGTGAGTGAGTAAGTAAATAAGTGAGTGAGTGAGCGAGCGAGTGAGTGAGTGAGTAAGTAAATAAGTGAGTGAGTGAGTGAGCGAGTGAGTGAGTGAGTAAGTAAATAAGTGAGTGAGTGAGTGAGTGAGTAAGTAAATAAGTGACTGAGTGAGTGAGCGAGTGAGTGAGCAAGTACTGACATGCTCTGGGCACACACTGTACTGACATGAACTAAACACACACAGTATGGCAGCTCCTGCCCATGTGAATCAATACAATTATCTTTGTTCGATTTCAGTCTCAACTTCTAGGGCCCCAAGTATCAGACTTGTGTCACCCCCCTCCCCCCAAAACATGAGAAGTGATTGGGCGGTGATGTGGGGGCTCTGGGCCAGTGAGAGATGAGAGGAAATTCAGCAGTAACTCAGGACATTCCATGGAATATTCATGTGTCACTGGGAGGAACTGGTCTCATACAGTGACCTGCACATTGTGGGGCTCATTTACTAACGGGGCGCAATTCACAACGTTTCTTTACCCACAATGCAGTGGTTTTACTTTCTTTTCCTATATATGTTCAGTAAAACCTACTGCCAGTTATTCTGCCCCCACAAGTGTCATTTATCTGCAGGTTTGGATTTATTTGCCGGCGGGAGCTGCCATACTGCTCTGTACAAAGCTGAGAAACATCGCCCTCTGGTGGCCTGGTGATTAAATGACAGAGCAGCCATGTTTATATCATCTGGGGAAAAATAAATATTTTAAATGATTAACCCTCATTAGTGTCCTTTCCCTTTAACTGTGTATTGTCCTGGATTGGTGAGAGTGTGTGACATCACCTGGGAACAAACCAATAGCCCCAGCAGTAAGTAAATCTGCTCCTCCCCTCACTTGGTTTGCCCCGGCAGTGCCTGGAAGGTCTCACCCTGCTGTTTATTGACTTGTTGGGTCCCAGTGCTGATTGGCCGAAGCCTGGGAATGAGACAAGAGATCTGCCTGCCCCTCCCCCAATTATTATTTACCCCCTGTGTCAGGTATTTATAGGCTCAGTAATTAACTTGGATCTCCCAACAGCGCCCCCTTGTGTCTCTAATAGGCTCCTCCCCAATATCAATGGGAGGGTTGAGAGTTTTGCTGCTCCTTTACTATAAACTGGATGCACCCCCTGCTGTCTGTTCTGCAGTTCTGCACCCTATTCCTTATCCCTCATGTTCCTTTCACTGGGATCTGTGGGACCCTTTTGGCCCTTGTGATGTCACTGCTTTCCCACCTGGGCTAGTCTGATATGTAACTGTTCTGGGACCATGGGAAAGAGAACAGCCCAGGAGCAGGAAGTACAGAGAATCAGAGCTCTGTACCTGGGTAAGTACTGGGGGAGATTGGATTCACTTACCCAGGGGGAGGTTCCTGTCTGACCATGGGAAAGAGAACAGCCCAGGAGCAGGAAGTACAGAGAATCAGAGCTCTGTATCTGGGTAAGTACTGGGGGAGATTGGATTCACTTACCCAGGGGGAGGTTCCTGTCTGACCATGGGAAAGAGAACAGCCCAGGAGCAGGAAGTACAGAGAATCAGAGCTCTGTACCTGAGTAAGTACTGGGGGAGATTGGATTCACTTACCCAGGGGGAGGTTCCTGTCTGACCATGGGAAAGAGAACAGCCCAGGAGCAGGAAGTACAGAGAATCAGAGCTCTGTACCTGGGTAAGTACTGGGGGAGATTGGATTCACTTACCCAGGGGGAGGTTCCTGTCTGACCATGGGAAAGAGAACAGCCCAGGAGCAGGAAGTACAGAGAATCAGAGCTCTGTACCTGGGTAAGTACTGGGGGAGATTGGATTCACTTACCCAGGGGGAGGTTCCTGTCTGACCATGGGAAAGAGAACAGCCCAGGAGCAGGAAGTACAGAGAATCAGAGCTCTGTACCTGGGTAAGTACTGGGGGAGATTGGATTCACTTACCCAGGGGGAGGTTCCTGTCTGACCATGGGAAAGAGAGCAGCCCAGGAGCAGGAAGTACAGAGAATCAGAGCTCTGTACCTGGGTAAGTACTGGGGGAGATTGGATTCACTTACCCAGGGGGAGGTTCCTGTCTGACCATGGGAAAGAGAACAGCCCAGGAGCAGGAAGTACAGAGAATCAGAGCTCTGTACCTGGGTAAGTACTGGGGGAGATTGGATTCACTTACCCAGGGGGAGGTTCCTGTCTGACCATGGGAAAGAGAACAGCCCAGGAGCAGGAAGTACAGAGAATCAGAGCTCTGTACCTGGGTAAGTACTGGGGGAGATTGGATTCACTTACCCAGGGGGAGGTTCCTGTCTGACCATGGGAAAGAGAGCAGCCCAGGAGCAGGAAGTACAGAGAATCAGAGCTCTGTACCTGGGTAAGTACTGGGGGAGATTGGATTCACTTACCCAGAGGGAGGTTCCTGTCTGACCATGGGAAAGAGAACAGCCCAGGAGCAGGAAGTACAGAGAATCAGAGCTCTGTACCTGGGTAAGTACTGGGGGAGATTGGATTCACTTACCCAGGGGGAGGTTCCTGTCTGACCATGGGAAAGAGAACAGCCCAGGAGCAGGAAGTACAGAGAATCAGAGCTCTGTACCTGGGTAAGTACTGGGGGAGATTGGATTCACTTACCCAGGGGGAGGTTCCTGTCTGACCATGGGAAAGAGAACAGCCCAGGAGCAGGAAGTACAGAGGATCAGAGCTCTGTACCTGGGTAAGTACTGGGGGAGATTGGATTCACTTACCCAGGGGGAGGTTCCTGTCTGACCATGGGAAAGAGAACAGCCCAGGAGCAGGAAGTACAGAGGAGTTGTGTAGTGCTGGGGGTTAGTACAGTGTATGTGAGTTGGGAGAGTGATACAAGACTAAGTGCGCAGGGAATAGAGCAGGAGGGCACAACACGCTGGTACTTAATGAAGCAGCAGGTTCGGTTGCACTGGACAAACCACAAAGTCAGTGTCTGTCCTACTGGGGGGTTTCCTGCAGTTTAATAATCAGGCAAAAGAGGCATCTGCCCAGGGCCCACTTATTTTGGGGGCCCACTGACTTGCAAGGTTTTGTTTTTCCAATTTTTTTAATAGATGATAAAAAGGTGCCTGTGTCTGGGCCACCCCCCAGTGGAAGTGGCCAGTGCAGGAGACTGGAAGTACCAATAGGAGGAAGCTCTGGCAGAGGGACAAGAGAATCCCATTGGTCGGTTCTTGATGTTGATTAAAGATGTTTTTTTGGACTATTTCCTCTGGACAGGACAATTGTTCCCTATAGGTTTGATTAAATCTCTAGGATCCTTGTGTTATTTTATCTTTGTTTTTTTTTTTATTGTGTAGCTACAGACACGAGAATTCTGTTTGAGTGAAAAAAAATTGATAATTAATGAAAATAAAAAGATATTTGACTGACCCCATTAATAAATAGTAGAGAGTTTGTTTGGGCATCACTTCTGTGCTGATCTTACGCTGGTAGGAGAAGTTACTGCACCTGCTGTGGCTTCTGGGGGTATTTAAACATGGAATTGCCCGTTTGCCGTCCATTGGGGGTATTTATGGACCTGCTGTGTGTTCAGCTTTCGGTTTTTATTGTTTTTAATTCATTTGCCTTTTCTTCTGGCATTCAAATTGGGGTCACAGAATAGACCCCCAGCAGCCCTGAAACTGTTGACTGTAGCTTTAAGAGACTAAATTGTGTTGTTATTGGAATTTATTACTAATCTTAGGTCTCTCCGATTCATACTCCAGTTTCTCATTGAAACCTGGTTGGCAGGGGAATTCAGACCCTAGCAACCAGATAGCTGTTCAAATTATTTTTTAAAAGGTAAATAATTAAAAACCACAAATAAGAACAAATAAAAACCAATTCCAAATTGTCTACATCATACTAACAGTTAATTTAAAGGTGAACAACCTTTGCTGCTTCACCAGATTTATGTTTTCTTAGAGTTGCTTCTCTCTTGGCTCAGCCAATCACGAGTCACACTTTCTGTTTCTGTTCATGTTTCAGTGATCTCATTTGCTTGTCTGGGATCAAGAGATCGCTCATTGGCCATGTCTGTAGTGATTGTAGTGGCACAGCCAGGGTTAATATGCTAATTATCCATAAGATCTGCAGTTAATATTCTGATTATTCATTTAATACTGGCGTGACTGAGTTATGTTTTGTTAGACTGGTTGTGTTATTTAGGGGGAGTGGCCAAAAACTTCACCAAAAAAGGGGCCCACCAGTTGCCTCTTTGCCCAGGGGGCCCCCCAAGGACTTAAAATGCCCCTGCTTGGGCCTCATTAGAAACCACTCGCCCACTAGAGTTCAGCCTTGGGAATAACTGGAATCTCTGGGCTGGAAATGAATGAAAGTTGCCAAGAGTTGGGGGGTCTACGCAATGTAACTGTGGGTGTGACTGGGAAGAGAGGGGTGGGGTTGTCGGCTGAAGGGGAGGTGCTTGGTGTCACCTTGCCTTGGGCGGAGTTTGCTGGGAGCTTCTGTATTCATTAAAGGGGAAGTTAAGCCTCCGGCTCCTCAGGCTGCGAGTGTGGGAATGGGAAAGTGAAACAGTGAGTTGAGGCCGAGGTTATTAAAAGGGAAACAAGAGACTTTTTTATTAGGAGGGTCCATGTGTGTAATTATAGAGATGAGACACAATCCTGAGAAGCTGAACCCCCTATAGTCACTACACAGGGCACAGAGACCCCTCCCCCAAGCACAGAGGCTCCTCCCCCAGACACTGAGGCCACTCCCCCAATTTCATAGGCCCCTCCCCCAGACACTTAGGGTCCTCCCACAAGCACTGAGCCCCTCCCCCAGACACTGAGGGCCCTATGCAAGGTTGCCTCCCTATATTTATATGTTTCCCTACCAGTGTGAACTCACTGCCCTCCTCTGTCATCTCTCCCCAGAGACACCCAGTCAGCACCCAGTCAGCACCCAACCTCCCTGCTGTACAATACACACAACGTGCTGATCCGTCTCATTCCAGATTCTGTCTGATTCACTTGCAGGTGCCAATGATACAGAGCTGAGCCAGACTCATCTGTAAGGACATTGCCCTCCCCAGGCATCACCAGACTCTCCACTCACTTCCCTGCTCTTATACAGTAAGTACCATCTCTGCTGGGCTCCCCCTCCTGCCCTGCACTCCTACATCCCAGGCAAGGGCCTATGTTATAAGGTCCAGGCTGTTCCTGCTGGATTAGGGCCACACTAGAGGTTGTCTCCGGTCGTCCTGCAGTTGCTCTATGAGGTTTCAGAATTGAATCACTAGAGGGCGCTGTTCTATTGGAGTCAATGTAATGTGTCCTGCTTAGCTAGAGGGTCTTTTTTCCCTTTAAAGGACAAGGAAAGTTAAACTAAAGAAGTAGCTAGAAATGTTGTACATGATGTTTTGTGCTTCTGTACCAGCCCAAGGCAACCACAGACCTTTAGCAGTAAAGATCTGTGTCTCCAAAGATGCCCCAGTAGCTCCCCATCTTCTTTTCTGCTGATTCACTGCACATGCTCTGTGCTGCTGTCACTTACTGAGCTTAGGGAGCCACTCACAATATACAGTACACATAGAATAGAAATGTCACAATATAAGGCTGATTAGTAATTAATACACATAATTACTACATGGCAGCACAGAAACCAGTGCAATTAGCATCAGAATTGAATAATCAGCAAACCTGTAGCATCAGCTTATATTACAGCCAGGGAAGCTCATTTTCTGCTGGATAATTAGTGACGAGCCCTAAGCTTAGCTTCTCAACAGCCAATCAGAGCCCACTGAGCATGTGAGTGTCACAGACACTTTCCAAGATGGTGACCCCCTGTGACAAGTTTGAAGTCCTGGATCATTGCTGCTATTGACAAGCTCAAACTTTAGCCTTGTGCAATAAGTTCACTATAGAAAATAGGACATTTTTATTCACATTCATTTTTAGGGTTCAGTTCTTCTTTAATTGCATGGATAAGGGATGGGGACAAACTTGGGCACTGAGCTTGTTATTGAATTGGGTTTCTCCCAGGCTCCGAGGTTCTACTCTCAAGAGGCGCCGAGAGATTACAGGGTCCCAACACAACATGGAGCAAGAACCTGCTGGATCTGTACAACAAGTACATGGAGGGGAGCAAATTTGGCCCCTCCTATAACGCTACTGTGCACTACATAGAAGGCAAGTTGGGTTTCTTGTTTCCATGGAGACAGAAACATATCCCATAATATAGGCTAAAGTTAGCAAAGGCATGCGGGGAGTTACTCTAATCTTCCAGTAACCCCCCCTGTACTGCGTAGGGTCCATATCAGTTCATAGGGCCCATTCTGTATTCCCGTCTCGCCAATAATGACTCCTCCCACCATTATGTTTCAGGGGTCCCTCCAGTCCGCAAGAGAGAAAAGAGACTCTTCACAAGGAACCTGGAGCAGCATGGAGTTGGCTTTGAGTATTTCATGTTCTCCAACAAGTTTTGTCTCTTCCAGCCTGGGCCCTATCTGGAGGGACCCCCGGGGTAAGTGCAATGTGGACCCCATTTAGGGACGGGATGAAATGTTGGGGTGCAGTGAGCATGGTCAGTAGCTGCTCCATCGTCTCTGTATAACTGCAGATTGTATCCAAGCAGTGGTGCTGCCCAGCTAAATAATAATAAGCTCCTGTTTATGGAAGAGATTTGGCGCCACCAGCAGGCACAGGGGGTACTGCAAGTAACATTCACAGAAACTGATGATCACAAGTCGCTCCCTAATCCTTTCCCTCTCCAGTTTCACCCACGGAGGCTGCATAGCAACCATAATCGACAGCACCACCGGCGCCAGGGTGGTTTACCTGTGCGGAGGCGTCATGGCGGCCAATTTAACTGTCGATTGTCACCACCGAGCCGCCAGTTGTATTGGGAGCACAAGGCTTGGGGGCTCATTCAGGCTCTTTGCTATAGAAACAGAGTAACAACGGGGCATATTTATCAAAGAGTGAAGTTAGAGATCACCGCAGTTCTCCAAATTCCGCCACTCTCCATTCATTTCTATGGGATTTGTGAAAGGCGTATTTATCAATGAGTGAAAGTTCGTCCTTTGATAAATAAAAAATATGCCATAGAAATGAATGGAGAGTGGCGGAATTTTACTCCATCTAATAAAATATACCCCTACCCTATGACTTCTTATTTATATGTATTGATGCTCATATCTCTCTCCCCCCGCAGTCCTATCCCCTAGGGGTACATCGTGATCCTCTATAGTAAAGTGGCGCGAGTGGAGGGCAGGAAAGTGTTCAGCAACTGTCACATCCGTAGCCACGACGACTCCACAGGTACCTACATGTGTGTATGGCAGCTCCCGCCCTGCTGTGTGAATAGAGAGAAGGATTGAGTGAACACGAGACTCAGGAGGTTACGTAATGTTACATAATCCAACCCCTGTGCCTCGGGCTCTACACACAACACTGGCACGTGCCACCCCCCCTTCTCTTCCTGATGCCCCTGGGCCTGTGCCAGTTGTAGTTACACTATCATTTGTTTTCTTTCAGTTCTGTTTGTCAACTTGGGCCCATGAGATGCCGTATGCACGTGTTTGTACCCCGGCCAATGAGAGACCAATTCGGGCACCGCACCCCTCCCCCCCCGGGGCACCCTGGTTTGGGATTCAGTCGTGACGGAGGGAGGTTAAAGTGACCAAGCGCATGCCGACGCCTCCTGCTGCATCAGTATAAGTCACCCCAGACTGTACCATTCTAGCGTGGCCACCCCCTGTACTCTATAGGCCATGGTGTGTGATGGGCATTAGACTTATAGTAATACAGTGAGTTTATTGCCGAGATGTTACATTCCAGGGGGGCAGCCGAGAATTGAATTAATTTAATTTCAGGGTATCATCTGTAGCCCTAAACTAAAACAACTGGGTATTGGATCCCTGAGAACGAAGCACTGGCCATTTTGTTTTACTGACCCTTTAAAGTTTCTATTTACTCTTTAAAGCACCACCTGTTCTCACTGTGACCACTTTAGAGAACCCACCGTATCCCCTTCTGCTAAATGACTCAATATCAGTTGCCCCGTGATACTGCCCAATCTATGGCCCATTCTGGGGCCCACCGGCCACACACTGCCCAGGACACTAGTTATGTAATAAAAGGCACTACGTTTGCCCGGGGGCAGTAACCCGTAGCAACCAATCAGCAGTAAAACAAAATGCCCAGTGCTTTGTTCTCTGTTTCAGGGATCCAATACCCATTGGGTAATAAACCCAATCCATAAAGTGCTGCTGCGGGCTGAGGCACAACAAGGGTTAACACTGTCAGTAGTGATTGGGCCTGGCTGTGAGTAAACGTAATCACGTGTGTGTACCTCGCTACTGTACTCGCCAGCACCACTGCCAACCTCGTGCCCAGGAATGTGCAGGAAAGAGCAAAACTTGGCACAAGGGATCAGACTAGTTCCTCCTACTGGAGACAATTATTCCAGAACTTGGCCCAGGCCCAGGAGTGAAGCCGCTGCTCAGCATTGCGCTGCAGGGGTCTCATTTGGTGCTGCTCAGCGGGTTGGGTCACCAGCCAATAGGAAGCTTCTACATACCGTATTGGGGCAAATTCACTAAATGGCAACATTTTGCATTAACTGAGCACTTGTTGTTTTTCCTATAAATAATGCACCTTCCTGTTGCGCCTCCATCTGACGTGGAACCTGGTTGCTAGGGTCGTTAAACTCTTATCTGGTTTCTAGGGAGAATAATACTTATGTACATAGCCATCCCAGGCCCATTAGCAGAGCTGCTTCCCTGTTTGCTTTCATACTGGGACATGGAATCAGCTACGTGTGCCTTTAAATCTCGTCCCCTCATCATCACCTCCAGCAGCATGAATAGTGGGCTGTGCCTTTAAATCCCATCATCTCCAGCAGGATGAATAGTGAGCTGTGCCTTTAAATCCCATCACCTCCAGCAGGATGAATAGTGAGCTGTGCCTTTAAATCCCATCATCTCCAGCAGCATGAATAGTGAGCTGTGCCTTTAAATCCCATCACCTCCAGCAGGATGAATAGTGAGCTGTGCCTTTAAATCCCATCACCTCCAGCAGGATGAATAGTGAGCTGTGCCTTTAAATCCCATCACCTCCAGCAGGATGAATAGTGAGCTGTGCCTTTAAATCCCATCACCTCCAGCAGGATGAATAGTGAGCTGTGCCTTTAAGCCAAATCCTGATGGTCAGCGAGATACGGTAGGACCAGTTACTTACCTGCTCTTTCACTGTTGCCCTGTGTTGAGTCTGTCCCAGAGATTGAGACTTTCTTTGCTTTGGTTTTACTTCCCCTTTAACCTTTAATGTAGACGAGGGCTGAGCACTGCAGTCAAGCAGTAGTATAAATGTATGTGCATTCCCAGCCACAGTCACATTTCTCACATTATATATATATATATATATGAAATCCCTGCCATAAAGCAAAACAAAACTGCTGTGATTTGATGGGAAGGAAGCACAGTGAGTAACAAAGAGAAAATCAATGTCTGACCTGTAACTGGACCTGCAGAGTAATTAATGATTGAATTGAATGAAAATGTAGTTTTTTTATAGGAAAATTGAGAAGTTCAGCAAAACTGTTGCCCCTGGTGTTTGAATTCACTGTGATACCGCCCAGCCCCCTCCCCTCTCTGGTGTAAAACTGCACCGGGGCAACAGAATAATGAGCAGCTAATTCCCAGGGTTATTTATATCATGGCACAAGCAGTGCAGCACCCTGATTAACCCCCTGCGGCAAGGCTGTGCCTTTAAATGATATCTTAATGATAAATACAGGAACATTATTAGGCCATGTGTGAAATCATTCTGACACTGTCCCAAGGAACTTACACTCTAGTGGTATAATGGAAGACTCTGCCCCAAGAAGCTTACACTCTAGTGGTATAATGGGAGACTCTGCCCCAAGGAGTTTACACTCTAGTGGTATAATGGGAGACTCTGCCCCAAGAAGCTTTCACTCTAGTGGTATAATAGGAGACTCTGTCCAAGGAGCTTACACTCTAGTGGTATAATGGGAGACACTGTCTCAAGGAGCTTACACTCTAGTGGTATAATGGAAGACTCTGCCCCAAGAAGCTTACACTCTAGTGTATAATTGGAGACTTTGTCCCAAAGAGCTTACACTCTGTTGGTATAGGGTATAGGAGCTTGCAATCTGCAGGTTCCTTCCAGTACATTTTCGCTGTGTTGTGCTGGAGGAGGGAGTGGGGGCCCTCAGGCACCTGTATACGGCCGCACAGACTATTCAGAAGCAGATGAATGAGATGAAAGGCGCATAACTGAAGTGCATGCTCATTAGCCGAGCTCAGGGACGTTACCAGGAGAGACACTGTATCTATTCATGTGCAGTTCCATTGTGTAGAGCAGAGTATTAGTAGAGACCACTGAGATACTGGGGAGAGACAGAGCTGAAGAGACAAACAACTGAGCACAGGCAGAGAAGGTAAAGGAGCAGGGGGGCCCCACAGCCAAAACAATAAAGGGGCCCCACAACTTCCAGAAATTGACCTGCTTTACTAATATATCTCAAAAGTGCTCATTATTTAGGGACCCGTGGGCCCCCCTGCATCTGAGAGGGAGATTAGGGTTCCCTATTCACAAGAGCTCACAATCTGAAGCTTGAGGAACAAGTGGGACCCAGGGGAAAGTGATGATCCAGAGCAGCACTGCCACCAAAGGGTTAAATCCGCTGGACTGGGACCAGGAAATTTAGAATAGAAAACAAATTGTTGTGGCAAAGCCAACGAGTCGGAGTAACGAGCTTTCCTAGAAGGAAGATTCCCACTGGGAACACTGAAGCCGAGCCAAGGCCGGGGGGCCGGCACCCTCTAACACTGGTGCCAAACATGAGGCGTGGGCCGGGCAAGTGACGTAGCACCCAATGTGGCTATAAAGGTGCCCACATCATTACGCCACTCACTCATGGAACTCAGCTAGCCAGGTAAGTGCCCCACTGGATTCTAATAGTCACCCGGGAGTTGGGGTGTCTCCTGTCTTACTGGGGTTCCTTCCATGGGATAACTGGCAGCAAGGAAAGGGTTACTTTTGTGCCTTCACATTTTAACAGAGATTCCCAAAAAGTTGTCTTTTTCTGGAAATAGGTGTGGGAGTTGTAGTTCAACAACAGATGTGATGCATGCAGAATATATTATTTCTGTACTACAGAACTGCAACTTCAGCCTATACATACCTGGCCTACTGAGTACAGCCAATGCAGAACAGCAACATGTGCTTTGATATGGAGTGTCTTTGTATTTATATAATGTATACATATATATGTGTGTGTGTATATACTGTATATATATATATGTGTGTGTGTGTGTGTATATACTGTATATAGCTATATATATATGTGTGTGTATATAC
This sequence comes from Xenopus petersii, assembly GCA_038501925.1. Lineage (NCBI taxonomy): Eukaryota > Metazoa > Chordata > Amphibia > Anura > Pipidae > Xenopus > Xenopus petersii. The sequence goes on from CM076687.1 coordinate 1,694,177, forward strand.
TGTATATATATATATATGTGTGTGTGTGTGTGTGTGTGTGTGTATGTGTATACTGTATATATATATGTCTTTGTATTATATTATATGTTATACTTATATATATATATGTGTGTGTATATACAGTGTATATATGTGTGTGTGTGTGTGTGCGTGTGTGTGTGTATACTGTATATATATATATATATATGTATTTATATACTGTATATATATATGTGTGTATATACTGTGTATATATATATATATATATATATATATATATATAGATATATATATATATATAGATATATATATATATATATGTGTGTGTGTAAATACTGTATATATATATATATATATATATATGTGTGTGTGTGTGTGTGTATATACTGTATATATATATATATATATATATATATATATATATATATATATATATATATATATATATATATATATATGTCTTTGTATTTATATACTGTATATATATATATGTGTGTGTGTGTGTAGGACCCCCATCCCCAAGAAACCCCTGCGCTGGACCCACAGGGAGACCATTTCTGTGCTTGGCCAATAGGAGGAGCCGGCACAGGTCACACTGCGGTGACTTCCTTTCATTGAGCCACACTTGCCTTATGGGACTAGTAGGAAAGCCCAGGACTGAGTCACCGACTGGACAATAAGGAGCCAATGGGGAAGCGGATGGGAGGGAGTCCTGGGAATTGTGTCTTAACGGGAAGAGGCTTCATTAAGGAACGAGTCATATTCCAGGGAACATTTCAGGGATCTCCCTAATTACTGATGAACAGTGTGTGACATATACTTGCCTCTCTGTAAGGAACTGGGGGTTCAGGGGGGAAAGATCAGGAGAAGAGGGAACGTCAGCAGCTAAAGTACAACCCCTGCACTCAAACTAAATGAACTGATCAATGGAAAGTTACACTTTAATGATAATATTGGAGGTTACAGATTCATTATTTGATTCTGTTTTGTTATTTCTATGTTTTCATTATCCTGTGTTCTGAGCAGTATTTATTGACTTGTTACTTTGTTATAGTATTTTATCAATAAACTGAATTCCTACATATAAAGTCCTGCATGTGATATATACAGTAACTCATATTAGTCCTACCACCCCTGCTGGGAGTCTGTTCCCTGTATCTATCCCCCTTTCACTCTCCTCCTATTCCTTTACTGTATTAGTCCTACCACCCCTGCTGGGAGTCTGTTCCCTGTATCTATCCCCCTTTCACTCTCCCTCCTATTCCTTTACTGTATTAGTCCCACCACCCCTGCTGGGAGTCTGTTCCCTGTATCTATCCCCCTTTCACTCTCCCTCCTATTCCTTTACTGTATTAGTCCTACCACCCCTGCTGGGAGTCTGTTCCCTGTATCTATCCCCTTTCACTCTCCCTCCTATTCCTTTACTGTATTAGTCCTACCACCCCTGCTGGGAGTCTGTTCCCTGTATCTATCCCCCTTTCACTCTCCCTCCTATTCCTTTACTGTATTAGTCCTACCACCCCTGCTGGGAGTCTGTTCCCTGTATCTATCCCCCTTTCACTCTCCCTCCTATTCCTTTACTGTATTAGTCCCACCACCCCTGCTGGGAGTCTGTTCCCTGTATCTATCCCCCTTTCACTCTCCCTCCTATTCCTTTACTCTATTAGTCCTACCACCCCTGCTGGGAGTCTGTTCCCTGTATCTACTCCCCTTTCACTCTCCCTCCTATTCTATTAGAGGTGGGAGGCAGTATGAGGCCAGACAGCAGATATACAGAGACAAGTGATACCAGGAATACCCGCAGGGCACATTGTTAAAGCCGCCAGTAGACAAATAAGGGGGTGGGGCTATCAGACATTTATGGGAGGGGCAAAAAATAAAAAGCCGCAGGTACAAAGGCTCACACTCTGTCCCGTGTGTCTCTGGGCAAAGGAGTGAATGGGTGAGACTCTTTTTTCAGTCTGAGCTGCAGTGTCGCTGCTTTCCTCTCTCTGTGTGACACTTGTCTCTGTGCCGGATTTTTACACTGACAGTTAATTGCACCAAACGCCCCCGGAATGTCCAACCTGGAGATTTGTATTGTGTCGCCTCCCACTCACATCCACTTATTCCTTCTGTGATTGGCCGTCTATTGTATCTGCCCCAACCTGTGCCCCTATCTCTCTGCACATAAACCTTTTTATCTGGATATTAGTGTGTGTCACATCTGCTCCCCCTCTTACTAACTGTACAATCATATATATATATATATCAGTAATAATATCCTTATCATTTACAGTAGGGGGTACATTATCCCTTATAATACATGAGTGATACTCAGAGTTCCCTGTATAACTCAGCCTGCAGCCTTGTGCCTTTATATGGTCACAGAACAACCCCTCAGTGACTTCTAATATCCTTATCATTTACAGTAGGGGGTACATTATCCCTTATAATACATGAGTGATACTCAGAGTTCCCTGTATAACTCAGCCTGCAGCCTTGTGCCTTTATATGGTCACAGAACAACCCCTCAGTGACTTCTAATATCCTTATCATTTACAGTAGGGGGTACATTATCCTTATAATACATGAGTGATACTCAGAGTTCCCTGTATAACTCAGCCTGCAGCCTTGTGCCTTTATATGGTCACAGAACAACCCCTCAGTGACTTCTAATATCCTTATCATTTACAGTAGGGGGTACATTATCCCTTATAATACATGAGTGATACTCAGAGTTCCCTGTATAACTCAGCCTGCAGCCTTGTGCCTTTATATGGTCACAGAACAACCCCTCAGTGACTTCTAATATCCTTATCATTTACAGTAGGGGGTACATTATCCCTTATAATACAGGAGTGATACTCAGAGTTCCCTGTATAACTCAGCCTGCAGCCTTGTGTCTTTATATGGTCACAGATCAACTCCTCAGTGACTTCTAATATCCTTATCATTTACAGTAGGGGGTACATTATCCCTTATAATACATGAGTGATACTCAGAGTTCCCTGTATAACTCAGCCTGCAGCCTTGTGCCTTTATATGGTCACAGAACAACCCCTCAGTGACTTCTAATATCCTTATCATTTACAGTAGGGGGTACATTATCCCTTATAATACATGAGTGATACTCACAGTTCCCTGTATAACTCAGCCTGCAGCCTTGTGCCTTTATATGGTCCCAGAACAACCCCTCAGTGACTTCTAATATCCTTATCATTTACAGTTGGGGGTACATTATCCCATATGTTGATAGTACAGTATTTCTTGTTGAATACATATAATAATGATATATATATGCTGCTTCTTTGTATATTAGGGTAGCCATGGAAACAGAGGCCTTTGGTTACACAGATCCAGTAAGGATTTCTGAATGATTTTTACAGGTAAGCCATGGGGGTGGGGTATCACATTTGGGGGTGCTGGTTTTGTTTAACCCCCCACTAAATCTCTATATTTTGGTGCCATTACAGACCCAGTGTCTCCTGGCATCACATTTCCACCCAACCCCAAGAAGCCTCTTCCAAGGTCATGTTCTGCTCCAAGAAGAAGGTGGTGCACTCCTACCCCAATATCCTCACCCCTGACCAGATCCCCAAGTTCTTCATCCCTCCAAAACTTTCCCCAGCGCTGGTCAGGGCAGGACATGGCAGAACAGGGATGGAAATGAGACATGAAGGGTTCAAACCCAGCCCCAAGGCTTTGCTGAAGTCAGCGCACCGCCATGTTATTCAAGTTGAAGATGTAGAGGGTGAGATGGAGGCATCAGATCCAGTGACTCACGGGCCTTTCTCTGCTCCTCTAATGGGGGGTCTCTATTTGTCTGAAAGTCCCAACACACGCAGAAGGGAGTCTCTCTTTCATGAGAGGTGCCCCACTCATGGACCTTGTGAGATGACCTCATTGTCCCGACTGGATGGAAGTACCACACCAAGCTGGAGAAACTCAACCTCAGACTTGGGGGTACATCAGGTCTCACTCGGAGCCATGGACAGTGACACCACTTCTTCTGCCGACTCCTCTCCCTTCAGTTCTCCTCTGCTCACCCGTTCCATGGCTGGGAGCTTGGTCGGCCAAGTCTATGATAAGCAACGCCTGTTTGGTCGCCCTCTAAGCAGCAAGGCCTTGGACCGGACAAACTCCCTGTCCACCGAGGAGACCAGTTCAGCAGACACCAGCCCCTTTGTCACTCGCAGAGACAGCCAACGTGGGCTAGGACTTTCCATGGTCCATCTGGTCCCACCACAAGTCTTTCATTTGGACTTTATCTGCTGCCAGGAGAGGTTGACCAAAGAGACGGAGATCCTGATGGACAAAGGAGGGCTTCTGCGCTTGTCTGCTGAGCACATAAAGGAGATGGGGCGCCTTAGGGTGAAGCTGGTCAGTGCAGAGAACCTGTACCCACCCTATCAGGACCCCAAGAACATTAGCTGCTGTGCAGTGATGAGCCTACAGCCTGGGAAGCAGCAGAAGCAGAAGAGCACGGTCATACGAAGAAGTCGCAACCCAATCTTCAACGAGGACTTCTTCTTTGAAGGGGTGGAGAAGTCAGAGCTGGACTCCAAGAGCCTTAGGGTGAAGGTTGTAAACCAGGGGTCGGGCATGCGCAGAGACCAATTACTGGGTCATACTGAGCTCAGTCTCTGCTCCATTCTACCCCTTTAATAGATTGTCCAAGGGTCATGGAACCTGTTGTGGTTGGACAAGGCCAAACATTATTCTATCAGACTTAATGACTAAGCACCGACTTTAACCAAGAACTGGTCGCAGTTTATATATATATATATATGTGTGTGATATATTCCCAGTTATACATGTAATATCAGTTAGTAGTGCATAGATACGCTCCTATCTGTAACCCTCCATAGTAACCCCCACTTCCCTATACACCCTTTAGACTCATGGGAAGTGGATCTACTCACAGGACTTGGGGTTCCCCTTTAAAGTTACGTTTGCAGAGTAAGTGTTAGGGTGCTGCTGTACAACAGTGGGTGGGGCAGGGCACATGTGGGTGTAACTGGGATGTGGCTTACGTTGCCTTTTTATCCAGGGATTTGTATCCCCATCAGTCTGTCCATCATAAAGTGCGACTGTAGCTTTGCTCTTGTGTGACTTGTCTCATTGACTTACATTGAACAGAAATGTATCTACAAGGGAAGGGATAAAACAGCAGCTCCTCAAGCTCTAACCCAAAATATCTACAAACCAACCATGCGAGGAGGATAAAGGCAATATATAATATAATACACAAAAAGCACAAATAGCTTGTAAATTATATCCTTATAAATGGTGACTAGTGATGTCATCAGTTATAAACGGTGACTAGTGATGTCATTTTTATCACATGCGGAAAATGAAAATTGTGTATTATAATAAATAAAGTGCCCCTTGTTGGAAAATATTAGGATATTAGAAGTTCCATGACCTGTATAAAAACACTCGGCCAATGGTCATGGAACTCCTCAGTGACTTATAATGTCCTTATATTTTACAATAGGGGGCACTTTATTGACTGTATATAACAGAGCTGATCATTATAGGGAGAAACGCTAATAACTGCCACAAGGGGGCGGTACAACCCAATGTTCTTTGCCGTTTCAAGGTAAACTGATCCCTCTCTGAGAAAGAAAAACCATTTCTAATTAGATTATAAATATATTTATATGATTATAATTATTATTAATATTATTATTAATAATAATACAACGACTACATTGTGTCGGAAGTCAGAACCAGAACTGCGCAGAATATAAAGGGCTAGACACAATTACACACAAACTGAGAATGAGGAATACATGCATATTAGGGATTGTGGAATTTTAATTTCTTTCCTAAAAAAATGTTTGTTTTTTTTTTGCTCTTCCACCTGTCTGGTTGCTAGGGTTGCAGCTGTTAGCAACCAGGCAGTGGTTTGGAGGGTCTAAATGACAATAAATGACACATTAATGACCAAGTAATTCTCACACTAACAGCACATACTTCCAATCATTCCTATTGGTCATTGTGATGCCGCTGGCTCAGCAAATGGGAGGAGTCTGAACTTCAACTCTCCAACGCCCGCCCCTTTGTTTCCCTGGGCTGAATTCTGCTTATAGAGGGGAAAGTCTTTAAAGAGACGGCGGCTGATGCTCTGGGGGAAATATCTGTGGTTTCCCCTGTGTCGTGTGACAGTGTCTGTGGTCCTGGCTGTCAGTTTGTCTGTCATTCTCCACCTGTCACAGAGGAACAAACTGATAAACGAGGAGATAAAGGGACGATCTTGTATCTTCTTTAAAGGGCCAGTATGTCGTTATATTGGGCTCTTGTTGTTTAGTAAACTAAGGGAGCACCAAAGTCTGACTGATTCCCTACCAAGAGAGGGGGAATGAGTGATTCATTGGTGGGGAGGAAAGGAGATCTCACCATCAGTATAGGAAGGGGTTCTTTACTGTAAGGGCAGTCAGGTTATGGGATTCCCTACCAAGAGAGGGGGAATGAGTGATTCATTGGTGGGAGGAAAGGAGATCTCACCATCAGTATAGGAAGGGGTTCTTTACTGTAAGGGCAGTCAGGTTATGGGATTCCCTACCAAGAGAGGGGGAATGAGTGATTCATTGGTGGGGAGGAAAGGAGATCTCACCATCAGTATAGGAAGGGGTTCTTTACTGTAAGGGCAGTCAGGTTATGGGATTCCCTACCAAGAGAGGGGGAATGAGTGATTCATTGGTGGGAGGAAAGGAGATCTCACCATCAGTATAGGAAGGGGTTCTTTACTGTAAGGGCAGTCAGGTTATGGGATTCCCTACCAAGAGAGGGGAAATGAGTGATTCATTGGTGGGGAGGAAAGGAGATCTCACCATCAGCATAGGAAGGGGTTCTTTACTGTAAGGACAGTCAGGTTATGGGATTCCCTACCAAGAGAGGGGAAATGAGTGATTCATTGGTGGGGAGGAAAGGAGATCTCACCATCAGCATAGGAAGGGGTTCTTTACTGTAAGGACAGTCAGGTTATGGGATTTCCTACCAAGAGAGGGGAATGAGTGATTCATTGGTGGGGAGGAAAGGAGATCTCACCATCAGCATAGGAAGGGGTTCTTTACTGTAAGGACAGTCAGGTTATGGGATTCCCTACCAAGAGAGGGGGAATGAGTGATTCATTGGTGGGGAGGAAAGGAGATCTCACCATCAGCATAGGAAGGGGTTCTTTACTGTAAGGGCAGTCAGGTTATGGGATTCCCTACCAAGAGAGGGGAATGAGGAATTCATTACTGGGGAGGAAAGGAGATCTCACCATCAGCTTAGGAAGGGGTTCTTTACTGTAAGGGCAGTCAGGTTATGGGATTCCCTACCAAGAGAGGGGGAATGATGATTCATTGGTGGGGAGGAAAGGAGATCTCACCATCAGCATAGGAAGGGGTTCTTTACTGTAAGGGCAGTCAGGTTATGGGATTCCCTACCAAGAGAGGGGAATGAGTGATTCATTGGTGGGGAGGAAAGGAGATCTCACCATCAGCATAGGAAGGGGTTCTTTACTGTAAGGACAGTCAGGTTATGGGATTCCCTACCAAGAGAGGGGAATGAGTGATTCATTGGTGGGGAGGAAAGGAGATCTCACCATCAGCATAGGAAGGGGTTCTTTACTGTTAGGGCAGTCAGGTTATGAAATGTTCTTACTTATCTTTCCGCCCCTCTCTTATTTATCTTTTGTTCTTATTTCTAAGCAGCTATCTGGTAGCTATGGTAACTACGCCCTAGTAACAAGGTAACAACCCTCAGAGATTCAGAATAAAAATTGTATTTTTCTTTTAAAATGCCAAAAATGAATAGTGATCGTCTCAGAATATCATTTACAGGTATCAGGTACATTATAAAGGGGAACTGTCCCTATAACAGAACAAATGTACTCAGTGGGGCTCATTTATAAACAGCAGGCAAATTTGCACCTGGTCAATATCCCATAGCAACCAATCAGTGATTAGCTTTTTTCAGCCAGCTGCAAGTTAGACACTGAAAGCAATCATCTGATTGGTTGTTATTGGTTACTACCCAGGTGCAAATTTGCCCACTGTTTATAAATGAACCCTAGTGTGTGGATGTTGCAGAACCAGTAGATCAGTGATGCAGTGGTGCATCTATATATAGACTGGCCAATTCTAAGTAACTTTTCAATTGGTCTTTATTTTTTATAGTTTTTTATTATTATTATTTAAGCTCTTCTTCTGACTCTTTCCAGCTTTAAAAACGGGGTCACTGACCCCATTTAAAAAACAAATGCTCTGTAAGGCTGCACATTTATTTTTATATTACTCATCTACTCTCATTACTCTCCTATTCATATTCCAGTCTCTTATTTCAATCAGTGCAGGGTTGCTAGGGGAATTTGGACCCTAGCAACCAAATTGCTGAAACAGCAAACTGGGGAGCTGCTGAATAAAAAGCTAAATAACTTGGGGGGAAGAGGTTGGTTAGTTCAGTCTCACTCCCGGACACATAAAGGTGGGTGTTACACTAACCAGTATTTGTATATGTTGATTCTGTTCTGACTCACCCCCCAGTACCACTGCTGGTTCCAGTCGAGTGTCAGCTCACTTGCAGTTTGTCTCTATGGAGGGCACTGCTCATAATGAATCTGCCAGCACTGAGCTCTGCGGCTGTACTTCTAATGTATAATGAGTATATTAACCCTAGGTGTGCCAGTAGTATTACTACAGAAGGAGCATATTAACCCTAGGTGTGCCGGTAGTATTACTACAGAAGGAACATACTAACCCTAGGTGTGCCTGTAGTATTACTACAGAAGCAGAATATTAACCCTAGGTGTGCCGGTAGTATTACTACAGAAGTAGCATATTAACCTTAGATGTGCCAGTAGTATTACTACAGAAGGAGCATATTAACCCTAGGTGTTCCAATAGTATTACTACAGAAGGAGCATATTAACCCTAGGTGTGCCGGTAGTATTACTACAGAAGGAGCATATTAACCCTAGGTGTGCCGGTGGTATTACTACAGAAAGAGCATATTAACCTTAGGTGTGCCGGTAGTATTACTACAGAAGGAGCATATTAACCCTAGGTGTGCCGGTGGTATTACTACAGAAAGAGCATATAAACCCTAGGTGTGCCGGTAGTATTACTACAGACAAATGATAACAGGCATACTAACCCCAGATGCTTCTGTTTTATTAATACTGAAACTGGATGATGAGCATTATAACCACAGACATGCCAGTATAAATATGACAGACAATTGATAATGGGCCTATTAACTAGGGATGCACCGAATCCTTCTGCCCGGCCAAACCAAATCCGAATCCTAATTTACATATGCAAATTAGGGACGAAGAGGGAAATCATGTGACTTTTTTTCACAAAACAAGTAAAAAATGTTTTCCCCTTCCCACCCCTAATTTACATATGCAAATTAGGATTTGGATTCGGTTCGGTATTCGGCCGAATCTTTCACAAAGGATTTGGGGGTTGGACCGAATCCATAATAGTGGATTCGGTGCATCCCTAATATCATGACTACAGCAAATGGATAATGACCATATTAACTCTAGATGTGCCAGTATTATTTCCACAGAAAATGGATCATGAACATATTAACCTGAGCCATGCCACTGTAATTACTACAGAAAAATGAGCATATTAACCCTAGATGTGCCAGTGTTATATATAAACCTTAGAAATGCCAGTATAATAACTACAGAAAATGGATACCAGGCATATTAACCCTTGCTGTTCCATTATTACTGCTACAGAAAATGGATAATGAACACATTAACCTTAGGCATGCCAGTACTGTATAACTATAGAACATGGATAATGGCTTATTAACCCCATATGTTCCAGTATTATTACTACAAAAAAGTGGATGATGATCATATTAACCATAGACATGCCAGTTTAATAACTAGAGAAAATGGACAATGGGAATATTAAACCCAAACAAACCAGCAAGATCAGCAGGTTAAACACATTCGCTAGAGTCGCAGAATGAGAAGACCAACAGCAACATTTTCTTCGTTCCTTGTGGAAAATTAAAAAGTCAGCAGATGAAAACAACTGAACTGGACTAAAAAGTATTGGAAGGTAACTGGGCATCTTGTGTCCATAACAGGGTGTGGTCTGGGCAGTTTGGGGGGAGTCACCTTTAAAAAGTTGGTGTTTCTGTAACTATTAGTGGGATTCAATAAGGTTGTCTTTGGGGAGACAAGTGTGACACCCTAAGAGGCCTGGAGTCATATTGTGTCTCTAGTTCTGACTTTTTATACAATGTAGAAATCAGTTCTGCTTAAAAATCTGTATTCTGCTACATTGTTTCAGGAGTCAGAACCAGCAGAGCAGATAATATAATCACATATTTAATGACAGACGCTGCATCCAAGGAATGACATTTCTCATGAGGTGAAGTCTCTTGTTTGGCTTTATCTCCCCTTTAAGATAACTGGCAGCTGCTGGTAAGCATAGAATGTGTCAGACATTATGGGGGGAGGAATCTCAGTGCAGTCGTGTTGTTTTCCTTCTCACTGTGACATTTAGATTTTTTTCTCGGTTCCTTTCTTGTTTGTCATCAGACTCAAGAGAATCTCCCGTTTGTCCCCCCAAAGTCTCACAATGAATCAGCTGCTGCCCCCAGACTGGAATCACAGAGTCTCTCCCTCACTGCGTCTCACTGGCGCTCTCTCATCTCACTTCAAAGGACAAGTCTTCCCTTTTCTCACACTCACATGTCTCACTCAGAGGTCTCACTCAGAGGTCTCACTCAGAGGTCTCACTCATGTCTCACTCAGAGGTCTCACTCACATCTCACTTATGTCTCACTCAGAGGTCTCACTCACATCTCACTCAGTGCACTCACTCACATCTCACTCACGTCTCATTCAGTGCACTCACTCACATCTCACTCAGTGGTCTCACTTACATCTCACTCAAGTCTCACTCACGTCTCATTCAGTGCACTCACATCTCACTCAGTGCACTCACTCACGTCTCACTCACGTCTCACTCAGAGGTCTCACTCACGTCTCATTCAGTGGTCTCACTCACATCTCACTCACGTCTCATTCAGTGCACTCACTCACATCTCACTCAGTGCACTCACTCACATCTCACTCAGTGCACTCACTCACATCTCACTCAGAGGTCTCACTCACATCTCACTCACATCTCATTCAGTGCACTCACTCACATCTCACTCAGTGCACTCACTCACATCTCACTCAGAGGTCTCACTCACATCTCACTCACATCTCATTCAGTGCACTCACTCACATCTCACTCAGTGCACTCACTCACATCTCACTCAGAGGTCTCACTCACATCTCATTCAGTGCACTCACTCACATCTCACTCAGTGCACTCACTCACATCTCACTCAGAGGTCTCACTCACATCTTACTCACGTCTCATTCAGTGGTCTCACTCACATCTCACTCACGTCTCACTCAGTGGTCTCACTCATATCTCACTCACGTCTCACTCAGTGGTCTCACTCACATCTCACTCACGTCTCAGTCAGTGGTCTCACTCACATCTCACTCAGTGGTCTCACTTACATCTCACTCAAGTCTCACTCACGTCTCATTCAGTGGTCTCACTCACATCTCACTCAGTGGTCTCACTTACATCTCACTCAAGTCTCACTCACGTCTCATTCAGTGGTCTCACTCACATCTCACTCAGTGGTCTCACTTACATCTCACTCAAGTCTCACTCACGTCTCATTCAGTGCACTCACATCTCACTCAGTGCACTCACTCACATCTCACTCACGTCTCACTCAGAGGTCTCACTCACGTCTCATTCAGTGGTCTCACTCACATCTCACTCACGTCTCATTCAGTGCACTCACTCACATCTCACTCAGTGCACTCACTCATATCTCACTCACATCTCATTCAGTGCACTCACTCACATCTCACTCAGTGCACTCACTCACATCTCACTCAGAGGTCTCACTCACATCTCATTCAGTGCACTCACTCACATCTCACTCAGTGCACTCACTCATGTCTCACTCAGAGGTCTCACTCACATCTTACTCACGTCTCATTCAGTGGTCTCACTCACATCTCACTCACGTCTCACTCAGTGGTCTCACTCATATCTCACTCACGTCTCACTCAGTGGTCTCACTCACATCTCACTCACGTCTCAGTCAGTGGTCTCACTCACATCTCACTCAGTGGTCTCACTTACATCTCACTCAAGTCTCACTCACGTCTCATTCAGTGGTCTCACTCACATCTCACTCAGTGGTCTCACTTACATCTCACTCAAGTCTCACTCACGTCTCATTCAGTGGTCTCACTCACATCTCACTCAGTGGGCTCACTTACATCTCACTCAAGTCTCACTCACGTCTCATTCAGTGGTCTCACTCACATCTCACTCAGTGGTCTCACTTACATCTTACTCAGAGGTCTCACTCAGAGGTCTCACTCATGTCTCACTCAGAGGTCTCACTCACATCTCACTCCTCACTGCGTCTCACTGGCGCTCTCTCATCTCACTTCAAAGGACAAGTATTCCCTTTTCTCACACTCACATGTCTCACTCAGAGGTCTCACTCACATCTCACTCAGAGGTCTCACTCATGTCTCACTCAGAGGTCTCACTCACATCTCACTCATGTCTCACTCAGAGGTCTCACTCACATCTCACTTATGTCTCACTCAGAGGTCTCACTCACATCTCACTCAGTGCACTCACTCACATCTCATTCAGTGCACTCACTCACATCTCACTCAGTGGTCTCACTTACATCTCACTCAAGTCTCACTCATGTCTCATTCAGTGCACTCACATCTCACTCAGTGCACTCACTCACATCTCACTCACATCTCACTCAGTGCACTTACTCATATCTCACTCACGTCTCATTCAGTGCACTCACTCACATCTCACTCAGTGCACTCACTCACATCTCACTCACGTCTCACTCAGAGGTCTCACTCACATCTTACTCACGTCTCATTCAGTGGTCTCACTCACATCTCACTCACGTCTCACTCAGTGGTCTCACTCATATCTCACTCACGTCTCACTCAGTGGTCTCACTCACATCTCACTCACGTCTCATTCAGTGGTCTCACTCACATCTCACTCAGTGGTCTCACTTACATCTCACTCAAGTCTCACTCACGTCTCATTCAGTGGTCTCACTCACATCTCACTCAGTGGTCTCACTTACATCTCACTCAAGTCTCACTCACGTCTCATTCAGTGGTCTCACTCACGTTTCTCACACAGTGGTCCTGTCTCACTCAGAGGTCTCACTCAGAGGTCTCACTCAAGTCTCACTCAGTGGTCTCATTCACGTCTTACCCTGACAAGATTCGACAGTCAGACTCAGCCATGAACATAAACACGGGGGCACATTTTTCTGACCATGCCCTCTAGTTACCATGTTAATTTACATATTTCTGTGTTTTTTATGTGTTATTACAGTTTTGCTAATGAAGGGGAAATGTCCTTTAAGCTGCAAGTCACAGTTTCCCCAATAAACCTGCTTATCTTAAATTGTTACAATTATCTGCTTATCTTAAATTGTTTCAACTAATTATCTGCTTATCTTAAATTGTTACAATTAATTATCTGCTTATCTTAGATTGTTACAATTAATTATCTGCTTATCTTAAAGTGTTTCAATTAATTACCTGCTTATCTTAAATTGTTACAATTAATTATCTGCTTATCTTAAATTGTTACAATTAATTACCTGCTTATCTTAAATTGTTACAATTAATTATCTGCTTATCTTAAATTGTTACAATTAATTATCTTCTTATCTTAAATTGAAATTTAATTTAATTTAATTGAAATTTCTTAAATTGAAATTTCTGGCTGTTCAGTGCTGGAGATAAAAGAGAAAGTCGGAAGATTTCAGTAACAAACTCGGGACTGCGGGTTGAGCTGTCAAAATCGGGACTGTCCCGTGAAAAACTGGACATTTGGCAGGTATGTTATATGACTTCTTGGCAGGTATGTTATATGACTGCTGCATCCTCACTGCTACTTTACATAAGAGCTGTAGAACATACATAATATGTGGGAGAATGCATCTCTGTTAATAACGTTCCTTTAGCCTCTGCCTGGAAGCTCAGCCCTGACTGTATCACTGCTTCAGTCCTGCCTTTGTCTTTCCACAGATTGTGGCTCAGGACTGGGTGCAGATACTGTAACACGAGTATCGAGTTCCTTGTCCCCAGCTGATCTATATCAATTACAAGGACGGCAGTTACAGGAGACAGCTCAGCGGTGCATCCAAGTGAACATTTAATTAATTCAGCAACTTTAACACTTCCTTCCGCTTAAGCCTAAGCCCAAGGATAAACCTATAGCGGTGATCATACTACATTTCCCATCATCCTCAAGCAGCCAAGGGTTTCACTTGGGTCTATCTCCTTAAATATCTTTGAAGATTTTGCAAAGCAGAGCAGGCAGTAACCCTTCCAACACTTTCCTCTTGTCTCTGTCGCTACAGTCATATGAAAAAGTTTGGGAACCCCTCTTAATTCTTTGGAGTTTTGTTTATCACTGGCTGAGCTTTCAAAGTAGCAACTTCCATTTAATATATAACTTGTCTTATGGAAACAGTAGTGACATCAAGTTTATTGGATTAACAGAAAATATACATCATAACAAAATTAGACAGGTGCATAAGTTTGGGCACCCAACAGAGATATTCCATCAATACTTAGTTACAAATGTAACAGCCTCTAGACGCCTCCTATAGCCTTTGTTGAGTGTCTGGATTGTGGATGTGGCTATTTGTGACCATTGGTCCAACAAAATCTCTCCAGTTCAGTTAAATGTGATGGCTGCCGAGCATGGACAGTCTGCTTCAAATCATCCCATAGATTTTCCCTGATATTCAAGTCGGGGGACTCCAGAATATTGGACTTGTCCCTCTGCATAAATGTCTTTGTAGATTTCCAAGTCTTGTTGGAATATCCGACCCCTGCAGCGGAACTTCAACTTTGTGACTGATGCTTCAACATTATCCTGAACAATTTGTTCATATTGGGTTGAATTCATCTGACCCTGGATTTTAACAAGGGCCCCAGTAGTCCCTGAACTAGCCACACAGCCCCTGAACTAGTCACACAGCCCCTGAACTAGCCACACAGCCCCTGAACTAGTCACACAGCCCCTGAACTAGCCACACAGCCCCTGAACTAGTCACACAGCCCCTGAACTAGTCACACAGCCCCTGAACTAGCCACACAGCCCCTGAACTAGCCACACAGCCCCTGAACTAGTCACACAGCCCCTGAACTAGCCACACAGCCCCTGAACTAGTCACACAGCCCCTGAACTAGCCACACAGCCCCTGAACTAGCCACACAGCCCCTGAACTAGTCACACAGCCCCTGAACTAGCCACACAGCCCCTGAACTAGTCACACAGCCCCTGAACTAGTCACACAGCCCCTGAACTAGCCACACAGCCCCTGAACTAGCCACACAGCCCCTGAACTAGTCACACAGCCCCTGAACTAGTCACACAGCCCCTGAACTAGCCACACAGCCCCTGAACTAGCCACACAGCCCCTGAACTAGCCACACAGCCCCACAGCATGATGGGACCTCCACCAAATGTGACAGTCGGTAGCAGGTGTTTTTCTTGGAATGTCGTGTTCTTCTTCCGCCATGTAAAGCGCTTTTTGTTATGAGCAAATAACTCAATTTAAGTCTCCTCAGTCCAAAGCTCTTTGTTCCAAAATGCCTGTGTCTAAATGAGCTTTTCCATAGAACAAGCGAGTGTGTTTGTGTGAGTGCAGAAAGGGCTTCTCATGCCCCTGCCATACACATGTTCTTTGTGCAAATTGTGCTGAATTGTAGAACGATGTACAGATACACCTGCATCTGCAGCAAGATGTTCTTGCAGGTCTTTGGAGATGATCTTTGGCTTGTCTGTAACATTCTCACAATCCTCCGCATATGCCGCTCCTGTATTTTTCTTGGCCTGTCAGACCTGGGTTTTACAGCAACTGTGCCTGTGGCCTTCCATTTCCTCATTACATTCCTTACAGTTGGAACTGACAGTTTAATAAACCTCTGAGATGCTTTTTGTAGCCTTCCCCTAAACCCTGATACTGAACAATCTTTGTTTTCAGATCTTTTGAGAGTTGCTTTGAGGATCCCATGCTGTCACTCTTCAGAGGAGAGTCAAACAGAAGCACAACTTGCAATTGGTCACTTTAATTACCTTTTCTCATGATTGGACACACCTGCCTATGAAGTTCTAGGCTTAACGAGCTAATCCAACCAATTTGTTGTTGGCAGTAATCAGTATTGAGCAGTTACATGCATTTAAATTAGAAAAATTACAGGGGTACCCACATTTTTGCACAGCCAGTTTTTAATTTCATACAACTGAATACTGTTTCACTAAAACTCTTTGTTCAAAACCCCCCCCCCCCCCAGTACTCAGATGTTCCTGGGAAATGAAAGACATACCACTGGTATCTTTTATGTTGAAAGTATAGTGAATGATTATGCAGGCTGAGAGGGTTCCCAAACTTTTTCATGTGACTGTATATATTAGGTACCTATCTAGTGCTACCAATCCCTATTTCTGTAGGGAAATGAGAGAGAGCAGACAGTAACCCTTCCAACACTTTCCTCTTGTCTCTATATATTAGGTACCTATCTAGTGTTACCAATCCCTATTTCTGTAGGGAAATGAGAGAGAGAGCAGACAGTAACCCTTCCAACACTTTCCTCTTGTCTCTATATATTAGGTACCTATCTAGTGTTACCAAACCCTATTTCTGTAGGGAAATGAGAGAGAGCAGACAGTAACCCTTCCAACACTTTCCTCTTGTCTCTATATATTAGGTACCTATCTAGTGCTACCAATCCCTATTTCTGTAGGGAAATGAGAGAGAGCAGACAGTAACCCTTCCAACACTTTCCTCTTGTCTCTATATATTAGGTACCTATCTAGTGTTACCAAACCCTATTTCTGTAGGGAAATGAGAGAGAGCAGACAGTAACCCTTCCAACACTTTCCTCTTGTCTCTATATATTAGGTACCTATCTAGTGTTACCAATCCCTATTTCTGTAGGGAAATGAGAGAGAGAGCAGACAGTAACCCTTCCAACACTTTCCTCTTGTCTCTATATATTAGGTACCTATCTAGTGTTACCAATCCCTATTTCTGTAGGGAAATGAGAGAGAGCAGACAGTAACCCTTCCAACACTTTCCTCTTGTTTCTGACTCTGTAACTATATATTCTCCGAATTGAATGAAAGTAGGATCCTCTAATCTGTTCTGAGAAATCCTTTCAGGAAGAAGCAGTGAGAATAATGTTTCGGAGATTAGAGACGGGACACATGTAGCTAATGACATGCACGCTGGCCGCACGGCTGTAACATCCACAAGATATAGGAGACAACATGATCCTCTGCCGAGATATAGGTCAGATTTCTCTTTTTTGTCATCAGAAGTCTCCAGGCAGCTAACGGACCCTCCATGGGAACTCAATCACCGTGATGAAATAGGGACAATAGGTGCTGTAATGCAAATCACTACCTGCTCATTCCTGCCTATCTCTTATACACTGAGAACTTCAGTGATAGATGTCCAACCATGGAAATAGCATCAACTGCAACTGAAAAGCTCTCTATAGAATCTTCTCTCTGTCCCCTGGGGATCGGGTCTGTAGAACTGGACCCAGAGCTCTAGGTGAGACCTTACCAGGGATCTATAAAGTGGTATCACTGTCTCTCTCTGTCCCCTGGGGATCGGGTCTGTAGAACTGAACCCAGAGCTCTAGGTGAGACCTTACCAGGGATCTATAAAGTGGTATCACTGTCTCTCCCTGTCCCCTGGGGATCGGGTCTGTAGAACTGAACCCAGAGCTCTAGGTGAGACCTTACCAGGGATCTATAAAGTGATATCACTGTCTCTCTCTGTCCCCTGGGGATCGGGTCTGTAGAACTGAACACAGAGCTCTAGGTGAGACCTTACCAGGGATCTATAAAGTGGTATCACTGTCTCTGTCCCCTGGGGATCGGGTCTGTAGAACTGAACCCAGAGCTCTAGGTGAGACCTTACCAGGGATCTATAAAGTTGTATCACTGTCTCTCTCTGTCCCCTGGGGATCGGGTCTGTAGAACTGAACACAGAGCTCTAGGTGAGACCTTACCAGGGATCTATAAAGTGGTATCACTGTCTCTCTCTGTCCCCTGGGGATCGGGTCTGTAGAACTGAACCCAGAGCTCTAGGTGAGACCTTACCAGGGATCTATAAAGTGGTATCACTGTCTCTGTCCCCTGGGGATCGGGTCTGTAGAACTGAACCCAGAGCTCTAGGTGAGACCTTACCAGGGATCTATAAAGTGGTATCACTGTCTCTCTCTGTCCCCTGGGGATCGGGTCTGTAGAACTGAACCCAGAGCTCTAGGTGAGACCTTACCAGGGATCTATAAAGTGGTATCACTGTCTCTGTCCCCTGGGGATCGGGTCTGTAGAACTGAACCCAGAGCTCTAGGTGAGACCTTACCAGGGATCTATAAAGTGGTATCACTGTCTCTGTCCCCTGGGGATCGGGTCTGTAGAACTGAACCCAGAGCTCTAGGTAAGACCTTACCAGGGATCTATAAAGTGGTATCACTGTCTCTGTCCCCTGGGGATCGGGTCTGTAGAACTGAACCCAGAGCTCTAGGTGAGACCTTACCAGGGATCTATAAAGTGGTATCACTGTCTCTGTCCCCTGGGGATCGGGTCTGTAGAACTGAACCCAGAGCTCTAGGTAAGACCTTACCAGGGATCTATAAAGTGGTATCACTGTCTCTGTCCCCTGGGGATCGGGTCTGTAGAACTGAACCCAGAGCTCTAGGTGAGACCCTACCAGGGATCTAAATGGGCTAGGCATATGGTATTAACCCATCACAATGCATAAGTAATGAGTAAGTTGGGGACATGTAATATGATAATAAATTACAGGGGTTGGAAAGCCCATAAAGCCCTATCATGTAATTGAATCAATCTCCGGTATGAGTGAGATAAGTAAGAGCTGGTGTGGAACCTACTGGTCACTTCCCCTGTGGTAGGAAGGGAAAGCGATTGAGGACAGACAATGTGAGAGGCAGTTATTGTGGTCAGCTATGATGTGCTACAGCTCAGGCTCTGGTGGAACAACTGCAGGTATGTCCTGGTACCCATTACACAATTCTTAACATCGCCTGCTTGTTCCCCCACCCTCTGCTCAGTATCTGACCTGCACGAAACGGCTTCCTCTGAGCAAACCACAGGCTCTGTGTCCCCTGCCTGCCCCCGGCATTGCATAAACTTGCCTGTAACAGTATTTGCAATGGGACTTTGTTGTCCACGTATCCTGTTAGGTCAACTCTCACTATCCAACGTGATAACTAACCGCCCAACGGTGAAGGAATAGGGCAGGCCAAAGCCCCCACCATCCTCTCCCAGACCACAATTGGCCTCTAGGAACAAATATGAACCTTATTAAACATGTACATCCTGGGCTTTAAATGCAAAATGTATGAAGACCACCACTCTGGAGAGGTCTTTCTCCCTGATGGTCTTAATGAGGGACCATGAATAATGCCAATGCTGGGTCTCCTTCTGCCCTTCTATTATAAAAAATATGTATCACAGGTGCAATTATATTTTTAGTCTACTCAGAACCAACATAGAGGAGGGATTGAGCCAAGGAGCTCACTCACAGCCATCACCTCCCCCCCCAAAAAAGCTGTTTGTTTCTTAAAAATAACCTTTTGATGGTGGCACTCATCAGGCTGACAGCTGTCAAATGTAACAAGCCACAGATTTATCCAGATAATGTGAGAAGTGCCTCTTCCTTTCTCTCTGCCTCCCTGTCTCTCAAGGTATGCCTTGTCACCTGGGCTGGCCTCGGGGTATAGGGGTCCCCACAAAATGAGGATAGATAGGGGGCTTCATTAAACATGGAGCCACTTTAAATAAAAATTAGACTTTCTGAAGGTCAGTGTTTCTCTGCCCTCGCTGTTGTGACTTTCCCTAGCGTCTACATTGGGGGCTGCTGCTTCTGCCATATTGAACCCCAATATCATCACCCAGATGGCAAACATTTCAGTTAAATCACAAAGGATCAATAATAGGAATGTTTATCATGTGCCCTGTTTTGAGTTCCCATGGAGCCCACCAGTAGGGGTCAACCTGGGCTCCCCCAAGATGTCTGGAGAAGATGTCTGAAGAAGATGTCTGGAGAAGATGTCTGAAGAAGATGTCTGGAGAAGATGTCTGAAGAAGATGTCTGGAGAAGATGTCTGGAGAAGATGTCTGAAGAAGATGTCTGGAGAAGATGTCAAGGTCTGTTTGGTTAGGGTTAAGATGAGACTGGAGAGCACTTATATAAGGGCTATGGTATTTTGATCAGAGGGGCTCTATGACACCCCATGAAGTCCCCAGATCCCCTGGCAGTTGACAGCAGTGGTTGTACCTGGAGAGCATCGGACAGAGCCGTGTGCCGAGCACCTACTGAATGTGTGAGTCTCCGCCTATGAGTAACAGTTCTCAGTGGCATATGTGCAAGTTGTGTTCTTGCTCAGGTTGTGGTGAGGCAGCTTTCCCCCAGTCCGATGCTCAGAAATTACACTCTGTTTTACTGCACTTTGCAATGACCTACCTATACTGCAACTGTCATCTACCAACTGTGCCCCCACATTTACTAATTCTACCAATGGTTTACCCTTTGCCCTATGAATTCAATGTTCTTTTCTGAAGTGACTGTGTATCCCCATTTCACTCCCATGGGCACAGAAAGTACCTACCCCAGATACCCACTGTAGGGAAGCAATCTTATGCCCACCTTCTCAGACCCCTCTCGCATCCATCTCCCCTTTCCCAGCCCCCTGCTAGTAGTAGTGCTTGGTGCCTCTGTACATAGTGCTGTGTAAGCTTTTTATAAGTGCTGCTGTGGTTAGGGCATGGCTTGAATGTCATTGCTGTGTGGTTAACACGTTACAATAGGTGTGAAGTCTTACAAGTTTGAGAGAGCAAACAAAGGGTTTGATACCCCAGGCCGGTAGTGTTAAGGAGCACACAAGGCACGAGGCAGGCGGGAGGCTGGGGAGGTTAGTGGAGGTGTTGGGGGACAGGCATTTCATAAATGAAAGGGCAGATAGGAACAGTGTGGAGGTGGAACTAATAATAGCTATAGAATTTTCTATGTGGCTTCCTCAGTGTGTTTCTGAGAATTCTGGGAGATGTGATTATGTATATCTGTGAATTCACACTCACTTTCACAAACTATTGTGGGAGCTCTTCTCGGATCCGTACCAGGTGCCCCTCCACCTGCAGTGCCTCCCACCTCACATTTTGCAGTTGGTTTGATTCATGTGCTACTGGGGGTCTTGCAAGATCTTGTGCAGCTGTGTTCCCAGAATCCCACTGTGCAAGCACTTAACTAACCCCACTGTGGCATTCCCTAAACCCTTCCACCATTATAGTATTCCTTCCCAGCCAAATGTGTAGGGGGGCCATATGTGCCCCATGGCAGATCCTTGCTACTGTTTATGTGCAATGGAGTTCTAAGCATAGAACTTTCCACCATTGTCATTGGTTGAGTTGACAAAAGTCTCTGCCCCCTGCGTGTCATTGGCTGCCTCCCAGGCAGAGGGAAGGATGTCACCTGTGGTGAGATGACCACATGGAGAGGATGAGAAGTTACAAGAGTGTAGGGGACTTATTACAGGTGACAGAATGGGACGGACATCAGCTATGAGAGGTAGGTACCCTCACAATACTTATTGTACAGTTTAGGGACAACCTGCCATATGTAAGAACATGTAATGAGGAAGAAGAAGAAGGACGCAAAGACTTTCGCATCACCACCTGACTCTCTTTATCAGACTGAAAGCAGCTAAGCTGGGGGTTTACATAATAGAGCACAGGTAATAGAGTCACTACCTCACCAAAGGGTAATCTGCCCACTAAAATTCCCCTAGTGTAACTAGTCACTTTGTATAATATCTGCTTTCTATAGTCTATTGTTCTACTGAAACAAAAACACTTGTTTCTATTGAACTTTCGGTATCGGTGTATGAACGGTGTGTGCTATATACAGTATATGCTCCTCATTTTAGGTCTAGTCTCATAGCCTGGGTAAGGATTCTTGCAATGTAAAAGCAATGAGAGATCCTTGTAAATGTAGACTAATGTACAGTGCTAGACTGTAGATCAGGGATCACCAACCTTTTGAACTTGTGAGCAACATTCAAAGTAAAAGGAGTTGGGGAGCAACACATGCATGAAAAATGTTCTTGGGGTGCTGTGATTGGCCATTTAGTAGCCCCTATGTGGATTGTCAACCTACATTGAGGCTCTGTTTGGCAGTGCACCTGGTTTTTATACAACCAAAACTTGCCTCCAAGCCTGGAATTCAAAAATAAGCTCCTGCTTTGAGGCCACTGGGAGCAACATCCAAGGGGTTGGAGAGCAACATGTTGCTCACGAGCTACTGGTTGGGGATCACTGCTGTAGATCATGCCAAGAAATAAGAAGGGATGATGTTCTTCCAACAAGGTATTCTTGCTCTTCTCTGTATACTTGTCAGTGCATCGTCAGCGAATTTCCTCTTCAAACCAACACAAAAGAGATACAAATAGGCTTGAGGAAATGTGCACGGGTGGTTATACAGCAAAATGTTATGTGCTTTGAGAACAATGATGACGTTAAGGATGGAGATATCTGTTGTGTAAGATGAATGGGGGTCAATGACGTAGTTAAGGTTGGAGATGAAGACTAAACCATAAGACCAGAGACAGTGTGTTAATTAGATCAATATACTATAATGGATGAAGAAATAGGATCACTAGTCTAAAAGATCTCAGGTTGCTGATTGTTCCTGTTACTAATGTTGAGGAGGGAAAGGTAGAGTAAGAGCACACAGGCCACTTATGTTAAGGATGAACAATGGAGTCCCTAAGATCAGGAAAGGTGCTGTTCAATAGGAGAAATTGGGTCCATGTATGATCAAAAAGTATAGGGCAAGAGATGTTTGACATTAAGATCTACTTACATTAAAGAACAAATCCACAGGAAGAAGCCAGGAATGACATTAAGGAGAGCCCTGTTTCTTATCTTGTAGATCATTCTCGCTGCTGAATATGTTGTGTTAATGAGCGAATAACACTCTGCTCTGCGTTCTTGTCAAGTGGTTTGAATTTCCTCGGTAAATCCACAGAAAGGGGACAAATAGACTTGTACAGATGGGCAGAGGTTAGTATTTGATGGACGAGTCTCTGCATATCTCTGTCTATGTAGCTGATGATGAGGGTCACCCTAAACTTATGCCTTCCTAGTAGAGTGCATTTCCTTGTCATGGATTGGCCCTAAACTTCAACTGTGTAACACACCAAGATATTTATCATAACAAAGTCTTACAGTTTCACGAGGCATAAACGGTGTTTGTTTTGTACCAATCTCATTATGTGTCACTGGGACAAGAGAGTAGACAAGACAAGCACAAGAAAATACAGTAAGAGGGAGGTCTATATTTGCATTGCGGTTTATCACATTGAGTTTAACTAGATTCTATATACTTCCTCAGGTGCCACCTGTTTATATTACCAACCTGTAAACTGCCACCATTACTTCATGGCAGGTGTTTTATGTTGAGCAAAGGGAGACTGACCCAACATAATAGAGCAGAGAAAGACTATGAAAATTCAAAATTAAAACCGAAATCTAATGTTTCTGTTTAGGAATTCCATAAAGCTTTTCCACACCTTAAAATGCTTTCCTTCATTTAATTTCAATTGTGACTTCTGGAAAGATTTTCTAGTGCAACAAGGAGTTTACACTAACTCTACATATGGCTCTTAGTCCCTTTAAGTAATGATTCCTCCAACAATCCCAACTTGACCAGCCATCCTCCATAAATAAGATCTCTATTCCCTTTACTAGTTTTCTCGCCCTCTTTCTTGTTCCATAATGCACCTTTCTAAGACCGAAAAAAATTCACTGCATATTCTAAATGGGGCCTTTCCACTACTTTATAAAATATACAGTTTTTCAGGTTTGGGGCATGTTACCCTACATTTTATTCCACATAATAATTCTATATATATCATGTTTTACAATGCCATCGTTGGCCACTGTTCTAAACTGGTGCTGTAAAAGGAAAAAGCCCTGTGGATGATGTATAAAAATTGCAGAAAATCTAGTTTAAAATGTCTGCTTTGTAAGTAAAGATAAAGTCTATAGTAAATGTAACGTTCTGATAATTTATCAACTCTTTTACAATTCTCACTCTATAATATAATTCTCTTTCTAAATCATTTCTCTGCTAATAATTTGTAAATGTCACAAGGTGACGACACTGATCTTTTTTTTAGCAATTTATAATTAAATGTAATTATTTGATTTAATTTTATAACTTAGAAAACTATTAAAATGGATAATATTTTTTCACCTCTTTAATTATACTGCAGTTTTTATTTGTAAAATGTTAGATAAATGTCAATTATAATTTAAAAAATATCACTAGATGCGGGAAATTAACGTTACAACATGTTTATAATAATATATATTCAAAATTTGCATTTCATTAAACTCATTATTAAATATAAAAATTTGCATTTAGATGAATTTAAAATGGTCCATTTTTACTGAGTTTTTACTGTCACAAAATAACAAAAATGGCATTGAAACAAAAAAACTTAAATTGCATTAACTTTCTCCAAAAAAAATCCTGTGATCTGTCCAGACCAGTGATAAAAATATTTTGTGAATGTAGTTTCAATATAAAAGCAGTTGACTGTTTAGATTTTTTTTTTTTTTTTGGGACACTAAAGATAATTTTTTTGGACCAAAAGGTGAAAACCTAAATTCTATAAACTCTTTTTAAGAATTTGTTTTTACTTTCTTTTTTAAGTGTGAAACATGAGAAGAAACGCAGCAAATTGCTGAATGTTGCTTGAAAGAAAAAGTCATTCCAGCCAAATAGACATCTAGACGATGCCCTTGTGAGAATGTCTATAATTAGGAGTTCTGCTTTTAATTAGAAGTCACCTTTTTAGTGTTTTTTTTTAAAAAAAAAACGAGAGCACTCCAACAGAGCTGTAAAATTAGTTCTGTATTTTTCCCGGTGAGTAAAATCTAAATTTTTCCAGAGACTTCAGACCAAGTAATTTACTGCAGTGTAAAGTTTATAATTAATCATTGTAATTATATAAAAGAGAATCAATCATTTCATATAGTGTCAAATAATTAAAGGATAATTAAAAACTATTTGTGTAAAAATAATGCACGTGCATGAAGTGTGTGTGAACAATAGGTTTACTATTGCATTTTTCACTTATTGTATTTCATTTATTATAATTAATTTTTAGGGGGGCTGTTGATTAAAATTCTTGTTCATGGAAAAAAAATTAAAACAAAACAATTTAATATGGAAAGGACTGAAATTCTATTGTTATAACACTGATATTTACTTCTTTCTGCCAAAAACAATTTTTATAAATTCAGTTTTTAATTCACGTAGAACATAAATAAACTTTTCACACTGAGAAAAAATAAAATAAATGCTATATAAAAATGGTATTTAGAAAGGAAATTAATTACTGAATTAGTTACCTCAAAAACAAAAAAAATCATAGCACGGCCGATGCGATTAAAAGTGAAACCATTTAGAAGAGGGCATACACAAGATAACGGGTAATAGTGCTGGGTTTAAAGTTTGTGTGAATAAGAACAGTAAACAGGGCAGCAATGTGATAATTAGTTACTGAAGGAGATTTATGATGGAATACGGAGGAAAAACAGAGGGGTTACAGGGGAGTGGGGCAGCTTGGGAGGGAACTGGTAGATAGAAAGACAGACATATAGATAGAGAATAGATAAATAAATATATGATAGATAGATAATAGATAGACAGATAGATAGATGACATCTGATGATAGATAGATAATAGATAGATGACAGATAGAGATTAGATAAGTAAATATGATAGATATATAGATGATAGATAGATGATAAATAGATAGATATATGATAGATAGATAGATAGATAGATAGATAGATAGATAGATAGATAGATAGATAGATAGATAGATGATGGTAGATAAATAGATAGAGAGATAGATGATGATGATTGATAGATCGATAGATAGATGATAGATAGATGATATCTGATGATTGATAGATAGACAGATGATGATAGATGATGATAGATGATATCTGATGATAGATAGATGAATAGACAGAGAATAGATAGATGATAGATAGATAGACAATAGATAGATGATAGCTAGATGATAATATATAGATAGAAGATGGGGGAAGAGAAAAGGGGTTCGGGAGGAGATGAAAAAATATAGAAGGGGATAGAAGACGGAGGATGAACAGAAGGGAAAGAGTCGCAGATCAGCAAGTGTGTTTGGTAGAGCAAGAACCAGGATAGAGTGTGTGTAGTAAAGCAAGAGAAAGGACAGAGTATGTGTATTAGAGCAAGAGTCACGGTAGAGTTTGTGTAGTAGAGCAAGAGCTAGGAACAAGTATGTGAAGTAGAGCAAGAACAAGGAAAGAGTGTGTGTAGTAGAGCAAGAGCCTGGATAGAGTATGGATGGTAGAGCATGCGGCAGGATAGAGTGTGTGTTATAAAGCAAGAGCCAGGAGTGTGTGTATGTAGTAAAGTAGAGTTTGTGTAGTAGAGCAAGAGACAGGACAAAGTGTGTAGTAGAGCTTACTCATACCAGAGTGGGGCCATGCTGTTGTTCAGATGAAAAAAAAACATTATTATTAGATTTGCCTCAATTCCCATGTTACAGGGAAATCCTAAGATGTCACATTTTCTGCTCTGTCACACATCACCCTGTTGTTATCTCTTACCCCCCCCCCAGCACCTGGATCCCATTGATGTGGTGTATGGGGGTCTCTATCTCTCTGATAGATCTCGAGTACCAAAACAGTTACATTGTGACACCTGTGGGGGAGGCCCACCCGAGTGTGTATCCTTAGAGGGTGGGTGTGCAAGTTATAAATACACTGGGATAGTGATCAGGGGTGTGTTTTATGTTCTCCGCAGCCCTGACACTTCTTGCATACATAAAGGGTAACTTGAACATAGACAATATAACGGTATATATTTTATATATGACTGTTAGCTGTTACTATAAGAGACAATAGTGTGCTGAGACATTCTGTCCTCACTTATATATCCTTTGCAGGTCTTTATCTGGTTGCTAGGGTCCCACTTAATTAGCAACCGGGCTGTGGTTTGAATGACAGAATGTGACGCACTGATATTGTAGTGAATGTTAATTGCAAGGCATTGAGAATGATTTCCCATATTGCACATACCCAAACGTATATGGCAATTGTACACAAATTAGTTGTGACAATGGTTTTTATTTCCCCCATTTTCTCTCTATTGCTGGAAATGAGGCGCCCAAAATTAATCCAATGTGATCACCTGATCCACTTTCTACCAATAATTAGCCCATGGGAAAATTCACAAGTTGCTGCTGGGAAACCATCGCTGCACGGTGCAGAATTAGAGAAGCATTTTTTTGTCACCTTCTCTTTAATATTTTTAGTGGATGCCTTCAGGAAATGTAGTTACAGAACCCCTTCCCGTAGTCACTATAATGATACTTCTACTTATATATACTGTATAGGAGGGAGCTGCCATGTTGTTTCCTATAGTGCAATATTAGGGGTTTTGGAAAAAAAAGAAAAGGCTCAGGAGGGAACTCATGCTTTACATATACCTATCAAAAAGGTGTGGGGGGGGGAATAGAAAAGAAGAGGGGATGAGAGACAGAAGGAAAGAATGGAAAGGTGGTTAGGGAGTAGAGAGACAAATGGGGGAGAGGAGAAATATAGAAGGGGAGAGAAGAGGGAGGATGGGGGAGAATAAGGCCAAACAGTTTGGGGAGAAAAGGAAAGGAGAGGGGATGAGAGACAGAAGGAGAGAAGGGAAAGGGGGTTAGGGAGTAGAGAGACAAATGGGGGAGAGAAGAGGGAGGATAGGGGAGAGTAAGGCCAAACAGTTGGGAGAAAAAAAGGAAAGGAGAGGGGATGAGAGACAGAAGGAGAGAAGGGAAAGGGGGTTAGGGAGTAGAGAGACAAATGGGGGACAGGAGAAATATAGAAGGGGAGAGAAGAGGGAGGATGGGGGAGAGCAAGGCCAAACAGTTGGGAGGAAAAAAAGGAGAGGGGATGAGAGACAGAAGGAGAGAAGGGAAAGGGGGTTAGGGAGTAGAGAGACAAATGGGGAGAAGAGAAATATAGAAGGGGAGAGAAGAGGGAGGATGGGGGAGAGTAAGGCCAAACAGTTGGGGGAGAAAAGGAAAGGAGAGGGGATGAGAGAAAGAAGGAGAGAAGGGAAAGGGGGTTAGGGAGTAGAGAGACAAATGGGGGAGAGGAGAAATATAGAAGGGGAGAGAAGAGGGAGGATGGGGAGAGTAAGGCCAAACAGTTGGCATGGATAGAAGAGGAGAAGAAGAGAAATAAACAGAAGGATAAAAAGACATATCAGAAGAGAAATAGGAAGCAGACAAGGAAAGATAACATTTTAACCATTACCGAGTGGAACCAACAAGCCCAGTCCAATGCTATATGCTCACTAGCAGTTGGGCAGGTTTCATTTGGACATGTTGACCTTATTTATTTTGAAAATGTTTTATTTGATTTTCATATTAAACAAGTAATAACATTATGACAGCAAATATTATGCAGATGAAGAAAGAGGACATGTTAACCTTGAGTCTTTGTTCAAAGTCATCTATTATTCAACTGTGTGTAACTAAGTGTGTGTGTGTTATTATATAGGGAAGGTTGGAGAGTGTAGAGACACTGCTTATTAGTTAGAATGGGTCAGTACTATTATTTATTGAGTTCTGAGCAAGGTGCCCCAGTAACAGGTGAGGAGGACGTAGCACTTTGGGGTGAGAGCTCAGGTGGGATGGACAGCAGGGGGGCTGTGGCTGGAGGTCTCGCTCCTCGAGTGCTGGGATGTGGTTGACCTTTTCTAGGGCTAAGGCTTCCCGTCAGGATGGGGCAGATAAAAGGGAGAGTTACCGGCAGCCGTGGCTGAGAGAGGCTCCTGAGTAATAATATGTGGCCGCAGGTTTGTCACTGTGACTCAGAGTGAGATGTCGCCTCTTGCTCAGCTTTGTTCTGTTTTGCACCCACAGAAAAACCTAGACTTACACAACTGCCACCCGGGGGCGGCTTCTGAAATATCCTGTCTAGGGCCAGCACTTTGTGGTGGGGGGCCACTAGGGGGGTGGTGACAGGTAGGGGGCATGGGGGGCCCTGTGGGCCTCCAGTCCGATGCTGTCAGTTAATGTGTGCTTTATTGTTTCATGAGTCAGGATCAGCAGTGCAGGAGTACAAATATCCAGACAAATAATGCTTTCAAACTTATTTACTAAAGGGTGAAGTGACTAACGATGGCGATAATGCGCCATCATTTCAGTCCTTCAACGATTTACTAACGGGCACAGGCGTAACTTCGCTAGCAAAAGAGATAGACACTAGCGCAACTTTACACTCTAACGCAGGCGAATTTGAGATCTGGCGAACGGACGTAACTGCGCAAATTCACTAAGATGCGGATTTTACTGAACGTTAGCTGTTCCGCCAAACTTGCCTTCACCGCCTCAGATCAGGCGAAGTGCAATGGAGTGTATACGACTTCCTCAATCTTTATGTAGATAATTTTTCTAAGTCCCAAAAAACGCAGGCGTCTTTTCACTTTTTCAGGGTGACAGGCTGCAAAAGTCCATAAAATGTTTTTTGGGTACCCAGGTTCCCCCCTACATTTGCTAACATATGGCACATAAACTATACAGTGGGCTCATGTGTAGGGCAATATAACAACTCTATTCTCTTTATTAAAGGTTCCCTGGACTTGTGTAATGTAATGTATTTGCTGCAACATATACGTCCATTGTACTTTATCTGCACGCCGTATGCAAATTAGTCAACGCTAGCGAAACTTTGCTTTGCTTGGCGCAGTAACGATAGCACAACTATTTGGGGACGTTGCTTAGAATTACATTTTCTCTACATGCCATTGGATTTTAATATTGCCTTTACTTTGTTTGTTAGAGGCATCAGTGGAAATGTTCACAAAACAAATAATTGCAAGAAATATCTCCCCACTATTGTTACTTATTGTGTCTTTATCCCGCCCTCTCCCCCGTAGCTCAGATTGAAGTGATTCCGTGTAAGATTTGCGGAGATAAGTCATCGGGGATCCACTACGGTGTCATTACCTGTGAGGGATGTAAGGTATGAAACCCTGATACTGGCTTTTTCTGGGCTAAATAAGGGAGAAGGAATGTTCTGGGCACACTATAAAGCTATAACATCATATAGTACTGTCTATGCAAACTAGTGTGGCAACTCTTACTCATATAGGTACATACAAATATACAAAGAAGGAATGTTCTGGGCACACAATAAGCTATACCCTCATACTGTACTGTCTAAGGGAATCAATATGGCACCTCCTCCTCCCATATGTATAAATACAAATATACAGAGAAGGAATGTTCTGAGCACACAATAAGCTATACCCTCATACTGTACTATCTAAGGGAATCAATATGGCACCTCCCTCCTCCCATATGTATAAATACAAATATACAGAGAAGGAATGTTCTGGGCACACAATAAGCTATACCCTCATACTGTACTATCTAAGGGAATCAATATGGCACCTCCTCCTCCCATATGTATAAATACAAATATACAGAGAAGGAATGTTCTGGGCACACAATAAGCTATACCCTCATACTGTACTGTCTAAGGGAATAAATATGGCACCTCCTCCTCCCATATGTATAAATACAAATATACAGAGAAGGAATGTTCTGGGCACACAATAAGCTATACCCTCATACTGTACTATCTAAGGGAATCAATATGGCACCTCCTCCTCCCATATGTATAAATACAAATATACAGAGAAGGAATGTTCTGGGCACACAATAAGCTATACCCTCATACTGTACTATCTAAGGGAATCAATATGGCACCTCCTCCTCCCATATGTATAAATACAAATATACAGAGAAGGAATGTTCTGGGCACACAATAAGCTATACCCTTATCCTCTCATATATATAAATACAAGCACCCTGAGAAGATCTTTCTGTGTACAACCAGCTATAGCCTCATACTGTACTTTAAATACATTAAATAATAAATAAGCACCTTACCTTTTACCTTTTCTCTGCAATGTGGGAGACTGTTACTTGACCTCTATTTTACCATAGGGATTTTTCCGGCGGAGCCAGCATGGAAAGTTGATTTACTCCTGCAGCCAACAGCAAAGCTGCCACATTGATCGTTCCAGCCGGAACCGTTGCCAGCACTGCCGGTTGCAGAAATGCTTAGCTCTGGGCATGTCACGGGAAGGTGAGACATGTAGTCTATCAGCCCACACCCCACGCACCCGCTGCCATGCAAACTACTGAACATTTCATGCCTGTCCTCCAAAGAAATTCATCTTCTGTCTACACCATCCCATGTAACTTCTCACTTTTTTTCTTCAGTTTCTCTTCTTACCCTGCTCTTTTCATTTCTCCCTCTTTTCTTCCTCGTTGCCTCTTCATTTTGTCTTTTCTTGCCTTATCATTTTCTTTTCTTTCCTTACATTTCTCGTCCATTCCATCTCTTTTCCCTATTTAGTCTTCTATATTCTTTCCTACGGTCTTTCTGTTTATTGTTTTTTCCATTTTGCCCCTTCTTCTGTTTCTCAGCTCTGTCTTCCTTTTCATAATTTCCTCTCCCTTCCTTCTTGTTCCTTTTCTTCTTTACATCCCTGTCTATCTTACTTGTCTTATTTCAATTCTCTTTTCCATTTCCCATTAGGGTTTATCAGATGAATACTTTATGGAGGATTCAGTATTTGGCAGAATTTTGTATCTGATGCATTAGCTTTACGTTTCAGCTTCCCCCCTCTATTTTATTTCTTCATTTTTATTTTGCCCATCTCTCTTACTTCTTCTCTTGGTCTTCACCCTTCTGATTCTTTCTCCATCATCACCTCAATCTTCTCCTCCCTCTTAATGTACTTCTTCTGACCATTTCTTTCTCTGCTCCCTTATTATTCCTTCCACTTTCTCCCACTCTTCTCTCCATTCATTTTATGCTTTCTCTTCTCTCCATTCTGAATTTAATCTTTAATTGATTTTCTCTTTTCTCAACCCCAAAAAATGGAGAAATGAATTGGAATTGACACGCTTGCTGACATATTCATAATAATGCACAGTTGGAGTGTGTCCCAACGTTTTGCAGGTTTGTTCCTATTTATAGGCCTCCCTCTTCATGATGTTGATTTCTACAGTACTTTTGGGATAGGAGACTTAAATATTTCCCAACCAATGCATCAGGGGCCAATATTCTTCCCCTTGTTTGACGAGAGAATGTGGGCACTTCATTGGTAAACACATATCTAAATCATCACAAAGACATTTTCATTGCACAAATTCTTTGTTGTATAGGAGAATGTGGGTGAGAATTTGGGTCACCCAACTATCCAAAAGCTGACCGCCTATCTGGTACACATGTCCCGGGCAACCACAGGATGTCTCTTTTGGCTAATGGGAGCTCATGTGAGCAGGGGGGCAGGAAAGTGATGATACAATATGTATTGTGCAAACAACTGATTTCCATCACAGCCCCAGACACAGGATGTTCTGAACCCCGTCTTGCACAAAACAAAGTCCTACCAATCGGCCTGATTCATTAACCTTTATCTAGTAAGTCATGGATAGGGCCTGGTTCCCTGCTTGTAGAAATCACATGAGTTAATTGAATTATTTTTTGGGGGCATGGTGAGAAACACACTCACACCATGCTATGATTGAACTGTTAGCACACTACACTGTGTTTAAACAGGAGGGTCAGACTCAAAACACCTCCTGGAGCCTAGAGTTAAGCAGAGGAACTATGGTGCTGGCAGGGAATTTATGCCAATTGATTTTGTGTACTAGAGATTCCACTAAAAGACCTTTAAAAGACTTCAGCTTTCAACTTTCCATTGTAGCCGTGAAGTTTGGGCGCATGACTAAGAAGCAGAGGGATCTTTTGCAAGCTGAGATGCAGCCTCACTTAATTCCCTTCAGTGCTGATACCCAAGGAGACATGATTGATCTTCCCTCATCTACTGAGCTGCCAGCACCCTTTGTATCTGTCTCATGGACTGGACATGGCAAATGGGACACTGCCTGTTCAGGTCGGCCATGCCCAGGGCCCAGAACTCATCCTTTAGTCCAGAATTGCCACCCAGAGAAACTACAGACAGATAAGTCTTATCTTAGAGACCATCAGCCTTACCTTGAGCATTTAAGGCTAAACACCTTTCAAAGACTTCCTCCCTCTATCCAGAGTCCGGAATGTTATGGGAGCCCAAACTTTTCCAGCTGCATTATATCAGACCGTCTGAATTCTGCTGTAGAGCTGGGTAAGTACATGGGTTGGTATAACATCTCCTCCACCAGCATTAGGTGACCAGTGCCATTTACTGCACATATTCATCTACACTAGTCATGGCCACCATTATGGATGGACCTGTTAATACTGTAGGGGCCTGGGCAATTTTAACTGCAGTCCTCCATGTTCCACGGAGTCTAACCAGTAAATGTCCAAGTGCTGGCATAGGTACTTTATATACAGAGAGTATCATCCTAGAAAAGTGGTATATTTTATGCTGCATTAATTGTTAGCATATAAGTGCAGGGAAGGGTCAGGGGTCATGCTCCTCCCAAGCTATTATTGGGCGAGGGAGCTGCCTGTATCCTAAATAATAATATTCCATGTAAGAATTATTTTTGTAGCCAGTGATGCCAACTTTCCTTATCAAATCATTGGCTACTCAATTGTAATATTATATAAACATTAGGAACAACACAAAGTTCACAGCATCTGCACTTACCTAAGAGCACTTAGTATTAAACGAGAATTTGATAAGGGAATTTGGTTGCATATATACCAGTGCAACCTGCACTGTACCTCTAAATTAATTAATTAGCCATGTAGGTGTGGATTTAATTATAAGTCCAGGCGAGGCAGCATCCTGTTAAATAATTAAATCGAATTTCAGGGTTATATATATTACAGCAAGAGGGTTAGTCAGCCCTCCAGAGGCTGCAGAACTACAATTGCCAAGAACCAAGGTAAATTGCTTTGTATTATGGACTGGCAGCAAGCTATATGTTGTTCTACAGACATTTGGAAACAAACCTTTCCATTAAAAAGAGAAAACCTAAATTCAAGCAGAGGTCCCCTCTAATGGCTACCCTCCTCTCTCCCCATTATCGTAGTTTGGCTCCACTCCCTGCACAACTTTCAAAAATGCAGAGTTGCACAGCTGGTGGTTGCCATGACTGATGCTCAACTTTCATTCCCCTGGACCATTGAAAGGGGTTTGTCTTCGAACCTGAAGCATAGAACATCTTCAAAAGTAAATACTGCTGGTCAGCAATCTTTACCAGAGAGAAGAGGACCTGATGGGTACCAAGCTCATTGTGCATTTTCAACTGCAGAATGAAGAAGCAGGATCATCTTCAGTTGTGGAGAAGGGAAGGAGGACAGTAGAAGGGACTCCTGCTTAAATTTTGAGTTTGGCTCTCTTTCAACCACACTGAGCAGTTGCAACTCTCATTTTACATTTCCTTCCACACCTGCAGACCTCCTGATGCAGAATGTTGTATGTGCCCACCAAGAGACGTGTACGTTTCACCAGGAGAGTCTTCAAATGAGGAGATGGGAAGCATTTAGCCCAGCTGAAATACAAAGCTTTCAACAGAAGGTAACACCCCCAGGGTTGGCATGAGGCAAACACAGTGATAAACACAAATGAGCAGATGCTTGGATGGTTTAGAGAGTATTTGGGGATGCTTAGAGACAAAAACTCTTGCTACATATTTGCCTGTCTAGTTATGTCCCTGCCATCTTTAATATCCTTCCGAAACCCTGTACAGTCTATTTAATTTCTCAAACAACGGTGCAAATAAAGCATGATAGAGAAGGTTTTGGTGGGGCATAGGAGAATTCACCTGTGTGTATATTTTTGGGCAGACCCTGGACGAGATGTGGGAACGATGTGTGTGTCAAATCAACAATGCCATCCAGTATATTGTAGAGTTTACCAAACGTCTTAATGGCTTCATGGAACTGAATCCCAATGACCAGATCGTTCTTCTGAAAGCTGGTAACTTGCATTTTGTTCTTTTCTCTTCATGTTTCTTCAGCATTTTCAATGGGAAAAAAATAGCCCTTTCTTTTTTTAAGAATATTCCGAAACATAATAGATCTCTCTTGCCAAACCCTAACAGGTCACTAATTCATACAGAACACCACAATACTTATAGGACTCCCCTTTATAGTTACAGAGTTTCTTAATCCCCCATGTATACCTTTCATGGGTAGAAAGCTCCTCGA
Source organism: Xenopus petersii (assembly GCA_038501925.1). Lineage (NCBI taxonomy): Eukaryota > Metazoa > Chordata > Amphibia > Anura > Pipidae > Xenopus > Xenopus petersii. The sequence goes on from CM076687.1 coordinate 1,729,537, forward strand.
CCATTACAGGTCTCTCTGTCATGTGTACCGAGCTCCCCGACCCTCACCGTTATCTCATTCATGGGTACAGTCCCAACCCTCACAGGTCTCTCTTTGTGGATACTGGGCTCCCTAAACCTCATATGCCTCTCCTTTATGGGTACATGGGGCCCAAACACACAAAGGTCTTTCCTTCATGGGAACAGGGTTCCTCAACCCTCACTGGACTCTTCTTCATGGGTAAATATCTTCCCAACTCATACAGGTCTCGTCATCATGATTCACAACCACCTAAACTTCAGAGCTGTCTATTTTATGGTTTCAGAAAGCCCAAAACATTACAGGTCTTTTCTTCGTGTGTACAGAGCTTCCCAGCCCTCAGAGCTCTGTCCTTCATAGGCACATATTATTCCAAACCCCACCTTAAGCCTCCTAGGTCTCTCTTTACAGAGTACAGAGCTTCCCATGCCTCACTGATCTCTCCTTTAAAATATAATTAAACCTTTTCATGTTTATGTTACATTGTTCAGGCTCACTTTTGCAAGTTATAATTTTTTTCAGTTTCTGTGCTATTTAAGTTTGTATTAACTGCCAATATAATGAATTATTTAACAGCAGAGACACCTTCTGGTCAGTTCCTGTAGCTGTACAGTCAAAGAGATATACCTTCAGAAGGAAAACAGAGATGAGAAGCCTCCATTGTCCTTTCCCATCTCCTTTCTAAGCAGATCAACATCACAACAATTGGCTGTTTTTGCAGTTACTGGAACTGACCAGCAGGTAGTGCTGTTACAAGATTAATTATAATCATATTTAATGTAAGTGTACAAAGCTCTGAATTGGAAAAAAGTAATTGTTAATTAACAAACTGCTTAGAAAAGCACTCTAACACCTCAGAGGTCTCTTCTTCATATGTGGAATGATGCCTGTTTTACACTTGGGAACAGATCATAAAGTCATAAGTCTCATGTGTGTACATTGATCTCCATATTGCATTTTAAATAACGTTTGTGCATTTCTTGCAGGCGCTATGGAGCTGCTCCTTATTAGAATGAGTCGTGCTTTCAACTGCTACAACAGCACCATATATTTTGAAGGCAAATATGCTCCTCTGGAACTTTTCCAATCACTAGGTGAGACGCAGGAATCCTGCAAGTTCCGATGGCAAAAACATGTGTATGATACAGTGTTACTGAACTGATAGAGTGACCCTGACATGGGTAATTATACAATGTGTTGACTTATATACATTATACTTCTGGTCGGCAGCAGAACTGCACTGGCACGGCATCTCTGACAAATGAAGATGCTTGGAATTAGTACTAAGGGATCTATGTGCCCATAGAAAGTATACGAGATGCCTAATGTATGACATCATTCCTTTTTTCTTCTTACAGGCTGCAATGACCTCATTAGTGCCATGTTTGACTTGTGCCATTCATTGTGTGCGCTGAATCTATCTGAACATGAAATGGCCATCTTCAGCTCCATGATTCTTCTGGATCCAAGTAAGAACTGGCCACTGTTTCTCTCCACTCTCCGATGTGTCTGATGACTCTTATTAGGCCATAAAGCTTTTCCACATGCTGTTGGCCTCACTTCAAGTACACTCTCCTGTTCCCCATATCATTGACACGAGTGCAGCCATTTTGTTCACTATAGACAGGGCTACAGACTGAAACTGTTTTTAATGACAACTTTTGTTTAAAGTCCAATATGTGCAGCCATAATCCTTACCATAGAAACTAATGGCAATGTATGACCCCTGATTAGCGCAGGTCGTTGTGTATTATTTATCTTCTGCAGAGTGTCATTGGGTGGGGAATAAGTAAATAAGAAACAGGTTCACCATGGGGTGAGCTAAAATAATCTAAAGTGTGGGGGTAACAATAAAGTAAATGAAGTATTAATTACTTTAATATATTAAAAGGTTTCCTGTCCTCCACTCTAGCATATAACTAATCATTTAATGTAAAATGAATGAAGTCTTACAAAATGCCTATGTTGAACATTAGATGTGTGTTAGAAGTGTGGGAACCAGATTTGCCTTACCTTTTTTTTAATTTTCCAGGCCAGCCCTGGCTACAAGAAAAAGAAAAGGTAGAGCGTCTCCATGTGAAACTAGAATTATCCTTCAGACAAATGCTGAGAAGGACTCGTCGAGAATCTATTCTTTGCAAGGTGACAGACAATCCTGTCTCAGTATTCTCTTTAATAGATAAGAGGTATAGAGCTCTCTTAACCTCACAAACATCTCCTTCATGGGCACAGATCTTCTAAACCTTACGTCTCTCCTTCATTGGTGCAGAGTTCCCTGAACCTAAACCTCATTGTGTCATTCATGGACAGATAGCTCCCTAACTCTCACAGCTCTGTCGTTCATGGATACAGAGTTCCCCAAACCTTACATGTATCTTTTTTGAATGGTGCAGAGTTCACCAAACTATACAGGTTTTTACTTAATGGGTGCAGAGCTCTCCAACCCACAAGTTCCTCGTTGATGGGTGAAGAGATTCACAAACACTACAAGTCTTTACTTATGGGTCCAATATCTCCAATGCTTTTAGGTCTATTATTTGTAGATGCAAGGCTTAAAAATCCCACACAACTTTTCTTCATGTTACAGAGCTCCCCAAATTCACTGCTTTCTCCTTCATGGGTGCAGAATGCCTTAACGCTTTGTCACTCATGTTTATCTTTTACATGCACAGAGCTCCTTAACCTCACAAATATCGTCTTCATCAGTAGCTTACCAAACTTCATAATGTTTTTACATAAATATAGATCACACGAGTTTCTCCATCATTAGTGCAGAACTCTTGAAACTCTTCAAAGTCCCTTCTTCATTGGTACAGAGCTCCCTAATCTGCATGGGGTTCTCTCTCTTAATACAAAGGTCCTCAAACTTCACACATTTCTTCTTCATGGCTACACAGCTCCCCCAAAGTGCAGAGGTCTTTCCTTCATGTATACAAAGCTTCCAAGCTTTGCATGTCTCTCCTTACTGTGCATAGAGCGCCACAAACCTCATAGGTCTCTTTGTAATGAATTTAGGGTAATCTCATACCCCAAAAGCCGCTCCATCACAAGAACACTGCTACTTTAACCTTGCAAGTCTTTCCTACAGGGGTGTAAAGCTTCCCAAACCCCATTGACCTTTCCTTCATCGGTGAGAGATTCCTACGTCTCATAGAGTTATTTTTTTACTCCTAATGTAGGAGAGTGATGCTCAGAGATGCACAATAGTCGCAACTGAATAGCAGCTGTTTATTTTTTCATCTTGAACACTGTAGAAAGGTTCTCGATTTCCTTCATAACCCGCAATTAAAAGTTATTTAATCCTCATTAATATTTACTGTATATTTCTCTTCCAGCTTCCACAAAAAGGGAGACTGCTCAGCATCTGTCAGCTGCATATGGAGAAGCTGAATATTTTCCGGCAGATGTATCCCGGCATTGCGTGGGAGAGATTCCCCCCTCTCTACCAAGAGTTGTTTGTTTCAGAGACAGAGAACTCTTGAAACATAATGGAGACCTGGATTTCTCTCCGCTCCTTTAGAAGATGTGTCCTTTTGCTCTCCACAATTGTGAAGGCATTCTGTTCTGTTAATGTTCAAGAGGAACAAAGGAACCAGGACTTTTCCTTTAATGAACCTTCATGCTTGATATCATATGGAAGTGCACAACTTAATATAAACGAACTAAACCAATCACATGTTTAATATTCTTCTCTAAGCAGTTTCCTTGTTGCTCTAGAACTGTAGCCAGGGACAGCAGAGTAAACCAAATGCATTCCAACCAGTGCTTTCACTTTTATAACCTGAATTCTGATTAGCTGACTGGCATTTGGCCTTGTGTGATAAGTATATCATAGGGCTGCTATACTACCCACCATCCCTTCAGCCTTTTGTCTCGTAGGTTAGAACCTCGCTTTTATTCCAAGACCTTCTTCAGGAGTTCTCTGTTTGTTGAAGCCTTCAATTCTACTTCCGTCCTAAGGGTCCGCAGCGTAGACCTCCTCTTCCAAGCCCAGGCTAAGAACCTGGATAGTAAATATATCTGCTATATTCATTTTTTGTTTGAGAAATGACAGTGTAGGTGTAATACTGATCATGGATGTACTTAATCCTCTGATAATAAGCTATATACTGTAGCTTTTCCGTCCTAATTGATTTCTATAATAAAATCCATGATGACCATGCGTTGGCCAAAAGAAACGTTTTTATTAAACTCCAGGGCAGGGCAGATTTACTTAAGGGAGAAGTGGCCGTCGATATCGAAAATTAGTCAGAAATACCGTCTGCAGGGACATTGGACAATGAATTTTACAGAACTTTAACTCTTTCACCAGAGTTTCCTTCGCCACCTTAGACCTGGCAAAGTGATAAGATGAAGCTAAACCCTCCTCAATCTTATGTCGGTGACATTATATCTTGTATGCCGAAAAATCATAAATAACTGTTAAAAAAAACACTGGCATTTTTTCTGTAGTCTTATAATTATTATTGATTAAAAATTGTTGTCTTTATTTTTCTTCCTTGGACATGTGTAATAATAAGTGGCCACTTCAAGCATTTGCACCAACATCTCTAATAAAGACGTCTCTATGACCTATATGTACCCGCCCTATTCAAATTGAGTTACTTACAAAGTTTTACTAGGCAGAATGAACGTTAGCGAAAGTTCGCTATGAAATGCTCGCGCTGATGAATTTATGCTTAAGCGTTTGGCTGCACAGATGCAACTTTGCATTTTAGTAAATTCGTGTAGTGGTAGTGAATTTACGCCTGAAGAAGTGGCGCTAAGTGTGGTGGAGCCTTCGAAGCCGAAAATTTGTTTTTTATTGAATTTGCCCCTACATATGTACAATGAAACACTCGCAAGTAGTTGTCAGTGCCATGCATCTAATACTTTGTCTCATAGTTTCCCAGAATACTGCTGAATTATTAAGTATCCTATAGGTGTTACTGTATCCTTTGCCTAATGATGACTTTACATTCAATCCCAAACAGCTGTTGAACCAGTTTTCCTGGGAAATGGTCACTCAAGCCATAAGTGGTTTTACTTTGTAATGAGCAATTGCTTTTATGTAGCCTTGCTCACTGGATGTGTCTTTGCTTTGGGTCAGTAATGAAATAGAGAAAGTACAGAGAAGAGCGACTAAGCTGATAAAGGGAATGGAAGGGATCAGTTATGGGGAAAGACAAGTTGGGATTGGTTACACTGGAGAAGAGACAGATAAGGGGGATATGATCACTATATATAAATATATAAGGGGGATATGATCACTATATATAAATATATAAGGGGATATGATCACTTTATATAAATATATAAGGGGGATATGATCACTATATATAAATATATAAGGGGATATGATCAATATATATAAATATATAAGGGGATATGATCACTATATATAAATATAGAAGGGATATGATCACTATATAGAAATCTATAAGGGGATATAATCACTATATATAAATATATAAGGGGGTATGATCACTATATAGAAATATATAAGGGGGATATGATCACTATATATATAAGGGGATATGATCACTATATAGAAATATATAAGGGGATATGATCACTATATAGAAATATATAAGGGATATGATCACTATATTGAAATATATAAGGGGATATGATCACTATATAGAAATATATAAGGGGATATGATCACTATATATAAATATATAAGGGGATATGATCACTATGAATAAATATATAAGGGGGATATGATCACTATATATAAATATATAAGGGGGATATGATCACTATATATAAATATATAAGGGGGATATGATCACTATATATAAATATATAAGGGGATATGATCGCTATATATATATATATATATATATATATATAAAGGGCTATGATCAATATATATAAGGATGATATGATCACTATATATTATTATTATTAACATGTATTTATATAGTGCCAACATATTGCGTAGCACTGTTCACTGATCACTATATATAAATATATAAGGTGATATGATCACTATATATAAATATATAAGGGGATATGATCACTATATATAAATATATAAGGGGATATGATCACTATATATAAATATATAAGGGGATATGATCACTTTATATAAATATATAAGGGGGATATGATCACTATATATAAATATATAAGGGGATATGATCAATATATATAAATATATAAGGGGATATGATCACTATATATAAATATATAAGGGATATGATCACTATATAGAAATCTATAAGGGGATATAATCACTATATATAAATATATAAGGGGGTATGATCACTATATATAAATATATAAGGGGGATATGATCACTATATATATAAGGGGATATGATCACTATATAGAAATATATAAGGGGATATGATCACTATATAGAAATATATAAGGGATATGATCACTATATTGAAATATATAAGGGGATATGATCACTATATAGAAATATATAAGGGGATATGATCACTATATATAAATATATAAGGGGATATGATCACTATAAATAAATATATAAGGGGGATATGATCACTATATATAAATATATAAGGGGGATATGATCACTATATATAAATATATAAGGGGGATATGATCACTATATATAAATATATAAGGGGGATATGATCACTATATATAAATATATAAGGGGATATGATCGCTATATATATATATATATATATATAAAGGGCTATGATCAATATATATAAGGATGATATGATCACTATATATTATTATTATTATTATTAACATGTATTTATATAGTGCCAACATATTGCGTAGCACTGTTCACTGATCACTATATATAAATATATAAGGTGATATGATCACTATATATAAATATATAAGGGGATATGATCACTATATATAAATATATAAGGGGATATGATCACTATATATAAATATATAAAGGGGATATGATCACTATATATAAATATATAAGGGGATATGATCACTATATATAAATATATAAGGGGACCATGCAATAAACTCTGTAGTATCTTATTCACCAGTGGAAGATTTGAGCAATAGGTTAAGCTTGGTGGTTTTGTTACTTTTTCTAACCTCATCTACTATGTAGCCGTATAAGAAGTGCTAATTAGCTGCTTATGTTAAACATATGTTAAACCCTAATTACCGCCAGTTAAACTTGTGTCAGAAATGAAATGGGATTACAGAAAAGTGATACCGTCTGATGACAGTATCCGATTAACCAAAGGAAACTCATTTTTTTCTATTTGGATAGACTAAGGCATTAATTTTTTAGAGGGGTAAAGGATCAAGCAGAGTGCGAGTTCTGACTCCAGCAGCAAAAGGCCACGGCACGGGGGATCAGCTTCTATTCTGTGTAAGGTCGCACACGGCTGAATCTCAGCACGGCCTCTGTGCGTTCCATCCTACTTCACTAAGGCAAAGTGCATTAAATATGAATGGGCCATAGGTGTAAAGTGTCTGCGAGAGAGACATCTGCAAAGCAGCCGGTGGGCAGTCACAAGTCTCGCTCCTGGCAAAAACAAGCTGCTTGCAGCTACATAAGGCAGACCCTGCCCAGAGAGCCAAAGAAGCAGTCGGGACCCTCAAGATGCAGGTAAGAGAACTGGGATATTGCAGTGTTTGCTCCAGGGAGTCAGATCTGTGGCACGAAATATCTAGTGAAGGCTCCAGTCAAGCCATGGCCTTATGGGCACAGTCATAGACCAGGGACAGAGCAGGAACATCATTCAAATTAGATTTATTTCATGTTATTTCTTTCAGCTCTTTTCGACTTTATTTGGCTAAAGGATAGCCAGCTTATTTGGCTTAAAAAAAAAAAAAAAAAAAAAAGGCATGTATCAATCAAGTTCAACCTTTTGCACAAAAAAAAATAAAAGCAAAACTTCAATTGGTTAAATTTGTTTTTCAATCGAAGCAGTACTGGAATCAATATGGTAGCCGTTGTTCTGTGTATTTGTGGGCGCATTTGTCTATACCCTCCATAATGGGGCTGTAAATTCTGCACTTATAGGCACAGACTAGTCAGGCAACCCCCTACTATCCTCTACTATCCCAGTGATCCGTGCAGTATAGTCCTTCTTCTGATTTTATTATATTATACCAGTCTACGGTCCCAACGACTAATGAGTCACGCCACCCAGTGTATTTCTTTTGCATTCTTCATTAATTACAGAACGATAGTGTAATGGCAGCCATGGTGTGTAGGTGACATCAGAGGACAAGAATGAATGATATGTTGCCTAAGGTATGGAATAAGCCCAGGTTACAACATTCTTTATTTGAGACAAGATGACCCCTACGGTCTGAATTTAAGAGGGTTAGTAAACTGGACACCTCAATCCAGCACGTGGGGTTATGGTGGCCATAGACGCACAGATATTATCGTACAAAACTGATTTTCCTATGATATTCGGTGCGTGCATGGCAGGAGACAGGCTGGCTGATATCTATTTGAAAATATTTGAACGCACCCGAACATTGGCCATTGTTAGTACTGAATGGTCAGATACAGGTAGAATTCCATTGTTTCTATATGTATATCTGATGATTCAGCTCTACACGTGTGTATTGAAACTCCAGAAAAGATTGCAATTGTTACGTCTATGACCACTTTAAGAATAGAGACAATAAAACCCAATTGTTGCAGTAGTTGAACTATAAAGGGAGTTTCTAATGTTTTTCAAGCTTAATGTTATCACAGTGATACACAACTTATGTACTTGGACAAAATACAATGTGGCAAAAAAAGGAAAATCAAGTGGCAAGCCCAGCCAACATACATGAGGCAAAATAGAGTGTCATAAGGGTGTAAGACGATCCCCACCCCATGAGGACATATGGCATAGACCCCAGAGTGTCTGAATAACTATAGTAATGGAGAAGTCTGGAGTGGGGGAACAGAGGAGATTAACAGCCCGTCACTTAGATAAATAGGATTGCGTTTCGCCAACCACGTTGCAGTGCCACGAGATCCTGCGTTGGATGAGTCACCTGACTGCTTCATGACCCAATCCCCTTCATAGGTCTCTCTCCACCGGCCGTAATTAAAGCTCTCACTAACCTGTGTAACTAGTACAATTGTTACTACAAACAACTCATTCCAATGTCTCGAGTCAATGCCTTATCTTGTCCAAGTGCTGCTCGTGGGCTCCTGTCCAAGAATGATCTGCTCGTCTCTCCCATTTCTCAGGGCTCCATATTCATCCAACTATTATTCCTGCAATGATTCCTTTTATTGGAAAAAGATCCCCCACTATACCTCTTAAAAATAATCAGGTCCCCTCGTAGGCACCTTTTCTCCAGAGAAAACAACCACAACCTTGACAGTCTTTCCTCATAGTTTTATTCTTCCATTCCTTGCAAGTCTCTGCGCTCTCTCCAGCTCATTTATATTCTGGAGCTAAAAACGGCACTGCATTCTCCGGGTGAGGCCTAACCAGGGACCTATAAAGTAGGGATGCACCGAATCCACTTTTTTGGATTCGGCCAAACCCCTGAATCCTTCACGAAGGATTCGGCCAAATACCGAACCGAATCCAAACCCTAATTTGCATATGCAAATTAGGGGTGGGAAGGGGAAAACATTTTTTACTTCCTTGTTTTCTGACAAAAAGTCACACCATTTCCCTCCATGCCCCTAATTTGCATATGCAAATTAGGATTCGGTTCGGCCTGGCAGAAGGATTCGGCCGAATCTGAATCATGCTGAAAAAGGCCGAATCCTGGATTAGGTGCATCCCTACTATAAAGGCATCTATATATCCAAAAATATACTTCTCAGTTAATGAGTCCTCAAAACACTTCCATTTGGTGTATAACTCACATTTATTGTATTTGTTCCAAACTGCATAACCTTGTATTTATCAAAATCAAACCGCATTTGCCAATTTTCTGCCCAGTTTTCTAATTTTGTCCAATTTCTCTGAAAAGTGGCAGCACCCTGAATGGAACTAAACAGATTTGTCCAAATTCATAACATCAGCAAAAATAGAGACAGTACTTATAGCACCCACCTCCAGGTTATTAATAAGCAAGTTAAAACAAAGGGCAAAAAAGACAGACGCCAGTAGTACTCTATTAACAACACGGCAGGTGCGATTTCGGGCCCCTAAGCCTCCTTGAGATGGCTCCTGTGATTCGGGGGAGGCATCACTAGTGCAATTGCACTCTCTTGTACTATAAAAAATTAATTTACAGTTTAAAACCCAGAAATTTGTCTCTTAAAGTTACCAGGAGCAGTTTTTTGACACCCCTGGTAACTGCCACTTGAGGCAAGGTACGCCCATGAACATGGGTCTAATTAGAAACTTGCCCCCCCTCTCTGTGTAATCTATGCTTTAGCCAGTCATGAAGTACAACATTATGATCCAGTTCAATATTCCATTATTTAAAAATCAACTTGCTGTGTGGTACTTTATGAAATGCTCTCAGAAGTCTAAGCAGATCACATCCACTGCCATCCCAGACCCCAAATTCCTGCTCATCTGCTCAAAGCAATTAAAGTAGTCTGGCAAGATCTATTACATATGGCATAAACACATAGTAATTTGCAATGTTTTCAAGTATCTTATCCCTTATTACCCCTTCCAAAAGCTTTCCTACCACTAAAGCCAGGCTAATATACCTATAGTTCGTAGGCTGAGGATTGGATCCCTTTGTGAATAGTGGCACCACATTATCAATTCCCCAATCTCTTAGCACCATGCCGGACCACAAAGAATCCTTTAAGTAAAGTAGTTTCACAGTGTTAAGCTTGTTTAGTATCTATATCTTTCAGTACAATATGTGAATCCTCCTTCTGCTACTACACCTGCACTGTTACTCCTCTCTCAGTTCCCACACTTGGACTATGTTCTTATTGCTTACATCCCCAAATTCTCGTACCACTGAAAACGTACTCATAATTTTCTCTCATGTTTCCACTTCTTCACAATGTTACTTACTCATGCCTCCACCTCTGATTGGACCACTTCTCACTCATACTCCCTCCCCACTTTTCCCTTCACCCTCGTGAGATCTCATCATCCAACCTATCTCTCTCTACCTCCTATGAAACTTCTATCATACTTCAGCCTCCCATGACACTTTCTCACTCATGCTTCCGGCTCCCACTAGGCCTCATTTTAGTTATACTCCCATCTTGTCTGAACCTTGCAATTACTCATATTTGTTTTATATATGTTTTCCCTTTATTTTATCCCCTTCTCATTGAATCCTCTTAACTACGGTTGCCTTAACTACAGTATTTGACTGACCCAGCCGGTAACTCACCAGCTGGGGCTGGCACCGTTTTACAAATTTGCCGGCAATACAATTTGCTTACTTATGTATAGCCTTTCCACTGCTGATCACCCCAGAGTCGCCTCTGCCTCACCTATTTCCCTGTCCAATTTCCCACCTACTTTCGTGCCCCAGCTACCTAATCCTGCCCAACCCACTCATTTCTCTGCCCCTATATGTCATATCTCCACACCATGTGGTCAGCCCCTTGACCCAAAGGCCGTTATTAGTGGGGAAAAAAAAAAGGTTACAACCCTACTCTTAACTAGGGTTGTCAGCTGGTTGGTATTTTACCGGCCTGGCAGGTAAAAATGATGGTTGATCCCAATGTTATTAATAGGGAAAAAGATAAATAAATAGGAAGGCCAATATTTTTTCCAGAAAAGGTGGCAACCCTACTCTCAACTCATGACTACACTCCTCAGATCCTGTAGGCTTATGGCCTACTCTCACTGGGTGCTGGTGAAGTGGATAAAGTTGGAGCTCCACTGTCTCCACTTTCCCTGATAACACCATCTTGTCCTTCTGTTGCCATTTTTCCCAGTTGTCTGCTTTCCCAGTTGACCAGTTTTTTGATCTGGTCCTTCTGTTTCGATTCTCCTCCAACCTTCTCTGTGCTGGAGGGGGCTATTGGTTCTTAAAGCTAGAGGTTAAGGGGCATGTTTACTAACATTGGAGATAAATATCTGGAGAGATTTCTGGAGATGTTGCCCATAGCAACCAATCAGATCTTTGCTTTTGTTTTCTAACTTGGCTGTTTAAATCTAATTGCTGATTGGTTGCCATGGGCAACATCTCCAGAAATCTCTCCAGATATTTATCTCCAATGTTAGTAAACATGCCCCTAAATATCCAAAGTAATGGCAAGCCAAGTATAGAAAGTAAAGCGTTTTGCCATCGCTCAGAGAATACAAGCTAACTAATCTCTTTCTAAACCAAAGTGAATCCTTTTTCTCCCAGACACTGATCTGTCTCTCTAGAAACATAAATCGTCCCAACCCTGAAATGCTACACCAGCTGTCTGGTTCTCTCGTCCCTTTCCAGGGAGGAATCTGCTTTCTAGGTGCTCACAGTCAGGTGCCCGCACAAGCCATTAAGTTACTCATAAGAATTCATTTGTTCTCATACAGTATTATCTATCTCTCCATACCGAAGGTGCATCTTCTGGGGTCTTGAGACACTGAGGAAAATTAGATAAGATTTGAGTTGGCAAAAGTTAACAAAAGATGCCCTCATGTCTTCTGGAAGGATCTACTGGTTAAAGAGGCACCAGAATATATTGTGCCATTCTCTTTTGTGGCTCCACAGTGGGATTATTATACATTCTCTCCCGGCTTGCCTGTATAGCTTGCTGATTGATACTTTATTAAGCCCTGGTTATTACATGGCTGCATTGCTAGTGGGTGATGTGTGAAGCCTTCCTCTGGTATAAATAGAGAAGACCCTCTTGGGTTGGTGACCTTCCTCCTCCTAAAGGGCATAATTTCTGAGTAGAAGACCTGGCAAGTTTTGGCTGGATAAACTGTACTTACTATTCACGAGAGCAAGCAGGTAACCTTACCCATCTCATTTCATATTTTTTCCTGTGGGCTCGGCACAACAATCCTCACCAGCCAGGGACTAACAAAATTAGCAGATTAAATATTAAGGATGTGCTCTAGGATTTCAGTTCACATCCGGGAGCCGAAATACAGCCACGAGGAGGAAGAAGGGGACTTTCCCTCTGGGTTAGAGACAAAGATTAATCTGCCAGAGGTGAGCGAAGGAGATGGCTTAGAAGAGAGAGGAAAAGAAGACATTTATATAGTTCAAAGTTTTATGCCTATCATAAGAACCTGGTTTGCTCTTGGAAGGTGCAGGTGGGGTCATTCAGAATAACACTGGATTTGCTCCTGGTAGGTGCAACTGAATTTCAGAAATGGATTAAACTTGGGGTGCCCAATGCAATAGGGGGAAAGTACTGCTTAATGAGTGCAGCTCATCTTATAATTAACATTAGATAGGGGAAAGACAACAGAATTCTGTCATTGGGTTTCCTCTGTTCATTTTTAGTGGTTTTGGAATCATTTATATGGATTGTGCTGCACAGGATTGGGTTTCAAACTGCAGATCACAGTAGATCTCTGTTTCGGTTACCACGAAACAAGCTGCAGGCTGAATATGAAGGATAATAGTTCAAAAACCATAAAGTTATTAAAGTGCAAAAAAAATTCATATCTTAATCTTCTCCAAAAAAAAAAAAAAAGAATATCCTATAATAAAAATACCTTTTGTTTCCTAATGTATAACAGTTTCTTTGAGCCTGGCTAGAAACAATATTAATATATATATATATATATATATATATATATATATATATATATATATATATATATATATATATATATATATATATAAAATGAGGCTGAGGTTTTACAGTGAGGGGGGCAGAATTAAGGTTGGCAGCCTAACGTGTTCTCATACGTGCGAGATGTGCACTTGTTTTGTGTGGTTATCAGTTACACTGTGTGGCTTACTCGACATGTGTAGAGGTGCGGTTAGCACGATTAATGCTACTTGATTGACAATGCAGCCCTCCTGCTCTTGTTCTGGTACATGACCCATCATACTCAACAGGTTTTATATTCACAACATTCCTTCTCTGTATATTTGTATTTATACATATGGGAGGAGGGAGGTGCCATATTGATTCCCTTAGACAGTACAGTATGAGGGTATAGCTTATTGTGTGCCCAGAACATTCCTTCTCTGTATATTTGTATTTATACATATGGGAGGAGGTGCCATATTGATTCCCTTAGACAGTACAGTATGAGGGTATAGCTTATTGTGTGCCCAGAACATTCCTTCTCTGTATATTTGTATTTATACATATGGGAGGAGGAGGTGCCATATTGATTCCCTTAGACAGTACAGTATGAGGGTATAGCTTATTGTGTGCCCAGAACATTCCTTCTCTGTATATTTGTATTTATACATATGGGAGGAGGAGGTGCCATATTGATTCCCTTAGACAGTACAGTATGAGGGTATAGCTTATTGTGTGCCCAGAACATTCCTTCTCTGTATATTTGTATTTATACATATGGGAGGAGGGAGGTGCCATATTGATTCCCTTAGACAGTACAGTATGAGGGTATAGCTTATTGTGTGCCCAGAACATTCCTTCTCTGTATATTTGTATTTATACATATGGGAGGAGGTGCCATATTGATTCCCTTAGACAGTACAGTATGAGGGTATAGCTTATTGTGTGCCCAGAACATTCCTTCTCTGTATATTTGTATTTATACATATGGGAGGAGGAGGTGCCATATTGATTCCCTTAGACAGTACAGTATGAGGGTATAGCTTATTGTGTGCCCAGAACATTCCTTCTCTGTATATTTGTATTTATACATATGGGAGGAGGAGGTGCCATATTGATTCCCTTAGACAGTACAGTATGAGGGTATAGCTTATTGTGTGCCCAGAACATTCCTTCTCTGTATATTTGTATTTATACATATGGGAGGAGGGAGGTGCCATATTGATTCCCTTAGACAGTACAGTATGAGGGTATAGCTTATTGTGTGCCCAGAACATTCCTTCTCTGTATATTTGTATTTATACATATGGGAGGAGGTGCCATATTGATTCCCTTAGACAGTACAGTATGAGGGTATAGCTTATTGTGTGCCCAGAACATTCCTTCTCTGTATATTTGTATTTATACATATGGGAGGAGGAGGTGCCATATTGATTCCCTTAGACAGTACAGTATGAGGGTATAGCTTATTGTGTGCCCAGAACATTCCTTCTCTGTATATTTGTATTTATACATATGGGAGGAGGAGGTGCCATATTGATTCCCTTAGACAGTACAGTATGAGGGTATAGCTTATTGTGTGCCCAGAACATTCCTTCTCTGTATATTTGTATTTATACATATGGGAGGAGGGAGGTGCCATATTGATTCCCTTAGACAGTACAGTATGAGGGTATAGCTTATTGTGTGCCCAGAACATTCCTTCTCTGTATATTTGTATTTATACATATGGGAGGAGGTGCCATATTGATTCCCTTAGACAGTACAGTATGAGGGTATAGCTTATTGTGTGCCCAGAACATTCCTTCTCTGTATATTTGTATTTATACATATGGGAGGAGGAGGTGCCATATTGATTCCCTTAGACAGTACAGTATGAGGGTATAGCTTATTGTGTGCCCAGAACATTCCTTCTCTGTATATTTGTATTTATACATATGGGAGGAGGAGGTGCCATATTGATTCCCTTAGACAGTACAGTATGAGGGTATAGCTTATTGTGTGCCCAGAACATTCCTTCTCTGTATATTTGTATTTATACATATGGGAGGAGGGAGGTGCCATATTGATTCCCTTAGACAGTACAGTATGAGGGTATAGCTTATTGTGTGCCCAGAACATTCCTTCTCTGTATATTTGTATTTATACATATGGGAGGAGGTGCCATATTGATTCCCTTAGACAGTACAGTATGAGGGTATAGCTTATTGTGTGCCCAGAACATTCCTTCTCTGTATATTTGTATTTATACATATGGGAGGAGGAGGTGCCATATTGATTCCCTTAGACAGTACAGTATGAGGGTATAGCTTATTGTGTGCCCAGAACATTCCTTCTCTGTATATTTGTATTTATACATATGGGAGGAGGAGGTGCCATATTGATTCCCTTAGACAGTACAGTATGAGGGTATAGCTTATTGTGTGCCCAGAACATTCCTTCTCTGTATATTTGTATTTATACATATGGGAGGAGGAGGTGCCATATTGATTCCCTTAGACAGTACAGCATGAGGGTATAGCTTATTATACAGTATGTATCTAAGAAGGCAGATTTTGAAGCCTACCTTCTTGCAGTCCTAGTGGATGCCCATTTGGCAACCTGCGAGTAGAAAAATGTAATGGGTCACATTTGTATTGATCTCGTAAGGCTTTCAATTGAGACGGGGCATTTGTTTAATTCTTTATCATTTAACTTCCACAGGGTGATGGTCTCTAAGCTATGAAGATGTGATGCTGGACAAAGATGGCTCCTCCAATAGAGACAGTAACAGGATAACCTTGTGGATCGATGACCACTTGGTGAAGTGGAGGGCAAGATGGTAGTGGGAAGGAATACTCCAATGCCCAGCTTCCACCTGGACCCCCGAGTCTTTATCATGTGTATTGGAGTTTTGATCAGAGCCCTCTGCTCCTGCTGCCCTGCCCCTTGTGAGTGTCCCACTGGTGACAATTCCACTCTTTGTCGGCGCCGTTTCCTGAATATGGTTCCCTCAAACATTCCAATATTTTCTCAAAAGCTAGACCTTAGTCACAACTACATCAGAACAGTGCCATCAAATGTCTTCACATACCTCAAGTATCTCCAAGAACTGGACTTAAGTTACAATCAACTTTCTAGGGTGGAACCAGGACTTTTCAGCAGTTTGCCTGCACTGAGACTCCTGCTTCTCCACCATAATGAGCTCAAACTGTTGCCTCCTGGGATCTTCTTGGGGATGCCAGCACTGTCATGGTTAGATGTCAGGGGAAACCAGTTGGTCATCTTGCTAGACCAAACTTTTCAGGGTCTTAGGGAACTGAAGCACCTGGAGACTGGTGAAAACCCCCTGCTCTTCATATCTCCTGGTGCTTTTTTGGAATTGCCTCAGCTGCAAAGATTGGGTTTAGAGGAAACCAAACTCAATACTGTCCCCTCAAGTTCCCTCGCCACACTACTGCGGCTTTCCGAACTGCGTTTGGGTGGAATCAGCAACAGCATTCTTCGAGACCTTTCCTTCCCCAATTTGCCCTTGCTGCGAGTGCTAGAAATGGACTGCTGGCCTTCTTTAGGGTTTCTGGAGCCTCACAGTCTGTCTGGTTTAAATCTTAGCTCCTTTTCTGTAACCCATGGAAATCTTACCACAATCCCACAGGAAGCCCTAAAAGCCCAGGTTTATCTCCGGATGCTAGACCTTTCATACAACCCAATCTCTGAGCTCCCAGTCAGAGCTTTGAGCACACTGAGAAGGCTGGAGGAACTGAGGTTGAGCAGTGGGAGGCTTCTTTATGTACCTTCTGCAGCCTTCTATGGCCTGGGACGCCTCCGCATGCTTGATCTTTCAGACAATCCACTAACTTGGCTTGCAGAGGATGCCCTGCCTTCTCCTCTAGGAGGCCTGGAGACTCTTCTCCTCTCTAATACCATGCTGTCCTGTGATTGCAGGCTCTGTTGGCTTCTCCATCGTAGACTTAGTTTTGGGGGGAAATCCCCCATATGTGCAGCTCCAGACTCACTAAAAGGAATGGTGATCCCTGACGATCCCGATAAACTTTGCCCAGACTTATTTACATGCGAGCCCCCAAGGATAGTAAATTCTGGACCACGCGAGTTAAAGGTCAGAGAAGGAGATATACTAAACATCTCCTGCAACAGTTTGGGAGTCCCTAAACCTTCTATCCAATGGGTGCTACCACAATTTGAGGACATCAGGACAACAGAAATAGTAAGTGCATGTCCAACTACCAGGCTGCCTTATAACATATCAGCACAAACAGTCTTTCCAACCAGAGATGCTCAGGAGATACCTGACCAGACAGTACAGGTACCAACTCCTTCAATGCCAGCTGCCAAGAGGGTCACTATTCTCCCAGATGACACTCTTCAGTTTCATCCTGTACAAACAGAGGATGATGGGGCTTATCTTTGTGTGGCCAGCAACGTGGTTGGAAATGACTCAACCTGGGTGCATCTGAAAGTCATGCCTTTTAATGGCAGCAATGTGCCCTCTTCAGTGGCCATACTGAATGGTCACCTCCTAGTGGTCATAACAGCTGGTGGCATTCTGCCCTTCATCAGCTCCGTGACCCTGTGCTTCATCTTCATGTTCCTTTGGAGCCGGGGAAGGGGGAACATCAAACACAGAGCTCACATAGAATATGTGCCACGGGGGAACCGAGGATCAATAGACACAGAGGAAAACAAATTCACAATGAAACTGCTCTAAGGACTGGCCAGTTTGTCGGTGAGGACATCTTGAACTTCAATAGATAAACTGGGAAGTAAGCTGCCAGTGCATCCTTTGTATACACTTCATATAAACCTGGGGTTGTCACCAATCTATGGCTGAAGGTTAAATAGGAACATCACCATCCAATAAAGTATTATAAATTATTGATGAGAAATATGTAAGCTTTGAACCGACGGACCTTCTTCTGCCTGTCCACAAATTGAAACTGCTCTCTGGTTACTTTGTTACTTAGTTCAGACCGGCATGGAACTTGATGTGATATTAGTATTACCATTAGAATTACAAAAAGCACTTCACATTGGGTCTAGCACTTCTCCTATTCATTGGTCACTGGCTCGTTGCTAGAGTAAGGCAAACCATAGCAACCAGATCTGGAGTTCGGCAGAAGAAATCAACAAATATAAAGACCAACTGTAATAATATTCTAGTCTGAAAAGGTCAATTTGGAGAGGGTGTAAGCCCAAAATAACAATGTGCCCAGTGAGAAATGGCATTTTTTGGGTGCAGTTGTTCCCTTTTTTAGTTAAATTTGTTGGTATGAAATTGTATTTTTTAGTGCCTTACCTGATGTAATATGTAATATTCATTTCCATGTTTGATAACAATTAAATATTTTTGTAAGCATGTATTGTTCTTGCGTTATTCCTCCCAAAATCCGCTTTCAGACAAACATTCCCTGATCTGCAGTTCTGCCCGGTCAAGATACAGTCATTCCTTTCATATGAAAAGAAAATGGTAAATTAAAGTAAACTATGTAATTAATTAATCGAAATTAGGGTAGGTCAATATGGACTATTAACGGCAGACCCTGCGGACGCAGCAGGACCCAGGAGGTATAGGGGGACCCATTAGGCCCCGATTTCAATATATATTGGTAAAACAGGACAAATAGTTGGGGGCCCTAAAAAGAATTTGCTGTGATGCCCCATAACCTCTAGTTACACTACTGGATAGGAGTATCCCTTTTAAGAATTTGTAAACCTTTAAAGGGGTTGTTCACCTTTGGGATAACTGTTAGTATGATGTAGAGAGTGATATTCTGAGACAATTTGTAATTGGTTTTCATTTTTTATTGTTAAAGGTTTTTGAGTCATTTATCTTTTTATTCAGCAGCTCTTCAATTTGCCTTTTAAGCATTCTGATAGCTAGGGACCAAATTCCCCTAGAAACCATGCACTGTTTGAATTTAGAGACTGGAATATGAATAGAAGAGGCCAGAATAGAAAGATGAGGAATATAAAGTAGCAATAACAATACATTTGTAGCCTTATAGAGCATTTGTTTTTTAGAAGGGGTCAGCGACGCCCATTTGAAAGCTGCAAAGAGTCAGTAGAAAAAGGCAAATAACTATAAAAATATAAAAAAATAGATAATGAAGACCAACTAAAAGGTTGCTTAGAATTGGCCGTTCTATAACATACTAGGAAAGATGTGAGAAAGGTTTCTAGTTTTATTCCTAAGCAGAAGAACATCAGCCTCTTTCTTTCTCTTTCAGACTGGTGGGAAACTGACCAGCAGGTGGCGCTGTTGTAACAAAATTCATTCATATTAACAGCACATGTATCCCTTAATATCTTGGAATAAAAAATAAACAAATAATGAATGTACATTGCAAAAGTGCTACGAATAGCCCCCTCATCAGTTTTACACTTAGTTATTTTAAAGGTTTACTTATCCTTTAACCACAGTCCTCAGGCAGCTTTGGAGTAGAAAACAAATTCTCAGCAGAATATTTATTTTCATACATAGGAAAGTAAAATGTCACAGACATGGCCAATTTTCCGATTTGCAGATTTATTTAAGAATTTCTATGACCAGCAGGTGACACCGCTAGAAAAGAAAGTCTTGGGGCTCCCTCTAGTGGAACTGGATTGTAAGCGATTTCCCAGCCCATTCATCAGACTCCATAAAGTGAAAATAAAAGAAAATATATAAACACAGGAACAGGAATAGTGTAATTGTGCAACACAAGGCAGACTGAGAGGTGGGACCTACGTGTTTAGTAATAGGTTAAATTGCCTCCGAATGAATAGGCTGGCTGTTTGGATGAGCTCAGTAGTGAGAGGGTTAAATAGCAATTAGTTATGTAAACTTAAAGGCTCTTACACACAGGCATTTTCCCACGTTAAAAAAACGTATTTGCTTATTGATTACATTATATTCTGAATGACTGTACTCACAAGCCTTCTGAGTTGCGTTTTACTCCATTTGCGTTTCTGTGCATTTATTTAGATGCAGCATTTTCTTGCGCTTGAAGCGTGTTCAGCTATCAACAGAATAGAGGGTTGCGTTTGAAACGAGGAAAAAACGGGCTTAGTTGTGTTAAGAAAAACAAGTTTAAATGCAATATATGAGCCCTAACAGCAAGGAGAGAATTATTCTGTGTAAATCCAGCGGGGTGAGAGTTAGTAATATGTTGTGAGGACCATGAGTGAGATGATGTAGGCTTGGCTGTGAGAGGGTTAATAATTGTTACTTGTGTGGGGTCAATAGTAATTAGCTGTGTGCCTCAGAATGAATTATTAATTATTGTTCTAGACAGGAGACAGTTAGAGTTAAAATGTGTGGGCCCATGAGCAGTGAAAGGGTTCATGTTAATTAGATGTGTGGACCCTGCCAGGGGAGGGTTAATAGGGATTAGGATTAGATGTGTGTGCCGAGCACAGAGTTGTTATGAGCTACAGGTGTCCAATCAGGAAAGGGTTATTATTATTAGCAATAAACAGAAAAGCTGAAAGTGAGTTAGTAGTGATTAGCTATGTATGTACAGCCAGGCGAGGGTTAATAGTAACTGTGTTGCTTCAGCAGTGAGAGGGTTAATGATGGGCTGTGTTAGTCCAGCAGTGAGGGGGTTAGTGAGAGGGTGGGCCCGGTAAAAAAAAAGTTTTAATAGGGTAGTGGCATGGAAAGGGGAGGGATCTCATTTTGATTGACAGCTATAGGCACCAACCTGCAATTAACTCATATGCCGTTGTGTTGACTGAGTCCCGCCCATCAGCTCTCCTATTGGTTCCCCACAGAGCCCATGTCAGATATTCTGAATGATGATATCACAGGGGAGGAGATATGTATGTGATTTGTTCCTGCAGGAAGTGTTGCTAGGGAAACCAAGAGTTCCCTTTTGTACCCCCATATCCCTAACTGCACCCCTGCTTCTGCACTCGGTTACCCCATAGCCCTGGACTCTGTGTGTCAGTATTCTCATCCTGAATGGCCAGTTGTCTGTGTGGCAGCAGAGAATGCAGTGCAGGCTGCAGCAGTGTCATTCCATGTGGAAAGGGCCCAGTCATTAGGCCTGCTGCAGCCTGTACTGGTTTGGATGTGTACAGTGGGGTAATTGGGGCAGAATGAAATAGGAGCGGCCAATAAAATGGTATAAATTCGGGAGGAGGAGAGATGAGGGGAAGCCACATGTAGAGCAGGATCAGTCTCAGAAGTGCCAAAGAGCTGACCTACACACTTACCTGCCCCACAGAGACAGATCCGGCCTCCTCAGTCGCTTGGAGCCAACTGGCCGAGCCCAATGGGGTCCAACTACGAACAACAACAGCCGGGACTGGAAATGGCCCCAAACAGCCTCAGCACTTTCCCTCCAGTCACACACGTTCCCTCTGCGCCAGTCACTGGGGTAAATGTCAGCAACTCCCATCCCCCACACACACCTCTCACCTGCCCGTCTGTCCCCTTATTACCATCAAGTTTTCCCCTTGGTCACACTCTGAGGAACCTGAACTTCTCACCAACTGGTTCCTCACAGGTAAGTCTGGGCCCTTCCCACCTTGGTGCTAAATCAACTTCTTCCCTATAACCTCATCTGCCCCAGGCTCCTCCCATCCCCTCAGGCTCCAGGCCTAGGAGTGAGTGAGGCTTACACAGCTCCCTTATATAACTTCCTGGGCCAAACCATTGCTGAGAAGCTACAGGGGACCCACTCCAATGTTCCCTCCATTTCCCTCACATTCGTTTCCCCTGCAGCCAGACATTTCCCTAAGGCTCCCAGTGCCACATGAGTCGAGGGCCCTGTTCTGTAGAGTTTAGGGCAATACTTGCTGAAACAACAACATGGCACCTGTCCATCAAACATACAGCCTTCCCACCCTGGGCCTCCTGTTAGGGACTGACATGTATCAGCTTTGTGTTTATGTATCACTTTATTTGCAAAGTGTTGTGAAGGAGCTACAATGCTGTACATTGCACTAAAGTATAATTTAACTAAAAGAAGGCAATAAATACAAGAAATATATGCAGAGCTCAAGTGCCATGTGCTAAGAAACACTGTGGGGAGGAGGTCCCTGCCCCGTAGAGCTTACAATCTAAGTGCAGAGACACCCTAGGCAGCTCTCTGCACTCTCTCTTGTGCACAATTCCCACACTACCAACCTGCTCCCCACACATGAGCAACCCGGCAAGCAGAGAATAACCGGCAAGCCGAGAGGTGACAGGGGGCAGAAAAGGTTCATGTCTGGTGCCCCTCTGCCACTGCCCCTAGGCACATGCCTCTTCTGCCCCTACTTCTGGCCCTGTCTACGTGGGTGGGTGGCTAATATACAATATTAATATACCGGCACAAACTGGAAGAGGAAAAAGTGCACAAGTTAAAGGCATTGTCCAGTAAGTACCAGGACTAGACTAATGTTTTAGTGCCCCAAGAGGGAGACTCAGTGTCTCCCAGTGCCAAGGGCCCCCCGGAAAACCTTAGGCTGAGGGCCCACTTTCCAAACTATTATACTTCTTCTCCTCACTCAACCTCTTTATTCTCATGGTCTTTTTTCTCTACATACTATACTCTATTCTTCCATTATTAAACCTCTTTGTTCCCATAAAGAAATAAGGAATGACCATGAAATAGGCCAAATGGTTGGAGGCAAGAGGTCCACTGACACCTGGGCCCACTGGGAGTTTTCCTGGTATCCCTGTGGGCCAATCCGACACTGGGGAGACTTCGTTTTTTCTTGAAGATATTGAGAGAGGATTCCTGACGGAGGAATACAGGGATGGAATCACAGAGGGAAGGAGCAGCAAGATGGAAGGGTTTGAGACGAGAGGTGGCAGTGGATGTGGATGGTGTGAAGAGAAGGTGGCTCTGAGAGGAGCGGAGAAGACAACCAGGGACGTATAGTGAGACAAGAGAAGAAATGTAGTGAGGAGCAGAGGAGTGAAGGACTTTCAAGTAGAAGGAGTTTATATGCTATCCTTTGCTTAACAGGCAGCCACGCTAGGGATTTTAGTTGGGGTTGAACACTACCTGGAGAAACCTAGTAGTGAAGTGTAAGATTGTTGGAGGGGAGGGAGAAGGGAGTCAGAAGGACTGGTTAGTAGGAGATTACAATAGTCTAAATGGGATAGGATGACGGCATGGATTTGTGTTTCTGAAAGAAAACAAATAAAGAAAGGGGCGTAGCTTGGCTATATTGCAGTGGAAGAGGCAACAAATAGTGTCAGTAGTATTAATATGATTAGAGAAGGAGAGGGACTGGTCAAAGATGACCCCCAAGCAGCGTGCTGAGTTAACAGGGTGAATGGTCATGCCATCAATAGTAATGGTGAAAGGAAGAGATGGGCTAGGTTTGGATGGAAATACCATGAGCTCAGTTTTGGCCAAGTTGATCTTGAGGTGGCCTTGGTTCAGGCAGTTGATAGCTACTAGGCAGTTTGCGATCTGGGTCTGAGTGTCAGCACTTAGTGAAGGGGTATCTAGATGTGGCAAACAGGTGATACTTAAGGCCAAATGAAGATATTGAAAGGGTACCTGGTGATCCAGTGGTGCAGCAGAGACGCCCACAGCACCGTTATTTGACTACTCTCTTGGGTCACAATTCTGTACTGCGCTACTGGCATGTTTGACCCAGCCTGTGATCTCAACTGCCCTCTTACCTTCTTATTTTGTACTGCTCTGTCCAATTGGTACTGACCTGGCTTGTCTACTGACTACCCTACCTGTTCCCTGTCCTTATAGTTTATTTTCAGTTCCCTTGTCTGTCCAGAACTCTCCCTTGGTCCTCTCGCTATAAGACCTGGTGCCATCCAAGTAGCGGAGGGCTCCTCCCAATGTGAAAAGCGGCGGTTATAGGTGGAAGTGTGAGCCATGATCGGGCCATTGGTGTTAGTTCTGGGTTTTGGGATACCCTACGTTAGATATAAGGTCTCCTAAAGAGAGAGTGTACAAGGAGAACAGCAGAGGACCCTGAGGCACTACTCCCACACTAAGATGAAGAGGCAGAGAGGATTTGTTAGCAAAAGTAACAGGGAAGGAGCGGTCAGAAAGGCAGAGGAGAACCAGGATGCAGATCTTTCCCGGATACCAATTGAATGGAGAATTTGCATTAGAACAGAATGGTCAACAGTATGAAAAGCAAAAGATAAGTCCAGGAGAATGAGATTAATGTCCAGTCTGGAGATCTTGTGCAACTCTATATACAGTAGAACAGTCTCAGTGGAGAGTGCGGGGCCAGATTGCATGGGGTCCAGCAGATTATTGGTGCAGAGAAAGTAATTGTTACGTCTATAGCCACCATTCCAGTTCTTTTTTTAGTTCCCCTTTAAACAAGCAGTGGGCACTTGTGAAACAGTCGTGTTACACCAGCAGCTCTAAAATTCCCATTAATTGCAATGTAAAGGGACAGCCTGCGTGTACCTGTGCTATTTATAATGCTATTTACAAAGCTTGTTTACACTAGTGCTTGTGCGCCATTTACCTCTAGCTGCAAGTTTACTCTGAGGAAAGAAAAGAACCGGATATTTTTCCAACACACAATAAATTCCTTCCTGAACCGCAAAGCTCTGCCGACTCCATCCAGTGCTCCATCAGTAGCAGAAAGATAAGCAATAGGAACAAGGGTAACTAAAGCCTTGCAGTCTGTTTGGTTGCAGGGGTCACTGACCCCGACGACTAAATACCCATTTCAGCTGCAAGATAGGAAGGCTGATTATTTACAAACCAGACAAAATCAACAATGAAGACCAATTGCAAACTGATTCGAAAAGGTCCATCTATAAGGTACTAAAAGTTAGGGTAACTTAATGTCACCCCTACTGTTAAATAATATCTGGGGCTTTTATAAAACGCTTTCGAATACAAGTTTAAATCTATTGCCGATGGACAAATCTTTTCTGTCTGACTACAGCTCCCAGAATCCCTTCCCAGACACTACAATTCCCAGCTACAGTTGGACAGCCCAGGTGTAAATAGACAGTGAAGGTTCATTTTTAGGGTAGTGGCACCCCTTCTTTTCTCTGCTCTCACTTCCCCTTTCTCTACTGTCCATCCTCCACCCATCAGTGAGACAGACACACCTATGCAACTCCCTCACCTGTCTCACTACTCCATTAGCAACTCCCAGCCAACCTGTGTGACAGGTGCAACGGAGAGAGACACAGGGGAGGGACACACCTGCGGGACTGGCCAAACAACAACCATGTTCCCCTGCTGAGCACAGAGAGGGCTGGGTGTTTGGCCCTTTAATCCAGGATGTCTAGATCCTGGAACACATAGATCTCATCTACTGCTGCCACTGCTGCTGTCTCTCTCGGCTCACTCGCTGACACTCGGTAAGGGACTCCTTCTGCTCCTCTCTGCATTTAACCAAAAGGGTCCTAAAATGGGGGGCTGTTACCCCAATGTTTCTATATATCTGTAACCTTGTTATGAGCTAAGGGGGCCCAGTCTGAAGGTCAGTTAGGGGGAGATTTGGGGTGAGTGATTATTTGTGCCCTGGGTACCCCTGGAACTATAGCAGGGTAACTGTTACCCCAATGTTTCTATATATCTGTAACCTTGTTATGAACTAAAGGGGCCCAATCTGAAGGCCAGTTAGGGGGAGATTTGGGGTGAGTGATTATTTGTACCCTGGATACCCCTGGAACTATAGCAGGGTGACACCCCAATGTTTCTATATATCTGTAACCTTGTTATGAGCTAAGGGGGCCCAGTCTGAAGGTCAGTTAGGGGGAGATTTGGGGTGAGTGATTATTTGTACCCTGGGTACCCCTGGAACTATAGCAGGGTGACACCCCAATGTTTCTATATATCTGTAACCTTGTTATGAGCTAAGGGGGCCCAGTCTGAAGGTCAGTTAGGGGGAGATTTGGGGTGAGTGTTTATTTGTACCCTGGGTACCCCTGGAACTATAGCAGGGTGACACCCCAATGTTTCTATATATCTGTAACCTTGTTATGAGCTAAGGGGGCCCAGTCTGAAGGTCAGTTAGGGGGAGATTTGGGGTGAGTGCTTATTTGTACCCTGGGTACCCCTGGAACTATAGCAGGGTGACTGTTACCCCAATGTTTCTATATATCTGTAACCTTGTTATGAGCTAAGGGGGCCCAGTCTGAAGGTCAGTTAGGGGGAGATTTGGGGTGAGTGATTATTTGTACCCTGGGTACCCCTGGAACTATAGCAGGGTGACACCCCAATGTTTCTATATATCTGTAACCTTGTTATGAGCTAAGGGGGCCCAGTCTGAAGGTCAGTTAGGGGGAGATTTGGGGTGAGTGCTTATTTGTACTCTGGGTACCCCTGGAACTATAGCAGGGTGACACCCCAATGTTTCTATATATCTGTAACCTTGTTATGAGCTAAGATGGGTGATGGTGAGTTTTTGGGGTGTGTGCCCAATAAGAATAAGTGTAGGAAGCAGGAAAGGGATGAGCTGTATGTAAATATTGCAGATTTAGGGATGGGGGGTATGAGGAAGTGGATTATTATCAGTTTAGGGCTGAGGGAGGGTCAGTAATGTAGGGAATGTGTATGTGGGTTGGGGGTAAAGTGAAAGAACAAGAGGAAATAACACTGATTTGTCCCACACATTCCTTGAGATTAGAATGGGAAATAAGGCAGGGTACACTGTATAAATACATGACGGTATATAAGGCTGTGGGGCATAGTGGGGTCTCTTTAGTACCTATTGGGGACCCACAAAACGTCAATACTGACTAACCCAGTGTAATAGTGACAGCATTGGTTGTGCAAACAGCTTACATTCTGGAGGAGAGCAGGATAGTTTTAATTTGAGTATAAAGGAAAGGCCTTTTCTTCTCCTTGGCAGGTTTGTATGAGATGAAAGGGCCCTGAATGAGCCCAAGATTATTATCATTTGGGTACAAAGAGCACAGACACATTAGCACTATTGTAAGTTCTGTTTATTTTGTGCTCATTCAGCTTGGGGCTGATTACAGACAACACCCCCCTATCCATGGAAAATGGACTCTGCCAGGCCTGACATGTTGCTGGGGTCCCTGTTTGAGCAGACCGAGGAACTATTCCACTCGGAGGGGTTTCCGGGGTCCGACCACGGCAACTTCCCCCTATCTGAGCTTCAGTTTCCAGCGGAGAAAATGTATGAGGAATGGCCAGTAAGGGGCCCCATGGTAAGTTGCACCAGTATTCATTCACCAAGGGCCACAACACTGGCTCTCTGGGAACAGACAGACCAAGGTGCAAGAAAAAGTAATACAGATGTTATGCCTACAGGTATCCAGAGGGGGCAGTAGGTCAGCATTTTGCCTTTATACTGCCCTTCAGTGACTTCTAATATCCTTATCATTTACAGTAGGGGGTACATTATCCCTTATAATACATGAGTGATACTCAGATTTCCCTGTATAACTCAGCCCGCAGCCTTGTGCCTTTATATGGTCACAGAACAACCCCTCAGTGACTTCTAATATCCTTATCATTTACAGTAGGGGGTACATTATCCCTTATAATACATGAGTGATACTCAGAGTTCCCTGTATAACTCAGCCTGCAGCCTTGTGCCTTTATATGGTCACAGAACAACCCCTCAGTGACTTCTAATATCCTTATCATTTACAGTAGGGGGTACATTATCCCTTATAATACACGAGTGATACTCAGAGTTCCCTGTATAACTCAGCCTGCAGCCTTGTGCCTTTATATGGTCACAGAACAACCCCTCAGTGACTTCTAATATCCTTATCATTTACAGTAGGGGGTACATTATCCCTTATAATACATGAGTGATACTCAGAGTTCCCTGTATAACTCAGCCTGCAGCCTTGTGCCTTTATATGGTCACAGAACAACCCCTCAGTGACTTCTAATATCCTTATCATTTACAGTAGGGGGTACATTATCCCTTATAATACATGAGTGATACTCAGAGTTCCCTGTATAACTCAGCCTGCAGCCTTGTGCCTTTATATGGTCACAGAACAACCCCTCAGTGACTTCTAATATCCTTATCATATACACTAGGGGGTACATGAATAAATGCGTTTATTTGCTGACAGTTAATTCTGGGTGTATTTGGGGTTTCAGGGCCTGAGCGAGAGGGAAGACACAGATGAATTCCTACAGTTGATGATTAACCCCAATGAGGTTTATAGCAGTGGAGCTGCTGCTGCTGAATCTCCGGAGA
Organism: Xenopus petersii; assembly: GCA_038501925.1. Taxonomy (NCBI): domain Eukaryota; kingdom Metazoa; phylum Chordata; class Amphibia; order Anura; family Pipidae; genus Xenopus; species Xenopus petersii. The sequence continues at coordinate 1,758,206 of CM076687.1, forward strand.
GCGACAGTGGATTCTCAGACGACCCTCGGCCAGACACCCCCATGCAGAGTGAGAGCAGCCCCCCACTGCCCCAGCCCACCCCTGTGTATGAACTGGTTTATGACATCGGTTCCCTGGAGGAAAGGAAGTTACAGAATGACATGAGCAGCGTCATATCAATACAATTAGGTACTGTGGGAAATTAAAGGGGAAGTATACCTCTTTTGGCTTTCTTATCGTATATCCCTGTAACAACACACATTCACCATGTTCAGCCCTTTTATTTTAATTTCTACAAGGCTTCTAGTTTATCCTCTGTGTCTAGTTTGCCTTAGAAGGGGGAGAAATTTATTGACCCTGACCCTAAAACAGCAGTCAGACCAGTCCCTGGATCACTATAGTACTTACTGTTAATAGCAGTAGCCTATCCGGCCCTTTCTTGAAACTATCCGATGTATCTGCCTCATTTCTCTTAATCTCATTGGATTCTCTGCCCCTTTGTGTCTGTTCTGCAGCCGAGGACTGGAATTCTGCCCCTTTGCTGATCCCCGAGAGCTGTATAGTGAACACCCTGTCCCCTGCGTGTAAATCGACCCCATTGCCCATCCGAGTGACCCCATCGGATCTGATCGCTGTAGACGCCCTAGTAAGTACTTCTTTCCTTTGCACCTCCAACCCCCTAATCCTGCCCCGGGTTCAATAATGGAATTTATATTTGTAGTACCCAGAGCTCCACCTGACCGAGGAGGAAAAGAGGCTCCTGTCCCAGGAAGGGGTGGCACTGCCCAATAACCTGCCTCTTACCAAGGTGAGTTCAGGGAGGAGAATGGGAGGGGCCTAGAGCTTTGCAGCTTGCGCCGTTCTTTCTGTGACCTCACTGCCCACCTTTGGTGACATCACAAGAAAGTTTAGTCTCCACCAATAAACCACCCATCTTCCCATGGTGGTCATGGATTTTTAAAAGAGTTGGGTGCAGGTTTGGTTAGGGGCGGGATTTGCTATCCTCAATCTAATTTGCCCCTCCCATTCTGGCCTAGGCTGAGGAACGGATCCTGAAGAAGGTGAGGAGGAAGATCCGGAACAAGCAGTCAGCACAGGACAGCCGGAGGCGCAAGAAGGAGTATATCGACGGACTGGAAAGCAGGTCTGGGAATTGTCTCTGCCGACCCTAACACAATTGCAGTTGGTCCTTTTATTTTGCTTTGACACTTTTTTAAATAAATGGACCTTTTTGTTGTTGTGCGCTGTTCAGGTTTTATTAGACTTCTGAACTGCTGGTTCTGACTTCTGAATCAATAAAGCAGAAACCGGCTGATTGACAAGGACGGAGAACTCAATTCTGTTATTGTTTCAAGAGTCAGAACCGAAAAGATCGAAAACAACAAAAAAACAAGGATACACAAATACTGCTTTCGGGTGTAAAAAATCCACTCCATATAGTGCTTTTTTCCCCCCAAAACGACATCCCTTTTTAAAGGGGTTCAGCAAGTCCGATGACACGGTCCCTTTAACAAATCTTTCCTCTGCTTCCAGGGTGGCCGCCTGCTCGGTGCAGAATCAGGAGCTGCACAAGAAGGTGGTGGAGTTGGAGAAACACAATATGTAAGTAGATGGGGGGAGATAGTCTTTAATAATGTTAAATCTCTCGGCTGCATGGCTGCTTGGAAGCTAGTAGAGTCTGCAGCATAATTACTGATCACTTATACAACTCTGACTCCCACCACAGATCTCTGATCACACAGCTCCGCAAGCTCCAGACCCTCATCAAACAAACGTCCAACAAAGCGGCGCAGACTGGCACTTGTGTCCTGGTACGTCCCACGCGGTAACAATGCCACGCCCCCTTCCCACGCAGCCTGTCCTGTTGCATTTCTCATGCCCGCTCCTTAGCGCTTGTGCTTGTCACAGAGCTGACGCTCTCTTGCAGATCCTCCTCTTCTCTCTGGCGCTGTTGGTCTTCCCCAGTTTCAGCCCCTTTCACTCCGGGCCCAACGTTAGCCCAGAAGACAGTTACCGGCCCAGCGGAGGTAAGAAGTTAGGGGGGCAGGGGAGTGGGGCACCATAGCCAAACACTAGGGGCAAAACTGGGCTCATGACTTCATATATATATATCTATAGACATAGATGGGCTGCTAAAAGTTACTATTTTACTATGTTTTGGATCACCGACCCTGACAAAAGTTTATTTAAAGATAAAGAATCACTGCTCAGGGCCATAGCCAATGCCAATCTGCCCTTGGACTTTATACAGGGGTAGATCAAGGGAGCCTTGGGGGGACGCAGATGACTACGCAGCTCGCTGGATTTTATTGGCGATTATTGGTATTGTCAGTAGTTCTGATGGGTTTTGCCTTTCCGCAGTCATATCCCGTAACATTCTCAACAAAGGAGGATTTTCCGAGGTCGCCGACTCCCTAGCGCCTCCTGACGCCCCTCCCCACTTTAATCCGCTGGAAGAGAGAGACAGTGGCCGCCATGTTGCTCCTCCAGCCAATCCCAAACCAGAGGAAACAGAACAGGAAAGTAACAGAGCTGGAGCGGCTCCAGAGGATAAAGGGGTTCCTATTGGACTGAAGACCAACATCTTAGCCCCAAAAGGGGAGCCCCCCGCCAATGACTTGTCAAAATCCGCACGGACGGACGAGATGTGAAAACAGACAGACAGCTGCTAGTGATGTAAAGAGACACGAGAAGAGGGGCTCCATGAATAGGGGTGTCACCTTTAAATTAACTGTTAGTAGGATGTACAGAGGGATATTCTGAGACAATTTGCAATTGGTCTTCATTTTTTATTATTTGTGGTTTTTGACTTATTTCGCTTTTTATTCAGCAGATCTCCAGTTTCAGCCATTGGTTGCTAGGGTCCGAATTCCCCTAGCAACCGTGCACTGATCTGAATAAGAGACTGGGATATGAATAGGAGAGGCCTAAATAGAAAGATAAGTGATAAAAAGTAGCAATAACAATAAATGTGTCGCCTTATAGAGCATTTGTTTTTTTTAGATGGGGTCAGTGACCCCCCATTTCTAAGCAGGAAAGAGTCAAAAGAAAAAGGCAAGTAATGAAAAAGCTATAAAAAAAAAAAATCAAGACCAATTGAAAGGTTGCTTAGAATTAGCAATTCTATAACACTGAGATTGAATTTAAAGGTGAAGCCCCTGCTTGGCAATTCAATTAGGTACATGCTGCAGACTGTACTGAGTTCCTTACACCCACACGGGATGTATTTCAATTCATTGCTGACTGGCTGGGAATGGAGGCGGAACCTCTACAAATAAATAAGGGGCATGAGGGCACCCACACACAATACACTGCTGCTGATTTATCATTCATATGCTTTATTCTGTACACACGGGCAAATAATCATGGGATTAATGGCTGCTGTCTCACCCCTTTAAATCTGACCAAGAAATGCTACATCTGCCATAGGCCTAAGAAATTCATTTAAATGCAGTCTTCATGGCTGCACAGAAACCAGCGCAGTCTGCAGCGTGCACCTTAAATAAATCCTAATGAGCCAAGAAGGATGTATATTCCCTGATGTCCAGGTATGTGTGAGGTGCTACTCACACTCTCACTCACACTCAGCACCTCTACTCTCTGCCTCTTTCATTCCACAGCATCCTCACCTGATACTCCCTGATATTCAGAGACTCTTATTCTATAATATTTATAATGAGAATAACTTTATATTGTTATTATTTGGGCTGGAAAGGGTTAATAAAATGCATTTAGTTTGTATCTCGTGTCACGTGCACTGATATGCGTATTTATTGGCACCCACATGTGTGCCAGGTATGTGCATAGATACAGGGAACAGACTCCCAGCAGGGGTGGTAGGACTAATATAGTAAAGGAATAGGAGGGAGAGTGAAAGGGGGATAGATACAGGGAACAGACTCCCAGCAGGGGTGGTAGGACTAATAGAGAAAAGGAATAGGAGGGAGAGTGAAACATAAGGAAGAAGTAGATGACATGTAATACAATAGAAGTGAGCGACACAGGCAGTTCCTGTATAACCCGGGATGACACACCCAGTATTGTGTATTGAGTATAAAACAAACATATTATTACAGGGAGAGAAGACTTTACACTTTGCCCCATAACTGACTTACAACTTGTAACTGTTCCAGTAACTAATCACATATAACGTGAGCTGCTCAGACTTCCCTATCTCTGTGTGTCTGACTGATGTAACTCATTGCTCAGTGCAGTCTGCAGCATGTACCCAAGTATTTTTTTTTTTTTTGCTAATTAACCCTGTAGGGTGTGCATTTAATGTTAATTGAGCATAGTCTACGTAGCTGAACTACAGTTCTCATCATGCTCCAACAACCACTGCGCAGACTGCTAATAGCAGTTAATACAGGGGAGAGACTGCTCAGCATTGCAGGGAGACGGCACAGTGAACTGATTGTGTCAGTGATTATAATGGGGATTAAGAGAGGAGTGAGCGTCATTTTATAATTACAGATGATTCTGGAGGGATTTATATAATCGATTGTCACCGAAGCCCAGGCTTAAACTTGTAAGTGAAATATGTGGCCTCCTTTTATTCAGCAACTGACACATCCTTATCAGTAGGGGGTACATTATCCCTTATAATACATGAGTGATACTCAGAGTTCCCTGTATAACTCAGCCTGCAGCCTTGTGCCTTTATATGGTCACAGAACAACCCCTCAGTGACTTCTAATATCCTTATCATTTACAGTAGGGGGTACATTATCCCTTATAATACATGAGTGATACTCAGAGTTCCCTGTATAACTCAGCCTGCAGCCTTGTGCCTTTATATGGTCACAGAACAACCCCTCAGTGACTTCTAATATCCTTATCATTTACAGTAGGGGGTACATTATCCCTTATAATAGATGAGTGATACTCAGAGTTCCCTGTAGCTGCTGTTTCTCTGATCATTTGTAAAGGAACGTTCTGTCACTGTTGGTTCCCATGTGAAACCGGTCAAATTCTATTGGTTGCCTGGGGCTCTGTAATGCTTAGCTGTCCTATCAGGAGCGGCAGTGCTACCTACCCCCATGTCTGTACATTCCTTTATACTGTACCTGCTACAGGAACATAAAGGTTTAAATATGTAGCTAAATGGCTCTTGTGGATAATAATAATGATAACTGGGAGGAGTTACAAATGTCCAACCCAATCAGAGAGCAAGACCATCTTATAGCCAATCAGAACATTAAAAAAATGTATAGGACTTTTTTCATTTGATTTGGGACCCTCAGGCAATTGGTAGGTCTTTTAGTGCATCTGTCCCTAATATGTCAGTGTCAGACTCACACGGGGCAGGATCACAGCGCCAGTGAAGGATTTTGCACACGAGGAGAGGCAGGGGCCAAGGGCTGCATTAAGGGGCCAAGTCTGGTTATATAAGTGTTAAATCAGTCTCAGGCTAAAGCCAAGGGGAAGTGATTATCTGCGGATGGAAAGGTTACCTGAGCCCGTTGCATCTATAATACAGATTCTATATATAACATTATATCCGGACACGTAGGCAAGCCCCCTGGGGCCACAAAATTGGGCCCTTGCGGAAAGGCCTTTGGTGACTTCCCTATGTTTTCTATGAAATAATACAGGGAGTTGTAGCACAGCAACTGCTGGAGGGCCACACAAAGCCCTGAGAGAAAGAGTTAAGTCTGTTGGTACATTATGTGCCCTGTGCCGCACTGCAAAAATGTCTCAAATTAGGGATGTTCTGAATCCAGGATTCAGTTCGGGATTCTGCCGAATCCTTCTACCCAGCCGAACCGAATCCTAATTTACATATACAAATTAGGGGCGTGGAGGCAAATTGTTTGACTTTTTGTCACAAAATAAGGAAGTAAAAAATGTTTTCCCCTGCATATGCAAATAAGGATTCTGATTCGGTTCAGTATTCGGCCGAATCTTTCACGAAGGATTCGGGGTTCGGCCGAAGCCAAAATAGTGGGGTCGGTGCATCCCTATCTCAAACGTCTCATCGAATGTCAGCCCCCCCCCAATCATAATCCATGAAATGAGTGATTAGAGAAATATGGTGAGAAAGGGATAAATCAGACAAATCCTTCTGCTTCTCTCTATGTGCCCCCGGGCGCCTTGTGTTTATGTGCGTTGGGGGGATAAGTTCCATTATATTACTGATGTGATGGGCCGGTAGCCCCCCGCACTAAGCTAATCACCCCCTCACTAACCCAAAGAATCATTTCAACTAATCTAATCTGTCTTCCTATATCTCTGATGGGCATCAATAATATGAGAATAGGAGAAGCCAAATCTCATCTCGAAAATGTCATGGACAGACAGTGTCTGGCTTTTTATCATATATAACAGTAACATAGGCTACGTAGTGTCACAGGGCCAATTCCATTCCATGTATAATACCCCAGAACCCGATAAATACAGTGCCAATTCCATGTATAATACCCCAGAACCCACAGCAGATAAATACAGGGCCAATTCCATGTATAATACCCCAGAACACACAGCAGGATAAATACAGTGCCAATTCCATGTATAATACCCCAGAACACACAGCAGATAAATACAGTGCCAATTCCATGTATAATACCCCAGAACACACAGCAGATAAATACAGGACCAATTCCATGTATAATACCCCAGAACACACAGCAGATAAATACAGGGCCAATTCCATGTATAATACCCAGAACACACAGCAGATAAATACAGTGTCAATTCCATGTATAATACCCCAGAACACACAGCAGATAAATACAGTGCCAATTCCATGTATAATACCCAGAACACACAGCAGATAAATACAGTGTCAATTCCATGTATAATACCCCAGAACCCACAGCAGATAAATACAGTGTCAATTCCATGTATAATACCCCAGAACCCACAGCAGATAAATACAGTGCCAATTCCATGTATAATACCCCAGAACACACAGCAGATAAATACAGGGCCAATTCCATGTATAATACCCCAGAACCCACAGCAGATAAATACAGGGCCAATTCCATGTATAATACCCCAGAACACACAGCAGATAAATACAGTGCCAATTCCATGTATAATACCCCAGAACACACAGCAGATAAATACAGGACCAATTCCATGTATAATACCCAGAACACACAGCAGATAAATACAGGGCCAATTCCATGTATAATACCCCAGAACACACAGCAGATAAATACAGGGCCAATTCCATGTATAATACCCCAGAACACACAGCAGATAAATACAGGGCCAATTCCATGTATAATACCCCAGAACCCGATAAATACAGGGCCAATTCCATGTATAATACCCCAGAACCCACAGCAGATAAATACAGGGCCAATTCCATGTATAATACCCCAGAACACACAGCAGATAAATACAGGGTCAATTCCATGTATAATACCCCAGAACACACAGCAGATAAATACAGAGCCAATTCCATGTATAATACCCAGAACACACAGCAGGATAAATACAGAGTCAATTCCATGTATAATACCCCAGAACCCACAGCAGGATAAATACAGGGCCAATTCCATGTATAATACCCAGAACTCACAGCAGATAAATACAGGGCCAATTCCATGTATAATACCCCAGAACACACAGCAGATAAATACAGAGCCAATTCCATGTATAATACCCCAGAACCCACAGCAGGATAAATACAGGGCCAATTCCATGTATAATACCCCAGAACCCACAGCAGGATAAATACAGGGCCAATTCCATGTATAATACCCAGAACTCACAGCAGATAAATACAGGGCCAATTCCATGTATAATACCCCAGAACACACAGCAGATAAATACAGTGCCAATTCCATGTATAATACCCCAGAACACACAGCAGATAAATACAGAGTCAATTCCATGTATAATACCCAGAACCCACAGCAGATAAATACAGGGTTAATTCCATGTATAATACCCCAGAACACACAGCAGATAAATACAGGGCCAATTCCATGTATAATACCCCAGAACACACAGCAGATAAATACAGTGCCAATTCCATGTATAATACCCCAGAACACACAGCAGATAAATACAGGGCCAATTCCATGTATAATACCCCAGAACACACAGCAGATAAATACAGGGCCAATTCCATGTATAATACCCCTGAACCCACAGCAGATAAATACAGTGCCAATTCCATGTATAATACCCCAGAACACACAGCAGGATAAATACAGGGCCAATTCCATGAATAATACCCCAGAACACACAGCAGGATAAATACAGGGCCAATTCCATGTATAATACCCCAGAACCCACAGCAGATAAATACAGTGCCAATTCCATGTATAATACCCCAGAACACACAGCAGGATAAATACAGGGCCAATTCCATGTATAATACCCCAGAACACACAGCAGGATAAATACAGGGCCAATTCCATGTATAATACCCCAGAACACACAGCAGATAAATACAGGACCAATTCCATGTATAATACCCCAGAACACACAGCAGATAAATACAGGGCCAATTCCATGTATAATACCCCAGAACACACAGCAGGATAAATACAGGGCCAATTCCATGTATAATACCCAGAACACACAGCAGGATAAATACAGGGCCAATTCCATGTATAATACCCCAGAACACACAGCAGGATAAATACAGGGCCAATTCCATGTATAATACCCCAGAACACACAGCAGATAAATACAGGACCAATTCCATGTATAATACCCCAGAACACACAGCAGATAAATACAGGGCCAATTCCATGTATAATACCCCAGAACACACAGCAGATAAATACAGGGTCAATTCCATGTATAATACCCAGAACACACAGCAGATAAATACAGGGCCAATTCCATGTATAATACCCCAGAACACACAGCAGGATAAATACAGTGCCAATTCCATGTATAATACCCAGAACACACAGCAGCTAAATACAGGGCCAATTCCATGTATAATACCCCAGAACACACAGCAGGATAAATACAGTGCCAATTCCATGTATAATACCCAGAACACACAGCAGATAAATACAGTACCAATTCCATGTATAATACCCAGAACACACAGCAGATAAATACAGTACCAATTCCATGTATAATACCCAGAACACACAGCAGATAAATACAGGGCCAATTCCATGTATAATACCCAGAACACACAGCAGATAAATACAGGGCCAATTCCATGTATAATACCCAGAACACACAGCAGGATAAATACAGGGCCAATTCCATGTATAATACCCCAGAACACACAGCAGATAAATACAGGGCCAATTCCATGTATAATACCCAGAACACACAGCAGATAAATATAGTGCCAATTCCATGTATAATACCCAGAACACACAGCAGATAAATACAGGGCCAATTCCATGTATAATACCCCAGAACACACAGCAGGATAAATACAGTGCCAATTCCATGTATAATACCCCAGAACACACAGCAGATAAATACAGGACCAATTCCATGTATAATACCCCAGAACACACAGCAGATAAATACAGGACCAATTCCATGTATAATACCCCAGAACCCACAGCAGATAAATACAGGCCAATTCCATGTATAATACCCCAGAACACACAGCAGGATAAATACAGGGCCAATTCCATGTATAATACCCAGAACACACAGCAGATAAATACAGGGCCAATTCCATGTATAATACCCCAGAACACACAGCAGATAAATACAGGGCTAATTCCATGTATAATACCCCAGAACACACAGCAGGATAAATACAGTGCCAATTCCATGTATAATACCCCAGAACACACAGCAGATAAATACAGGGCCAATTCCATGTATAATACCCCAGAACACACAGCAGATAAATACAGGGCCAATTCCATGTATAATACCCCAGAACACACAGCAGGATAAATACAGTGCCAATTCCATGTATAATACCCCAGAACACACAGCAGGATAAATACAGTGCCAATTCCATGTATAATACCCCAGAACACACAGCAGATAAATACAGGGTCAATTCCATGTATAATACCCCAGAACACACAGCAGATAAATACAGGATCAGTTCCAGATAGGCTAAACCTTGGGTTAAGACAAATCAGGTCAATATAATTATATTTTTATGCTAATGAGCAGCAGAACCCCTCAGATGCCATTCTATATGTGTTACTATAACAAGATGGCACCAACTGAGAAACAGAGTGTTCATTTGGTAGACAGTGAATTAAAACAATGGATAATAAGGGAAAGGAGTCTAAGGAAGGGCAGAACAATGGCAGGGAGGAAAGTCACTTGTTAGGAATGGGGTGTGTTGTGTGAATGGCGGGTGCAGCTCCTTCTGTCAGTTTCAGTTTAGAATATTCATTCGTTGTATTCTATAGGCTCCAGCCACTGATCTGTGTGACCCCCAATTTATAGGGGTAGTATCACTAGTATCAGCTGACCTTTAAAATAACTTTTAGTATATTATATACAGACCAATTTTAAGCAACTTTCAACTGAACTTTTCAAATGGAACATTTTGGGCTAAATCCTGTAGTTTCAATACAAACAAGAGTGAACTTATCTTCAGAATTTGATTTCTCATTACCAAATTACCCCTGACAGAGAAAACGACGGGGAGGGGTTGTTGTACTAAAGATCAAGGCTAATCAGGGGATATAAAGCCCTTTCTTAGCTTAACACCCCTTTGAGTGAAAGATAATCACTGTATTAATTCTCTCCAGTTAATCCTCCCTGCTCTAAAGATGAGGAAGAGCCACTGATAGAACCAGTGAGTCAGCTCTGCCCCTAGTAAAGACCTCGGAGAGGACGGGATGGCAAAAAGAATATCAGCCATTGCCCCATGTATGTGCCTCGTAGTCTACTTTCTCACCATCCAGGGAGTCCTCAAAGTAGAATCTGCACAATTGTTTCCACCAAGAGCAGCACAAAGAGTCAATGAGAAAGAAATGGTGAGTTTCTACTACTTTATAGATCCCTGGTAAGGTCTCACCTAGAGCTCTGGGTTCAGTTCTACAGACCCGATCCCCAGGGGACAGAGAGAGACAGTGATACCACTTTATAGATCCCTGGTAAGGTCTCACCTAGAGCTCTGGGTTCAGTTCTACAGACCCGATCCCCAGGGGACAGAGACAGTGATACCACTTTATAGATCCCTGGTAAGGTCTCACCTAGAGCTCTGGGTTCAGTTCTACAGACCCGATCCCCAGGGGACAGAGACAGTGATACCACTTTATAGATCCCTGGTAAGGTCTCACCTAGAGCTCTGGGTTCAGTTCTACAGACCCGATCCCCAGGGGACAGAGAGAGACAGTGATACCACTTTATAGATCCCTGGTAAGGTCTCACCTAGAGCTCTGGGTTCAGTTCTACAGACCCGATCCCCAGGGGACAGAGACAGTGATACCACTTTATAGATCCCTGGTAAGGTCTCACCTAGAGCTCTGGGTTCAGTTCTACAGTCCCGATCCCCAGGGGACAGAGAGAGACAGTGATACCACTTTATAGATCCCTGGTAAGGTCTCACCTAGAGCTCTGGGTTCAGTTCTACAGACCCGATCCCCAGAGGACAGAGAGAGACAGTGATACCACTTTATAGATCCCTGGTAAGGTCTCACCTAGAGCTCTGGGTTCAGTTCTACAGACCCGATCCCCAGGGGACAGAGACAGTGATACCACTTTATAGATACCTGGTAAGGTCTCACCTAGAGCTCTGGGTTCAGTTCTACAGACCCGATCCAAAGGGGACAGAGACAGTGATACCACTTTATAGATCCCTGGTAAGGTCTCACCTAGAGCTCTGGGTTCAGTTCTACAGACCCGATCCCCAGGGGACAGAGAGAGACAGTGATACCACTTTATAGATCCCTGGTAAGGTCTCACCTAGAGCTCTGGGTTCAGTTTTACAGACCCGATCCCCAGGGGACAGAGACAGTGATACCACTTTATAGATCCCTGGTAAGGTCTCACCTAGAGCTCTGGGTTCAGTTCTACAGACCCGATCCCCAGGGGACAGAGAGAGACAGTGATACCACTTTATAGATCCCTGGTAAGGTCTCACCTAGAGCTCTGGGTTCAGTTTTACAGACCCGATCCCCAGGGGACAGAGACAGTGATACCACTTTATAGATCCCTGGTAAGGTCTCACCTAGAGCTCTGGGTTCAGTTCTACAGACCCGATCCCCAGGGGACAGAGAGAGACAGTGATACCACTTTATAGATCCCTGGTAAGGTCTCACCTAGAGCTCTGGGTTCAGTTCTACAGACCCGATCCCCAGGGGACAGAGAGAGACAGTGATACCACTTTATAGATCCCTGGTAAGGTCTCACCTAGAGCTCTGGGTTCAGTTCTACAGACCCGATCCCCAGGTGAGAGAGAAAGTGATGCAACTTCCTAGAGTTCTGTGTTCAGTTCAATGGAGTAGAAATGTGTTTTCAGAAGGATTAAGTTCTGTGTAACTCTCAAGAATACACAATAGTTCTTGCTCTAGAAAGTAAACACTGTGTTGGAAAATTAGTGGTTTGACCTAATTATTTTACATTTGTTGGTTCTTTGTTATACAGTTAGTGGAGCTTCAAGATGTTTTGGAGAAACTTCAGTCTAAAAGGGTCTTGTCCTGGGAGTCTAAACTCAATCAAGTTCCTAAGGTGAGTGTCAGCAATGTGACGTATATATCTGTGTTTATTAGTGCCTAATGGTGCAGGTAACAAGGTGTGTGTTCAACCCAAACTACTGGTTCCTCCTCCCAACTAAACAAAGGTGTTTTCTAAGCCAATGTGATTGACACTAAGCCTGTAATACAGGGGTGGGGATACGTGACTCCATTCCCCGGCCACGAGGCACAGAGTTTGCTGCTTATCTGAGCCTTGTGGTCTCTGAGGTTCTGGTCCAAGACTTTGGCAAAATAGTTTGTTGTTGATACTTCCCATATCCAAAATTCTGTATGATTAACCAAGAGGCCTGATTCCTGTTTTGCAGTGCACTCTGGGGGACGTCTGCGCAGTAAAGAGGGGGGCGCGGATGGGAAAGCTCTGTGACTGCCCCAGGAAGAGCAACTGCAACTATTACTTCCTGAAATGCCTGTGACTTGTCCCTACTCATACCCCTCTACTACATGTGCATCGCATATACTGTATAAAGTACTGCAGCGTGGGAGCTGAACCCCACAGACTGGACATGAGGGTGCTGCAGCTCTGAATCAACTCTGAATCAACCCTGAATAATCCAATACTCGCCCCCAAATACCCCAGTTGGCCCAGTTGATTATTTCAACTTCATACCGAACGGACTCATCCCCAATGGATTAGCGCAATGTGAGGTCACAGAGACTATTTAGACTTTGGAAGAGATTAGAATCTTCTTTGCTTTCGGAATCCTCCGGCACAGAGATGTCCACACCTCTCCCCCCCATAGGGCCGACTATGAACTGATCTATGTGCTGAAAGCAGATTAGTGGAGCTTGTACAGGACAAACAGCACTGCAGCCGTACAACTGATAATGGATGTGTGTAGCTTTGCTAATAAAACCTGCCTTTTACTTTTCCTTTGCTGAAGCATGATGCCTTTCTGTAGGGGGCCCCCAAATCATTGTGTCCGGATAAAGCCTAATCCAAAACCCTTATTTGCATATTCTGATGAAGAAAACGCATTTGCTTTCAGCTAAATAATATAAATCAGACATGCAGGGTCCAGATCTGTACATTCAGTCACCACAGAGACGTGTTACTTACATCTGAAATTGCTTTGGTTTCTTCTATAGTAACTGGGTATGTTTATTTGTACCCTGGGTACCCCTGGAACTACAGCAGGGTGACACCCCAATGTTTCTATATATCTGTAACCTTGTTATGAGCTAAGGGGGCCCAGTCTGAAGGTCAGTTAGGGGGAGATTTGGGGTGAATGTTTATTTGTACCCTGGGTACCCCTGAAACTATAGCAGGGTGACACCCCAATGTTTCTATATATCTGTAACCTTATGAGCGAAGGGGGCCCAGCCTGAAGGCCAGTTAGGGGGAGATTTGGGGTGAGTGCTTATTTGTACCCTGGGTACCCCTGGAACTATATCAGGGTGACTGTTACCCCAATGTTTCTATATATCTGTAACCTTGTTATGAGCTAAGGGGGCCCAGTCTGAAGGTCAGTTAGGGGGAGATTTGGGTGAGTGCTTATTTGTGCCCTGGGTACCCCTGGAACTATAGCAGGGTGACTGTTACCCCAATGTTTCTATATATCTGTAACCTTGTTATGAGCTAAGGGGGCCCAATCTGAAGGCCAGTTAGGGGGAGATTTGGGGTGAGTGCTTGTTTGTACCCTGGGTACCCCTGGAACTATAGCAGGGTGACACCCCAATGTTTCTATATATCTGTAACCTTGTTATGAGCTAAGGGGGCCCAGTCTGAAGGTCAGTTAGGGGGAGATTTGGGGTGAGTGTTTATTTGTACCCTGGAACTATAGCAGGGTGACACCCCAATGTTTCTATATATCTGTAACCTTGTTATGAGCTAAGGGGGCCCAGTCTGAAGGTCAGTTAGGGGGAGATTATTTGTACCCTGGGTACCCCTGGAACTATAGCAGGGTGACTGTTACCCCAGTGTTTCTATATATCTGTAACCTTGTTATGAGCTAAGAGGGGCCACAAATCCTTACATAATACCTCTTGTGTATGACATTTACATTTATATGTTTATGGATTCCAGTCTGCACCGATATTGAATCTCTGTCTGAAGCCTACGCTGGAGGATAAGATAAACAGTATTATAATTGGAGAGACTACAATGAACTTGTTTATTTCCACATTAAAAAAAATAAAATAGGAGCTCCGGCCTGGGATCCATTGTCACCAGAGAGAGTACGTTATAAATATGTGCCAGAAATGTACAGCTTTTTTTCCAAACCACCCCATGCGCTGTGCACTCAAGTCGCCCGTCTGTTGGTGAAGTGCTGGTAGTTAACACTATCGGAAAAGGTTTAGTCTATGAGCAGCATATAATGTACAAAGTCATATAATCGAGGGGGGGGGGACGAGCTGAGGAAATTGAGAAGCCACATCAGGTGGCAAATATCGTCACACAATGATATCCCTCATGTCCCACTCTGAGCTTCCCGCTTTGTTTATATTACAGGGTCTGTCCGATTGGGGATTAAATGGATTCTATTTGCTTTCGCACTTTCTCAAGCGCCCGCATGTCCAGGGTCCGCTGTCTGTACGTCACAAGAAGGGAAAAGAGCACAGTGACTCCCATCATGCAGCCCACAAACTTCCAGAATACCTGCTTCTCCATCTCAACAGATCGGCAGCTGGAAAAGGAGTTAGGCAGCCGTGTTATTGGGCAGTGTAGTAAAAACACAAACACCTATGTGATGGGCACTATACACACACACACATACCTCTTATATTCCGCTCGCTTGGACACAGCACAGTTGATCTGCTGAATGAACCCAGTGTCTCTACATTCAGTTATTCTTCTCTGTAAATGGAAAGGGCGATCAGTCAGTACCTGGAGCCGTGAGTTCCCTGCAAGAGGTCTGAGCATTCCAGTTGGCTACATGGGACCCCTCTCCTCTAGATCTGCAGCACATCCACCTGCCCTCATTCCCCCTGATTCACTTACCCCAAACTAACAAATCTGACCCGCAAAGCTACCGGCACCAGATACACCACCCCACACTCCAACAGATCTGCCAAACAACAAATGCCCCAGGCACAAACTTTCCTAAAGCTGCCAACACTTGACCCAGTAAACTATATCTTATGGATCTTACCGTTTCAAACTCTGTGCAACTGTAACACTCTTTAGATATTATGAACTCCTCTGCCATCCAGCACTGAGTGGAAAGGACTTCTGTAAGGGAACATACACATGAGACCATATTGGGAGACTGAGAAGAACCATTAATGCCACACACTGCTCAAATCCCACACACGCACACATATAGGAACTGTCATGAAGGAGAACCAAAACGTGTAGATCTAGGTTTTTCTGTAAAACCTCAATAAATTCCCCTTTTGTTAACTCTGTGTGCGCTCCTAATATCTTCTTCTATATGCTTCAAATGAGGAGCAGCCGGGATTAGATTTAAGTTTGAGGAGTGTCGGTACATACACAGACTCCACTTCTGTACATGACCACAATGAATTTTAAATGAAACAACTCAGATGCAGTTGAACTGCAGACTTTGAGTTTTAATTCAGTGGGTTGAACAAGAAGATTGTATAAAAATGTGACGAACTAAAGCCTTTTTTAACACAATCACTTCATTTCAGGGGCTCAAAACTAATTGGACCATTGAGTCAAAGGCTATTTCATGGGCAGGTGGGGGCAATTCCTTGGTTATGTCATTATCAATGAAGCAGATAAAAGCCCTGGAGTTGATTTGAGGGGGGGGGGGTGTATGTGGAACAGACAACATGAGGACAAAGGAGCTCCCCATGCAGGTGAAACAAGTCCTCCTTAAGCTGCAAAAACAGAAAAAAAACATCCGAGAAATTGCTCCAATATTAGGAGAGGCAAAAGTTTGGTCCATCGTGCGAAAGAAAGAAATCACTGGTGAACTCAGCAACGTAAAAAGATCTGGACGTCCACGGAAGACAACAGTGGTGGATGATCTCAGAATCATTTCCATGGGGAAGAGAAAGCCCTTGACAAGAGCCAAACAAGTGAAGAACAGTCTCCAGGAGGCAGAGTCTCCATATCCAAGTCTGCCATAAAGAGAAGACTGTATGAAAGTAAATACAGAGGCTGCACTGCATCAACAATACAAAGGCTACATTGGACTTTGCTAAAAAAAAACATCTAAAAAGCCAGCACAGTTGTGGAAAACCATTCTTTGGACAGATGAGACCAAGATGAAGCTCTAGCAGAATGATGGCAAGAGTAAAGAAGTGTGGAGAAGGCTTGGGAAGAGCTGATGATCCAAAGCATAGCACAGTTGTGTATAAAACATTTGGGAGGCAGTGTGATGGGCGTGATTGGCTGCCAGTGGGACACTAGTGTTTATCCATCATGTGACACAGAAGCACAAGAATGAATTGTGAGCTCTTCAGAGACACTGTCTGCTCAAATCCAGCTAAATGCACTCACATTGATTGGGAGGCGTCTCATAATGAGCCAAAACATAGAGCCAAAGTAACCCAGGAGTTTATTAAAGCAAAGAAGTGGAATATTCACCTGATGTGAAGCCAATTGAGCTGCATTTCACTTGTTGAAGACTAAACTTGGGACAGAAAGGCCACAAACAAAGAGCAAGTGAAAGAAGCGGCTGCAGTAAAGGCCTGGCAGAACATTAAACAGGAGCAAAGCCACAATGTGCTGATGTCCATGAGTTCAACACTTCAGCCTGTCATTGCAGCAAAGGCTTTTCAACCAACTATTAGACATGAACATTTTTCACTTTTTTCATTTGTCCAATTACTTGTGAGCCCCTGAAACGAAGTGATTGAATTAAAAAAAAAAGGCTTTAGCTCCTCACATTTTTATACAATCTTTTTGTTCAACCCACTGAATTAAAGCTGAAAGTCTGCAGTTCAACTACATCTGAGTTGTTTCATTTAAAATTCACTGTGCTCATGTACAGAACCAAAATTACGTGTGTGTGTGTGTATATATATATATATATATATATATATATATATATATATATATATATATAACAAGGTGAGTAAATGACTCAGGATAATTCTGTGTTTTATTACACAAATGTCTCCAATGTTTCATCCATCAGGGACAGAGTGTGGCCAATGAGCTGTGAGTATGGGCAAGGTCAGAGACTCACCTGGGTGGGTTTCATCCAAGGTCAGTGCTGATTCTGCCAATCTGTAGGGAAAACAAATACATATGAGGACTGGAAAATGAATCCACTGAACAAAGCACATTCCAACACAGACCAATCAATAGAAATTGTCTGACACCCCTCAACCCTCTGCTGCATGAAACAAAGATGTGGAATTACCTGCTGTTATTTACCACTCAGGAGCCACTTTACCTGTCTGTGTGTATTTGGCAACATGGAGAGAACACACTTGCTGCACATAGAGACCCCAGCACTGAATGAATCTCTCACACACACACACACTATGGGGCAAATTTACTAACAGGCGAAAATTCGCCAGCCATGGCTTCAAGCACATCGCCAGGCATAAATTCGACTGGACAACCATAATTCACGAAGATTGGAAGCTGTGCACAGGGTACTGAACGCTGGCGAAATTACGCCAGCAAAATTATGCTCAGCAGTTTGAAGTTACGCTAACGTTGGATAATTTGCATATGGCGTGCAGTTAAAGTACAATGGACGTTTATGTTGCAGCAAATATATTACATAAGCCCAGGGAACCTTAATAAATAAAATAGAGTTGTTATATTGCCCTACACATGAGCCCACTGTATAGTTTATGTGCCATTTGTTAGCAAATGTAGGGGGGAAGGAGGATACCCCAAAAAAAATGTACGATCTTTTTCAGTCTATCACCCTTTAAATAGTTTGGGACTTAGAAAAATGTTCAACTTTTTTATTTTTGAGGAACTCCTATCTACTCTATTGCACTTTTTCTGGTCTGAGGTGATGAAGGCAAGTCTGGCGATAGAGGTAACGGTCAGTAAAATAAAAAACGTAGTGAATTTTTTACCGTAAATTCGCCTGGCGTTAGAGTGCGAAGTTGCACCAGAGTCTATCTCCTTGGCGAAATTACGCCAGTGAATTTATGTCAGCTACCGTTAGTAAATTGGTGAAGTGCCAAAATGACGTCACGCTGGTGAATTTTCGCCAGGGTTAGTCACTTCGCCCTTTAGTAAATTTCCCCCTAAGAGACATCTCCCCCAGGCTCCCCAGTATTGCTGTGTGACACAGTTATTGTGCACTATATGTGACCCAGATATTATGTTCTACTGTACACTATATACATCTCCCACAATTCCTCCAACACATGTACCAATGCTGGGAGTTGTAGAACACCAGGAATACTCTGTTATTTAAGGAGGATACTGGGGAGGGATCACACTTACAGTCACACTCTATGGAAACATACTGGGAACCCACTCAGGCCCCATGACACGCAGGGAGGCCCCAAGACACGCAGGGAGGCCCCATGACACGCAGGGAGGCCCCATGACACGCAGGGAGGCCCCATGACACGCAGGGAGGCCCCATGACACGCAGGGAGGCCCCATGACACGCAGGGAGGCCCCATGACACGCAGGGAGGCCCAAAGATACGCAGGGAGGCCCAAAGATACGCAGGGAGGCCCAAAGATACGCAGGGAGGCCCAAAGATACGCAGGGAGGCCCAAAGATACGCAGGGAGGCCCCATTACACGCAGGGAGGCCCCATTACACGCAGGGAGGCCCCATTACACGCAGGGAGGCCCCAGGCGTATAACAGTAATTAACTCCCCGAGTTTCTCACATACTGACCGGCCAGTGACGCTGATGAGCAGTAACAGTCCCAGCAGACAGTAAATCAGCCCCATCGCTGCCGGTAGCGGCTACTTCCTGTCCTCGGAAGGGACCTGCGTGACGTCAGGGTCATGTGATCAGACCATGTGACGCTTTACTCATTATTGAGCGGGACATTGAAACAGACAGAAGCGCTAATGGATTCTACTGGCAGCGACTTGTAATGTCGTTTAGTTCCGGCTGTAACCTCTACTCCAGACTTTGGGCCAGTTATTGTGTCACCGGATATTTGTGAGGAGATCGCTGTTCCTCTGATTTTCTGTGGATACAAACTAGTCCCAAACTGCCCATCGCTGCCAGTCTCTCACTTACTTCCGGGATTGTTACGTACTTCCGCCCGTGGCCCCTCAGGCGATACCATTTCCTGTTTGTGGAAGAGTAGCCCTCACTCCAAACTATATGGCTGACTGTCCTCCAGTCACTTCCCTCCTGTATAACTATTGCCCCACGTACTCCCTCCTAATGTCCCATATGTTTCTTACTTTTATTACTTTATTTCTGATTCCCCTCACACTTTCCTGTGGGCCTTTCCTAGGGGACAAACACAAGGCTACTTCTATGTGCAACATGGCAGCTCCCAGCTATTGTAATTAACTGCTGTGCCAGGCCCATTAGTGTGTGTGGGTGGGAATGCTGGGCTGATATACAGTACTGACCAGTAATAAGGAAATAAAGGGACCCTCCCTTGCCATGAAATCCACTTTCCACATCACAGCTCAGTGACAGGAGACAATAAGAATCCTAAATCTCTCTCTTATTATTATTATTATTATTATTATTATTAACAGTCACAAACAACACATTACCCACAATCCTGTGCTGTCCCAAAGTCGCCAGTAGTCCCTGCTGGTCAGTGAATGAGACACAGACAGACAGTGACATATTAGGGATATAAATTGGGAGAAATAAATAAGCACTTGGTTCTTGTGGGCTGAACCAATAAGGCGGGGGTGTGACATATATATTTATATATAAGAGAAGCATTATAAACACCTGATTGTTCCTGTATAAGTCAGACAACTAGCAGCTGGCGTCTATATTGTCTCCTCACAGCGACTATAAAACTTATTCCTCTCAACCCTGAATGTCCTTGGCAGAACTTGGTCCTTCAAACACGGAAACCAACAGTCGGTCGTCCCAAACGGGAAACGTGGTCACTGCAGAGGGTTAATCCTATTCTCTCTGTCGTTAAGAGAAGCCAGTCGTTTGGGAAACACTGATGGTTTCCAAAGAGCACGGCGACCAGGGTCACGGGAATCTGGTAACGGGTATGTTTTTTGTTGTCAGTAGTTTAGATATAGGTCCGGTCACTAGTTAAAGATATGGGAGCAAATTGACTTCCCTATGAAGTTGCGCCAGCGTTGGCTTTGCCGCACTTCGCCAGCGAAGCTTCACCAGGGCGCCGCTAATTCACTAAAACCCGAAGTTACGCTCAGGGAGGCGAAAGGAAGCGAAGTTGCGCTAGCGTTAAGTCATGAAGCAAATCGAAGTTACGCTAGCGATGGCTAATTTGCATACGGCGCCAAGTTAAAGTACAATGGATGTATATGTAGTGTAGCGCACCCTTGAGTGTACTTTTGCTTTGTATTAAAGCAATGTGTGACCAGGCTAAAACTGCTTGTAGTGTGCCCAGACCCCCAGTGTACCCGTGCAACTCCCTGCAACTCCCGGTACCTGGTGTGGATAAATGCAGCAGGATATTCGGCCAGACAGTTTCTTTGCAATAAACTATAACTGGTTTATTTACAGAGAACAGTGGCAAGGTAGTAGTTTGATGTTCACAGCAATCACAGAATAGCTTCAAACAGCAATATTCCCTCCAGGGGGTACAAGGTACAGCAGACAGGCTAATATTCAATATATGTATCAAAGTAACAGCAACAATAGACTTGGGGAATAGTTACCACTCTCACTGGGCACTATTCCTCTGGGGAAGCAGTAAGGCTTGAGTTTCTCAGCCTGGGGTCTTGTATCTTGGCACCAAACTTGTTCCTCACCTCCCCCACTGTATTCAGCCTGGGGTCTTGGGTCTTGGTACCTTATCTGGTCCTCACCTCACCCACTGTAGTCCCTGCTCTAGTGGTTCAAATACCCGGGGTCCTAACCCCACTATTTCTCCTCGTTGGAGCCACATCTGCTCACTAGCTGCCCTGTGCTGACTCTCACTCCTAGAGTGACTATTACTGTATTCACTATCACTAACTCACACTTAACTTCACCGGCAGACCTGGACCTGTAGTACCTCTCAGTGAGGCAAAGTCCCAGGACAGACCCAGACCACATGGTGCTAAACCCCTTTATATTGACAAACAGTGCCATCTAGTGGACAATCTCCGTGAACTAATGTGGACCCAGCAAGGGACATAGCTGCCTGAGTTAAAGGGATACTGTCATGGGAAAAAAAAAAATTCAAAATGAATCAGTTAATAGTGCTGATCCAGCAGAATTCTGCACTGAATCCATTTCTCAAAAGAGCAAACAGATTTTTTAAATTCAATTTTGAAATCTGACATGGGGCTAGACATATTGTCAGTTTCCCAGCTGCCCCTGGTCATGTGACTTGTGCCTGCACTTTAGGAGAGAAATGATGTCTGGCAGGCTGCTGTTTTTCCTTCTCAATGTAACTGAATGTGTCTCAGTGGGACCTGGATTTTACTATTGAGTGTTGTTCTTAGATCTACCAGGCAGCTGTTATCTTGTGTTAGGGAGCTGCTATCTGGTTACCTTCCCATTGTTCTGTTTGGCTGCTGGGGGGGGGGGGGGAAGGGAGGGGTGATATCAGTCCAACTTGCAGTACAGCAGTAAAGAGTGATTGAAGGTTATCAGAGCACAAGTCACATGACCAGGGGCAGCTGGGAAATTGACAATATGTCTAGCCCCATGTCAGATTTCAAAATTGAATATAAAACAATCTGTTGGCTCTTTTGAGAAATGGATTTCAGTGCAGAATTCTACTAGAGTAACACTATTAACTGATTCGTTTTGAAAAAATTTTTTTTCCCATGACAGTATCCCTTTAACTAAAGGACCCTTAGATGTCCAAATACTACAGTCTGAGTAATTTTACCCAGACCTCAGGGTCCCTACACTAGCAGCAATTGTCTACATCAGGGGGACAATTAGATCAGGTATATCTGTCCCCACCATTAGCTGTAACTGACCCTGAATCTCAACAGACTGTTCTAAAATCAATCAGTTCATTCTCTCTTCCCATTGTCCAGTCAACTTACTGGGAAGGGACATGTTGGTGAAATCAGGAAAGTGCCCTAGAACTAGGGATGCACCGAATCCAGGATTTGGTTCAGGATTCGGCCAGGATTCGGCCTTTTTTCAGCAGGATTCGGATTCGACCGAATCCTTCTACCCGGCCGAACCGAATCCGAATCCTAATTTGCATATGAAAATTAGGAGCGGGGAGGGAAATTGCGTGACTTTTTGTCAGAGAACAAGGAAGTAAAAAATGTTTTCCCCTTCCCGCCCCTAATTTGCATATGCAAATTAGGGTTCGGTATTCAAATCCAAAAAAGTGGATTCGGTGCATCCCTACCTAGAACCAGCCGGATGGTTAATTGCCTTTGGCGCCCATCTGCTCAATAGAATAACAGCCAACCCAAAACACCAATCAAACCTCTCACGCAATCACAAAAAGACGAGGAAGCCAGAAGACTAGAGGGAGAGATGAAGCTGCTGGTGGAAGGGATAAGTAAGAAAATAGAGAACAGTGAGACCCGACAGCAAAAAGAAAAACACCTTAGAGACAATTTATCTTTCAGTGCTGAAAATGGCAGCTCCCAAAATCAACCTGCAGAGACCATATCCATTGCCAAGGGCTGATAATCTCGGAATTATTAAATAATGGGGTTCTCAGACTCTGCCCAGACTCCCCCTGTAATTCCCCGTTGATAAAGCTGATGGGAGTTGCCATATTGTTCAGGAGGCAGAATGGCAAAAAGGGTTTCTAAAGGAGCCCAACTAAAACAGGGCTTCTATTATTGCCCCGAGGAAAACCAATCCTTCTCACTATATTGTTTGGCTATGCTGCAAATGTGGGTCATGGGCTAAGCCATGTCTCAACAGGAGGGGTGGTAAATACTATAAACAAAGTCTTTACAACATATGGCTCCTCAAACTACTCAAAAAAAAATGTTGTTTGCTATACTTGTAACAAATATAATCACCCAACTAACAAAACATTTTTCTGTTTTACTAAAAAAAAAAATCACTTCTCATCCTCAATCAGTAAGGGTCAGTGGAAAGGAAAAACAGGCGAAGGGAATGAATGGAAGAAACAAGGTGAGGCTCAGGCTGATCTCACATTAACGCAGCGCACCCACTTCATTCTGCATTGTAAGATCCCAAGTTCACAACGATTGTATTAGGGGGTGTACTGTAACACACAACCATGCATGCTGGGAGTTGTAGTCTGACAGCAGCTGGAAGCCCAAGCGTTAGAGGGGCATATACATTCATTTATATCCCCTAATTGTGAGATATATACATTGCCATTTGATATTTATCTAATCCCCCTCTTTTTCCATCATCATCATCACTTCATTCATTTACTTATGATAATAATAATAATAAGTGGATTCCCCATTATTTCTCCTTCCTGATACTTTCCTAAATATCACTTACTACTCCCAATATACTGTATATACTTGATAGCCTCTCCCAGTCACACTCACACTCTCCTTCATTCATCCTACACATTTAAAGGGATACCGTCATCTTAGCATTATATACAGTTCTCATAAGGGCCCCCAGGTGGTCACTTAAGGCCCATAATTCCCAGGGGGACTAGTGTTGTTGGATGGGGATGAGGGGGATACAAACTGGGGCCCAATGAGGAAAAATCCACCTCTGTTTCAATTTAACTGGTTACAGCAGGAATAATAAGGTGGAGTTTAGTGGGTTGGGCAGGGTTAAAAAGTAGTGGGGTGATAGAGGGAAGGCTGGAGTGGAGAATGGGGCAGATCTGCATCAGGGGTGGCAAATCTACCCTCTTGTCTCTGCCACAGACAGGCTATTGCTATAAAATCTAGAATCCCGACCATAAAGCAAGAGAGCACTGCTGTGCTTAGCCAGAGAGGAAGTAGAGACGGTCACATGATTAACCAGTAGCTCAAATCTCTCTCTATTCAGGAGCACAGTCACTTTATAGAAGTGTATAACATATTGCTCATAGTCTACAATGAAATGCTGTAATCCGGCGGCAGTATCCCTTTAAGACTGGTGATTTTTCTGCAGGAAAACGTGATCTTGATCAACTTCTGCTCAAATAACGAATTTCTATAAAACCCTTGAATTGGCTCCCCTAGAATTCCATGTGATTCCCTGTATGGAGCCAACGGTCCCATTAGAGTTGCATTTGCCTCAGTGTGCGGATGTCATGCATTAGGCGTGACTTTCCCTTTAAGGCTGCAATGGAAAATATTTGGAATATCCCAAAGTTCTGAGGGTTGTTTTGGCTTTTCTGACACCCCCTGAAACTGCCCATTGTGTCTGGTCTCCTCCTTTCACCCCTGTAACGGAGTTCCAGCAGCCGCCACCAGGGGGCAGGAGAGTCCACTTGCTGTATAAGGACCCCCAGCAGGTTATTAGAATAATATCTATAGATACAACACCCCCGTGGTACTTGGATTCTCCTTGCTATAGGGTCTTGGCCCAAAAGGGAAAGTCTCCCAATAAAGTCCAGGAAACAGGCCGAGTCGGGACCCCAAGACTTTCCTCTTTTCACAGCGGGTTCCTGAGTCTCACATGTCCTCACATGGGGCCCCAACAGCCCTTTCCTCTTTATCCCTTTAAAGCACCGAACACTTGTTATTTCCCTTCTTCAACGACCCCCCTCAGATCCACTGGGTCCTTAACTCCCGGCACCTAAACACACAGGGACAGTCAGTCGCAGGACTGAGGGGGAGATTCATTCCCTAATTGTCCCATGTACTTACTGATCTCCTGGAGTTTTCATTAGGATATCTCTGGTCAGTATATTAAATGCCTGCAACATAAACATATGGGCAAGAGGTTATATTTATGGGATAATGTACCCCCTACTATTAATGATAAGGATATTAGAAGTCACTGAGGGGTTGTTCTGTGACCATATAAAGACACAAGGCTGCAGGCTGAGTTATACAGGGAACTCTGAGTATCACTCATGTATTATAAGGGATAATGTACCCCCTACTGTAAATGATAAGGATATTAGAAGTCACTGAGGGGTTGTTCTGTGACCATATAAAGGCACAAGGCTGCAGGCTGAGTTATACAGGAACTCTGAGTATCACTCATGTATTATAAGGGATAATGTACCCCCTACTGTAAATGATAAGGATATTAGAAGTCACTGAGGGGTTGTTCTGTGACCATATAAAGACACAAGGCTGCAGGCTGAGTTATACAGGGAACTCTGAGTATCACTCATGTATTATAAGGCATAATGTACCCCCTACTGTAAATGATAAGGATATTAGGAGTCACTGGTACCAACCTCTTCTACATTCAGACTGGACTTGGCACTTGTCTCGAAAAATTGGATGCCATGTTCCTTAGCGAGCTGGTGAAGGAGAAAAGAAAAGGATTTAGCAGGAGAGTTGCCCTTTAGGTAAGTCTGTTTGGCGGGTTATGAAAGTTTGAACACATTTCTGTTTTTTTTCAGTTATTACAGTTTTGCTAATGAAGGTGAATTGCCCTTTAAGCTGTGAGTCTAACTTCTCCCAGGGGACCTGTTATCTCATATTGTTACAATTATTTATTTGCTTATCTCAAAATTGTTACAAAAGTATCTTATCTGCAGCAGTGGCTGTTCTGGGCTCTCTGCCAAAAGCCAATTAATTTAGAAACTTTGTTTCTTTTTCTGGCTGTTCAGTGCAGAGAAAATCGGGACTTTCCAGTACAAACAAGGGACTGCGGGTTGAGCTGTCAAAAGAGGGACTGTCCCTCTAAAAACGGGACAGTTGGGAAGTCTGATTTAAACAATGCTGCAAACTGTGCAGAACTGGAGGGGGTGTGGAGCTCAGGGAATAAGGGGTTAATTACTCACCAGACCTGAAGTTTTATTTTCTTCCCCTCGATCTCAGGGGTTCTGATTTTAAAGTCAATACCTGGGGGGGGAATAAACTCCGGCTGAGCAAGGAAAAGAGGGGCCCCTGAGAAAGGGGTCTGGGGCCAAACTTTAAAATCTGTCTGTAGAGCTGCCTTTAAAGAACAACGACCAATGGCAACGAGACGTCAGATCGTAGAGTAGGGGGAAGTGACTGTCCATTGGCTGCTCATATAAGTGACCCTAGTGTGTGTGGGAGGGCCCTTAGAGTGTAAGCTCCCAAGGTGCAGGGAGTGATAGGAATGATGTACTGCACAATATGTTGGTGCTATATAAATAAAGGATAATAATGAGAGTGGATCCCAGGCTGGGGGATTAGTTAGAGGTATATCTATATAATCCTATATAATAAGTGTCTCTGCGTCCAGTCCCAGCGTCCGTGGGATTGCGTTACTGCACATGTGCCCCACGGACCGTCTCTGGCGAATTTAAACTCTAAAATGGGTTTTTATAAATGTTTGACTACATATGTTCTAGCGCCCGTTAATTTAACGGGCTTAATGTCTAGTATATATATATATATATATTGGTTATTCAAGCGCAGGTATTTGTTGCGGTCGCATTTCACTGCTATGAATTCCCCCAGGCAGTGTAATGTGCAGTCTCCATTCGCCTGTTTCTTCTCTAATGACACTTTCACGGTGTCGTCTATAAACTTCATCCGAGGAAGGGCCAATAACAGCGCTGCTAGTGGGGCCCCGGGCATCGGGGAGTCTATTCCTCCAACCACAAGGGGAATCTCATATAAAGTACAGAGTGGCCAGCAGAGGATTCTGGGAGTGTTGCAGCATCTGGGAGTCAAGGTACATGCAGCCTCTACAGGGTTAAAGCTTGTCCCGCCCTATCTAACCCATAGCAACCAATCAGCAGTCAGAGCCTGTTTAGTACATAATGACTCTTATTTACTTCCTATTTCAGCAGGAACTGCACTAATCGTTTTCACTTACAAGGATGCCACCGGATTCCCTGCATGCTGCAACTCCCAGCACATCTGTGGAAGGATCATGGGAATTGTTGTCCAGCAGCAGCTTCAGGTTGTTGGCGCTCCAGTACATTTAGGTGGTATGTTGCAGTATGGCAGCTCCCACCCTAATGTTCTTACCCCTCCCCCAACCCACTCACTGAATTATTTCCAAAGTTCTGCAGGAACCACTTGCTCTGCTCCCCCTGCTGGCCGACCCCTCACACTGCAGTCACTCTATATCTCATCCAATGGCAACGATTCTACTTCTTCATATATTTCTCTTCTGTACAATTATATGAGTTTGCTCATAGTCTGTACAGAGAGATCCCATAAAACTATGGCAGCATAGGTATTCCCCTGTACTAAGCACAATTCAGCAGGAACAGTCCCTAAGTTTGCTCATAGTCTGTACAGAGAGATCCCATAAAACTTGGGCACATAGGTATTCCCTGTACTAAGCACAATTCAGCAGGAACAGTCCCTAAGTTTGCTCATAGTCTGTACAGAGAGATCCCATAAAACTATGGTACATAGGTATTCCCTGTACTAAGCACAATTCAGCAGGAACAGTCCCCTAAGTTTGCTCATAGTCTGTACAGAGAGATCCCATAAAACTATGATACATAGGTATTCCCTGTACTAAGCACAATTCAGCAGGAACAGTCCCTAAGTTTGCTCATAGTCTGTACAGAGAGATCCCATAAAACTATGGCAGCATAGGTATCCCCTGTACTAAGCACAATTCAGCAGGAACAGTCCCCTAAGTTTGCTCATAGTCTCTACAGAGAGATCCCATAAAACTATGGTACATAGGTATTCCCTGTACTAAGCACAATTCAGCAGGAACAGTCCCTAAGTTTGCTCATAGTCTGTACAGAGAGATCCCATAAAACTATGGCAGCATAGGTATTCCCTGTACTAAGCACAATTCAGCAGGAACAGTCCCTAAGTTTGTTCATAGTCTGTACAGAGAGATCCCATAAAACTATGGTACATAGGGATTCCCTGTACTAAGCACAATTCAGCAGGAACAGCCCCCTAAGTTTGCTCATAGTCTGTACAGAGAGATCCCATAAAACTATGGTACATAGGGATTCCCTGTACTAAGCACAATTCAGCAGGAACAGTCCCCTAAGTTTGCTCATAGTCTGTACAGAGAGATCCCATAAAACTATGGTACATAGGTATTCCCCTGTACTAAGCACAATTCAGCAGGAACAGTCCCTAAGTTTGCTCATAGTCTGTACAGAGAGATCCCATAAGTTGTGGCTGATTAATGAAATTCCCTGATGTGACTGAACCCATCGGTTCTCACTGCTGCAGAATTGTACATAAGAAAGTCTGAGGCTTTGGGGTGAGATGAGCAGAAGTCACATGGGGAACATAAAGTGATGTCACAATACAATGACTGTCACTGCTGCTCAGATAGAAGAATAAGAGTGAGTCTGAGAAGATAGTGGGGTACAAAGGGGTCGCTTACCTCTGTGGGGCCCCTGTCTGTATATTTTATATTAACTTCCCCCCACTGTGGGGTCACAGGAAATAATCTTGTTCCTTTCTCTGAGGGACATGAAAATAAAGGGAATAAGGAAATATCTGGATCCTGCAGCCGTTACTTGTTTCTAATTGGTTGCTCAGTTAATTCTCATCCCATGTGCTTCCCTCCCGTGCGATTGGCTGAATATCTGTGTGTGTGGTCACATGGCTCTCAGTCAGGGGAATTGACAAATAAAATAGTAACACATATGGAGTAACTATATGGCAGCTCCCTCTGTTACATTCATTGTACCCCATGGAGCAGGACTGTATCACTTTAAATCAGCAGCCTGGAATGTGGACTTTAAACCCCCGGGCTGATCCTATTGGCCAGCTGTCATTTCATCATTTCATAAGACTATCCTATTGGCTGTCACATTTCTTGATATTCCATGTGCTTCTCACTTCCCAATACCAGTACCAGTACCTACCGATACATCAGACGTGAGTCACATATGGAAACATTCTATCACTGGCACTTGTTTGTTTCCAGCTCTGTATTTGAATGCTACACAGTTCAAGTGCACTAGAGTGTAAGCTCCTTGGGGCAAGGTTTCCAATACCGCTAAAGTGTAAGCTTCTTGGGACAGGGTCTCCCATTATACCACTAGAGTGTAAGCTCCTTGGGAAAGACTATCCCATATACCACTAAAGTGTAAGCACCTTGGGGCAGAGTTTCCCATTATACCACTACAGTGCTAGCTCCTTGGGACAGACTCTCCCATTATACCACTAGAGTGTAAGCTCCTTGGGACAGACTCTCCCATTATACCACTAGAGTGTAAGCTCCTTGGGACAGACTCTCCCATTATACCACTAGAGTGTAAGCTCCTTGGGACAGACTCTCCCATTATACCACTAGAGTGTAAGCTCCTTGGGGCAGGGTCTCCAACTATACAAATAGAGTGTAAGTTCCTTGGGAAAGGGTGTCCCACTATACAAATAGAGTGTAAGCTCCTTGGAGCAGGGTTTCCCACCATACAAATAGAGTGCTAGCTCCTTGGGGAAGGTCTCCCACTATACAAATAGAGTGTAAGTTCCTTGGGGCAGGGTTTCCCACCATACAAATAGAGTGCTAGCTCCTTGGGGAAGGTCTCCCACTATACCACTAGAGTGTAAGCTCCTTGGGGCAGGGTCTCCAACTATACAAATAGAGTGTAAGTTCCTTGGGAAAGGGTGTCCCACTATACAAATAGAGTGTAAGCTCCTTGGGGCAGGGTTTCCCACCATACAAATAGAGTGCTAGCTCCTTGGGGAAGGTCTCCCACTATACAAATAGAGTGTAAGTTCCTTGGGGCAGGGTCTCCCACTATACAAATAGAGTGTTAGCTCCTTGGAGCAGGGTTTCCCCCTATACTAGAATGCTAGCTCCTTGAGACAGGGTTTTCCACCATACAAATAGAGTGCTAGCTCCTTGGGGAAGGTCTCCCACTATACAGAGTGTAGGTTCCTTGGGGCAGGGTTTCCCACTATACAAATAGAGTGCTAGCTCCTTGGGACAGGGGCTCACATCACGTGACACTGGCAGAGCAGATAAGAGCCAGATAACAGGAGGCGGGTCCTAGTGAATGACGTCAGTGAGAGATGATCACGTGGTTGAGACTTGGGGAATGTTGTATAACCCTCTCCGCAATACCAATCCTTGTCTAATCAAAGCCTTAACTCACCTATTTAATCTTTCTCTCTCAACTGGACTGTTTCCTTCTCAACTAAAACATGCTCTTGTCTCCCCCATTCTGAAAAAACCCTCTCTTGATCCCTCCAATCTTGACAACCTCCGACCTATCTCTCTGCTACCTTTCATCTCTAAACTACTTGAGCGCCTAGTCTACAACTGACTAACCTCATTCCTCTCTGACAATAACCTGCTGGACCCCCTACAATCTGGTTTTAAGCCACAACTCTCCACAGAAACTGCCCTGACTCGACTAACTAATGACCTTTTAACCGCTAAAGCCAACAATCATTTCTCACTACTAATACTGCTTGATCTCTCAGCCGCATTTGACACTGTAGATCACCCTCTCCTCCTCCAGTCCCTCCAGTCGCTTGGCCTTCGTGACACAGCCCTGTCCTGGTTCTCTTCTTACATCACTAATCGTTCCTTCAGTGTCTCCTACAATGGAGTATCATCTTCTCCCCTACCTCTTTCTGTTGGGGTTCCTCAAGGCTCTGTCCTGGGACCATTACTATTCTCCCTCTATACTTCCTCCCTCAGCAAATTAATAAATTCGTACGGTTTCCACTACCACCTCTATACTGACGATACTCAGATCTATCTCTCATCTCCTGATCTCAACCCAGAACTCCTAACTCGCGTCTCCTCCTGCCTGTCCGCTATCTCTACCTGGATGTCGCAACGCTACCTTAAATTAAACCTCTCTAAAACTGAAATGGTTCTCTTTCCTCCAACTAACACCAGTAGCATCCCGGAAGTATCCATCATAGTTACCAATTCCACTATCACCCCCTCTCCCCAGGCCCGGTGCCTTGGGGTTATCCTAGATTCTGCCCTGTCATTCACTCCTCATATCCAGTCACTTATTAAATCATGTCACTTCCACCTAAGGAACATATCCAAAATACCATCATTTATCACCCAAGATGCTGCCAAAATTCTTATTCACTCTCTCATCATATCACGTCTAGACTACTGTAACTCTCTTTTAATTGGCCTCCCCCTCCAGAGACTGTCAGCTCTCCAGTCCATAATGAACACTGCTGCGAGGCTCATACACCTCAGCAACCGCTCCTCCTCTGCCTCGCCATTCTGTCAATCCCTGCACTGGCTTCCGTTACCTTTCAGAATCAAATTCAAATTAATGACACTGACCTTCAAAGCACTTCATAACTCTGCCCCACCCTACATCTCTGAACTCATCTCTATATACTCACCCACTCGCTTACTACTCTCCTCTACTGACCTGCTACTCAACTCTTCTCTCATTACCTCCTCACATGCTCACATTCAAGACTTTGCAAGGGCTGCACCCCTCCTCTGGAACTCTCTCCCATGGTCTGTCCCACTTTCTCCCAACCTTTCTGCTTTCAAAAAATCTCTGAAAACGCACTTCTTTCGAGAAGCCTCCCTTCACTCTGCTTAACTACCAAACACAACACCACATACAATACCACATTTCTCACCCACTTACTTCGATCTTGCCCACTCCCACACCTTGTGTATCACTCCCTTCCCTTTAGACTGTATGCCTATGCATAGGGCCTTCCTCACCTTTTGTACCTGTATTGATTGTGACGTTTGTTACTCCATATATTCTATGTATATAATTCATGTGATGTAGTTGTATAATCACATTTACTTTACAGCGCTACGCAATATGTTGGCGCTATATAAATACATGTTAATAATAACCCACAATACCCACAGTCACAGGGCACCAGAAAGAAACTACTCTGGGTTCATTTGTTGCCCCTTTCTCCCAAATGACCTCTGACCCGGAAATCCCATGTATCTCACATTCGGTTCCATATCTAGTATAGGTAAATTTTAAAACACTGAACAATTAAAATCTTCATAGTCATATTCGGTTCCATAGCCACTCTCCTTGGGAATTTCCCAGTGACCTTCCCAACATGGCGCCGCTCTCCTTCCGTGTCGTCACTTCTAGGCGGTCTCTGCGTTCTGCCTTATATACAGGGCTCAGCTTCCGGTCTCCCTCCTTTTCTGTAGCGGCCGCATCCGGAGAACATGCCTGTGAGTGCGTGGTGCCCAGCGTGGGGCCAGGGAGGCCTCGATGTGACGGGGATGGGAGCCCGGGTCTCACGGGAGTCGGTTACGGGCGCATGAGTGTTGCTAGTGCCGCTTCCCAGGGGACCCGAGCGGTCACAGACAGCAGCGAAGTGCGGGGCCGGGCTGAGTAATGTGGCGCAGGAAGTAGTGAGGGGCTCGGGGAGGAGAGACGAGCGGCGCTGGTTATATCTGGGCCCCACGTGACTTCCCTATAGACAATAATGTGCTTATGGGACAATCATGTGATGTCTCTGCTTATTATTTCTATTTATTCTTATTGCTCCGCCCACTGCTGGGCCACTAACCCCTCCCCCTGGAACTTCCGCTGGAATCTCAGGCTAATGGGGGGGGGCACCACAGCTTCTTTATTGTGGGACCTAAGTATTGGGGGTATCAGTTTTATTGGGGTATCCTAGGGTTTGGGGGTATCAGTTTGGTTATTGAGGAGCCCTAAGGATTGGGGGTATCAGTTTGGTTATTGGGGGACCGAAGGACTTGGGGGGGGGGGTATCAGTTTTATTGGGGGGCCTTAAGGTTTGATGGGCTTGGGGGTTTAGTTTGTTTATTGGGGGGCACAGGACTGATGGTGCTCATGAGTGTGTGTGGGGTACAATGTAGTGATGTGGCTGCACTGCTGCTCCGTAATGTGACTCATGACACAATGTATATCCCCAATATTAATCCATGTGTCTCCCCCCAACAGCTCGCTAAGGATCTCCTGCACCCAACTCCCGAGGAGGAGAAGAGGAAACACAAGAAGAAGCGCCTGGTCCAGAGCCCAAACTCCTATTTCATGGATGTCAAATGCCCAGGTAAGTCTCTATTGTATCAGTGGGGTCGGTGACCCTGGCAACAAGTAATTAGTTGGTTATTGTGTATCTGATGTGGGCGTCTGTGTGTTACAGGTTGTTACAAGATCACCACAGTGTTCAGTCACGCCCAAACTGTCGTCCTGTGTGTCGGCTGCTCCACCGTCCTGTGTCAGCCCACGGGGGGCAAAGCTCGGCTCACAGAAGGTACAGACATGGCTACGTGCCCACTGGCTACTCACAACTTCATTACTGTTGTTAATTGGGCCCTGTGATTGGAATACAAAATGTTTCACAATAACTGCCATTAGACTCTTAACTGTCAGTTGTACTGTTTGTGCCCAAGAACGGCCAACAAGTGGCCAGTGAGAGAGTTTAAAGGCAAACTTTGCCACTGGCAATGCCGAACACCACAATGTGAGGCTCAGCTGCTCCACATGTTCAGAACTATAGCCATCCGGCCCCTTATATTGGAGCCAGGGAATCAGATACTTTGTTTAAAGGGTTGCTTTACCTTTAATTTAACTTTTAGTATGTTACAGAATGGCTAATTCTAAGCAACTTTACAATTGGTCTTCATTTTTTCTTTTATAGTTTTTGAATTAATTGTCTTCTGACTCTTTTCAGCTTTCACATGGGGGTCACTGACCCCATCTAAAAACAAATACTCTGTAAGGCTGCAGATGTGTTGTTGTTGTTACTTTTTATTACTCGTCTTTCTATTCAGTCCCTTTCCTATTCATATTCCAGTCTCTTAAAATAATCCATGTGTGGTTGCTAGGGGAATTTGGACCTTAGCAACCAGACTGCTAATACTGCAAACTGCAGCATAAAAAATGAAACCGTCTCAGAATATCCCTCTCTACATCATACTGACGGTTAATTTAAAGGTGAACACCCCATTTTGGTATTTTAAGTTTATTAATCAGTCTCCACTCTACTCTAAAACGGTCTAATTGTAGGACAAGGCCAAAGGTTCACACTTGACATTTAGGGCAATAGAATTTCAGTATTGGGAGTTGGTTGATAAGGAGCTGGGGGAGACCCTGAGAGTGACCCCCTTTCTCTCATTGCAGGTTGTTCCTTCAGAAGAAAGCAACACTAATGTTCCTGGCTGGAGATACAATGGGGAGTAAGCTGTGAGTAAGGACTGGCCCATGGGAAGGATTATTACAGCGTGACTCCTATCTGGACCCTGTAGCCTCACCCCTGTCTCAATAAATTTTGGATACAAGTTGCTTTCGGCTCTTACCTGTTATTTTAAGGGAGGTCAGTGGATCTGAATGGAATTAGGTCCCCCATGTGCTGCTCTATATCTCTACCTGTTGTGCTGCTATAACTCACTGACCAATGAAATATCAATCTGTCATGTGATGTCTGTTTCAGCTCCCGCCTCTTCCCCAGGAAATGTCTGGGCCCCAAATATTGTCTCTGTTTCTCTTCAGTTGGGTTTTCTGGGGAGGGAATTCAGCAATGGCCTCAGGTTTCTGCTTCAAGTTGTCTCTGCCTGGGGGTGGATCAGTGTAGCAACCACTGCTGTAGGATTGGGCTATTTGGGCTGCAGCCTCTGAGGGGAGACAAGGAACAAGTGGAGCATGTTCTGCACAAAGTCTGAATGGGGGGGTAATATTAAAGGAGAAACTGTAATGTGGGGACTTAGGTTTATTTTTACTCGCTGCACTTTGAAATGGTTCAACTGGACTTTTCTGCTCTCTGAGGGAACAGTAGGGATGCACTCAATCCAAATCCTAATTAGCATATGCAAATTAGGGATGTGGAGGGAAATTGCGTGACTTTGTCACAAAAGAAGGAAGTAAAAAAAATGTTTTCCTCTTCCCACCCCTAATTTGGATATGCAAATTACGATTAGGTTCTTTATTCTGCCTAATCTTTCACAAAGGATTCGGCCGAATCCAAAATAGTGGATTCAGTGCGTCCCTAGTGAACAGAACCAGCACTGAAGCTGCAGACTGCACTGGTTTCTTATACGCCCCCCTCTCCTCCTGAGCTGAAGGACCATTTGCACACAAGGCTGGTGTATTTATAAGTTTATTTAGAACTACTGTCTCATTATAGTATCTGGGGGGCACACTCTGCTTCTCTATATTGAGTCTTTAACACTGAAGCAAGGGCCTGTTGGATCTGGGCTCAACTATTGCTCTATATCAGGGGACCCCAACCTTTTTTTTACCCGTGAGCCACATTCAAATGGAAAGAATTGGAGAGCAACACAAGCATGAAAAAGTTCCTTGGGGTTCCAAATAAGGGCTGTGATTGGCTATTTGGTAGCCCCTATGTGGACTGACGGCTACAGGAGACTCTACTTGACACTATACTTGGTTTTTATTCAATTAAAACTTGTTTGGAAATCAAAAATAATCACCTGCTTTGAGGACACGGAGAGCAACATGTTACTCACAAGCTACTGGTTGGGGATCACTGCTCTGTATAATGGGGTGCGCTACTCCATACTTTCAGCTTAAAGGGGGGAGAGGGTAAATCAGTTTTCCTGTAGAATATGGGCCTCTTCCCAGACCAGCAAGTGCCCCCTGGTGTTAGAGCGACATGTTGTGGTCATATTAATGTGGTGGAATCAATGGATAAGGCTATTGGTGGCCTCCATTATAGAGAGACATGGGAAGGTCCTTATACTAATGGCTGACACGGGTCTGAGATTCTAATGGAAATGGTCAGTTTGTGAAAAGTGGCATCTAGGGAAGCATCTATCATCTTAGCTGTGTTTCACTGTTCAGCGAAAACGGTCATTTCCCTACAAATATGGGTTTGCATGCAGCTAGGTCAGGGCAAGTTAAAAACTTTAGGCTAAATATTCTTACCCATGGCCTCCAGCACTTCCAGTAACTTCATCACAACTTACCCAGAAAGAAGGCAGACCAGACTCAGTAGCAAGCGCTGTCCCAATTGATTGGCCAATTACCTCATGTCTTGGAGCAGATGAAAAGTTTAGGAAGAAGGTCCCAGACAGTGGCCAGGGAACCATGTTCAATGTTTAGTCTGTACAAGATCAGGGTCTCCCCAGTGCAGGCAGAGGGGCCAGTTTAGCACCCGCACTCTGTTACAACTGAGCGTTGCTGGTGTAATATCAGGAGAATGGGGGTCACCAGTGTCTTGCTGCAAGAAGCATGGCCTTCCCTGAAACAGACTGGGTCTTCTGGATGGTACCATATGTTCTCCAAAACCCATATATATTCTATATTAATGTGCCATGGTTGAACCACCATATCATCATGGATGTGCCTGCTCCCCATGCGCTGTACCATCGAAGATGCTGCTGGTTTTGCGTTGTGCATGGATGACATTGGTCTTCTTTAGCCCAGAGGATGCGACGTCCATGATTTTCAAAAACATTTTCATCGGCCATCAGATCAGTTTTCCACTTGGCCTCAGTCCATGTTAAATGAGGTTTTGCCGAGAGAAGGTGCTGGTGTTTCTGCATCATGTTTATATTTGGGTTCTTCTTTGCATGGTAGAGATGTTACTCGCATTTGCAGCAACCAACTGGCTTCCTAGACAAATGTTTTTTGGGAAGTACTCCTGAGCCCATGCACTATTTCCACTACAGGTCGGTAGGGTCTGTTTTTAATAGTCATATAGGAGGCCTGAAGATCTTGGATGGCTTTTAGCCTTTTCCCTTGCGTTTGGAGAGTCTATGGAGTCTCTGACTCATCAAGAGATAACTAATGAACTAGGGGCTTGTTTTTGTACATTTTATGCATTCTGCACAGATGTAAGAGCAGGGTGTGACTCAAAGGAGTTATTGACAGTGTTGGCCAGTAGGGTTGGTGGAAGTACAAGTGAGTTTTAGGAAAGATCAGGGAAAGAGAAGTAGAGGGGTGGAGAGATGGTGCAAGAAGCCAGAAGAGTGGATGTTCTGAGAGATGCAGTGCCCAACTGGTTTTCTTCAGGAAAGAGATGGAACAGTTAAACATCTCCATCTGTTGGATAGTGGGTCGTCATTTGGGCTGAACTCACAGATGATGACCACTGCCCAACAGAGAGGTCATGGGGCATTAGTATGGAAAGTTGCAGAAGAACACAAAGATCAGAAGAAAACATGGGAGAGATAAGACTGTGGGTTGGTTCCCACTAACTTCTGAGCATATAGTCCTATAGTCCCCTCTTATTTACGTAGGGCTGAATAATTCTTGCAATGGGTGATAAGCTGAATGTCTTAAAAAGGGCCAGAAACACAAATGAGTAGTGAGGTCTCCTAGCTCTTAAAGCTGGATCCACAAGTGATGCAGAATTCCAGCAAATTGGGTACCAGGTATTTTGATCAATTGGGGATGGGGGTCTACAAACTATTGCGTTCTTGCAGACGTTCATTCATCATCTGCATTTTGAATTGGGGCCTTAGTGTCTCCCAATTTATCCGCTGATAGGAGGCAAAAAAGAAAGGTCAAGGATAAGGGGGAGGAGACAGCAGGGATACACCTTCAGAATGAGGGGGCTGTTCTTCTGGCTGGCATCTGCATTGACTAGCACTTACAGGCCAAGTTCTCAAAGCATAACAGATCACCTTCCTCGGGTCTTCCACATGTGACCCATGAGAGCTCCGTGATCTTCTGGTTATCAAATGATGGAAGAAAACAGGTTGTCCACCTCTTGGTGACTGACGTATCACCCTACAGCAGTGGTGGTCAAGCCAATCTGGGAAGCTGAACCTTTGGTGAAGGCCCCCTTGGTAACAAGGTTAAGGGTTATTCAAAGACTTTCCTCTTAGCAACTCAGCCATACTTTCTACAGTATACAGATGAGCAAACAAGTGGTGATCCACAAAGCCTACTCTTATTTGCCCTTCATGCTCCACATTCTACTTATATCTCAGTACCTTCTGGCTGAACCTCCCAAGTCACAACCTTAAAGCCTCCCTTAACCACATCACTACTGTAAAGTGTAGACAAGTTTCACACTCCAATGGCTACTGAACGTTTTCTGCTCTCTCTTTGAGGGGCATTTCAGATACTCCTTGGACAGAGCAAATCTGTTGTTATTACAGGCTTTCTAAATCAGCTTCGGGTTTTTTGTAGTTCCACCTCTGTAACAAGATAGAACTCTAAATACTGCAAAAATGATCAAAATAGATATACTTAATGCATAGAAACACAACTGATTCGGAAAAGCACATACCTGCTGAGTGCCACAATTCCACATACCGTATATACTCGAGTATAAGCCGTCCCAAGTATAAGCCGAGGTACCTAATTTTACCTGCAAAAAGTGGGAAAGCTTATTGACTCGAGTATAAGCCTAGGGTGAGAAATGCAGCAGCTTCTGGTAAGTTTCAATCAAAAAATTGAGGGTTTCTGCTTCCATTGGAGGTACCGGCGTCTCGTTTTTGGACGCCGGCGAATATTCTTGGAGACTATTCTTGGACACCGGCGACAGCGACGATTTTTGCACTTGACCCGAGTATAAGCCGAGGTAGAGTTTTTCAGCATATTTTGGGGGCTGAAAAACTCGGCTTATACTCGAGTATATACGGTATATAGAATTTTATGGAGATGTCTGACTTTTAGAGACCCAAAATCCACAGCAGTACCTTTTATACTGCAAGATCGGAAATGCCGCTAACAGCAAGTTGACCCCAGAAAACCACATTTCTTCACATTGTGACAGTCATAATTGGTCTTTCTACCTTTGCCAAAGTTATCGGTTATGATAGGAAATCACATCAAAGCTTGCACTTTACACCACCTTATCTTAGATACCCTTTCTGAACCCTGTGGTTCTAAGTATGCTCAACAATGTAAAGACCCCCAAAATAAAGTGTGTTTGAATGTTAATGCTTTAGAGTGTAAGCTTTGTTGAGCTACTGGATCCTATTTCCTACTTCAGTAAGCAGCGGCATGTAACTGCCTACTAGTTATGTAACAAAATGCCCCAAACACTAAGCGGACCCCGGAAAACAATACAGCTTTACAAAAAGAAAACATTCTGCAAATTTCAGGATTGTTCGTTTCGTTTGGAAATGTGTGTTTAACCAGAGACTGTCATCTTTAGTTTAGTTAATTCTATCTCCTATATTTTCTTAGCATCCTAAATATGAATGCCAGGGGTCTTCTGAATAAAGTGGTACTCGGCACACACAGCATTACAGAACCGAAATACAAAATATTGCACAGAATTCTGGGCAAAATCAACAATCGACCGAGCACAAGGGGTCAGTGGGTGGTGCTTAGCAAGTGAGAGGGTCCATACACAATGGGAGATACTACTATATATAGAATATATTGTTCTACAAGGAAGGTCTGGGCACACAATAATCTTCACACTTGTGGATACAAACATCACTAGGTGTTCATGTTGGAGTATTTCCAGGGATGGCCAATTATTCCCAATGGCAGGATTCTACCCCAACTGTCAGACCCCCCCCCCTCTTACTCAGCAGACAGGAGACAAGAGCAGTCGTTTGAAAAGTGGCACATGAAATTTTTATTTGTTCTAACTGCACCAAAGCAGATCCCAGTAAGCCCCCCTCTCCCCCCAAACCAATACAGTAAGCAGAATGGACATGTATACAAGGAGAAAAGATGGTGGCAGTGATATTCATCCCTTAGTAACTACATATCTATGCAGTCCCCTCCCAACATCATTTAGTGGAGCAGATAGAAGTCCAGCAGGCTCTATACATGAACCCATAAGCCGATGACTCTAGAGAGACAAAGGCTCGTGTCGGCCAATGAACAGACAGATGGAGGAGCCGGTGTGGAGTATTCCTGTTATAGAGAAAGGTACAGGTAGATGTGGAGGAGGAGCCAGGGAAGTAACAGGGAAGACTTGGCACTATGGATAAAACGACATTAATAGGACACAATCCTCACACATGGCACCAGTAAGCACCATGAAGATGCCATAACAGCAGCACAATTTGGTCCATAAAAAGCAGACCTTGGATTGCTTCAGTCTGGGGACGGGGCAGTACAAAAATCACACGCAAATTTATCATTTTCAAAGAGTTCACACGTTTGTTTGTTTTTTTTCTTTTAGCAAAATGCCCAGGAGAGGGGGCAAGGCAGTGGGTTGTGTAGGCCGGTGGCAGAACTAGTAACAAAGACGACTGATCCCAGTCGGTGGAAGGTGGGTGGGTGGGGAGAGGAGGTGCGGAAGGAATGTGGTGGCAGCAGGAGGGATCGGGGCTCCCCACCCCAATATCTACAAGCTGTTGAGTTGCTGCAGAGTGTCGTCCAACATCATCTGCATTTTGGCGTTCTCGTCCTTGGTGAGTCGCATCTTATCTGATAGGAGGCAAAAGAGAAAGGTCAAGGATGAAGGTGGCAGGAGGGAATGAGCACGGTTACCCCTTGTGAATGAGCTTGGCTTCTATTGGCTGGCAGCCTGAGCTTCTGTGGCCAATCAGCAGGACTCACAGGATACGTTCCTAAAGTTAACAGATCCACAACCAATCACCTTCCTAAGGAGAATAATGGGCTCATGGCTCAGGTACATGAAGGCCACAGACTGTCCATCACTAGGTTAGGAGCTTATTATTATTATTACCCTACAGACTCCTTTGCTATAAAGTCTACCTAACCAGCAGCTCAGACTCCCTTTCTGTGAACATAGCCAAGGAAGGGGCAACTTACATGCCTTTCATTGCAGAGAAGCAATAAGACCCCCTCAAGGCTCTAGCTGGAAATGAGACCAATGAAAGCTCTTAAAAATTGATGATGTCACTCAGGGTAATGAATATGAGTGGCTAGGACTGGTTCAGCAAGTTTCCAGAAACAAATATGGCCCTTGCCCAGCTGGGAGGGGCCTAAAGCCCAGAGCCTGACTTGCCAAACAGCCAGTTCTTCTAATGTAACTGTATAATGGGGCTATGGATAGAAATGGCAGGAGAAGCCCTTTAATGAGCCCAGGGGTAAGACAAGGGGAGGACGGATCAATTCCCAACATACAAGGATCCCGGGCAGCAGGGAGTTGCCATATAGTGGGTGTCTGTGCAAAGGATTAAAAGCATGGGCACCTACTCACTACTCACAGCAATAACAACCGTAAGGATTTTGGGGATAAGTAGGTACCAGTTTAGCACATAGTTTGGTCCCGGCAGATTGGCCCCTGGTGGTTGAGGTTGATTAATGACACTGGCACCTCAGTTAAAGGGGTTGTTCACACTTTGTTGAATTCAGATAGATCACCAGAAATAAAGACTTTTACCAATTACTTCCGTTTTTCTTTGTGTGACCGTTTTTCTAATATTCAAGTGTAAAGTGTCATGTTTCACCTTCTAAAGCTGCTTTGGGAGGGGGGGTCGCCGACCCTTTAACTGATCTGAATGGACACATTTTATTGATACATTTGTTATGTTTGTCCCTGCTGAGCAGAATCCCTGAGTGACATTAAAGGCAACTGTTAGACTTGATACTATAGTTACACTTATATTCCCCATAGATCCGACTGAGAAATGGACCAACTATCATCATCATCATCATCAACCAAACGTATCAACTAAATTTAACAACTAAACGCATCAAACGTATGTATCAAAAAATATGTATCAAACGTAAGTATCAAACGTAAGTATCAAACGTAAGTATCAAACGTATGTATCAAACGTATGTATCAACTAAATGTTGCAAAATTGTAACAGTTTAGAGTCTGCATTAAACTTAGATTTTGAAAAAAAAAATGGTAAAAAATAAATAATGGAAAGTGATTGAAAAAAAGTCTTTATTTCTGGGGAACAATCTGAAAACAATTGAACTGAAAAAAGTGTTTGGAAGGTGAACTTTAACATTGCTACAACTCGGGGTCAGAGCTGTTGTTACTGGGCCATTGCAGCTCATTGAGACCCCGTGTTACTTTACCTTTAGTGGGAATCCTGTAGAAAGAACCAATACCCCCAGCCTGGCACTGCTTCTGCTGCCCCATAGGATGCCCACACCCTGCTCATGGGATACAGAGAGTAGTAGTTCAGCCCTAGGTCGTCCCGTTGGGAAAGGATCACACCAATGAGCTGATATAGTCTCCAGCCAATGGGATTCTCCAGCCTAGACAATATCTATCAGACTGGCTGACTAATGGGCCAATAAGCCGTCTGTTTGGTTTGGAGAGGCCAATCACTGCAGCTCATAATGCATTACGGACTTCAGGTACCAGTAAGTCTATCCCTTGGGAAAAGGACTACTCCTTCAGCTCTATAGGAGGAGCGACTGTAGGAACAGAGTAGACAAGGTCATATTCCCATTCCTACTAATCCAACAGACAGGGCCAATCAGAGCTCACGATCCAGAACAAGCAAGGAAATCGCCCACAATGCATTTCAACATGGGATTTTATTAGGTATAGTCCAAGTATGAGATGATGGCGGGGGTACAAGCTCAGTCACTAACATTATACAATACAGGGGATGCCGCATTGGTCAGTAGAGCCCCCCCCCATGCTGGAATGGACACAATGTGGGAACAGCCGCTGTGTCTTAAAGAGCCGGGAGAGCTG
This sequence comes from Xenopus petersii, assembly GCA_038501925.1. Classification (NCBI taxonomy): domain Eukaryota; kingdom Metazoa; phylum Chordata; class Amphibia; order Anura; family Pipidae; genus Xenopus; species Xenopus petersii. Next base: position 1,801,198 of record CM076687.1, read on the forward strand.
AAGAGCGAGTCGCTATTGTATGAAAGAATGTTCTGGTATTATCAGACAAGATGCCACAACATGGCAGGACTCAGACAGTCTAAACCCACTGCTCTTGAAATACTCCCACCCACCCAATATCTGAATAGAGACTGGGATAAAGGGTGACTGGTCACGACAGACTATGGAGTCCTATCTAGAATACTTGCCATAAAGCAAGACTGGGCTGCTGCGATTTAGCCAGACAGGAAGTAAGAGGTCACAAATAATATCAAAATATTTTTCTGCTACCCCCACCCAATTAGTACATTATACATCACATTCATGTGGGAGGGAACTTCTTACTTAGATGACAATCAATGTGAAACAGCCCATGTACATTAAAGGGGCCACAGTCTGGTCTTCCCCATACGGAACAGAAGTGGCTACCTGGTTAGTACATACAAGCACCCCCAGGGTTACATTACTGTCCTTACCCAGAGGAGTAACGGTTTAAAGTGCAACAAAACAGACCACATCTATATGGCCCCAGTCTTAGAGAGTCCAAGAGGGCTACTGGGCCAAGGTCGGTGTTGATGCCATATAATAATGGCGGCCATATTGACTCCCCCCAAACTGATAAACTAAAGTGACTTTCATGAAGATCAAAGGGAATACAGAATCTTTTCTTGTTATGTATAGCCAACTGCCAGCTGGAGCCCGACAGTCACTAGTCATGCACCTTATTAATACGAGGGTCGGAAAGGGTCGGCACACGGACAGAAGAGGAATCAAGCTGACAGACGGCACCACTTTCATTCCTTAGAGATACAACGAGAGGTAAGTCATGCGCTAAGGTACAGTTCCACAGCACAGGGAGCCCACCCAGAGTGAATACGGAGAGTGGGAGCTCAGTCACACAGGTCATGAAGGGTGACCTTCAGCTCACAAGAGAGAAGCCGGTTCTTCTCCATTTGGCAGTACAGTCGCTCTGCGGGAGGGAACGGGTCGGGCAGGGACAGGAGAGAGAGAGAAAAAGAGAGAGAGATCAGATGTTAGTGGAAGAGAGAACAGACAGCTATGAACAAGAGGGAGAATGAAAGATGGCCGCCCTGGTGTTTCCTGTCCCCGAACAGAGGGAGATACAAACCCCCAATAAACCATTCCTGAACACTGAAAGCAATCGTAAGGCCGGGCAGCTTCCCAGTTTCCGTAACAGATGGTTCTGACTCCATATACCAGTGACACAATGTAGCAGCAGTCATGACTCCACTACCCACAATGCCTTGCACCTTCCGGCATTTTTCTCGTTTCTTCGGGTCTAATAATTACAAGACTTGCTGGACATTATAGGAAGTAGGGTCTTGGCTGCAGGAGAGACGATTATGGAAACTCTGAGTAGTGCATGAAGTCAGAACCAGCAGTGCAATGTATAAGGAAAGACGCTCAGGCTAAGGGGCAGGCAGTCTTACCGGAACCCCCACGCTCCACCATGATCTGCAAATAATTAGGTTTCCCTGGAAGTATGAAAACAAGTACAAACAAGGAAAACACAGAATATACTATTTTGAATTTGGCCGAATCCGTTGAGAAAGATTTGGTGAATACAGAACAGAATCCTCATTTGCATATGCAAATTAGGGGGCAGGAAAGAAAAATGCGGGAAAACATTGTCAAAATGCAACGTTTTTTTATTTCCACCCGTAACTCGCATATGCAAATTCGGATTTGGATTCGTTTGAATCTGAATCCTGCTGAAAAGGGTAGAATCGTGGACTCGGTGCCTCCCTAACACAAATGCCCCATATTGACCCTAAACAACTGCACAGTTGAACTTGTAGGGAAACAGACATATTCCCTAAATGTCCTCCCAACTGCTGCCCACCCCCATCTCAAGCCTCACTATGAGAGGATAGGCTAGTGCTGGCCACATTACTTCTTTTATAATGGAAAACAGCAGTCCTGTCTTGCTTTATGGCAGCGATTGTAGATACAACACAAGGGACGGAGCAATCCTTGATCAGAAAAGCACATGAGCAACACTGCTGCCTGGAGAGTCCCATTGCTTTATGAATATATATGTTATTAATGACACACCACTGCCTCCCTATATGAACAGTTTGGAGGGATTAAGGGCCTCCATGTTACGCAGATCCTCGGGAGTGGGCCAGAAATAATAGGGTGCAACAGAACAGAGGAGTACAAGCTATTGTCTGGACACCCCATAAGCATTGACTCCACACGGCAGCTAGAGGGTGCAATGGGACCATCACTCCATAGTCCCTATAGTGCTCTATATTGCAGCATTGTTTAACCAAGAGCAATGAATTCATTTCCTTTTAAGGGATTCTGAAATGGTTTAGATTTAGTATTTAGTTGTAATATTGGTGTGTAGGTGCATCTCAGCTCATTTTGCCTGGTCATGTGATTTCAGAAAGAGCCAGCACTTTAGCATGGAACTGCTTTCTGGCAGCCTGTTGTTTCTCCTACTCAATGTAACTGAATGTGTCCTAGTGGGACCTGGATTTTACTATTGTGTTGTTTTTAGATCTACCAGGCAGCTGCAGCTTGTGTAAATGTGGCTATACAGGGGCAGATTAAAGCTGCAGATATCGGCCCATTAAACTGATTCGGCAGCTTATCTGCCCATGTGTGGGCTCCCGATGGGGTCCCCCGATCAAAAAATCGGGCAGATATTGATTGGGCAAGTTTGATTTATTTTATAGTGGATGTGGTCCTGCGACCCATCGGCGGCCATTCGCAGCCTAGTAATCCAAACATTCGGCCCTAGGGAATAACCCGATATCACCCAGCCATTAGTCAGCATATCGGGTTAAGATCCGCCAATTGAGTAGATCTAATACTGTACGGCCACCTTTAGGGAGCTGGGAAACTGACAATATGTCTAGCCCCATGTCAGATTTCAAAATTAAATATAAAAAAAAATCTGCTCTTTTGAGAAATGAATTGTTTTCGAAAAAAACATTTCCCCCATGACAGTATCCCTTTAATTATAGGCTTCATTATAGAGAGAATGAGAGCACGCAAGAGAGAGAGCGCGCAAGAGAGAGCGAGTGAGCGCGCGAGAGCGAGTGAGCGCGCAAGAGAGAGTGAGCGCGCAAGAGAGAGTGAGCGCGCAAGAGAGAGGGAGCGCGCAAGAGAGGGAGCGCGCAAGAGAGGGAGCGCGCAAGAGAGCGAGCGCGCAAGAGAGCGAGCGCGCAAGAGAGCGAGCGCGCAAGAGAGCGAGCGCGCAAGAGAGCGAGCGCGCAAGAGAGCGAGCGCGCAAGAGAGAGAGCGAGCGCGCAAGAGAGAGAGCGAGTGAGCGCGCAAGTGAGCGCAAGACCACGCGAGAGTGAGAGCGCTCAAGAGAGTGTGAGAGCGCGCGCAAGAGTGAGAGAGCGCGCGCAAGAGTGAGAGAGCACGCGAGAGAGTGTGAGAGAGCGCAAGAGAGAGAGCACACAAGAAAGAGAGAATGTGAGAGCACGCGAGAGTGTGATAGGGCGCACAAGAGAGTGTGAGAGAGTGCGCCCGAGAGTGTGAGAAAGTGTGCGCGAGAGAGAGAATTCAGCTGGAGCAGCACTATTAACTGATTTTTGAAAAAAAAAAAAAAAAAAAAAAAAAAAACATTCAGTATTCCTTTAATTATAGGCTTCATTATACCATTACTTTATCATGATGCTGGAGACAATAAGGTGCAGTAAGGTGGTGACAGACAGGTAGGAATGGGGTCCAATCACTTCAGTGTCTGTAGATAAGTGGAACAAGTATGGGCACATTGGCCAGGCGTGACATTTGGGTGCTAAAGACGTGTGACAGCCAATAAAACAAGTGGATCGCTAGCACACAATGAGATGCAAGAACATAAGAGGCCTGTGTGCAGGAGCGGAGGAATGTGCCAGTGAGAAGGAATGAGGCCAATCAAGTTACAAGCCGACACCTACAGCCATTGCACTGCTGGGACCTGCTGCAGTCACACGAGCCCCGGGGGAACAGAAATGGCTCCTAAATCTATTATCACTCTACTATTTAAGCTTCTCTCTGGCCACCCAATGTCTGGGAACCTCGGTTATAAATCTGACAAAAGGGTTCAATTATATTGGCAGCATAAGAGGTAATAGTTCCCCTTTAACAGGCTCGGGGAGCAGCAGCAGGCACCAATCAGCATGCTCAAGCGCTACAATAATCCACAATAAATAGAATTACACACCATTTGTGTCCGATGATTAGATCTCTTTCCATTGTAAGCGAGAATAGGATCTCCTATCAACCCCTCCAAAGTCACACTTTACACTAATGATACAAAACACACACAGTCACATTTCTGTCCTTTTGTTTCTCAGTGAGAAAATGCACAACCCCTGCCGTGTTCATACAGCGAGAGAGAGAGAGAGAGAGAGAGAGAGAGAGAGAGAGAGAGGGGGGAGAGAGGGAGGGAGGGGGAGAGAGGGAGGGAGGGGGACAGAGAGAGTGTGAGAGAGAGAGAGAGAGAGTGTGAGAGAGAGGGAGAGAGTGTGAGAGAGTGTGAGAGAGCGGGACAGAGCGGGACAGAGCGTGAGAGAGAGGGAGAGAGCGGGAGAGAGCGTGAGAGAGAGGGAGAGAGCGTGAGAGAGAGGGAGAGAGCGGGAGAGAGAGCGTGAGAGAGAGAGCGCGAGAGAGAAGAGACCGGCAGAGGACGGAGCAGTTCAGGAGAATCCCTGGGTTCATCTGTGTGAGACAGAATGAGAGAAAAGTCGTGAGAATAAAAGCATGGGGGGGGGGTGCAGAGTTATTAGTTGGAGGTGTATCTGCTCTTATGTGGCTTTTCCCACCTGATTTGATGCCCTGAAACACATTGGGGGGAATTCACAAAAGTGCTGATATTGAGACAAACTAAAAGTGGAGATAAAAGTGTCAGATTTCCCACCAAATTCACAAAACTCTTTCTACTCTTTTGTGAATTTTTCTTTTAAACAGACAGTTTTCAGATTTTGTCTATTGCACAACATTTTTTCTGAATTTATCTTTAGCTCTAACTAATCCTGTCAGTCAGTCATCAATTTGGCATTTTTTGGGGGAGGGGGTTTATTTTACCCAGGAAAATTCGACCATTTATTTTCAGCATAACCTGAGCTTTCTAAATCTGCCCAAACTTGTGTAATTCCACTTGTGTAACAAGATATAAGGGATTCTGCATAATATAGGGATTTGTATCAGAAATATGTTTATTATCTGAGCTCAAGTGTCTAATTGCTGCTTAAACTATAAAATTGTCTGGGAGGCTTTACTTCTCCTTTAGATAATATATTCACTCTAATTGCTAATATTGCCTCATTCATTACTACTAAAATAACACAAGTGTGAGTTATAAACTTTTTACATATCAAATTGTATAAAACACACTTACTTGTGTGTAATCAGTGTTTTACTTGTTTTGTTAATGAGAGTTTTACACCTATAGGGTTAGACACAAACTTGTGCCCTGACTATAAAGTGCTGATCCCTATTAATATGAGAATAATTCCCCAATGGGGCACCTACAAGAGGAGTGAAATCAGATTGGCTGAACCAAAGCAGATTAGATTAGAATTGATCTGACGCACAGGGGAAGAATTGCTCCATTTTTAAAATGTCGGGAGAAAATGTTGTTTAAGGGTTGGGGCAGATTTGGGGAGATTTAGTTGCCTGGTGAATAATCACCTCTTCTGTGGGGCGACAATCTCCCCGAACTGCCTTCCGTCTGCTTGAATGAAGAATCGCCTGCGCTAATGCACTCGCGGCACTTCGAAGTTAGCGCAGGCGATTCTTCATTCAAGCAGACGGAAGGCAGTTCGGGGAGATTGTCGCCCCACAGAAGAGGTGATTATTCACCAGGCAACTCAATTAGGGATGCACCGAATCCAGGATTTGGGTCGGGATTCAGCCTTTTTCAGCAGGATTCAGCAGAATCCTTCTGCCCAGCCGAACCCTAATTTGCATATGCAAATGGCGGGGAGGGAAACCATGTGACTTTTTGTTAGAAAACAAGTTAATAAAAAAATGTTTTCCCCTTCCCATCCCATTCGGTATTCAGCCAAATCTTTCACAAAGGATTCGGCCGAATCCAAAATAGTGGATTTGGTGCATCCCTAAACTAAATCTCCCCGAATCTGCCGTCTGCACCAACCCTAAAATGTCATTTATGTGCCATTTTTATTTCGTTTGAAAGACAAATTCATAAAAGTGTCTGTAAACTAGGGATGCACTGAATCCACGATTTTGGATTCGGCCAAATCCCCGAATCCTTCTTGAAAGATTTGGCTGAACTGAATCCTAATTTGCATATGCAAATTAGGGGTGGGAAAGGGAAAACATTTTTTACTTCCTTGTTTTGTGAAAAAAAAAGTTAAGAGATTGCCCTCCCTTCCCCTAACTTGCATATGTAAATTAGGATTCGGATACAGTTCGGCCGGCCAGAAAGATTCGGCCGAAAACCTGCTGAAAAAGGCCGAATCCCAAATTCAGTGCATCCCTACTGTACACTCTTTCTTTCACTAGAATAAGAAAAGTGGCAGTTGAGTGGGAATTTAGGCAGATTTCTGTTTGTGAATATGGAGAAAGTATTTTACTCCAGTTTAGCAGAACATTTACTCGAAAAATGAACTCTCTCCACTTCTGTGAATTCCCCCCAGTGTGTTACCCAGAGAATCTGCAGCCACTACAGGACCCCCCCCCCCCAGGCCAAGCAATGAGAAGCAGCCATGTCTTAGTCCAAAGTCCCCACCCCACTAAGCGGAGTCCCTGGGAAGTCACAACAAGCAGTCCCAGCACTCGGGGGGGTTAGTAAGAAGCCAAAACAGCCCCCAGTCAGTATTTACATGGAGGTCATATCATTGAGGGCGTGGTCGAGCTCCTCGCTGATAGCTTTGTACTTGAGCTTCTGAGAGTACTGCTCGTCTGATGGAGAGGAACAAGGTCACAACAGAGAGAGAGAGAGAGAGAGGTTTAGAGAAGGGAGGTACAGGCTGAGTCCCCCAAATCAGCCGCACTCACGTAATGTCCTGGAATCCACAAACATTCACAGCAGAGGAGTTTTCATTTTCCTCAGGCTATTGCAGGGTTAAATAGTTTACTGAACAGAATCCTCACATTTTTTACAACGCCCCCCCCCCCCACCATTTCTCCAACAAGAAAGATCTTGTTTATGTGGCAACACAAGCCCTGCACTTGATTAGAGCGCTGTTAGACATAAAGGGGAAGTAAACCACATACTCATAGAATGGAACCTAAGCAATCTGATATAATATGACAGGAAGGACATAGGGTGGCCTCAGCTTTTATTTCCCTTCGGCAGCCTCGCAGCTCCAGCCTTTTATTGGCACATGCATTAAATAAGCTTTTCTTTTTGCCTTTCCAGGGGCAAAGGAAAAGCAGAAAAATGTTTTATTGGAAGAGGAGCACAAAGCTGCCTTGTGTGAGACCCACTAGAGAGCAGAGCCTGGGGGGGTTCACAGCAAATAAAATAGTAAAATTAAATTTTCATGCTTTATAGCGAGCCAAAATTATGATCAAGCTCTAATTGTTCAATTCTCTCCCAGTGATAACTGACCCCCAAAGACTTTGCTGCCAGGTCCTTCGTATCCTGTCAAACAAAGAAAGAAATCCTTCCGCAATTTGGGACAAAGCCCCAGCATTTACTAATTCCAACCCCCCTACGCTACAATAAGGATCATGGCATTTGTTGTCTTCCTGAAATACTACCTTGTGTTTAAAGGAACGGTTCAGTATAAAAATAAAAACTGGGTAAATAAATAGGCTGCGCGAAGTAAAAAATTTATCTAATATAGTTATCTAGCCAAAAATGTCATGTATAAAGGCTGGAGTGACAGGATCTATTTACTTTTCCTTTAAATGTTTTCTGCAGTACTGCAAATCATACTATCCCATTTATACAGCAGTCTCCTTGGTGGGATACTGAGAGTTGCAGTTTACCTTTAGAGGCTGCCCATAACTGCTGTAAGCACTTTAAAGGGGTTGTTCACCTTTAAATAAACTTTATGAGAGTGATATTCTGAGACAATTTGCAATTGGTTTTCATTTTTTTATTATCATTTGTGGGTTATTTAGCTTTTTATTCAGCAGCTCTCCAGTTTGCTAGGGTCCAAATTCCCCTAGCAACCATGCATCGACTTGAATTAGAGAATGGAATATGAATAGGAGAGGCCTGAATAGAAAGAGGAGTAATAAAAAGTAGCAATAACAATACATTTGTAGCCTTACAGAGCATTTGTTTTCAGATGGGGTCTGTGATCCCAATTTGAAAACTGGAAGAGGCAAATAATTTAAAAACTATATAAAAAAAAATAATAATAAAGGCCAATTGAATAGTTGTTTAGAATTGGCTATTCTTTAAAATACTAAAAGTTAACCTAAAGGTGAACTACACGTGTAAGGGCGGCAGGCAGTGTATATAAGGTGTATGGAATAAATGGTTTTAGAAATGCATAAAGAAGCAATGGTATGAACATGAAATTACCTTCCAAATCATCAATGGTCTTCTCAAGTTTGGCCACAGACCTCTCAGCAAACTCCGCTCTGGTCTCAGCCTGGAGAGAGAGAGAAACACAATGGATATCGGCTGACAGGTCGGCAGTTAGCTGGTCAGGATAAAGGGGCTAAATAGCTGCTAGCAAAATGCCAGAGGCTGATGGCTTACCTCTTTAAGCTTGTCTGACAGAATCTTTATTTCCTCCTCATATTTATCTTCTTTTTTGGAATACTGTAAAGGACGGAAATATATGAATGTGTTTTACTTTGAGACAGAGACAGGCTCTCTGGTATCAGTTAACTAGAACTGCGGGAAACAGAAGATAAAACTAACAGTGATCATCATGAGCCCACAGTGATGCAAAACTATTCGGCTTCTTGTTTTATACACAAACTTTATGTTTATACCCAAGATTGCTCTGGGGAGATTGTATGATCATACAACAGAGGAAACGGCTGAGTGAATTCATAGCACATTCACCCCTTTCCCTCCCACCCCAACACAAGGAATTTAAAGGAGAATACATAGTGAGGAACAAACTGAGCATGCTCAAGCCCTAGCCCTGGTGGTTTAAGCTGAAAACAGGAAGTCTGATACAGAAGCCCATGAGTACACAATAGAAGGAAAGAAATGGACTCAGAGCAGCATTACTTTGAGGGTTTATTAGAGTATTTATATAGACCTCAGATAACGCTTACTTACATTTAGCCTTTCCTTCTACTGCAATATGACGGCTAGAAATGCTGGCGGCTGCACAGTTTGAGCACAATGGCTATATTCGTTATATTCATGTCACAATAGTTCCTCCACACAAGCACAAAGGGTAAAATAAAAATGAAGGCACAGAGGCCCTAAGAAAAGCCACATTTGGTTCTAGAAGACCAATATATTGGGAGTTAACTTGGTATCCCGGGTGTTGCTCAGGATACTCAGAGCAAGCACACCATGTAAACAAAGCCCCCGGTAACATGCAAAGAGGACAAGAGCCCATAATGCACTGCAAGGCCCTTACCTTCTCAGCCTGAGCCTCTAAGGACTTCAGGTTGTTGGTCACATTTTTCAGCTCCTCCTCCAGCTCGGCACATTTGCTGAGGATGGGCGGAAGCCGAGGTAGAGGATGAGCGAGCGACAGAGAAAGAGAAGGAAAAAAAGCAGGAGGAGATGAGACTGGCTAACTCTGAACAAGGTACAGGAACATGGAGGGGTTTCCCAGAGGCCTTCTCAGCCTGTGTCACTTGGGGCATTAGTCTGGATATGGGGGAGGCACAAGCTGCACATCAAAGGGATTCTGTCATGATTTTTAATGTGTAGTTTTAAATGACAGTTTACAAACAATTCACTCTACAATATAAATGGTCATATCTGAACCAACAAGTGTATTTAGATGTACTATTGGTGTGTAGGTGCATCTCGGGTCATTTTGCCTGGTCATGTGATTTCAGAAAGAGCCAACACTTTAGGATGGAACTGCTTTCTGGCAGGCTGTTTCTCCTACTCAATGTAACTGAATGTGTCTCACTGGGACCTGGAGTGCTGTTCTTAGATCTACCAGGCAGCTGTTATCGTGTGCTAGGGAGCTGCAATCTGGTTACCTTCCCATTGATATCACTTCAACTTGCAGTACAGCAGTAAAGAGTGACTGAAGTTTATCAGAGCACAAGTCACATGACTGGGGGCAGCTGGAAAACTGACAATATGTCTAGACCTATGTCAGATTTCAAAATCAAATATAAAAAAAAAAAATCAGTTTGCTCTTTTGAGAAACAGATTTCAGTGCAGAATTCTGCTGGAGCAGCACTATTAACCGATGCGTTTTGAAAGAAACATTTTCACATGACAGTATCCCTTTAATTACAGAGCGGATTCCGTGGCTTTAGCACAATCCAGTTATTCAGGATTAAAGGAATGACTTTTTCTGGGTAAAGTGACAGTAGTTTTTCTGAAGAAAGCAGCTCAGGAAGCCGCCATGCAGAGTCAAAATTTTATCAGTTCTCTCAGCTGTGAGGCTGGAACTAAATGGGCAATTCAGGAAGCTGCTGTTTGGATTGTAGATGTGTGTTACTGGTGATTGGATGACACTTTGGGAGGATGAGGGAGAGATCACAGCTGTGCAGCCATCTGGGACTTAAGTGTGGATGGAGATAGAGAGGGAGCAGCCAGGAGGAGACAGCAGGATATCCGGGGAGGGAAACAGTGAATACCTTTTCCTCTGTGGCATTCAAACACTTGAGGCCGTGGTCCAACTGGCGGATCTGCTCCTCCAGGTCTCGGCATCGGCTGAGTTAGTGGTCACAGAGAGGTCACACGGAAGGCAGAGGAAAGGGAGTTTTGGGATTCGGAGGGAAAGGCCAGCAACACAATACAAAAGAAGCCGGGATGAACATGAGAGGAAGGAAGGGCAAAAACAAAAATCAAAAATTCATCTCATGCAAGTGATAATGTCATGTAAACAAGGCCTGAAATAGTAGCAGTGCCCATTCAAACCCCTACACCCCCTGTAACTAAGTCTATCTCATGTGATCTATAGGGTCTTATTTAATACTGTATTCCCTACAGGCACTCGCCCATAGGGTAATGTATATATTCAGAGGCCACGCTTTATTGCAGGCTGTTAAGTAGTGAGCACAACTTTCCCTTTTACTACTGTATTCCCAGCAACCTAACATGAAACTATGTAATATAACTTTATTTCCTACTCAGTGAAACTGGGGAAGCAATGGTCTGCCTCCCTCACAATTATTTGCACAAAGAAATAAAGTGAAGTGTGTGCATTAGAAAACTTCTTTACACCCCAAAGAGACTGAGATGCTGCAGAAGCCTGTGCTCGGTCATATGATAGGAAGATTGTGGTAAGTCAGTATTTGTGCAAGACCCATATTATTGCCCCATCTCTAGTATGTAAGCTACTGCCTGCTATACTAGATATTTGTGAGCGAGCGAGTGCTGTGTGTGAGCGAGCGAGCCTGTGGTACTCATTTAGATACAAGTAGAAATCCGTCTGCTTGCTTTTAGAATCCCCAACTTTCAGGTCTTGTGTAGCGCACACACTCACACACATACACGGGGTACACAGTCACAAGGGGAAGCACAGATACTCACGACTCAGCCAGTTCAGCCCTCTCTTCTGTACGTTCGAGGTCCCCCTCGATAACGACCAGCTTCCGGGCAACCTGGCAGGGGAACAAGTTGGCACATTGGTAACAAAATGACAACTACAAGTCTATGTTGGCAGTCATGTGTATGCATCTGACTTTTTAATGACAAGAATGAATAGAATTTATATATAAAATAACATTTCCACCAATCAATAGAAAACTGGCTTTTCCTCCCAGTGCAGCTACAGTATATATCTATTTTACAGTGACAGTGCAGAGCGAGTGGAAGAGATTACTGTACAATCACATGACAGGCGCAGCCCAGAGACACAACAGGACAGACATGTCAGGTTAATTAATGGCTCTCGCAGGATTCCCTGATCCCTCACCTCCTCATATTTCCGGTCTGCTTCTTCTGCTATATGTTTAGCTTCTTTCAGTTGGATTTCCTGCAGCTCCATCTTCTCCTCATCTTTCAGGGCTCTGTTTTCGATCACCTTCATCCCCCTGTGAAACAGAAAATAGAAGATGAGCTTCACTAAATCAACGCTTTTATGGATGTGCATCATAATGGGACAACATCACTAAAAGTAGACCATGCATTGTTAAAGGGGTTGTTCACTTTGGAGGTAACTGATAGTATGTTGTGGAGAGTGATATTCTGAGACAATTTGCAATTGGTTTTTATTTTTTGTTTTTTTTTGCATTATTTAGCTTTTTATTCAGCAGCTCTCCAGTTTGCAATTTCAGCACTCGTTGCTAGGGTCCAAAATCCCCAAGCAACCATGCACTGATTTGAACAAGAGATTGGAATATGTATCTGAATAGAAAGAGGAGTAATAAAAAGTAGTTATAACAATACATTTGTAGCCTTACAGAGCATTTGTAGTAGATGGGGTCAGTGAAAGCTGGAAAGAGTCAGAAGAAGGCAAATAATTAAAAAAAAAAAAACCCATAAAAAATAAATAATGAAAACCTATTAAAAGGTAACGTATAATTAGCTATACTACAACATACTTACTACTTTGAACCAACCCTTTAAAGTAAGGGCAGTCCTGCTCTAAATTGATACATTTAGTTGATACATTTCTTATGTTTGTCCCTGCTGAGCAGAATCACTGCATTTCATTACAGGCGCCTGTTAGAATTGATACAATTGCTAATACTCCAGAGATGCTGCTGTAAATAAATTATCAAGCAAATGTTGCAAAATTGTAACCGTTTAAATTCTGCACCTGAATTACTGAGATGTCAGACTGAAACATCAGAGACGCGAAAGTTCAACTTTACCTTTAGATTTTGGAAAAACGGTACAAAATAAAAGATGGAGAGTAATTGAAAAAAGTATTTTTTACTTGTGAACAATCTGAAAACAAATGAACTGAAAAAAGTGTTTGGAAGGTGAACATCCCCTTTAAGGCTGTATGAGTATGTGGACAGCAGAATTAGTTTGTAGTCACACCCAGGCAGAAGCACTTATGAAATGTTCTATGTTAGCCTGGGGAACAGGGTATGGACTCAAGTCTAGTGTTGATGTGGAGCTTGTAGCAAAAAAAGTACAGAGTCTGTAACTGAGGACTGTATGGCAGTTCCTTTACACAAAGCAAAGCTGCTTGAGTAACATTCACGTTGTTGCCCAGCTACAGTAAAGAATGCCACTCTCACTGCCAGTGTGATACAAACCATAATCTGATGGTGCTTATTTATAGCGGCTCATATAGTGTGTGTAGGAGCATGGCAGCACTTATGATGGGGCCCATGATTACGTGACATAAGCATGGATGGTCCATCAGAGGAAATGCTGCAGAGAATTATAGAGACTCACTGCATGAGACAGTTGTCATTGAGGTGGGGCAGACTTTAATCATCCCTCAGTACAATTACCCTAAGGCTGAAGGGAGTGGCCCAAGGCCTAGGGACAGGATATAGGAGGGACACTTAATGGGCCAGGGAGCTACAAAGCCTTTGATGTTGCAGTAAATTAGAGACTACCCTGGTAACGTTGACAATGATCCCTTTAGTAAGCCTCTGGCATTACTGATAACAAGCCAGAATAAACAGAACTGCCCAGTCTGACAGCTTTCTGAATACAGGAAGCACTAGAGCAACAGGCGTTTCCTGTCCGAGCAGGAAGGAGGAAGTAACACGGGACAGGGGAAGTACTGGCAAGTTATAAGGGGTAACTGTTCTCCCTGGTTGGAAAGCACCAGCAGCAGGACAGAATACAGTCCCATCATGTAAAGTGCACAACATCACTCACCTCTCGCTTTCATCAGCTGACTTCTCCACCTCCTCCAGTTTCTGTAGTGCAGTAGAGAGGCGCTCTTGTGCCCGGTCCAGTTCCTCCTCCACTAACTGAATACGACGATTCAGAGAGGCAACCTCAGCTTCAGCCTGAGCAGGAGAAACAAGAAGAACATGCAGTGAGCATCCACCATTCTCTCTTATACCCTCTCAAACACAATTCAGGAGGGGGACTTCAGCACAACTCCCACAACCCAGTAACCTTCTTGCATTAAACAAAAATTATCTGATTCTCATCTGTCTCAACTAGACACTACACATCACTGCTTGTCTATGAAATGGCTGAGCAATACACACATATATATATATATGGCTGAGCAATACACACACACACATATATATATATATATATATATATATATATATATATATATATATATACTGCCCATGCAACCCGTATATCACTGGGGCTGCTCCTCTTCCGAACTACAGCCATGGGAACAAAGCAGATTTAAATGGGTGTATCTTGGTGTTCTATGACAGGGAGAGGGGCACGACATCCCCTTCACCAGGATAATAAACACCAACCCCAAATCATCACTTAACTGGCATTTAGGCTGGGCACCCTTAGTTAACAGTCACTCTTCTAAAGTTCCAGAAATACCCAACCAAATGTAGGGGACTGTTCCTGCTGAATTGTGCTTAGTACAGGGAATACCTACGCTGCCATAGTTTTATGGGATCTCTCTGTACAGGCTATGAACAAACTTAGGGGCTGTTCCTGCTGAATTGTGCTTAGTACAGGGGAATACCTATGCTGCTATAGTTTTATGGGATCTCTCTGTACAGACTATGAGCAAACTTAGGGGACTGTTCCTGCTGAATTCTGCTTAGTACAGGGGAATACCTATGCTGCTATAGTTTTATGGGATCTCTCTGTACAGACTATGAGCAAACTTAGGGGACTGTTCCTGCTGAATTGTGCTTAGTACAGGGGAATACCTATGCTGCTATAGTTTTATGGGATCTCTCTGTACAGACTATGAGCAAACTTAGTGACTGTTCCTGCTGAATTGTGCTTAGCACAGGGGAATACCTATGCTGCCATAGTTTTATGGGATCTCTCTGTACAGACTATGAGCAAATTTAGGGGACTGTTCCTGCTGAATTGTGCTTAGTACAGGGAATACCTATGCTGCTATAGTTTTATGGGATCTCTCTGTACAGACTATGAGCAAATTTAGGGGACTGTTCCTGCTGAATTGTGCTTAGTACAGAGGAATACCTATGCTGCTATAGTTTTATGGGATCTCTCTGTACAGACTATGAGCAAATTTAGGGGACTGTTCCTGCTGAATTGTGCTTAGTACAGGGGAATACCTATGCTGCTATAGTTTTATGGGATTTCTCTGTACAGACTATGAGCAAACTTAGTGACTGTTCCTGCTGAATTGTGCTTAGCACAGGGGAATACCTATGTACCATAGTTTTATGGGATCTCTCTGTACAGACTATGAGCAAATTTAGGGGACTGTTCCTGCTGAATTGTGCTTAGTACAGGGGAATACCTATGCTGCTATAGTTTTATGGGATCTCTCTGTACAGACTATGAGCAAATTTAGGGGACTGTTCCTGCTGAATTGTGCTTAGTACAGAGGAATACCTATGCTGCTATAGTTTTATGGGATCTCTCTGTACAGACTATGAGCAAATTTAGGGGACTGTTCCTGTTGAATTGTGCTTAGTACAGGGGAATACCTATGCTGCCATATTTTTATGAGATCTCTCTGTACAGACTATGAGTAAACTTAGGGGACTGTTCCTGCTGAATTCTGCTTAGTACAGGGGAATACCTATGCTGCTATAGTTTTATGGGATCTCTCTGTACAGACTATGAGCAAACTTAGGGGACTGTTCCTGCTGAATTGTGCTTAGTACAGGGGAATACCTATGCTGCCATAGTTTTATGGGATCTCTCTGTACAGACTATGAGCAAACTTAGGGACTGTTCCTGCTGGATTGTGCTTAGTACAGGGGAATACCTATGCTGCCATAGTTTTATGGGATCTCTCTGTACAGACTATGAGCAAACTTAAGGTGGCCATACACGGGCCGATAAAAGCTGCCGACAGACCGTGTCGGCAGCTTATTGGCCCGTGTATGGGGACCCCCGACGGGCTTCCCCGACCGAGATCTGGCCGAAAGTCGGGCCCACGATCGGATCTGCCCGATATTGCCCACCTTGAAGGTGGGCATATCGGAGGGAGATCCGCTTGTTTGGCGACATCGCCAAACGAGCGGATCTATCCGTGTATGGCCACCTTTAGGGACTGTTCCTGCTGAATTGTGCTTAGTACAGGGAATACCTATACTGCCATAGTTTTATGGGATCTCTCTGTACAGACTATGAGCAAACTTAGGGGCTGTTCCTGCTGAATTGTGCTTAGTACAGGGAATACCTATACTGCCATAGTTTTATGATATCTCTCTGTACAGACTATGAACAAACTTAGGGGACTGTTCCTGCCAATGTAGAAGTGAAATATTATAGAGGTTGTTTCCGAGACATAAGAAGAAGCCCGGCACTGTTTGGCAGCACCAATGAGTTATACAGTAACTCCTGCCCAAACATGGAAGCACAGGCACTCAATCCTATCCATTATCCCTAATAGACAATTAGCAGAAACAAGGGAGTGGGATAAAATGACAGAACTCCTATAAAAGGACTGGATGTGGGGGCTCTGATAATAACCAGTGACAGGGCCATTGTGCTGTAGCAGCTTCGAGGCTTGTCAGGTTGGGGGGGAAGCCAAGAAATCTTGGCAGGAGCAACGACAGTGACCCAACCCACAAACTAAATCACATCAGCTCTGCTGGACTCCATCCTCCACCTGGGCTCAGATCAGACATAAGCTATGTGCCACAATGGGCTCCCAGTCACTATACACACACACATATATATATATATACATATACACACACACATATATATATATAAGTATAGTTCAGCCATTCCACCCCAGCCTCAGGCTCTTCCTCCCAAACTGGATCAGCCTGGTGCTCATTAGTCTCACAGAGTGTTGCAGTAGAGTTTCCTTTTACATCACTAGAGTGTAAGCTTCTCAGTACAATTGCTTCAAAACATGAGGACAAACACTAGCAGGTCTCTCTCTGCACCCTAATCTATTCCCAAGAGCTTACAACCCTCACCCACCCCCAAACCCCTCAGTCACGTGCCCCAGAGTAAAGAGGTGACCCTATAGGATGTGGGAAGTGCTGAGCTGTAGGGGGAGAAGGTTGGACTTTAATGTGATACTGGGGCGACACTGGGGTGATCAGTCAGGACTGAAGCTGTTCCAGACCCTCATACACTGGCACATACAATCTCTCTATAGGCCCAAACTGACAGATGAAATCTCCTCATGTATAAACTCAATTACCCGCACCCCATCCCCCAACATCCAGCTCAGGGGCTACAGTCACCCCCCAGTCTCCCCCTGTACCCCACACCCTACTCTCCCTCCATTACCAGTGAATGACGACACAACAGTAAGTCTGAGCCCATATATATACACAACTATCTGTGGCTACTGACCGTCTCCCGGGATCGCTTCTCTCCCTCCAAATCCCGGCTCAGCCTCTCGGATTTCTCCTCCGCCTCATCGGCCTGTTGTTGTAGCACCTGGATCTTACGTTTCACCGCCTCGATACTGCTCATCCCTCCGCCGGACATTTCTCTCTCTCTCTCACTAACTGACTGGCTGACTGACTGAATGACTGACTGAATCTTCTGTCTCTCCCTTCCGCTCCCGCGCGCCCCGCACTTCCGGTGGCCACTCCCTTAAATTCAGGAAGCGACGCGCAAGAGTGGGAGTGACACCTGGCGGTTGAAGGCGGAAGTGCAGAGCTGCGCTATTGACAGTAACCCCGCCCTCCTGCCTCCAGCGCTGATCGGTTTGGGCAACAATTAGTTACAAGTATTGAGGGCCCGGGGGTTGGGCCTCAGCCTGTTTGGAGGTTTAGGGAGAAGCAGACGCCGAGCTCAAAGTCACCACAGGCCGAGGCTTTTATTTAGCTGCTCCCAGGTACTGCCATGGGCCCAAGTATCACCTCCCGGGGTTACACAACTTCTTGTGGGGGTTTGTGAGGCTTAAACATTCTATTTCCATTTGTGATTCAAATACAATTCCCAGCAGCACCTCAGCAGCCTATAAAGTATCTCTGTATACTCTATAGATAAATATATACGCTCCTCTATACTGCTTTATATCACACCTCTCGACATTTTGGAAGTAAAAATAGGGACAAAAAATTCTTTCCGCACGTAGCGCAGCAATTTTTTGACCACACCCCTTTCTGTGGCCACACCCCCTAATTACCATGTTTGTTTTACAAAATTTGGCAGGTTATGAAAGTTTGAAAATATTTCTCCTTATCTAAACTGTTTATTTGTGTCTCAAAATTGTTACAAAGTATCTTATTTGCACCTGTTAGCTGTTCTGGGCTCTCTGCTAAAAGCCAATTAAGTGAGAAACTTTGTTTCTTTTTCTGGCTGTTCAGTGCAGAGAAAAGAGGGACTTTCCAGTACAAATGAGGGACTGCGGGTTGAGCTGTCAAAAGAGGGACTGTCCCTCCAAAAAAGGGACAGTTGGGAGGTATGCTCTATATACTCCTCTATATATACTGTATATACACTCCTCTCTATATACTCCTCTGTATATATCCTCTATATATACTCCTATATATACACTCTATATACTCCTCTCTATATACTCCTCTGTATATATCCTCTATATATACTCCTATATATACACTCTATATACTCCTCTCTATATACTCCTATATATACACTCTATATACTCCTCTCTATATACTCCTATATATACACTCTATATACTCCTCTATATATACTCCTATATATACACTCTATATACTCCTCTCTATATGCTCGTCTCTATATACACTCCTCTATATACTCCTCTATATATACTGTGTATATACTCCTCTCTATATACTACTCCTCTCTATATACTGCTCTCTATATACTGTATATACTCTCCTCTATACACTCCTCTCTATACACTCCTCTATATATATATATATATATATATATATATATATATATATATATATATATATATATACACACTCCTCTGTATACTCCTCTGTATATACACTCCTCTATATACTCCTCTCTATACACTCCTCTCTATGTACAGTCCTCTCTCTATATACAGTCCTCTCTCTATACACACTCCTCTCTCTATATACTCGGCTCTATATACTTGGGATGCACCGAATCCACTATTTTGGATTCGGCCGAACCCCCGAATCCTTTGTGAAAGATTCGGCCGAATACCGAACCAAACCCTAATTTGCATATGCAAATTAGGGGTGGGAAGGGGAAAACATTTTTTACTTCCTCGTTTTCTGACAAAAAGTCATGTGATTTCCCTCCCACCCATAATTTGCATATGCAAATTAGGGTTCGGTTCGGCCAGGCAGAAGGATTCGGCCGAATCCGAATCCTGCTGAAAAAGGCAGAATCCCGAACCGAATCCTGGATTCGGTGCATCCCTACTATATACTCGGCTCTATATATATCCTCCTCTCTAGACACTCCTCTCTATATAGTCCTCCTCTCTATATAGTCCTCTATATAAACTGTATATATGCTTTGTCCTGTGCACATGAGAAAGTATAGAGCTCACATATAGGACAATAAACCCAGTTTGCGACCAGTGGGATTCAAAACATAGAAAATAAAAGGGAAATATTCCTATTTTTGCTTTTGCAGGGAAAAAAGCCCTGGTGGGACTTGAACTGCCTTGTGTCAGTTGGTCTTTTTTTATTTGTGTTTTAAGTTTTAGTCTCCAGTCTGCCATTCATACCATTGGTTGCAGAGTCAGTGCTGACCCCCCGATGTGCTTGTTATTACATTAGACCCTTCAGTGGAAAAATAACTGAACAAAACACCTCTTAATCCATCATTACTCTGAATACTAAAGAACTGAACTGAACCCGTTCGCTCCAAAGTACTGCACTTTATGTACAGGGTGGGGCTGGAGTCTTTGCAGCAATGTCATTTTCCAAGGTTCTTAGAATAAAATTGCCACAAAACCCCCCTAGTGGCAGAATGTAAAGTCTGTTGATAAACATTTCTGTTTATTGAGGTCTAATCCAATGATTAAGGTATAACTAAACTAATAGTTTCCCTTTAATTTCATAAGCATGGTCCTACAGCAAAGTAGGGGTCTCCCTTGTCTGTTCTGGAGCAGAGTGGGGTGTCCCTGGCCTGGTTTAGCCAAGTCACCCCCATATTTGCCCTTGTGCAGTAGATGCCCCCTCCCATGGTTGGCTTCCTGAGCGTTGCTGCCACATATTTGGGATGATGATGATGGTGCCAGTGGGGCATCTGCTGGCTGTCGATTTGAAAAAGGGGATTATTGTGTCCCATATTGTCTCTTCTTTTGTTACATTCACACAATACACTCCCCTCACTTGCACAGATACACAACGTGTCCTATTTACCTACGTGTGCTACTCTGTACTGATGTATGCACCACATTGTACAACAGCCGGCATTATACAATCAGAACATAAATGGCACCCAATGTCGTAATAATATTTATTGGTATAGGTGCTGATAGGAGTACAGTACTGATAGCTGCCACCCATATACATGGCACACAGTAAGCTATCTATGCAGTATGGCAGCTCCCGCTCACAGGTGTACATCTCAGCCAATCAGAAAGTGGCGTCTGTGCGTAGAACAGCAGGGGACGTGGCCAGGGTGCTGTAGCAATATGTAAGATATTTAGTCGAGTTTCAGTAAAACAACCCAATATCAAACATATCAGACAGAACCTTAGCAGGTCAGTGAGTCGGTGTCTCTCTTCCTCCCATAACTGTGGAAAAATAAAAACAATGTGTGGATTCCCACTCCCATTATAATCTCTCCCTGACCCCTCCTTGTATCTGGAAATGGTATTTTGGCCTGTGGTTGGTTTCCTAAAATAATAAAAGCCCCTCCTTCATTACGAACTACAACTCCCAGAATTCTCTACTGGCCAAAGGCTGCACTACAAGGACACCCAGGAGGGGGCAGTAGAGTGGACTGTTTCATGTCTGTCTGTGGGGGATGATGGGATTTGTAGTATAGCAGCATCTGTTTTGGAAGGAGACTACTACCTAGAAAGTGTGCCATGTAAAGGGGAAGTAAACCTTGGGCTGGCAGCACACAGTCAATTCATTCAGAAGCAAATAACCATATTTTAGGCATTAATGGGTGTCAGAAAATGAGACTTTAGGCGAGTGCTGGGATTTCAGAAGGCGAGGGAAGGAATGTCTCTCCAACACTGGGAATTCATTCAATAGTCGGAATCTGTTGTGCCCAAGTAAAGGGCAAGATTGTGCCAAGGAACCTTACAATTGCCTGTTCCCTGCTCATATGGGGAGGGGGAGTAGGACGGGTTAGTGTAGGACAATGATGGGCCCCGACTCCTTATTAGTTATACCAGAATTAGTTTTTGGGTGTAATGTCCTTTAAAATAAATTAGTAGCCATGTTCCACTTGCCATGACTGACAGTCCCATTTCTTGCTCAGTCCTAATCATAATCTCATTGCCCCAAGCCTCCCTTATTAGAGGGATATTAAAGGGATATGTTGGTAACCCAACCCCAGAGCCAGGGAGGATTCACACGTTCTGTGTCAGGCACCTCCTCTCTCCAATTATTGACTTTCTGTCACCCCCAGTAAAGTAAATAAACCACAGCGAGGGGCCCTAATCTCTAATCCACCAGATGCACAACTACAACAAAGGGGGGACTCTGGGAAAGAAGTGTGACTGTGGGATAGCAGGTATAGTAGGGAGAGATGTGTCTATAGTAACAGTGGATAATAGTCTCTGGGAAGGGAGTGTGACTGTGGGATAGCAGGTATAGTAGGGAGAGATGTGTCTATAGTAACAGTGGATAATAGTCTCTGGGAAGGGAGTGTGACTGTGGGATAGCAGGTATAGTAGGGAGAGATGGTGTCTATAGTAACAGTGGATAATAGTCTCTGGGAAGGGAGTGTGACTGTGGGATAGCAAGTATAGTAGGGAGAGATGTGTCTATAGTAACAGTGGGATAATAGTCTCTGGGAAGGGAGTGTGACTGTGGGATAGCAGGTATAGTAGGGAGAGATGTGTCTATAGTAACAGTGGATAATAGTCTCTGGGAAGGGAGTGTGACTGTGGGATAGCAGGTATAGTAGGGAGAGATTGTGTCTATAGTAACAGTGGGATAATAGTCTCTGGGAAGGGAGTGTGACTGTGGGATAGCAGGTATAGTAGGGAGAGATTGTGCCTATAGTAACAGTGGATAATAGTCTCTGGGAAGGGAGTGTGACTGTGGGATAGCAGGTATAGTAGGGAGAGATGGTGTCTATAGTAACAGTGGATAATAGTCTCTGGGAAGGGAGTGTGACTGTGGGATAGCAGGTATAGTAGGGAGAGATTGTGTCTATAGTAACAGTGGGATAATAGTCTCTAGGAAGGGAGTGTGACTGTGGGATAGCAGGTATAGTAGGGAGAGATTGTGCCTATAGTAACAGTGGATAATAGTCTCTGGGAAGGGAGTGTGACTGTGGGATAGCAGGTATAGTAGGGAGAGATGGTGTCTATAGTAACAGTGGATAATAGTCTCTGGGAAGGGAGTGTGACTGTGGGATAGCAGGTATAGTAGGGAGAGATGGTGTCTATAGTAACAGTGGATAATAGTCTCTGGGAAGGGAGTGTGACTGTGGGATAGCAGGTATAGTAGGGAGAGATGGTGCCTATAGTAACAGTGGATAATAGTCTCTGGGAAGGGAGTGTGACTGTGGGATAGCAAGTATAGTAGGGAGAGATGTGTCTATAGTAACAGTGGGATAATAGTCTCTGGGAAGGGAGTGTGACTGTGGGATAGCAGGTATAGTAGGGAGAGATGTGTCTATAGTAACAGTGGATAATAGTCTCTGGGAAGGGAGTGTGACTGTGGGATAGCAGGTATAGTAGGGAGAGATGTGTCTATAGTAACAGTGGATAATAGTCTCTGGGAAGGGAGTGTGACTGTGGGATAGCAGGTATAGTAGGGAGAGATGTGTCTATAGTAACAGTGGATAATAGTCTCTGGGAAGGGAGTGTGACTGTGGGATAGCAGGTATAGTAGGGAGAGATTGTGTCTATAGTAACAGTGGGATAATAGTCTCTGGGAAGGGAGTGTGACTGTGGGATAGCAGGTATAGTAGGGAGAGATGGTGCCTATAGTAACAGTGGATAATAGTCTCTGGGAAGGGAGTGTGACTGTGGGATAGCAGGTATAGTAGGGAGAGATGGTGTCTATAGTAACAGTGGATAATAGTCTCTGGGAAGGGAGTGTGACTGTGGGATAGCAGGTATAGTAGGGAGAGATGGTGCCTATAGTAACAGTGGATAATAGTCTCTGGGAAGGGAGTGTGACTGTGGGATAGCAGGTATAGTAGGGAGAGATGGTGTCTATAGTAACAGTGGATAATAGTCTCTGGGAAGGGAGTGTGACTGTGGGATAGCAGGTATAGTAGGGAGAGATGTGTCTATAGTAACAGTGGATAATAGTCTCTGGGAAGGGAGTGTGACTGTGGGATAGCAGGTATAGTAGGGAGAGATGGTGCCTATAGTAACAGTGGATAATAGTCTCTGGGAAGGGAGTGTGACTGTGGGATAGCAGGTATAGTAGGGAGAGATGTGTCTATAGTAACAGTGGATAATAGTCTCTGGGAAGGGAGTGTGACTGTGGGATAGCAGGTATAGTAGGGAGAGATGGTGCCTATAGTAACAGTGGATAATAGTCTCTGGGAAGGGAGTGTGACTGTGGGATAGCAGGTATAGTAGGGAGAGATGGTGTCTATAGTAACAGTGGATAATAGTCTCTGGGAAGGGAGTGTGACTGTGGGATAGCAGGTATAGTAGGGAGAGATGGTGTCTATAGTAACAGTGGATAATAGTCTCTGGGAAGGGAGTGTGACTGTGGGATAGCAGGTATAGTAGGGAGAGATGGTGCCTATAGTAACAGTGGGATAATAGTCTCTGGGAAGGGAGTGTGACTGTGGGATAGCAGGTATAGTAGGGAGAGATGTGTCTATAGTAACAGTGGATAATAGTCTCTGGGAAGGGAGTGTGACTGTGGGATAAGAACTGCACTTATCCTGAGGTGTGTTCTGAGGTGATTATGGATGAAAGTGGAAGTACATTTATCCTTCAGTGTATTTTTGTGTGATTGTGGATAAAATATGGAACTGTATGTATCATACTGTGTATTCTGGGGTGATTATGATTAAAAGTGGAACTGTATATACAGTGTCCTTCAGTGTGTTCTGGGGTTATAATGGATGACTGACATTATATTTACACTGCTCTAGGAAGGAATTGCTACTGCTGATAGTTAAACAATCTCTGCACTAAGAAAGTCAATGTAAAATCCAAATCTACTTTTCCAACATAGTAATAAACTTGTATGAAATTGTGTAATAGACTGACATTTACTATCAAGTGCCCCAATGCTAACAAGCGCCATGTTAAAGTACTCACCAAAGTAGCGCTTAATTGCTGAATCCCATTCTCACCCCTTAGTCCTCCGTCGCTTCCCACAAGCTGTGATGGGCTCCCTGCTTCGTTGGCCCTCAGTCAGAGTTTATAAGCCCCAGTGGATTGCTCTAGGGGTACAGGTCCCACCCTCCCCTGCTGCTACAGTTCCCAGGCCGCTCTTGTTCTGCCATTAATTACACAGCATTGATCTGCCCTTACCTCCAATTATCCAATCAATATTGCCCAGTCTGTGCTGGGCACTCACTGCCCCCGGCCTGGCTTCCAATTAACAATCCTCATTAGCTGCAACTTCTTTTTTTTTGCTTTCGCCTCGCTGCATCCCAAGCGCCTCGCACGCTCTTCTGTGTCTGGGGGTGTAAAAGTGTTAGTTGTGTGGGTAGCACATAACTGCCGGCGTTCCCTCCGTCGCTGGGTCTCAAGGCCTCCTCTTTTACACTCTCTGTTTGTTTCTCTAATCGATGCACAAGAGCTGAGCTGGGACGGGAGAGGATCAGATGGTGCCATTTATTGACCCACTCATACATAGTAAGTTAGTAACATAGTAAGTGAGACTGAAAAAAAAACACACGTCCGTCAAGTTCAACCATAAGTCTATATATAACCTGCCTAACTGTCAGTTGATCCAGAGAAGGCGAAAAACCCATCTGAACACAAGCCAATTTGCCTCAGTGGCTTTTGTTGGCCACCTTAACTGTCTCTGCCAGGGGGTCCAGAGGGTAACATCCTGGCAATAAGGGGTGTATCTACAGAGGGAGCAGACCCTGCGGCTGCAGAAGGGCCCAGGAGGTATAGGGGGCCCATGAGGCCCTAATTAATGAGCAATTTCAACATGTATTGGTAAAAAAGGATTACCTCTGTATATGTTGGGAGCCCTTAAAATGATTTTTTTGCGGGGCCCAGTAACATATAGTTACTCAACTGCTGGTCATGAAAGTCACTTGTACACATGGCTACACAGCAGCTTGTGTATATAAACTATAGTAGTACTTATCTGTTATCTACTGTGTATCCTGTGCTTGAATGGCTGCCCCCATGGCTACACAGCAGCTTGTTTATATAAACTATAGTAGTACTTATCTGTTATCTACTGTGTATCCTGTGCATGAATGGCTGCCCCCATGGCTACACAGCAGCTTGTTTATATAAACTATAGTAGTACTTATCTGTTATCTACTGTGTATCCTGTGCTTGAATGGCTGCCCCCATGGCTACACAGCAGCTTGTTTATATAAACTATAGTAGTACTTATCTGTTATCTACTGTGTATCCTGTGCATGAATGGCTGCCCCATGGCTACACAGCAGCTTGTTTATATAAACTATAGTAGTACTTATCTGTTATCTACTGTGTATCCTGTGCTTAAATGGCTGCCCCCATGGCTACACAGCAGCTTGTTTATATAAACTATAGTAGTACTTATCTGTTATCTACTGTGTATCCTGTGCTTGAATGGCTGCCCCCATGGCTACACAGCAGCTTGTTTATATAAACTATAGTAGTACTTATCTGTTATCTACTGTGTATCCTGTGCTTGAATGGCTGCCCCCATGGCTACACAGCAGCTTGTTTATATAAACTATAGTAGTACTTATCTGTTATCTACTGTGTATCCTGTGCATGAATGGCTGCCCCATGGCTACACAGCAGCTTGTTTATATAAACTATAGTAGTACTTATCTGTTATCTACTGTGTATCCTGTGCTTAAATGGCTGCCCCCATGGCTACACAGCAGCTTGTTTATATAAACTATAGTAGTACTTATCTGTTATCTACTGTGTATCCTGTGCTTGAATGGCTGCCCCCATGGCTACACAGCAGCTTGTTTATATAAACTATAGTAGTACTTATCTGTTATCTACTGTGTATCCTGTGCTTGAATGGCTGCCCCCATGGCTACACAGCAGCTTGTTTATATAAACTATAGTAGTACTTATCTGTTATCTACTGTGTATCCTGTGCTTGAATGGCTGCCCCCATGGCTACACAGCAGCTTGTTTATATAAACTATAGTAGTACTTATCTGTTATCTACTGTGTATCCTGTGCTTGAATGGCTGCCCCCATGGCTACACAGCAGCTTGTTTATATAAACTATAGTAGTACTTATCTGTTATCTACTGTGTATCCTGTGCTTGAATGGCTGCCCCCATGGCTACACAGCAGCTTGTTTATATAAACTATAGTAGTACTTATCTGTTATCTACTGTGTATCCTGTGCATGAATGGCTGCCCCCATGGCTACACAGCAGCTTGTTTATATAAACTATAGTAGTACTTATCTGTTATCTACTGTGTATCCTGTGCTTGAATGGCTGCCCCCATGGCTACACAGCAGCTTGTTTATATAAACTATAGTAGTGTTTCTGAAGTAAACACACCAGTGCAGGGCTTCACTGCATTATATTTTTATTACTGTAAGACACTTTCATTTTTGACGTTCACTTCTTTTTTTTTCATTTTTGATGCAATTTCATCTTCAATAGCAAAACTGTTAGAACACATAAAACACGCCCCTAAAATCGCCAGAAATGTGTTCAAACTTTCATAACCTGCAAAATTTTGTAAACTGGACATGGTCATTAGAAGACGTGGTAAAAAAAAACAGATCTTTTTGTCCCTTTTCCTTTTTTGTTGGGAGGTATGACGCAACAACAATTTTTGGGTGAAGTTCCCCCAAAATCGGAAATACAAATATTTTTAAGATTTCCCCCATTAGATGACAATGGGGTGACTCTGATTAGAATATTGTACCTTCCACCCATGGACTCCTATCCAGAGCTGCAGAGCCAAGGGGAAAGTTCTGTCCTACTAAGAGCACATTCCCCACTCACATGCCTTTGGGAATCTCATAGATGATGGAAATTTAACTGACAGTTTTGCAAAATACTATTGATTATTGGTATTTGCCTGCAGAGATTCCATGACCTTGGGATTGAGACATATGTCCCGGGAACATCATGCTGACCATCCTCCCAACTGCAAAAATGCACTGTGACCCAACCTTACAGGCCTCTCTTCATGGGCACATAGCTCCCCCAACCCTCCCAGGTCTCTCCTTCATGGGCACAGAGCTCCCCAATCCTCACGGGTCTCTCCTTCATGGGCACAGATCTCCCCAACCCTCACAAGTCTCTCCTTCATGGGCACAGAGCTCCCCAATCCTCACAAGTCTCTCCTTCATGGGCGCAGAGCTCCCCAACCTTCACATGTCTCTCCTTCATGGGCTCAGAGTTCCCCAATCCTCACAGGTCTCTCCTTCATTGACACAGAGTTCCCCAACCCTCACAGGCCTCTCCTTCATGAGTACAGAACTCCCCAACCCTCAAAGGTCTCTCCTTCATGGGCACAGAGCTCCCCAATACTCACAGGTCTCTCCTTCATGAGTACAGAACTCCCCAACCCTCACAGGTCTCTCCTTCATGGGCACAGAGCTCCCCAACCCTCACAGGTCTCTCCTTCATGGGCACAGAGCTCCCCAACCCTCACAGGCCTCTTCTTCATGGGCACAGAGCTCCCCAACCCTCACAGGTCTCTCCTTTATGGGCACAGAGCTCCTCAACCCTCATAGCATTTGCACAGAGCTCCTTACCCCTCACAGGTCTCTCCTTCATAGGCACAGAGTTCCCCAACCCTCACAGGTCTCTCCTTCATGGGCAAAGGGCACCTCAGTCCTCACAGGTCTCTCCTTCATGGGCACAGAGCTCCTCAACCCTCACAGGTCTCTACTTCATGGGCACAGAGCTCCCCAACCCTCACAGGTCTCTCCTTCATGGGCACAGAGCTCCCCAACCCTCACAGGTCTCTACTTCATGGGCATAGAGCTCCTCAACCCTCACAGGTCGCTCCTTCATAGGCACAGAGCTCCCCAACCCTCACAGGTCTCTCCTTCATGGGCAAAGGGCACCTCAGTCCTCACAGGTCTCTTCTTCATGGGCACAGAGCTCCTCAACCCTCACAGGTCTCTACTTCATGGGCACAGAGCTCCCCAACCCTCACAGGTCTCTACTTCATGGGCACAGAGCTCCCCAACCCTCACAGGTCTCTCCTTCATGGGCACAGAACTCCCCAACCCTCACAGGTCTCTCCTTCATGGGCACAGAGCACCTCAGTCCTCACAGGTCTCTCCTTCATGGGCACAGAGCTCCTCAACCCTCACAGGTCTCTACTTCATGGGCACAGAGCTCCCCAACCCTCACAGGTCTCTCCTCCATGGGCACAGAACTCCCCAACCCTCACAGGCCTCTCCTTCATGAGTACAGAACTCCCCAACCCTCAAAGGTCTCTCCTTCATGGGCACAGAGCTCCCCAATGCTCACAGGTCTCTCCTTCATGAGTACAGAACTCCCCAACCCTCACAGGTCTCTCCTTTATGGGCACAGAGCTCCTCAACCCTCACAGCATGGGCACAGAGCTCCTTACCCCTCACAGGTCTCTCATTCATGGGCACAGAGCTCCCCAACCCTCAAAGTTCTCTCCTTCATGGGCACAGAGCTCCCCAACCCTCACAGGTCTCTACTTCATGGGCAAAGGGCACCTCAGTCCTCACAGGTCTCTCCTTCATGGGCACAGAGCTCCTCAACCCTCACAGGTCTCTACTTCATGGGCATAGAGCTCCTCAACCCTCACAGGTCGCTCCTTCATAGGCACAGAGCTCCCCAACCCTCACAGGTCTCTCCTTCATGGGCAAAGGGCACCTCAGTCCTCACAGGTCTCTTCTTCATGGGCACAGAGCTCCTCAACCCTCACAGGTCTCTACTTCATGGGCACAGAGCTCCCCAACCCTCACAGGTCTCTACTTCATGGGCACAGAGCTCCCCAACCCTCACAGGTCTCTCCTTCATGGGCACAGAACTCCCCAACCCTCACAGGTCTCTCCTTCATGGGCACAGAGCACCTCAGTCCTCACAGGTCTCTCCTTCATGGGCACAGAGCTCCTCAACCCTCACAGGTCTCTACTTCATGGGCACAGAGCTCCCCAACCCTCACAGGTCTCTCCTCCATGGGCACAGAACTCCCCAACCCTCACAGGCCTCTCCTTCATGAGTACAGAACTCCCCAACCCTCAAAGGTCTCTCCTTCATGGGCACAGAGCTCCCCAATGCTCACAGGTCTCTCCTTCATGAGTACAGAACTCCCCAACCCTCACAGGTCTCTCCTTTATGGGCACAGAGCTCCTCAACCCTCACAGCATGGGCACAGAGCTCCTTACCCCTCACAGGTCTCTCATTCATGGGCACAGAGCTCCCCAACCCTCAAAGTTCTCTCCTTCATGGGCACAGAGCTCCCCAACCCTCACAGGTCTCTACTTCATGGGCAAAGGGCACCTCAGTCCTCACAGGTCTCTCCTTCATGGGCACAGAGCTCCTCAACCCTCACAGGTCTCTACTTCATGGGCACAGAGCTCCCCAACCCTCACAGGTCTCTCCTTCATGGGCACAGAGCTCCTCAACCCTCACAGGTCTCTCCTTCATGGGCACAGAGCTCCTCAACCCTCACAGGTCTCTCCTTCATGGGCACAGAGCTCCCCAACCCTCACAGGTCTCTCCTTCATGGACACAGAGCTCCCCAACCCTCACAGGTCTCTCCTTCATGGGCACAGAGCTCCCCAACCCTCACAGGTCTCTCCTTCATGGGCACAGAGCTCCCCAACCCTCACAGGTCTCTCCTTCATGGGCACAGAGCTCCCCAACCCTCACAGGTCTCTCCTTCATGGGCACAGAGCTCCCCAACCCTCACAGGTCTCTCCTTCATGGACACAGAGCTCCTCAACCCTCACAGGTCCCTCCTTCATGAGCACAGAGCTCCTCTACCCTCACAGGTCTCTCCTTCATGGGCACAGATCTCCCCAACCCTCACAGGTCTCTCTTTCATGGGCACAGAGCTCCTCTATCCTCACAGGTCTCTCCTTCATGGGCACAGAGCTCCCCAACCCTCACAGGTGTCTCCTTCATGGGCACAGAGCTCCCCAAACCCTCACAGGTCTCTCCTTCATGGGCACAGAGCTCCCCAACCCTCACAGGTCTCTCCTTCATGGGCACAGAACTCCTCTACCCTCACAGGTCTCTCCTTCATGGGCACAGAGCTCCCCAACCCTCACAGGTCTCTCCTTCATGGGCACAGAGCTCCCCAACCCTCACAGGTCTCTCCTTCATGGGCACAGAGCTCCCCAACCCTCACAGGTCTCTCCTTCATGGGCACAGAGCTCCCCAACCCTCACAGGTCTCTCCTTCATGGGCACAGAGCTCCTCAACCCTCACAGGTCCCTCCTTCATGAGCACAGAGCTCCTCTACCCTCACAGGTCTCTCCTTCATGGGCACAGATCTCCCCAACCCTCACAGGTCTCTCTTTCATGGGCACAGAGCTCCTCTATCCTCACAGGTCTCTCCTTCATGGGCACAGAGCTCCCCAACCCTCACAGGTGTCTCCTTCATGGGCACAGAGCTCCCCAAACCCTCACAGGTCTCTCCTTCATGGGCACAGAGCTCCCCAACCCTCACAGGTCTCTCCTTCATGGGCACAGAGCTCCCCAACCCTCACAGGTCTCTCCTTCATGGGCAAAGGGCACCTCAGTCCTCACAGGTCTCTCCTTCATGGGCACAGAGCTCCTCAACCCTCTCAGGTTTCTAGTCAATGGATACATATAGATTCTAGAGATTTCAGAGGTGGGTATTTAATATGTGCAGAAATATCTCTGATATAATTAAGATGACCATGTTCCCTTTTTATCTGTAAAAAAATGAGATGTTTGGCTAATCTACAGAGTAATATTATGTCACATTTGAAGTTATAAGAACACCTTTCCCCAGGTGAATGAGGGGCCTGTGTGTGCTCCATCCTAAGTTGCGCCCCATTAATTCCCCCATGTGATGTGATCTTTACAGACAGACTTCCCTGTGCTCCCTCCCCTGTGGCCTGGGGCTGTCCGGAGCAAGGTCAGAGCTGCTGGACTGGACTCTGTTACTGACAATCGGTCAATGCACATGAATCCACAACTGGGCCACGTCCTAACTCTTAGTAATGTGATAAACATCATTCTACAATATTCCACCAATGCATTATTATTTTATAATAATGTTATAATACACCGTAACATGTAATCTGTATTGTACTATCCACTATTCTGTCCCAGTAGCTGCACAGATCCTATCTGATCCCCATTGTAAGCAGCAGTCCTGTCCTGCTTTATGGCAGCTGAGATTCTAGCTATCTGTATAACAGAACATTCTGTCCCAGTGGCTGCACAGATCCTATCTGATCCCCATTGTAAGCAGCAGTCCTGTCCTGCTTTATGGCAGCTGAGATTCTAGCTATCTGTATAACACAGCATTCTGTCTCTGCTTTATGGCTGTTAATTAGCATTGTATTAAGAGTCAGAAGAAGCCACACAAAGCAAAACAAGGGACAGACAGACAGTTGCACATAAGAACAAGAATGGGGAATAAATGGATATTAGGAAGTTGCTTAGTAGAGTGTCAGCTTCTGTCCCAGTTGGGCCGCACATCAGTCTCCTTGTGGCTGGGACAAACAAAACACTTACACATTCCTATTAACAGGAGAGCGCTGGATATGGGGGTGTGTATATATAAGTGCAGGCAGCAGGGAGAGGCTTTGGCTCAGAGGGAAAGGTGTGACTGGGCTTCTCCCTCTCCAGGAGTTCCACGTTCTGACTTCTAGAATTTGTGCTCTTGTTTAGCCCCATTTCTGTACCAGAATATCCAGGCTGCCCCCAGTA
Organism: Xenopus petersii; assembly: GCA_038501925.1. Lineage (NCBI taxonomy): Eukaryota > Metazoa > Chordata > Amphibia > Anura > Pipidae > Xenopus > Xenopus petersii. The sequence continues at coordinate 1,833,338 of CM076687.1, forward strand.
ACTAGATCATTGTCCCTTATACAACAAGTTCATAGTTCAGGGTTATGGGTCAGTGTCAGGCCCTGTTGTACTACAAATCCCAGCATGCACGGAGAAGCCCTTTGTTTCTCAGTCCAGGCTGGGTCTGGAATCCCTTTATTTATCCCCTCTATTATTAACTTGTGACGGCAGATAAAAGCTGCTTGTCCAGTCTGTCCTGTTCTCACCTCCTCTGCACTTCTGCAGCAGGACAAACAACATTTGTCTCAGGCGCATTTACTGGCCCTTTAAGCAACCTTGCATTGGTCTTATTTTATTTTATGTCCTGTCTCTCCCAGCCTGTTATTCACTCCTCGCTCTTCTATTAGCCTTCAATTTCAACAGTGCAGCTTTCTATGTGTGTTTGTGCTGCTGCCCCCTGCTGGCTGATAGATCCCAGTGCAGGTAGAGAGGGGACTGGGAGTGTATGGGCAGCACAGGGGCCCCATTGTTGTTGCAGGGAATAAAGAGAAGATTATGCACCACAATCAAAGTCCACTTGCAGCTCTTTATTCAGTACATTTGTGTCCATGGGTATTAAGGGGCTCATTCATTCTGCTCCAGAGATCCACTTCATTCTCCTACTCACACAGAACCACCATATCGGTTTAACCCAGGTATGGCCAATCCATTCCCATCACACCTAGATTAACCTGTAACCCAGAAAAGAAGTATCTCTGCCGCTGGCAGGCTGGTACTTGAGATGCAGTAGAGTCTATAGTCTGTGGCAGGTAAAGGGTTATAACCAGGCGCATGCATCGCCCACACTATCAATGGCTGTAAGAATTCACTTAGATGCACGGTGCATGGCGACACAGATATCAGTGTAGACTGCAGCATGAACTGGGATTCAGCAGGTTTAAAGGGGAAGTAACAGCTAGATAGTGCTGTCAGTCAGTGCTGGTGAATAAAGTATCCGACCCTTCCTTGTACCTATCTAATGTATCAGCCTGTACCACTGATTCACTTCCCAGCTCTCCCTGTAACACCCCTTTCCCTCCTCTAATCTCATTGGCTCCCTCCTGTCTGCTGGGAGGAGCTACTGGTGAATAAAGCATCCGACCCTTCCTTGTACCTATCTAATGTATCAGCCTGTACCCCTGATTCACTTCCCAGCTCTCCCTGTAACACCCCTTTCCCTCCTCTAATCTCATTGGCTCCCTCCTGTCTGCTGGGAGGAGCTACTGGTGAATAAAGCATCCGACCCTTCCTTGTACCTATCTAATGTATCAGCCTGTACCACTGATTCACTTCCCAGCTCTCCCTGTAACACCCCTTTCCCTCCTCTAATCTCATTGGCTCCCTCCTGTCTGCTGGGAGGAGCTACTGGTGAATAAAGCATCCGACCCTTCCTTGTACCTATCTAATGTATCAGCCTGTACCCCTGATTAACTTCCCAGCTCTCCCTGTAACACCCCTTTCCCTCCTCTAATCTCATTGACTCCCTCCTGTCTGCTGGGAGGAGCTACTGGTGAAGAAAGCATCCGACCCTTCCTTGTACCTATCTAATGTATCAGCCTGTACCCCTGATTAACTTCCCAGCTCTCCCTGTAACACCCCTTTCCCTCCTCTAATCTCATTGACTCCCTCCTGTCTGCTGGGAGGAGCTACTGGTGAAGAAAGCATCCGACCCTTCCTTGTACCTATCTAATGTATCAGCCTGTACCCCTGATTAACTTCCCAGCTCTCCCTGTAACACCCCTTTCCCTCCTCTAATCTCATTGACTCCCTCCTGTCTGCTGGGAGGAGCTACTGGTGAATAAAGCATCCGACCCTTCCTTGTACCTATCTAATGTATCAGCCTGTACCCCTGATTCACTTCCCAGCTCTCCCTGTAACACCCCTTTCCCTCCTCTAATCTCATTGGCTCCCTCCTGTCTGCTGGGAGGAGCTACTGGTGAATAAAGCATCTGACCCTTCCTTGTACCTATCTAATGTATCAGCCTGTACCCCTGATTCACTTCCCAGCTCTCCCTGTAACACCCCTTTCCCTCCTCTAATCTCATTGGCTCCCTCCTGTCTGCTGGGAGGAGCTACTGGTGAATAAAGCATCTGACCCTTCCTTGTACCTATCTAATGTATCAGCCTGTACCACTGATTCAGGGAGAGAACTCTACGTCTTCACAGCTCTCACTGTAGGAGATGAGTAGTAAGTCCAGACAATGATATGATTGAGAGAGTAGGAGATGAGTAGTACTGTTGGTCCAGACTGTCAGGAATCGCGATGGAATCAAACCCCGATCTTTGTGTTTGGACAATCCTGCATTATACTGGTGAGCCACTGGGGAATCCTAGTGCTTATACTGGACACTGCCCTGAACAGACTTTCTATATTCTTGCAACAGGCTTACCTTATCTTGCCTCATACACAACATGTGTTGTCAGTCAAGCAATCAAGGCCCTTTATAAGCCTGTGCCATCAAACTTTCTGATCATCTGAGCTCCTGAGTCCATTCTACCTGATGCTGATTCCTGTGTTCCTCGCTCCTACCTCCCTGTTCTCACCTGGTACCCGACTCCTACTACTCTGGATCCCCTGGTTCTGACCTCCGGCCTGTTTCTCGACCTTGCTTGTCTGCTGCCTGCCATTTGACCCCAGCCCTGACCTTTTATCTGTTTCTGGACTTGCCTCTCTCCATTGCCAGCCTCATTACAGGCCTGTATTTTTCAACTTCTGTGTGTTTGATGATGATTATTTTCTCATTTTGTTATTAAATATTTACTTTTTGCATTACTATGGCTTCTACTAATTGTCCATCCATTCAGGGGTATTACTTTGCAAATAGGCTCCAACCTGGTGGTCACTCACCTGTGGCCGGACATAACACCAGACAATGATTTGAATGAGAGAGTTGGATATGGGCAGAGTAACCAAGTAGTGATTTAGACGAGAGAGTAGGAGATCAATAGGAGGACCAGTAAATGGTTTGGATGAGAGAGTAAGTCCATTTATATATAGTGATCATATCCCCCTTATATATAGCGATCATATCCCCCTATATATTTATATATAATGATCATATCCCCTTATATATAGTGATCATCTCCCTTATATATTTATATATAGTGATCATATCCCCCTTATATATTTATATATAGTGATCATATCCCCCTTATATATTTATATATAGTGATCATATCCCCTTATATATTTATATATATAGTGATCATATCCCCTTATATATTTATATATAGTGATCATATCTCCCTTATATATTTATATATAGTGACCATACCCCCCTTATATATTTATATATAGTGATCATATCCCCCTTATATATTTATATATAGTGATCATATCTCCCTTATATATAGTGACCATACCCCCCTTATATATAGTGATCATATACCCCTTATATATTTATATATAGTGATCATATCCCCCTTATATATAGTGACCATACCCCCCTTATATATAGTGATCATATACCCCTTATATATTTATATATAGTGATCATATCCCCCTTATATATAGTGACCATACCCCCCTTATATATAGTGATCATATACCCCTTATATATTTATATATAGTGATCATATCCCCCTGATATATTTATATATAGTGATCATATCCCCCTTATATATTTATATATAGTGATCATATCCCCCTTATATATTTATATATAGTGATTATATCCCCCTTATATATTTATATATAGTGATCATATCCCCCTTATATATTTATATATAGTGATCATATCCCCCTTATATATTTATATATAGTGATCATATCCCCCTTATATATTTATATATAGTGATCATATCCCCTTATATATTTATATATAGTGATCATATCCCCTTATATATTTATATATAGTGATCATATCCCCTTATATATTTATATATAGTGATCATATCCCCTTATATATTTATATATAGTGATCATATCCCCCTTATATATTTATATATAGTGATCATATCCCCCTTATATATTTATATATAGTGATCATATCCCCTTATATATTTATATATAGTGATCATATCCCCCTTATATATTTATATATAGTGATCATACCCCCTTATATATTTATATATAGTGATCATATCCCCTTATATATTTATATTTAGTGATCATATCCCCTTATATATTTATATATAGTGATCATATCCACCTTATATATTTATATATAGTGATCATATCCCCCTTATATATTTATATATAGTGATCATATCCCCCTTATATATTTATATATAGTGATCATATCCCCTTATATATTTATATATAGTGATCATATCCCCTTATATATTTATATATAGTGTTCATATCCCCTTATATATTTATATATAGTGATCATATCCCCTTATATATTTATATATAGTGATCATATCCTCCTTTTATATTTATATATAGTGATCATATCCCCTTATATATTTATATATAGTGATCATATCCCCTTATATATTTATATATAGTGATCATATCCCCCTTAACTGTCTCTTCTCCAGTGTAACAATCCCAACTTGGCCAGTCTTTCCCCATAACCGAGCCCTTCCCTTCATATCCCTCCTTTAAAGTGGTCCAAAGCAGCAGGGTCTCAATCTTGGACTATAAAGACCCTCTTCCTCCTGGTTTAAAGCAGGTCGCAGCCAGAATAAGATACATCCTACAGACACATTCTAGTTGGTAGCAGAAATGAGAGAGAGATTCTGAGAGCTCATGTGAGAATTCACTTATACACTGGATATGGTTGGGTTGTGATACACAAACACCTCTGTCCCTAAATAACACTGTTTTATTGTGTGTGATTAAACACAACCAAAAGAGATTTCCCCACAGTCTCACAGTGGGTCAAATACAAAACACTTTCCTCCTTGTAACAGACAGAACAATCCATATAACTAATCTATTTCCATACAAACGTAGTGGTGCCTTTCTGCTCAACTGTGTGTCAAATTCAAAGAACAAATAGGGATAAGTTTAAAAAAGGGCCCAAGTAATTAAGAAAGGTACCCCCCCCACGCCTTAATGAAAATCTGGGCCCATTGCATTGTATCTATGGAGAATCTCCTCTATGGTCAGTCTCCAGCCAGTACTTCCCCAGATTTAAATTGAAATTCTCTCTATTTCCTGATCCTGCACTGTTCTCTTTCCTATGGTTAGCTAGGACATCTGGTACAATCTCGCACTAGTACCGCTCTCTCGCACTAGTCCCACTGCTCTCTCGCACTAGTCCCACTGCTCTCTCGCACTAGTCCCACTGCTCTCTCGCACTAGTCCCACCGCTCTCTCGCACTAGTACCGCTCTCTCGCACTAGTCCCACCGCTCTCTCGCACTAGTACCGCTCTCTCGCACTAGTCCCACCGCTCTCTCGCACTAGTCCCACCGCTCTCTCGCACTAGTCCCACCGCTCTCTCGCACTAGTCCCACCGCTCTCTCGCACTAGTACCGCTCTCTCGCACTAGTCCCACTGCTCTCTCGCACTAGTACCGCTCTCTCGCACTAGTCCCACTGCTCTCTCGCACTAGTCCCGCTCTCTCGCACTAGTACCGCTCTCTCGCACTAGTACCAATCCCTCCCACTAGTACCACCGCTTTCTCGCACTAGTACCGATCCCTCGCCCTAGTACCACCTTTTTCTCGCACTACTACAGCTCTCTCTAAGCACACTTCTCAGCACCAAATCACACCCCTTGCGTAACCATGGGAAAGAGAGCAGCCCAGGAGCAGGACCTGTAGAGAATCAGAGTTCTGTATCAGGTAAGTATTTAGGGGTAGTCTATATTAATGTGCCCAGGGACGGTTCATCATGAGGGGGGGTTATAGTAAATAGGCGGAGGTTTCATGCTGAGGGGGCCTTCATCAATGCAATCATTAGAAGGGAAGCTTTCTGGGATACGTAACTCAACCACAGGTATCCTTCAACTTTAATTGTGTAATAGTTGTTGTATAATTTGTATTTTTCACTGAGGGTGCATCTCCGAGTTCACCCCAGCTTTGGCATGCAAGCACCCATGAGTACAAGATGGCTGCGTCACCTGAGCCAGGGCTGTTTGTATTATGTATAGATCACTGCAGTCCATTGGTTTCAGTCGTCTGTCTCCTTCAGACAGAATTGTGCCCCCTACAGACAGGTTTTTAGTTTTATACATAATGTAAAATAAAGACTTTTTTTGTACTATTCATAATACTTTGACCTCTGGATTTGATTGATTGACTTGGTGTTCCGAGTGGTGCCTGCCTTCTATTCAACTTTTTCGTGTGTTGCTCCCCTTTTCTGAAGGTCTGGAGCATGACCACCCGGATCCACCGTGGAAAGCCGTAAGCTTGTCCTTTTATTCAAATAACCCATGCTTCCTATGATTCTTATGTATCGCCCCCTACAGACTGGGCACATTTCACATCTCCGGACCTCAGTGGAAAGTCACTAGTAACCAGCTGAAAAAGGAAAAGCTTAATTAAGTCCAGATCCCAGAATGCCCAGCAGAATGCCATGGAGAGAAGATTCCCGAAAGCCACTCACTGGTCATTACTGGAAGCCTCTCCCTGGTGCTTGTGCTCACAGAGTACTTTCCAGAGTATTATAATTGTCTTTGAAGCTTTTCAACTCCAGGAAATGTTTGGGGCGTTTGCTTTTCTGGCTGGAGGGCAGGTAGGTCACCTGGATGGTGGGAGTGGATGGCACCTCAGAAGAAGCAGTGAGATCTTTAACTGTAGATTGGCGCTGTTTCTGACTGCCCGCCTCTCTGGCTTGCAAACTGTGGGTACAGAGATGGTTACTGGGTTTACTCTACAGAAGGAGGAAGCGTATTCAGTGTGTGACAATGGTGGAACTTACATGACTGACAGTTCTCTTAGGGATTCCACAAACTTCTCATGTTCACTCTTTCCATAGACCTGAGGCAACAATGAGCAAACAATGACAATTAGGCTGTCCCTATAGGTCACAGACCCCCCATTAACTACAGTATTTGTTTATAATAGGTGTCTGACATTGATGCTGCTACAGCAAGCCCCACTGATTGGTAGAAGACTAAACGCGGTTTCCTTACCCCAGTGCCATATCGAGCAGTGTCATAACCATCCAGCAGGGAGTCGATTAAACTCTTGCGGATCCCTTTGTACGGGGAGTTGGAGTTCCTAAGATCAAGCAGGAAGGCACGGAAGTTTTTGCCCACCAGAGATTTGGGGTGTTTCCTGTTTTCTTGAAAGGGGATATCTGATAAAGATAAGCTTCTGATGAGAGGATGCTCAATATGAATTTTGCTTGTGGTGTGCCCAGAACATTCCTTCTCTGTATATTTGTATTTATACATATGGGAGGAGGAGGTGCCATATTGATTCCCTTAGACAGTACAGTATGAGGGTATAGCTTATTGTGTGCCCAGAACATTCCTTCTCTGTATATTTGTATTTATACATATGGGAGGAGGTGCCATATTGATTCCCTTAGACAGTACAGTATGAGGGTATAGCTTATTGTGTGCCCAGAACATTCCTTCTCTGTATATTTGTATTTATACATATGGGAGGAGGGAGGTGCCATATTGATTCCCTTAGACAGTACAGTATGAGGGTATAGCTTATTGTGTGCCCAGAACATTCCTTCTCTGTATATTTGTATTTATATATATGGGAGGAGGAGGTGCCATATTGATTCCCTTAGACAGTACAGTATGAGGGTATAGCTTATTGTGTGCCCAGAACATTCCTTCTCTGTATATTTGTATTTATACATATCGGAGAAGGGAGGTGCCATATTGATTCCCTTAGACAGTACAGTATGAGGGTATAGCTTATTGTGTGTGTGTACATGTAACTGGGCACCACTTGTACATTAGAACCCTGATAATACAACTGGGTTGTTGGGAGTCCATTCATTCTAGCTTTTCCGTGCCCTTTAAGTGCATACTTTAAGGATTAGTGGCCATATTCAAATGGAATGGGCCAGCATAGCACTAACTACACAATGCAGGCCTGTCAACCCTGACTGTAAATTTTAACATAGCCAATCAGCAGCTGTGTTGTAAATCCAGTCACACTGACCTGTATCTTTAATGGCATCCACTGTCTTCATTCTGTATAAATAATTATAGCATCCTGCAACCAAACAAATATTAAGTGACCAAAGATGTTCTAGCTGAACTGTAACAGCCCAGAAATGAGCCTGCAGAGACGGCCGTTAATACCTTCCTGACCAGGTCTGTCCAGCTCAAGTAATCGCTCATCTCCTGCTGCTAAAAGCTGAGGCTCAAACTTGATGTCCTGGACCTTAGAGAGGCGAATGTCTATCTTGTCCTTCAGCTCCTGCCAAGCGCAATAAAAGATATGAATAAAGGATACGAATGAAGGGGCAGTTGTGAGCTGGAAGCATTTCTGTACTAAGCAGCACATACCTTCGGTGCATTGTGTCCCACAGGCACGTGTGGCCCCCGGCGAGACTTCATTGCAAAACGCATGATTTGCCGCTTGACGAAAATGAACAGCAGAACAAAGACCTGTAGAAAGAGAGAGAACATGGAGTTTGTGATACAATCCCTCCCACTGCTCGAGATACAGGGAACCCCAACTCTTTCCTGTATTATTATTATTATCCACTATAAAACCTCCTCATGTGCTGCGATCATTCCTACCCACAATACGGATACGCCAATGAGCGACGCCATAATCCCCGTGGCACAATCTCACTCTTTATCTGCACAGAACAAGCAGAAACAATGAGCCTTTGTGACTAAAAGGGAAGTGGCCGGTGTTTCCGCTTTTATACCCCAAGTTCTGCTTTGCCTGAGTCACTAGTTCCACTGGGTATTTTGGCCGGCATTCCCCATGAGGAGGCTGGAGTCCTGGCACTCAGACACATGGACCAATCCAAGGCTTGAATATATTGTGCGAGGAAACACTGCTGAGCTCACAAGACTAATGGGCACAAGTCGGAAGTAAAAGTCAAATACAAGAGTCCTGTGTTGTTTAAAGGGTAAGGCATTTTTCAGTAGCAGTAGCACAAAATGTCGCTGTCTTAAATATATTGATAATGGGTTGAGTGCAGAGGACTCTGTCTATATGTATTTTGTGGTCACACTCTCATTGCACCCCCGCCTAATGGTTTTAAAAATGAGTGGTGAGCACAACTTTCCCTTGTTTGAGGTAAAAGTCCCCACCACACCCCAATGAAGAATGAGATGTGGCTCCATTTCATCCACATTTTCCTTCATTTAACACAATGTATGAGGCAAAATAGCCATTATAGTAACCATGTCCTCACCAGACTGCCATAGGCCATAACCAGCACCACATTCACCCCAGACAACCAGTTACTGCTCTGCGCCATGTTTCTTTTCTTCTCCCCTCAAGCTACTTCCGCATACATTATACCACGTGACATTATCCGACTTATTACGGAGAACGCAGAAACAGCCAATCAGTGCTGTAGAACGCGAAAGTCATGGAACGCATGCGCGAGCGGCATGACGTCGGGCCGGCGATCGTACGTGAACGGGGGCGGTGCGCTAGGGCAGGTCACGTGGTGCCAGAGCGGAGGAGCCGCAGGTAAGGACGGAGCTCGGCTCTTGGGGTTTGGGGCGCGAGGAGTAATCGTGGGAGGGGCGGGAGATTTCTCGGCCTAGTGATGAAATACTCGTGAGAGTCGCGGGGAAGCTTCCCGGGACCTCCCGTCTTTCTTACTTACCGCGGCCTAGTGGGTTGATGTAAACCCCGGGCTCGCGTGAAAGGCCATGCCGACTTCATCCGCTTTCACTGGGGGCGGAGACCGGGGAAGTTCCCGGACTTCATTCTTAAAGATGCTACAATTAAAGCAGTTTGTGTTTCTTTTGTGTCTGGGGAGGCAGCGGGGCCTTAAGTGCCTTGTTACCCGGGAAACTGACCGCCTCACTGGATTTACTCAATCCGCCGCCTCAACTGCCCAGATCCCTCCGCTCTGTCTGACCAATGGAAACCCCCGTCTCCTTCCGTGTTGTACAGGGACTGCCGGGACTTGATTTTTTATTTGTACCCCGGGTACCCCTGGAACTATAGCAGGGTGACTGTTACCCCAATGTTTCTATATATCAGTAACCTTGTTATGAGCTAAGGGGGCCCAGTCTGAAGGTCAGTTAGGGGGAGATTTGGGGTGAGTGTTTATTTGTACCCTGGGTACCCCTGGAACTATAACAGGGTGACACCCCAATGTTTCTATATATCTGTAACCTTGTAAGTGACAGAGCAGGACCAAAATAAAGGGAGTAATTTGGCTAATTTTGGGTGGCAGAGATATTGGGCAGGGTTGAGCTGATTATGTACATTATGAGGTGACAGGAGTTAGTAGGCGGATGATGCTGGAGTATAAGGTGTAGTAGAAGAGGCAGGGTGGGCTTTGCTGGTATCTTTTGTGTGGGGTATTTGCGGTTTAAAGAGAGAGAGAGATGTGGGCTCTAAGGTGTGTAATTACAGGTGGCTCCTGTTTTTAGTCTTTCCAAAATATTAATTGTGTGGAAAATAAATTAGAAATTGAAGGGGCTCAGCAATAGTAGTGTTTGTGTAACTGATAAACAACTTTACACAGTCATTTACTGTGGGTAAATATTTTTGTCCAAAACTATTTACACCAACTGCAGTCACTTCCTCTCTGTAACCTTTAATACTTCCACTCTTCCCTTGAGTCACATTAATTAGGGAATATTTAGGCTCTGGACCATTACACATGGACCCAGTGTGAAAATATGTGCATGCCCCCCTTCCAGTTCAGCAATATCTTGGGTTGCCAGTGTTATGGAAGCAGGATGGAGGGATGCAGTTTTTCTATTGGCTGGAGGATAAATGTATAACAGAATTTCAGCATTGCATTTCCCGTGCCCAGAACTAAAGGCTAAGTAAACCTTTAAAAGTAGTGAATGTAAAATTGATGAGGGGGCTATCCTACGTACTTTTGTAATGTACATTCATTTGTTTTTATTCCAAGATATTAAGGGATACATGTGCTGTTAATATGAATGAATTTAGTTACAACAGCGCCACCTGCTGGTCAGTTTCCCACCAGTCTGACCAGCAAGTAGTCAAGGAAGTTGTCAGGAGAAAGAAAGAGGCTGATGTCCTTCTGCTTAGGAATAAAATTAGAAACCTTTCTCACGTCTTTCCTAAGCAGAAGAACATCAGCCTCTTTCTCTTGCCTAATTGGGGGACACAGGCACCATGGGGATGAAGATCCTGCAGCTGGAGAATGGACACTAAGTCTTTAAATCTTTGGCTCCTCCTCCTGCTCTGGGCTTCATCCCCTGCCTCCTCCTACTGCCTCCAGTTTCGTTTAGTGTCCTCAGAAGGAGAAGACACATTTTTAAGTGACTGGAGCAAGTGATCTAGACTCCGGTCAGGATCATGTCACGTGAGGCCACTGATCCTACTCAAGAGCCTCCTTCAGCTGTTTTTTCTCCATCTGACCCTTAGCCTTCCCGCTCCACGGAGGTCTGCAGGCTGGCTCCTGACTCCCTATGCTGTCTTCCCACTCCCCGGAGGTCTGCAGCAGCAGCATACACCCTTGTCTACATGTGTGTATATATTATGCCTTGCACACTTCTTTATTTTTGTATTTTGACATGGTGTATATATTTTTTTACAGGGAGCACTGTAACAAAAAGGGCAGGATACAGCTGACTTTCGGTGAGTACTCTCACTCTCAACCCTTTCAACTGGGCACAACGATCGCCTTAAGGGGAGGGGAAGGGAAGCTTCTCTCATCGCGCCTTTTTCACCGTTTACTTCCTGCCTTCCCTTGGCGCCTAACACACTAGCGTTCCACGGCGCCCCAGCCCCTCCCTGCTACCACTCCTACATGCGCGCGCATCATGTCAGCGCTGCGTCTCTCCTCGCGGCTCCCTCTGCTTAGACCGGACGGATTCCTGCGCAGCTACTTGTACCTGACGGTTCCCTGCCATTACCGTTTCCCTCTCTGGCACTAGTGCACACTTCGCAGTGCGGGGGAAAGGATCAGAGCGACTGCTCCAGGGGAGCTCCGCACTTACTCTGCAGGCAAGTTCCTTATCGGATCCTTGGGTCCTATGGGTCTCAGGTGTTATGCGCTGGGGTATTTATTGCAGGTGGCATAGTCCTTACTTCTGCTGCTTGAGGGGGGACTAAGTACTATAGCTCCTTATCCCCCCTCCTCTTGTTATGTCTCCACAGACTTCTGGAACCATACTGCACATATAACTGCTGTTTGGCCGGTTCCCTGCCTCCATAGATTTTGCTCTATTTTCCTACTGTCTCCCTGATCCTTACAGAGGACATTTATATAGAAGGAGCACTATGACAGACAAAACAGAGGAGCCCAGGACCTCCAAGTCCTCAGCTCATACTCACCTTCAAGCACAGGTATCTTTCCTGGCTTGCACAAATTGTAAGGCCAAATTTTCCACACCTTCTGCTGTTTCGGTGTGTACAGCCTGCAGATCTTCAGAACCCCTGCCAACACCCACGGCTAGCACCACTGATTCTGACCTGGTTAGGGCTTTATCCCCCTCACTCGCAGGCATCCAAAATTTGGCACGCATTCCCGAGACTTTAGACAGGGTCCTGGAACTCCTTTCCCAGCCCCCCAAGTCTGATAGTCGCCCTGGCGGATCCAAACGACAAGCTTATTCCCCACCAGACTCCCCTAGGGGTCACAACGCTCTCTCTGATGAGGAAGGGCAACTACCTTCAGAGGACGACTCTGACCAAGAGCTCCTAGATTCGGATGCTGACACTCCCAGAACCCAGAGGGAGGTGGAAGGGCTCATACAAGCTGTCCTTAGCACTCTCAATATTGAAGACACTGTTTCTACTGTCGAGCCAGCCAAGAATATTTTTAAGAGACAAAGAAAGAGTACTTGTCTTTTTCCAGCATACGAACAGCTTGACGATATCATCAAGACCCAATGGAAAACTCCCGATCATAGGGTCCAACTTTCCAGGAGATTCTCTCAAACATACCCCTTTCCTCAAGAGTGTATCGAATTATGGTCCTCCCCGCCAGCTGTCGATCCTCCGGTTTCCAGACTTTCCAAAAGTACCGCCATTCCAGTGGCAGACGCAGCATCCTTTAAGGACCCCATAGACAAGCGTCTCGAGGGCTTCTGTAAGGCTACTTTCACAGCAGCTGGCTCTGCCTTCAGACCTATTTTCGCCATCGCCTGGGTGGCCAAAGCCATGGAGGTCTGGATCGAACAGGCGGCGCAACTCATCGGGTCCGAAGACCACACAACCGACAACCTTCTCTCTCAAATAGCGGACGCCACCACTTATATTGGCACCGCCGCAATGGATGCAGCAAAGATGGTTGCCCAGGCCTCAGCCCAGTCCGTGGCGGCTCGCCGATTCCTATGGCTAAAGACTTGGTCAGCCGACCTAACATCTAAACGTTCCCTTGTCAGTCTCCCCTTTCAAGGCAAGCTTCTCTTCGGAGCCGAACTCGACAAAATCATATCCCAAGCCACGGGGGGAAAAAGTACCCTGCTACCACAAACCAGACCCAAGAGCGCGCCATTCAAGCGAAGACCCTTTTTTCGTCCCTTTCGACAAAACCAAAGGTCAAGGGTCCAGACAGACAAGACTAGCTCCAACTTCCGTCAGCGCTACCAAAGTAAACAGCGACCTAGCTGGTCCTCCTCCAAGGCCCCCTCCAAACCCTCTCACGACAAATCCAGCACAGCATGAAGGGGTGCCCACCCCCGAAAGGGTTCCACTTGGGGGACGTTTACAATCCTTTCGGGAGGTGTGGCGACGCAAAATACGGGACCCGTGGATCCTCCGGGTCGTCTCAGACGGCCTCTTAATAGACTTCTTACAAAAGCCACCTCACAGATTCTTCATATCCAGGGTACCCAACCAAAGTCACAACAAAGAGAAGTTCCTCGCTGTCATCCGAGACCTTGCAACAGCAGGAACAATTCAGCCAGTACCCCTAACCGACAGAGGGAAAGGGTACTACTCCAACCTCTTTATGGTCGCCAAAAAAGACGGTTCCTTACGTCCTGTTCTAGATCTGAAGGATCTCAATCCCTTCGTGAGACGATGCCATTTCAAGATGGAATCTATTCAGTCCGTTCTGGCCTCCATGGAGCCCAACGAGTTCATGTCGGTCATAGACATCAAGGACGCATACCTCCACATTCCCATTCACCCTGCCCACCACAGGTTTCTAAGATTCTTCGTGGACGGACATCATTGGCAGTTTGTCGCACTTCCCTTCGGACTGTCCTCTGCCCCTCGCACGTTCACAAAGGTAATGGCGGCATCACTGGAGGAGCTCTGTCTATTTGGACGACTTGCTTGTAAAGGGCCCCTCGGCCGAGGGGACCGAACACAACACATCTCAGGTCCTACAAGTACTGACAGGCCTAGGTTGGTTGATCAACTACGGCAAGTCATCTCTCTCCCCCTCTCAGACCATGGAGTACTTGGGACTAATATTGAACTCCAGTACGGGGAGAGCATCCCTCCCACAGGGCAAGATTACCATTCATCAGGAACGTGTTCGGAAGCTCCTGAGATCCACACGTGTCTCCCTCAGAACGGCCATGCAGACCCTCGGGACGATGGTTGCCGCCTTCCCAGCCATTCCTTATGCTCAATTCCACACCAGACCCCTCCAGCAGACCATCCTCTCGCAGCAACGGAGGGATCGGACCAACCTCGATCGCCTGATCTCCATCCCTCAGACAGTCAAACTCTCCCTCGACTGGTGGACACAACCTCAGCGTCTGTCCGGGGGAAAACCCTTTCCCCCCCAACACTGAATAGTTCTATCAACGGATGCCAGCCTCCGGGGGTGGGGAGGAATCCTGAATCAAGCCTCTGTCCAGGGTCTGTGGAACCAGGAGGAACGGTCACTACCCATCAACCTGCTGGAACTCAGGGCAATTTGATATTCCCTGGAGAGCCTCACTCATCTCCTTCTCGGGAAGGCGGTACGCATCCAGTCCGACAATGTAACAGCGGTGGCGTACATAAATCATCAGGGGGGCACCAAAAGCCCAGCGGCTCTGCGGGAATCCTGCATCATTCTAGAGTGGGCGGAGCAGCACGTCACCGCACTCACAGCGGTCCACATACCAGGGGTCGACAACTGGTTAGCAGACTACCTGAGCAGGGAAACTCTAGACCACGGAGAGTGGAGCCTTCACCCGGAGGTGTTCCAGCTCATCGTGGAAAGGTGGGGATTGCCGGAAATAGACCTAATGGCATCAAGGAACAACCGCAAGGTACACCGGTTCGTGGCAAGAAGCTCTGATCCCCAAGCCCACGCAGTGGACGCCCTGGTCATCCCTTGGCCATTCGCCACGGTTTACGTGTTTCCCCCTCTGGCTCTGCTTCCACGGGTCATCAAGAAGATCAAGCTGGAAGGCACAAGAACCATTCTCGTCGCCCCCTTTTGGCCCAGGAGATCGTGGTTCGCAAGCCTCGTGGCCATGGCACAGGACGAACCCTTCCATCTCCCGCAGCGAGCCGACCTTCTGTCTCAGGGTCCTATTGTCCACCCGAATTCTCATCAGTGGGCTTTAACGGCGTGGCTCTTGAAGCCCTGATTCTCCGTAGATCGGGAGTTCCGTCTGTGGCAATCCCTACCATGTTACGCGCACGTAAACCTGTCTCGGCGAAGATCTACCACCGAGTCTGGAAAACCTTTATTCTTTGGTGCGAGCACAATGATTCTGATCCCAACCAGGCCTCGGAACGGGAAGTCCTGGCCTTCCTTCAAGAGGGGCTGTCCAAGGGGATGGCGCTGAGCTCCTTGAAAGTACAGGTCTCAGCGCTTTCCATTCTTCTGCAACAGAAATTAGCCCTGAAGACCCACATTAAGACCTTCCTTCAGGGGGCAACCCGTATAGTTCCACCCTATCGTTATCCGGTGCCACCTTGGGACCTGAACCTGGTTCTCACAGTTCTTCAGGAGGACCCCTACGAGCCCATCGACAAGATTCCTCTGGCCACTCTCACGGAGAAGGTAGCTTTCCTATTGGCCATTACTTCTGCTCGGAGGGTCTCTGAACTCGCTGCATTGTCTTGCAAAGAGCCCTTCACCATTTTCCACAAGGACAAGGTGGTTCTCCGACCCACTCCGGATTTTTTGCCAACGGTTGTCTCGGAATTTCATCTGAATCAGGATCTCGTGGTTCCTTCTCTCTGTCCAGAGCCTAAGAACCACATCGAACGTAGACTGCATCATCTCGATGTCGTACGGGCTCTCGGCTCCTACATTCAAGCTACGAAAGAGATCAGGAAGACTGCTGCCTTATTCGTCATACCTAACGGTCCTAGGCTCGGGACGAAGACTTCCAAGGCGGCTCTGGCAAAGTGGATTCGCTCCACAATCATCAGGACCTACGCTGTGAAGGGTAAACCTCCACCCATCCAAGTGAGAGCCCATTCCACGCGTTCCCTCAGTACGTCCTGGGCAATTCGACATCAGGCTTCTGCGGAACAGATTTGCAGAGCGGCCACTTGGGCTTCTCTTCACACTTTCACGCGATTCTACAGGCTGCACACACAGGCTTCAGCTGAAGCCGTCTTTGGGAGGAAGGTGCTGCAGACTGCTATTGGTTAAGCACCTTTTTAGGGGATTGTACTACAGTGTCCCGCCCTCTGGGGTGCTTTGGGACGTCCCCATGGTGCCTGTGTCCCCCAATTAGGCAAGAGAGAGAGATTTTTGTACTTACCGTTAAATCTTTTTCTCTTGTCCTATATTGGGGGACACAGGCCTTCCCTCCCGGTATTGACACTGAAATTTTCACACCAGTTTTTTCTTCTGTGTTTTTTATTACACCACGTTTGGTGTTTGGTGAGTTTGTTGTTTGAAGGGTTGAGAGGTTCCTCTTCTGTTTTTTCTGGGTATATACTCCTTCTTCGGTCGAAACTGGAGGCAGGGGATGAAGCCAAGAGCAGGAGGAGGAGCCAAAGATTTAAAGACTTAGTGTCCATTCTCCAGCTGCAGGATCTTCATCCCCATGGTGCCTGTGTCCCCCAATATAGGACAAGAGAAAAAGATTTAACGGTAAGTACAAAAATCTTTCTTTCTTTCTCCTGACAACTTCCTTGACTACTTGCTGGTGAGACTGTATGTATACCTACTATGAAGTATTCTTTTAAGGCCCATGTTGCTAGAGTAAAGCTTCTCAAACACTGACTGCTGAAAGCAGCATCTTGGCTCATGTGTAGGACTCGCAATGTCCTCCTGCCTTATTGGCATCTTATGGGCAAGGACCCATTGATGTCTGACACACACAGTGAAGTTAGAGAGACATTACGGAGGGTCATTCACAAAAGTTTTCTGAGACGGCTGCTTACTGTGATGCCTGGCACTTTGCAGCAATGCCACAAGCAATATATTTTAGCTCACTGTGTTGGCATTCACAACATCTAATACATATAAAATATAGTTCTAGTGTGTCCTCTATACGCCACTTTCCTCATTTAGTGTCACCTCTGTGTACCTTAGGTTGACACTCGAAAAAACACTAATCACTGCTCTGTAACTGGGTCTCTTAAAGGGATTCTGTCATGATTTTTATGATGTGTTTTTTATTTCTAAATGACACAGTTTACACTGCAAATAATTTACTGTACAATATAATGTCATTCCTGAAGCAGCAAGTGTATTTAGTTGTAATATTGGTGTGTAGGTGCATCTCAGCTCATTTTGCCTGGTCATGTGATTTCAGAAAGAGCCAGCACTTTAGGATGGAACTGCTTTCTGGCAGGCTGTTGTTTCTCCTACTTAATGTAACTGAATGTGTCTCAGTGGGACCTGGATTTTACTATTGAGTGTTGTTCTTAGATCTACCAGGCAGCTGTTATCTTGTGTTAGGGAGCTGCTATCTGGTTACCTTCCCATTGTTCTGTTGTTAGGCTGCTGGGGGAGGGGGTTGATATCACTCCGACTTGCAGTAAAGAGTGACTGAAGTTTATCACAGCACAAGTCACATGACTGGGGGCAGCTGGGAAACTGACAATGTGTCTAGCCCCATGTCAGATTCCAAATTTAAATCTGTTTGTTCTTTTGAGAAACGGAGGTCACATGGCCTTATGTTTGGTCTCACCCAGTGTGTTGGGACACCCCTATATTCCAGCATTGGAACAAGCCACTTCCTCCTTCTCTCCCTAATTAATAGCTAAAGCCTCTGTGCAGCTTATTTCAGATATTGGCAACGTGGGCCCCTGGTCGGTGCTTAGTACATCCCCCACTTCCCCTTTATTTCTTATTAGACTTCCTGTCATTTAAGGGGCACCTTAGAGCCAACACAATGGGGTTTACACTGCTTTCATTATTCATCCCAGCTTTTGTTTCATCAGCCGTGCACTTAGGCAGCTGCAATAGGCAGCTGAACTAAGTCTTCAAGTTTTGGGGAGTAACAGAACCTGCTTTCCATATTTAACACTGCAGCTATACTGGGACTTGTCAGTGTGGCTGGGAGGGAGTACCTTGGATATGGGGGGGGGGAGTTGGTTAAACAAAAAACTCTTCCATTACTAATGATAGTGTCACTTTCCAGCCAGTTATAAAAATGTGTCGGTATCCCTTTAAAGGAATTCCCAGCTGTCGGATTTGTGTGGGTCCTCCTCGGGGCAGTGGCACTGTTTAGAATTGGGTTCTAAATAGGATACAGTTTTGAGGATTCCATTTTTTATTCTTAATTATGGAAAGTGAAATTAAAAGTACTCTCATTTTCAGTAAATCTAATGTTAACTGCCTGACAAACTCCTCCTTCTCTGTAAACCTAGAGCATGGCTACAGCTGGGGGAAGGGAGAGGCTTGCTTATACAAAGTCTGTTTATGTAGACTCCTGATGAGGGGTGGTGGGAAAGTACCCTTTAAGGTGGTCATACACGGGCCGATAAAAGCTGCCGACACTGTATCGGCAGCTTATTGGCCCGTGTATGAGGGCCCCCGACGGGCTTCCCCGATCGAGGTCTGGCTGAAAGTCGGCCAGATTTCGATCGGATGGGATTAAAAATCCTGTCGGATCGCGGCCGCATCTGTTCGTTGATGCGGTCCCGCGATCCGACCGCACGTTTGCGTTTAATAGGATCCGATCGTTGGGCCCACGATCGGATCAGCCCGATATTGCCCACCTCAAGGTGGGCATATCTGAGGGAGATCCGCTCGTTTGGCGAAATCGCCAAACGAGCGGATCTCTCCATGTATGGGCACCTTTACTTGTTTACTGTGTTACTCACAGGTCTATTTCCCCTTTAATGCTATTTTGTTCTTTCCCTTTGCAGAATTCTACTTTGTAAATACTGTTATTTGTATATACTGTAAATGATGACCTCGGTGACCACAAACCGTGCCCGGGGTAACTCTGAACAGACGCCCAATCAGACGCAGCACAAGCAAAGACCACAGGTATGCAAGCTCCTCCCCTATCCAGCTTTCCGCACGGTTCATTTTCATTGGTTGGAGCTGATCCCTGTTTCTCTGTCCTTCAGGCCACTGCAGAGCAAATCAGATTGGCGCAGATGATCTCAGACCAAAACGATGCAGATTTCGAGGAGAAAGTAAAGCAGGTGAGACGGAAATCAGAGCAACTTCTTCCCTCTAACCCCCTTTTCAATAAATCTATTAATTAAATAAGTAGCTGAGGCACAGGGATTGACATAAGACCCTCCTTAGTTGCCTCCACAGTTGTTTCACTGCCATATATTGGGGGCGCTGAGGCTGAATAACAACATTCATTTCTTTCCAAGAAGTGTTCCGTTTGGACCCGTGTTTCTAATTTTGTCCCTTCTGAGAACCTGCTGGAAAGGCTGCTGGGGTCCTGACCCCTCTGTGTTTCTCTATACCTGGACGGGCTCTTTCTCACGCCAGTGTTTTTTCATTCTAGTTGATCGACATCACAGGCAAAAATCAAGACGAGTGTGTGATTGCGCTGCACGACTGCAATGGAGACATTAACCGGGCTATCAATGTCTTGCTGGAGGGCAACCCAGACACGGTAATGTAATGCCAATGGTTTCTGCAGCATGGCGCTCTGAGTAAACGTATTGGCATCACCCTAATGTTTGTATCTGTATCTGTAGCACTCCTGGGAGATGGTGGGGAAGAAGAAAGGGGTTTCTGGACAGAAGGAAGCTGGACAGACAGAGCCCAGCGAGGAGGTCCGAGAGAACAGAGACCGGGAGCGAGATTACAGCCGAAGGCGCGGGGGAGCTCTAAGGAGGGGGAGAGGGGGAAGCCGTGGGCGAGAGTGTAAGAGAGTGATGCTATATATACAACAAACGCTTTCTCAGCAAGGGTTAAAGGCATTCTGTCATGATTTTTATGATGTAGTTTTTTGTTTTTCTAAATGAAACTGCAAAGAATTCACTGTACAATATAAAATGTCATTCCTGAAGCAGCAAGTGTATTTAGGTGTAATATTGGTGTGTAGGTGCATCTCGGGTCATTTTTCCTGGTCATGTGATTTCAGAAAGAGCCAGCACTTTAGGATGGAACTGCTTTCTGGCAGCCTGTTGTTTCTCCTACTCAATGTAACTGAATGTGTCTCAGTGGGACCTGGATTTTACTATTGAGTGTTGTTCTTAGATCTACCAGGCAGCTGTTATCTTGTGTTAGGGAGCTGCTATCTGGTTACCTTCCCATTGTTCTGTTGTTAGGCTGCTGGGGGAGGGAGGGGGTGATATCAGTCCAACTTGCAGTACAGAAGTAAAGAGTGATTGAAGTTTATCAGAGCACAAGTCACATGACTGGCGGTAGCTGGGAAACTGACAATATGTCTAGTCCCATGTCAGATTTAAAATTAAAAATAAAAAAAATATAAAAAAAATCTGATTGCTCTTTTGAGAATCAGATTTCAGTGCAGGAGCAGCACTATTAACTGATGTGTTTTTAAAACAGGTTTTTCCCAAGACCACAATCCCTTTAATTCTTTATACCGGACTTTTATATTATCTTTATACACAGCCTGGGCTTATAGTACTGAGCCCTTCATAAGGTCCTTCAATCCTGCTCCTTATCTTTTACAGTTCGGGCACAGGAGAACGGTTTGGAGGGAGGAAAAAGTGGGGGATCATCTGGCAGAGGAACGGAAAGGGGGCGCCGTGGACGTGGAAGAGGCAGAGGTAACCTTAATAAACAGCATGTCATTCACCTGTTGCTTTCCATTTACTCCCATAATGCCTTGTCAGTCAAAAGAGAATTATAGTTCAACAACTGCTTGGGGTTTGCAGGTTGAACAACAATGATTGCATAGTGTATGGGCTTTTGTAATGTTATCGCTGCTTTTAGATTGGAGATGGCAGATCCCTGCCTGGGGTCATTTAGTGGAGTCATGGGGCTCTCATCTGTCTCTTCTTTTTCCCGTAGGAGGTTCTGGAAGGAGGGGTGGCCGCTTTTCTGCGCAGGGTATGGGGTAAGTGTGACGTGCATAAATCTATCTTTTATTTTATAAACATTTTAATGTGTCTGCCGTCTTTCATTTTTCCATTTTGATTATATGGTTCTTGCAAAATAATTGTGGGGGGGGTGAATTCTCTGTTGGGGGGAATGGGCAGTGCTAGTGATATTTCCATTACAATTTGATAAGACGTTTTAGTGTGCCATCTTTCAAGATTATTGGGTTAGACATTCACATTCCAATATTTGCTTCCTCTAATATATATAGAAACATTGGTATAACCAATCGGCCTGCTCTACTTCCAGGCAATGTTCCTTCTTATTTCTTGGCTGTGTGTGCACAAAATGATGTAATGTGCACAAAGAGTTTTGTGTGAAAAAACAATTGTGTGAACTCTTCTCAAAATTTGTGTACACAAGAACAGGGGTACCCAGGGTACAAATAAGCACTCACCCCAAATCTCCCCCTAACTGACCTTCAGACTGGGCCCCCTTAGCTCATAACAAGGTTACACATATATAGAAACATTGGGGTGTCACCCTGCTATAGTTCCAGGGGTACCCAGGGTACAAATAAACACTCACCCCAAATCTCCCCCTAACTGACCTTCAGACTGGGCCCCCTTAGCTCATAACAAGGTTACAGATATATAGAAACATTGGGGTGTCACCCTGCTATAGTTCCAGGGGTACCCAGGGTACAAATAAACACTCACCCCAAATCTCCCCCTAACTGACCTTCAGACTGGGCCCCCTTAGCTCATAACAAGGTTACAGATATATAGAAACATTGGGGTGTCACCCTGCTATAGTTCCAGGGGTACTCGGGCAAACTTAGAATTTATTCTGTGACTTTTATTAAACAGACAATGTATTTTATCATTGGAATATCTTTGTTATAGAAATGTTTGTTTGTGTTGGACAAAGAGAAATGACTAATAATGGGTTTGTGGGGGCACTCGGGGTAGTCCTTGTTGTCACTCGCCCATGTTGCTTTTCAGGACATTTAACCCGGCAGACTATGCTGAGCCATCAAGCACAGAGGAGAGTTATGGCAACAGCAGCACGTGGAACAGCACAAGTCATTTTGAAGCTGATGATGGGACAAGTACGTGTCATTTCTCTCCTTCGTCCTGCTCTGCTCTCCCATATTCCCTATTGTCTCTATTACATACAGTGAATTAGGAATCGGACTCCTCGCTGCAGTATAGGGATGTTCCACTTCAGACACTTGTTTCAGTTCAGTTGTTTTCAG
This sequence comes from Xenopus petersii, assembly GCA_038501925.1. Classification (NCBI taxonomy): domain Eukaryota; kingdom Metazoa; phylum Chordata; class Amphibia; order Anura; family Pipidae; genus Xenopus; species Xenopus petersii. The sequence goes on from CM076687.1 coordinate 1,855,910, forward strand.
ATTGAAATGGACTTTTTCCAATGACTTTATATTTTCTATTTGGGACAGTTTTTCTAATATTGAAGTGTAAAGTTTAATTTCTCACCTCCTAAAGCCGCTCTGGGAAGGGGGGGGGTCACCGACTCTCTAAACTGTTCTAAATTGATACATTTAGTTGATCCATGTGTTTGTCCCTGCTGAGTACAATCCCTGAGTGTCATTACAGGCAGCTGTTATAAACTCATTCTATCAACTCAATGGAGCAACTCAATGTATCAACTAATTGTATCAACTCAATGTAACAGTTCAGATGCTCCTGGATCACTGAGCTGCCAGACTGAGACACCAGGGACTCAAACATTAAACTTACATTTTGGGAATACGGCATAAAATAAAAGATGGAAAGTAATTGAAAAAAAAAAATGTTTATGGAGAACAATTTGAAAACCACTCGACTGAAAAAGGTTTTTGGAAGGTGAACATCCCCTTTAATATGTCTAACTCAGGTAGTTTATCCAGGAACCTGCTAAACATGACTAAGTGTTCCACAAGTCCAAATAGTGTTGAACTGTGTGTGTATATGTATATATATATATATATATATATATATAATGGCATTACTATGTTTTCATTTGTGCCTAATTTTCTGCAAATGGATCACATTGTGTAGCTGTGCTTTCTATGGTCATTAGAGGGTTAATTGTTCTGTGCTGACCTGACTGGGCTTAAAGTGCTGCTTATCCTGTGCCTCAATTGTGGCATATATATATAGATAGATAGATATATTTGGGAAATTGAGGGTAATCAATAAAATATGGGCTCATGTTGCTGAAACATTCAGCTGTGGCACCAGCCAGTGATAGAGTGGGGTGACCATGTGAGTCTGACCAGTAGCTTGGAGTGAGTGGAGGAGACTGTGAGTCTGACCAGTAGCTCAGGTGAGTGAGTCTGACCAGTAGCTTGGAGTGAGTGGAGGAGACTGAGTGAGTCTGACCAGTAGCTCAGGTGAGTGAGTCTGACCAGTAGCTTGGAGTGAGTGGAGGAGACTGTGAGTCTGACCAGTAGCTCAGGTGAGTGAGTCTGACCAGTAGCTTGGAGTGAGTGGAGGAGACTGAGTGAGTCTGACCAGTAGCTCAGGTGAGTGAGTCTGACCAGTAGCTTGGAGTGAGTGGAGGAGACTGTGTGAGTCTGACCAGTAGCTTGGAGTGAGTGGAGGAGACTGTGAGTCTGACCAGTAGCTCAGGTGAGTGAGTCTGACCAGTAGCTTGGAGTGAGTGGAGGAGACTGTGAGAGTCTGACCAGTAGCTTGGAGTGAGTGGGGGAGACTGAGTGAGTCTGACCAGTAGCTCGGAGTGAGTGGGGGAGACTGAGTGAGTCTGACCAGTAGCTCGGAGTGTGTTGAAGGAGACTGTGAGTCTGACCAGTTGCTCACGTGAGTGGGGGAGACTGAGTGAGTCTGACCAGTAGCTCAGGTGAGTGGGGGAGACACTGAGTCTGACCAGTAGCTTTGAGTGGGGGGAGACAGCATGAGCCCGTAGCTTGGGGTTAATGTGAAGGTGGGGAGAAGTTTCGGGGCCCGGCAGCACTTCATCTCAATCTGATTGTGTTTTTTTTTCTCCCTTTTGTTTCAGGACATGATTACATTGGGGGTGAGGGGTCAAATTATCCCCGAGAATTTTCCACTGCTCCTGGTATGATATATCCAGGTGCTCAATCTGCCCCTGATAAACCTTTTATCCTTTCTTTTAGTTTAATTTCTCCTGATCCTCGTGTGACTTAATCTCCTCCTTGCTGAACTACTAAGGGCTGCGCCACATACATAGTGCAGAGAGATTCTGCTGGGAGTAGTGGCTTCATGTATAAGAGCCTCAGCCCCCCAGCTGGTTACTCCTATCAGAAAGTGACTACATAATCCTTGGTGATTGGCCGCATCTTATGCATGGTCTTAGGGCCACAATTTCTTGCCTGAGCTGGGGAGTGGGCTTGTGTTTACACTGACATTTACCCTCCCTTGTCGTTTTGATCCACTTGCCGTAAGATTTGTATAGTTTCTCTCTGGGCTTGTGCACATGGATATAAAGTGTTTCTGGATATTGCATTATTCTTCTATTAGTGGTTAAACCATGGACAAGCGCTGCCCCCTAGTGGCTGCCAGTGGATCAGACCTGCAAGGGAGAGCGGAAGTTTATGGATATATGTTGCCTTAGAGGTGACTGCAGTTGATGTTATGGGGAATGGGGGTCCCCCTGTTTCAGTCCTGGGCTTCTGTCCAGCCGCACTCAGACTAACTGTCCTGTAAACTGGTTTCATTCACATGGGAAGTCTCATGCTTTGACTTGTCTTGAAGTCATGTGATCTGCAGGTTTGGGTTGAAACCCCTACACCTGTGATATATTCTCAGAAGCACCCATATTTGCCCCTTTCACTGGTTCACCATTCATGGGAGATTTGGGCACTGTTACCCTGGCAACAAATATGTCCTTTGCTCTTTTTGCTTTAACTCCCTCGAGCAAAAAGTGAATTTGAAACCATTGGATCCAGTTTCCACGCAGCTCATCTGACTGCAAGCCGGCCCAGCTGGGAGTGAACCTTACACTGAGCTCTTATAAAAGGACAAGGAAAGCTTCAGCCAATAGGGTTGCACTAATCACTCCCCTTTTATTCCATGCGTCGTTGCAGGGCTGACTGCCGCCATCTTGCTTTGGCTTTCCAGGCATCTTGTGCGCAGGTTCAGGCACATGGCAAAGTGGAACTTTTTTTGAAGAACTGGGTCAAGGGATGCCTGGGATACTGAGGAAATATGGCCTCCGTCCCCTCTGTAGTGAATTCTAAGCAACACCAGGCCTGGTTAAAGGGGAACTATTGCGAAAATGAAAATTGAATATAAGCTTCAGCATACTAAAATAAGAAACTTTCTAAATACAGTCAATTTAAATATTCTGTGAGGTTTCTGAAATAATCAAGTTTATCTTCACTATTCCTCTCTCAGCATCTGTTTCTCTTCATTCTGTCTTCATGCAGCAGTTGGGTGTCAGATATTCACTGACAGTTACATCCAATATATCTTATAGGAGGCTCCTTTCCTAGAAGATGTATTAGAGTTCACTCTATTAAACTCACCAGACATCATGTCTTTCTACATGCAGGATTTGTGCAAAAGATTTTGTTAGACCCTAATTCATCTTTTAGGCAAAAGGAGCCCCCCTATAAGATATATTGGATGTAACTGTCAGTGAATATCTGACACCCAACTGCTGCATGAAGAGAGAATGAAGAGAAACAGATGCTGAGAGAGGAATAGTGAAGATAAACTTGTTTATTTCAGAAACAATGCAGAATTTTTAAATAATTATATTTAAAAAGTTTCTTATTCAGTATGAAGAAGCTTATGTTAAATTTTGATTTTTGCGATAGCTCCCCTTTAAGGAAAAGGAACACCAGCCCAGTGGAAAAGTTAATTGGTTAGTCAGTGGAAGGTGCGTAACCAATTGGCACTCCTCCATTACTGGGATTCTTCGTCCTTCAAAATTGACTTTCTCTCTTACATGTTATGTGACACATGTAGATGTCAGAGTGTGGATGCTGCACACGTGGCTCCCCATGAAACGCAGTATATACCTAATATATATACCCAACTCCCGTATATACCTAATAGCCAGCGCCATGCCTCTCAGTGAGGATTAATCGTAGTAGTCCTGTACATGCCAGGATCATGGGAGGGGTGGGCAAAAGAGCTTTCATTCCTGCCTGTCTCCCTTTGATCACATAACAGGTGACGAGCACTAACCTGTCGTGCTGAGCCGCTGCTGATTACCCCTCCATCCAGCTACTCTTTCCTCTTCCCAAGTGCCCGTCTCTAACTGCCATCTGCTCTCTCTCTCCCCCCCCCTGTGTGCTAGGTGCTTGGAGGACTGCGACTGAAGAGTGGGGCACGGAGGACTGGAATGAAGATGTAGGTATCTGGTTGAGCATGTGAAACTCGGGGGGTTGTAGTTGCACATAAAATAGGCTGCATCCGACACCTGGTTAACCTACTCTACCATTAAATAATAAACAAATAAACGCAGTGGAACCCCTCATTGCAACAATAAAGATACTAGTAACTTTGCACACTACCTACATGAAGCAAACCGATAAAGTTGTTAATACTCTAAATAGGTAGAGGTACACCTAAAATGTATCAATCAGGCGCTAATTATTTCTGATTCTCATAACGACTTGTACTTGACAATTGTTTGCTATATATAATTACATTTGTAAAGGAAATAAAAACATGGAGAAACAAAGGCAGTATGTAAGCCCGCAGAGTAGCGTGAGAGATTGCAGCAGAGGGTAAATAGAAGGGGTAAATGTACTTGCACCCTTTGTACACTGCTTATAAAACTAACCAGGGACACTACTACACTCTTGCATGGTCTGTTTCTTGCTATGCATAGGATCTGGCTTTGGTGCTTGACTTTCCTTCTTTTTTTTTTTTTTCACTGCCAGCTCTCCGAAACAAAGGTTTTCACAGCTTCCAGTGTATCCTCAGTACCTGTCCCCTCTGAGAATGTGACCATCACCGCAGGTCAGAGGTAAGTAGCCACCCGACAGGCCATGGAGCGGAAGTGTTAGGTTTCAGGTGTTAATACTGAGAATGGTTGTGCTCTGTGCAGGATCGACCTGGCCGTGTTGCTGGGGAAAAGTCCATCATCTTTAGAGAATGAGACGTCCAGCCTTGAATCCAATCGGAACACCGCACCGTCTCAGGCCGGGCCTATCGTATTCAGCAACTCCAAGCAGAACCCCGTCTCGCAGGCCAGCCCTGGGAGCAGCTTCTCACATCACACCATGGTACGTTAGGCTGCAGAGAAGGGATGTTCTTGCTTTACACTAACCTCTACTCACATGTTACACTCTCAAACAGAACCCGCACTCGCATCCAGGTCTTCTCTGCATACCAGTTGACCCTTCTTGTCTGTGTCTGTGACTATTAAGGGGGACAGTGTATGCAAAAGTAAAGCAGAGTTGCCTGTAGGCATTTTAGACACTTCAGTTGCCTAATGAGCCTGTGGAGCAACCACAGTTTGATGCCCATGGCTAACAAATATTCTAAATTAAACTGCTCCCTATTATGACCTTAGCATGCAGTTCCTGTGCAACTATTTAATTCTATAGTTTGAGTAACAGCATCTCCATTCTCAGGTCAGCATGCTGGGTAAGGGCTTCAGTGACAGCGAGCCTAAAGGTGGTACTACTACAGGCTCTCAGTTCCTAGAGCAGTTCAAAACTGCCCAGGCCCTTGCCCAACTGGCAGCTCAACATTCCCAGTCGGAAGCAACCAGTAACACCTCCTGGGACCTTGGTGCTTCATCACAGTCCCCCTCACTTGGGCAGTATGGTAAGTTACTCATCTCTTGTTATCATTACTCGTACTATAGGCCCTGCATACCAGTAGACCCTTTTTGGTTATTTCAGTAGCCATAAAGGGGGGACAGTGTATGCTAAAGTAAAGTTGTTCGCCGTATGGAGTGACTCTGGTTTTATCTGGCCAGATTCTCTTGCAGAGATCCAACATTTCCAGATCATTTAATGTTTATGGGCCTTTAACATATTGTGATTAATCGTTTCATCCCCTGTAACAAGGGTTAATGGCAAAACGTGTATGTTTTATGTGTTGCTTCAGATATGAAGAGGTCGTCCGACCCGTTCAGCAAGCGTCCAAGCTTTCCCCAGGCCTCCGCCATGATGGAAGTGTATCTGCAAGAGAAGCAGCCTGTGGTTAGCACCTCCTCCGCTGTGTCTGTATGTCCATCTTCTCCTCTCACTGGCAAAAGCAACACAGCCCCCCAGATGTCTCCGGTGTCTTCAGAGAACCAGTCTAGCAGCCCCCAGCCTGCTCAGCAAAAGATGAAGCAGCAGAAAAAGAAAGCATCGTTAACATCAAAGGTATTTAAAGAGCTCCGACGTATTTGCTCCCCCCCCCCATATGGCCATCTTGCTGTCCCCTTTTCCAATCTCCCTAAAGAACTTGTTTATACATACATCCTTGTCTTTCGTCAACGAGCAAGTGTGAGCTCTTTAGGTAATTAGATGTTTATACATACATCCTTGTATTTCCCTTTTCCTGTCTACCTAAAGAGCTCACACTTGCTCGTTGACAGTTAGATGCGTCCAATTTAGTGTTTATTTCCTTTGCTTACAGATACCTGCTCTGGCCGTGGAAATGCCTGGCTCTTCTGACATCTCAGGGCTAAACCTGCAGTTTGGAGCCTTGCTGTTTGGATCTGAGCCGGTCCTCCCAGAATACGAATCTTCGCCCAGTACAAATGTGGCTGTGAGCCAGTCCCAAAACAGCCTTTATACCAGTCCTGTAAGGTTAGTTGGCCCCTCTCCTTTCCTATATCCTTCCTGTTCTATATGTTATGTGTTCTCCTGGGGAAAGTACTGTATTGAAGGTGGGCAGCATGGGTCCTTATGTGAATGCCATGACAGTAGACCCTTTCTGACTGTATCAGTAGCCACTAAGGGGGGACAGTTTCATGGCACAGTAATGTGGTGCTGACAGGAGACCCATCAGAAATACCTGGTGGTTTATCTTGAGTCTGCACCCACATTCTCCCAGAGCCAAGCTGATTTGTGTCCAGCCATTAAAACTTCTCTCTACCTTCACAGTGAATCCTCTAACACCATCACAGCCAATCAGAGCCCAGAGTCTGCCTATCAGGGCAGCAGCAGTATACAGTCTGCAACATTTAACTCTCAGAGCAGCACTCAAGGCCCAGTGTATGAACAGAGGGCCACACAGACCCGGCGATACCCCAACCCCATCACCTCATCTTCCTCATCCTCCCCACAGAAAGACCTCAGCCAGTCCAAGGTAAGAGCCTTCAGGATATAGTGTGGGTTTTGCCAATATTCATATAAATAAATGGATATAAATATCCCTTTATTTTCTTGTTTGTTAATGTGGCAGTCCTGCGAGGTATCTGTAGGCTGAATGAGTGCCCACAGTATTGCTGGATTTCTTAAATCTCTGTCCCTACTAACTGTCATCTCCACTGATTGTGTCTCTGCAGAATGGGTTCAGCTCCGTGTCGGCTCCTACGTTGCAGGCCCCTGTGTCAGTCGAAGGTAAGTACAATCTTTAACTATTACCGGATTAGTTACCAGTCAGACAGTTCGACTGCAAATAGTCATGTGACCAAACAGCTGCAATAAGGAGCATTGGCGTTGCTTGTGCGTCGGTGGCAGTGCACGCTAGTAGACCCTTTCTGACTTTCTGTAGCCATAAAGGGGGGACAATGTGTGCTAAATAAATATTGCTCCTGGCTAAGAAAGCAATCCATCACTACCTTGGGTGGATGATTTTGCTGGGTGCGTACAACTTTTCAGCATTGGAATCTGTTTACTGCAAACTTAGATTCATTGTTTTCAGGCAGCTCAAATTCATGCTGATGCATCTGCTTTCCATGTCTCTTCCAGTTCCCTCTGTGCCCACCGTGAAGGCAGATTCCCCCTCTGCTTCCAGCATTGTTCCTCTCAGCGACCCAGTGTCTACATCCTCCCTCCTCACCACGGCCGGACCCCATTCCTCACAAATGGGCAGCCTCGCTCACTCTGAGGATCTGCAAAGTGCCCCCACAACACTCAGGTATCTGGCAACTCTTTATATACTGTATTTCAGGTGGGTCGCACATCCCAGCATTCTTAGCTATGCCCGCTGGCAATGACTGAGGGAAATGAATGGCATGTAAGCTGATCCAAGGACACAGACCAATCACATGATGCTTTCAGAAGGCGTCAATCGTCTGTACAGTGAACAGGGATTTGTGCATTGACTTGTGTGAACGGCTTTTGAGTTACATCGCACTGAACAGTCAGACTATATTACTGTACGGTTACAGTATATTATACAATACCGCACGCCAGTTGACCTCTTCTGGCTTCCTGTAGTCTTAAAGAGGGGACAGCGCGTGCAAAAGTAACAAGCCCACCAGACATGTGATCAGACCTCCAACTGCCTGATCCTCCTGCTGGTGGAGCCGCACAGTTTTCTTCCAACCTCATTTGTTTCTACTGGAAATTCTCATTGTCCATGGGCTTTATTTGTCGTCAAGCAGCAAATATTTCCTTATTGGCAGTGCGTTACATTTATCAAGTGCATTGATTTAAAGGGGACCTGTCGCCCTAAGAAATAATTCCAAATTCTTTGCTAGCTTGTTAGTTAGACAGCTTAAACTTTACTTGCACTATATTTATTATTTAAATTGTGTTTCCTTTAGTCTTGGAATTACACAATCACGGAAAAAAGGCAGGCGCCATTTTGTGGAGACAAATTGTGGATTGCCCCCAAAATCTTGTGTATGCAGCAGAATGGGGGAGGCAATCACCATGTGCAGTTCCCTACATGATTATAATGCCTGAGGAGTGACGTGGGAGGAGAGCAGTAACATGTAGGAATTGCTAAATGGAAAGTGAAAGTAACTGCCTCGGGCATAGAGGCGGGGGAAATATTTGATTGACAGCTCAGATATTTAAACACCTTTATAACCTGTATGAATGTTTTAATGAAAAAACAAAATTGTGTATGCAGCTTTTTATGTGTAGGTGACAAGTCCACTTTAATGTTCCCGTCTTTCCTTAGCACGTTATCTTCCCAACATCAGACCTCCACCTCCTCGTCCTCTGTAAGAACTTCAGTATCGACGCCTTTGGTGAGTATAAGCGAATGCCCAGGGCTCCAATATGATATAAAACAATGGCAGCAATTCCGTTCCTGAGCTCTATAAACACCTCATTACAGTTGATTCTCACACCATTGTCCTTGTTGCACCAATAGGAAATGTTTGAGTTCAATGGTTGACTTTTCACAATAGTTTCTCTGTAGATTTAGCAGCAGAGTGAGGTTCAGCTATTTGGGAACACTTGTTTATTATAGACATGTCTCTTCCTTGCAGCATACCAGCGTGGATACGGAAACCAGCCTGCACCCGTCTGTTACCACCTTCTCCTCAGCCTCCAGCACAGTCCCCACTACTCCATCTGCCCCTGCCTCTTCCAGTATCAATGTGGGGAACCTGGTGCTTGGCCTGAGCAGCAGCTCCACCATAGCCCCATCCACACGCAGCTCCATTGCAACCACTTCAGGTGAGACAATCCATCCAGGTGAAAGGGTGAGGATTCCTTACGGCTTTCATTTAGCCATCGCAAGGCAATAGATGTGTTTACGACCTTTTTGTTGCTGAGATTATATTGCCATCAATCCATGTTTTTTTCTTTTCTTGCCACTTACATTACGTTATTATATGTAGCAGTCACATGTGTTCATTATCTCTTATAGGTAAAGCGCCCCCCAATCTGCCTCCAGGTGTTCCTCCACTGCTACCAAACCCATACATCATGGCTCCCGGTCTGTTACATGCCTACCCTGTAAGTATCATTTCATTCTATGGCCCTACCCCATCAGTTCATGACTTCACATGTTAAGTTGGTCTGTTCTGGAGGCATTAAAGGAGAAGGAAAGCTACCAAGGCAGTTCATTGCCAACAGATGAGCCACAACTGTGCAAGCTATTACGCCATTTTTATTCTTTAGAATGCTTTTCCATACCTGAGCAAACATCTCTAGACACTCTGTTTGTTTAGGATAGCAGCTGCCATATTAGCTTGTTCTGACATCACTTCCTGCCTGAGTCTCTCCCTGCTCACTCATAGCTCTGGGCTCAGATTACAGCAGGAAGGGGAGGGAGAGAGGAGCAAACTGAGCATGCTCAAGCCCTAGCCCTGAAAACAGGAAGTCTGATACAGAAGCCCATGAGTACACAACCACTTTCCTCCATGTTTAAGCATTCTAGAGTAATGGCACCCTCCTAGTGCCTAGATGCTTATACTCGCTTCTTTTATTTCCCAGCCGCAGGTATATGGTTACGAGGACCTTCAGATGCTGCAGACGAGGTTCCCATTGGTGAGTACTGATTTGATGGCACAGCCGTCTCCTGTAAAGGGCACGTCAACCCCAAAATAAAAATTTGCATAATAAAAGAACCGAATTCTAAGCAACTTTGCAATATACGTTCATTACAAATTTTCTATGGTTTTAAAGTAATTTGTATATGAATTGCTATCGAAAGCAGCGTCTGTCTGTCCCTTTCTATTCTCTGTGGATAACCGTGTAAGACAAGGCGGCTGATTAACAGACCTGTCTTTGCTGAGGGACCAAAACTTTTGCAACGTTGTTTAAAAAGTAACAACCAGACATTAAGCAAATGCTGCTTTGAATAGCAATCCTTTTTACAAATAACTTTATAAGCACTGACAATTTTTAATGAAAGTAGAATTTTTATTGGCAAGTTGCTTAGAATGATTTTTTTTTTTCTGCAAATTTTTATTTTGGGGTTGACTTGCCCTTTAATGTCCATTAAAGGGGAAGTTCACCTTCCAAACTTTTTTTTCGTTTTGCGATTGTTCACTTTTTTTCAATTACTTGCCATCTTTTATTGTTCTACTATCTAAGTTTAATGTCCCTGTCTCTGATGTTTGAGTCTGACAGCTCAGTAATTCAGGCGCAGACTCTGAACTGTTACAACTCTGCAACATTTAGTTGATCCATTTCTCAGCAGTATCTGTGGAATATCAGCAACTATTGTATCAATTCTAACAGTTGCCTTTAATGACACTCCAGGAATTGTGCTCAGCAGGGACAAAGATAACAAATGGATCAACTAAATGGATCAATTTAGAACAGTTTACAGGGTCGGCGACCTCTCATCCCAAAGCTGCTTTTAAAGGTGAAAAATGACTTCAATATTAGAAAAACGGACGAAAAGTAATTGGTAAAATTAAACTATCTGAAACCAACTGAACTGAAACAAGTGTTGGGAAGGTGAAGAAGCCCTTTCATTTAGCATTGGCCACTAACAGAGCGAATTTGTGTTTTAGGATTATTATAGCATCCCATTCCCCACGCCCAGCGCTCCGCTTACTGGAAGAGATGGGAGCCTGGCAAATAACCCGTACTCAGGTAAGTCCTGGTGGAGCTGACTATTGACCCTAGAACCCCTGGCAAAGTATTCACGGAACAGCATTTGCCATAACCCTAAGAGCCAATGGAAGTCCTTTTATGGCATGTATGTGACTTCTTTTCCCTTCTCTCCCGTGCAGGTGACCTTGCCAAGTTTGGCCGTGGAGATGCCTCGTCCCCAGCTCCTGCCACAACCCTGGCCCAACCTCAGCAGAGCCAAGCGCAGGGACACCACACGACACAACAAACATTCCTAAACCCAGCTCTACCCCCAGGCTACAGCTACACCAGCTTGCCCTACTATACCGGCGTACCCGGGATTCCCAGCACTTTCCAGTACGGCCCGGCCGTGTTTCCAGTGAGTGTGCCTTACTCTTAGTAACCCGTCACACCTGCAAGCTTGGGGGTTGTTGTGGGGGTGTGGGAGATGGTTGGATGTCCCTTCAAATGTAAATGCACCTTAGTTTGTTATGCTGCTGAATTTCCTAGTGTTTCATCCTCCTAAAAGCCCATCATTCATTCTACTGACCTTGAACTGTATTTTAATAATAACGCGTGAGTCTGAACTGTACTTCCCTGCAAATACTGTCTGATAACAAGCCCCAGTTAGATGTGCGGCACCAAAGTCCGGTGTATCTGATAGAAGTGAATCCGAGTGGATTTGGCAGTTTATCCAGGGCCAGGTCCAATGCATTTAATGTTGCCAACTGGGGTGCACAGAGGCGTAAAGAAATGGGGCTACCGGCTTGTGCCCAGGCAGGAACTGCTCACGGACTGACACGTCTTTCAAGAAGCAGGTTCTTACGATGAGGCATTCTGAGGACCATCCGATTGGTTTTGGAAAGGGGGTGGGATTTTGGGACCTCTGTTTTTTCTTGGGTTTTTTTTCCCCCCTCTCTTCCACGGAGCGGTCATCCCCATGTGAAGCTGCAGTTTAGGGGGGGTGTACGTATTCCATTAGCAAGATGGAAGCTCTGTCCCGAGTGCAGGAAGCTGAACTACAGTAGAACACCCATTTTACGTTTTTCAGGGGACCAGAAACAAATGGTGTAAAATCCAGGAAAATGTAAGTATCAGGGAATGTATTATGTATAATATACAGGTCGGAGCACAAAACAACAATGTAAAATGAGGGAAAACTTAGAAATACAGTAGAGCCCCCATTTTACATCCCCTGATTTTATGTCTTGTTTGTAGCAACAGTCTCAACGCCGGTCTCTTCTGTCTCTTTGTACAACATGTGATATTGATATTTTTGCCGCACTGTAAATATCGAAATAAAAAGTATTTTCAATAAACATTGGCCAATCTGCTCTCCTTGAGCCGTCCTTATTGCTTTGGGGGTTTTAGCCTCAGTCGTGTTTATGTTAGTAGGCCCCAAGTGGATTTCTAGGTGTCTGGATAAGGGGCCCCTTGATTGCAAGCTGTTTGCCCAGGATATACCTCTGGTTATGGTTCAGTGAGGCTGTCAGAGAGGGAGGTGTTGAGGCAACAGTTCAGCTAAAGCACTGCGTATCTTGCTATATAAATAAATTGATGATGATGATGAGCTTAGTAGAACTGTCCCGAGGCTTTGAGGCACCTGCTTCCTCTCTTAGTTCTGTGGAAGACTCTGCCCTCGGCCAATTGCACTTCTCTCAACCTTCGGCCTCCTCGTCCCCATTTCACAACTTGAATCCCCCCCCTTGCCTTGGAGGTGATGGTGTGCTCCACCTCCCTTCTGAGTTCCCCATTCACTGATCAGGAGAGACTATACCTTGGGGAGACACTCCAGGTACGTCCCACAATTCTCTCAGGTGATATCCGTGCCGGTCTTCTGTATTTGCCACTAGTATTGGGGCAGTTGTTGGGGAAGGGGGTGGTTTTCCTTTAGATTTTTTGCTTTCCAGTATTTGCTAACGTGACGTTACTCGCTCTGCTTCTCACTAGCAACGGCCTCTTACTCACCTGTTGTGTCTCAGTGCCCTGATTCCAATGAGTATCTACTAGTGCTAAGTCTCCCTGGATTGCTCAAATCTTACAAGTCCAGTTGGGTGAGACTTACACTTCTAGATACTGGTAAATATCACGCATAATCCTCTAGATACTGGTAAATATCACGCATAATCCTCAGACATTGGCTCTTGTAGTGTTCTCACCCCATAGCCCATACAAAGGACTGACAAAGGAATCCAATATGGCGCCAGCATGTCGAGAGTCATGGAAGTATCACCGATGCATCAGCCTCGTGGGGTTACGGAATGCACCAAGTTGCTTAACCACTGCCTTCACATCGAGACTAACGAGCTTTCACTAATCTTGCCCTAATGAGCCAGCCAATGTCTCTGTGTTTGCTGCTTATGAGTAATGATCTGATGAAAGGCAAAGCTTGATCAGGCGGAGCGCTGGCAAATGACGAGGCTCTGTTTTAATTTTGGCTGAAGCAAGTCTAATCTGTAGGGCAGCAAGTGGTTGGGGCACTAAACCATCCCTTGGCCAATCCCAGAGTCCGGCTCACATATCCGTTCTCTCCCCAGGTGGCTCCTACCTCTTCCAAACAGCACGGGGTGAATGTCGGCGTTAACACATCAGCCGCCGCTTTCCAGCAAGCGCCCACCTATGGCTCCCATGGATACAACACGGGTAAGAGAAGCATATTCACCTAGTTGGGATGCGGAATGAAAGCCTTGTGGTCCAGCATCCCGGTTATGTGACTTTAAGGCACGTGCAGTAAAGTGACAACTGGACTGCAGTTTTCTTTTATGGTCACATGACTACCAGGAATATACTCTAGTACTGCCCTTTGTGTTATTTAATTGGAAGGTGAATCATGTAGCCATTCTCTAGTGATGGGTGGGATAATGACCACTTGAAGCCCAAATAATGAAGCAGATACTTTTCAGTTATGTTTTTCCTGCAGGAATCCCTTTTTTATTTAGAGCCGTTCTCAAGTTTCCCCCCGCAGAGATCTTGGCCCATTCCTTTTCCTTTTCATATCCCTGGCCAGAATGCCAAGAAATGATTGATTTCTGGTAGAATTTGCCCTTTAATCTGTATCAATTCTGTAGCTGCATGTGCCTAGGACACGTCACTGAAGTTTTGAGGTCCCGAATGCCCAGGAATAGGTGGGATCTTTGGCACCGGTTGGGAAGAACTCGGGGCAGAATGCTGGCAATTGTAGTTTGTGATTGGGGCCCTTAGACTGGCTGTACATCCAGGAGACCCCAAACTATAGTATTGTCCCTCCCAACCTCCCCTCCTTTCTGGCTGATCACTCGCCTGTCTCTCTTCCTTCACCCCCTTTATCTGCCTCATTCCTTCCCTCTCCTGCAACTGAGCGTCTACTCCCCCTGGTGGCCTGAGCAGCAGCAGCAGGGGGTGAGCTCCTGTTCCTTCTCACGGGGATCCCCACATTTCCCCCAGACTGAGAGACTGAATTGGGAATCTGTCATGGCTGCTGCTCTCCCCTTATTACAAGTATGCCTCGCAGATCTGATTGTTTCTGACTGCCAGTCTCTGGAGCGGCTGCTCATGCCTTGCTTGTGGGTGGCACTCAGGGCTGGGTGGGAGTGGTTACAGTTGGCATGGGGGCGTGGCTGTTGGCAGTGAGTGTCAGTTCCTGTGCTGAGGGCTGTGTCTGTTCGCAGGCTTTGATGACATGGGCCAGGTTTCCAGCGTGGGGGATTTCTGTAAGGTTGCATTTAGTGGGGCTTCTGCTGCTGCTCAGAATAAAGCTGCTGCTGTCGCCACCAATGGACCAGGCGCTGGTAAGTGCTCTCTGTCTTTCTGCTTCCAGCTCCGTTTGTTCCACTCCTGCTTTTCCCTTTTCCTTTTTGGTTTTTCTCCCGTCTCCCCCGCCTGCTTGTGCTTCCCGCTCCTTGGCTTTGTGTTTACAGGAATGTCTCTTATTAATGGCAACTAAATCCTTCAGGGCCAGAGATCTCTATTGCCCAGGGCCTATCGTCCATCAAGTTCAACCTTAACCTGCCCAGCTGCTAGTTGAAGGAGTATAGCTGTAATACTGGGGGGTCAGACACTTTTGTGGCTCCATTTTTTTTGCCTCCTGCTGGACCCCCCCTAAAATACTTCTTTTTTTTCCCCCCCCCCCCCCCCCACAGGGGTGTCTGTGACTTCTAGCAACACAGGAGTCCCTGACATTTCTGGCTCAGTCTACTCCAAAACACAGGTAGGTTTCATTCCCCATGATGGTTAGTGGCGCTAATCCGCCCGTCTCTGGTTACACTAAACCAGCGCTGCCCAAGACATAGAGGGGGATCTACCAGTAGATGTTTAGCTGATGATCAGTAAATCTCAAGACACTGTGAACAAGCGGCTTGTCTAAATCAGCGACCTGCTTCATGCTTTTTATTCACATATTTATTATGTTACATTACATAGAAATAGTTGTTTGTTAAATATAGCAATATAAATTCTCTCAATTCAATATAATATTTAAGTAATATTTTCCATTGGAACAGAATGCTAAAAATGCTTTTATGGATGTAGATCATAATGGAACAACATGGCTAAAAGTAGACCCTGCATTAGTAAAGTGTGGGCTCTCCTGCAGTAGATGAATTGCTACTTTCAGTGTCCCCCTGTTTAACTGAATCTGCTCAGACTGCAAGTGATATGACGCTGTGTGGCCACTAGGGGCAGTGCATGGACAAAGCTGCTCATCTATTAGGCCCCTTGGCTAGTAGACTGACGTTTCCCCTCTCTTGCCTCCTCAGCAGTCCTTTGAGAAGCAGGGGTTCCACACGGGCACACCGGCCACATCATTTAACCTTCCCTCTGCCCTGGCAAGCGCGGGCCCCATCAACCCGGCCACAGCAGCTGCCTATCAACCGGCTCCCTTCATGCACATTCTGGCTCCGCACCAGCAGCCTCACTCTCAGATCCTGCACCACCACCTCCAGCAGGAGGCTCAGGTAAACCTGGAGCAGCAGCGACCGCACAAAGGCCAATGGAAATGTTGTTGCAGGGGAGGAGCCATTTCACACACAGACCAATAAACAGCGAGTGCTACACAAGCTCAGTAGATAATAAGGATGTATAAGGGCAGATGTATAACAAGCTCTAGGCCACCCCCGTGCAAATAACAAGGGATGGGTAATTAGTGCATTTATTAATTGTGGTCTATATCATCCAAGCATTTCATGTCATCCAGGACAACATCATGGGCTTTAGTAGCTTTAGCTCATCATTCAGAAAAGGACATTAACCCCACCCTAACTGTGGGATTGGTATCAGCTGGGGTAGGACACACTGAATATAATGTTATATCTACCGCTCTCCCACAACTCCACTTTCATTGCAATGGAACTGCTGCTCCTCCGTCGACCCGGAAAGGTCCCTTAGCAACTGTAGAAGATTCACAGATCCGCACGCACCATTATCTGCAGTCTGGGATGTGGCCCCTCGTTTTATTAATATACCGCCAAAAAGATCAACGTTTTGTGGGATTTAACCTCCCGTCATCAAGTGTGATACACCCACCTATATGTGCAATGGCCGCCTTTTCTCCCACAATCCAATTCCACACCCAGACGTTTTTTTTAACTCCTTAAACATCAAACATTTAATCAATTCCATAAATAGGGTATAAATCCCATCGTATTGAAAAAGTCTCATCATTCATAGTGACGATCCAATAGTTTTTTTCAGTGTATCCTAATAAATAGTACAAAAAGAATTAGAAAAATAGTAGAAAGATACATCAACCATATTAATTGCGCATAATTGGTTAAAAATAGGGATGCACCGAATCCAGGATTCGGTTTGGGATTCGGCCTTTTTCAGCAGGATTCGTATTTGGCCGAATCCTCCTGCCAGGCCGAATCGAATCCTAATTTGCATATGAAAATTAGGGGGTTGAAGGAAATTTCATGACTTTTTGTCATAAAACAAGTAAGTGAAAAATGGTTTCCCTTTCACACCCCTAATTTGCATATGCAAATTTGGTATTCAGCTGAATCTTTCGCAAAGCATTCGGTGTTTCGGCCGAATCCAAAATAGTGGATTTGGTGCATCTCTAGTTAAAAATTTCCGAAAGTGAGTAATTGTTTCCACCAGCAGACTCCTTAGTTACACCCGGGTGTTTCTCATCTGAAATGAAAACAGGAAAAGAAAGAGAAGGGATCCGTTTAATACCGTTCAAGAAAACGAGAAGTCTCATTGAGGCCCTTAGGTGGTTTATTAATAAAAAGAGGGGCCACGTCCCTGACTGTGTGTGTGCGGAGCTTTGAATGTTCTACAGTTGCTATAGGACATACTGAAGCCCTGCCCAGTCCATAGTGAGGATATAGGGGTGAAAGTGTCATTTTATATATTAACATTTCGACTCTTTGCTCCCATAAGTGGCACCGTGGCCTGTTCATGTTGTGCCCTCGCACTCGTGGGTTTGGCGCAGTCTATCCGGTGCCCGTCCCATGCTAAATGTCTGTCCCTTTATTTTGCATATCCGGACACTTTGCACCAGCTGCCCTATATGCAGATTTTGTGTTACCACCTGCTGCAGGATGATCAGGTAAACCCCAATATGGCACTGCACCCCCAGCACAGGGGTGTCACAGACCTGCACCCCCTCTCTCACATGTCCTTTCACTTCACACTCACTGCTGTGCTACAAGGTTGCCCTGTTAGTCTGGTGCTGGCCACATAGTTACTGGGAGGCCATTTCTGCTTCATTTCACATTCATTATAATCATGATTTTAAAGGGTAACTCTGCTTGGTATGAATTCTCCCAGAATATTCCCATCCCAGTGGGGGAGTCTCTGTATCCGTACCTCGGATATCTCTGCTTCCGATTGGTCTGTAGGAACCATAGGTGAAAAGACGACAACACATAATTTAAAATCACTAAGTCTTTATTTAGAAGTAACTTGTCTTGTGCTCCTCTTCAGAAAAGGTGATCCATTGTGCGGCGCTCGATTTCTCCTCCCTGGTTGTCTTCTATAAGGAGAAATCACAATGGATCCCCTTTTCTGAAGAGGAGTTTCAGTGAGTTATTTCTTAATAAAGACTTGGTGACTTTAACGTTTAATATGTGTTGGTGTATTTTTCGTAGCAAACGAACGTTTTTAAAAAAAATAAATAAAAAAAACAATGTTGCTGTTACTGGTCCTTGAATAGATACTAAGTGAATGAAGCAGGAACTGGACTGCAAGGGCCGTAGGGAAGAAAAGTGACAGTTGCACCGTTTCACAATCTGCATTTAACTTGGAGCGAGTTTCTCCTCAGACGTTGGTTTTACCGGTAGGACAAGTTCAGCCGCACCTTTTTCGCTCCGCTAACTGGAGCTTTAACCCTTTCTCCGCAGAGCGGCGCCGGACAGCGGAACCAAGGTGCCTCCATGACGCAGAAATCCCAAGCCAGCAAATCGGCCTATAGCAGCTACAGCTGGGGGAGCAACTAGCCGCCGGCCACTGTTTGCCGGACAGTGACAAGAGGAGCAGCAGAATCCCAAATCTCCCCCGTCTCCATCCTCCCTCTTATATGTAATATAGAATTTGTATTTTTTTCTCTCTCTCCACATTTTTCTGCAGTCTGATATTGAAATGTTTGCAATTTTAGGGGAGGGATGGTCTTTATTATTATTTGTTTTGTTTTCATTTATATATATATATATTTGTTTCTCCTTTTTATTACCTCTTTTTGCAGAGGTAAGAGAGGGGGAAAGGACCTGCCCCTCTCCAGCGAGCGCTCTCTGTATACTTAGAATGGATTGCTATGAAACCTCCATTGTATGATTAATTAGTTGACGTGGTTTTTTTTGTACTGTGTTCTAAATTTAATGGATAAATGTCTTGTATATATAAAAGGAAAAACACAGCTGCATTTCTGTACAGACTTGGATTCCTTTTTGACCCTCTGCAGCCACCAGACTCCTCATTCCAATACCCCCCCCCCCACCCCACGACTCCTGCGCTAATGTTTTTATATGTGACAAATGCAGTGTTTTGGGTTTTTTTAACATAAATTTAAAAACAGATTCCTTCAGATTTAGTTTCACACCCAGTTCTGTTACCTATTGGCTGCTTGGGTCAAGTCACTGCCCATGTAAGTCCTGCCTTATTCGCAGGGCCGGATTTACATAGAGGGCACCCCTAGGCCCACTGCCGTTTGTCGCCCCTGTCCCCTCCCCTTTATTCGTGCAAATTTTCATCATCAATGGGGAAATTTAAAGAATGTTTGTATTTCCAGCGCATCCCCAGTGTTTTTGAACCAATGTGGTTGTGGTTGGGCAGCACGCCGCCCCCCTAAAATCCTGCCGCCCTAGGCCCGGGCCTAGGTGGCCTTTCCACAAATCCGGGCCTGCTTATTCGTACCTGATCCACAGGTGGAAACCCCCATCTTATGTTGTCTCCAAATTGCCCAAAACGGGGAAAGACCACATGGTCCTAACAGCTTATTGGGGTCATGGATTAGTTGAGGAATCACTATGAGACCTAGAGTAACTCAAATAGAATCCTACAAATCTCTATAGAGTTGTGATGGACAAGCTTGAGAGAGGCTAGAAGTCCCTCTTCCATCTTCCACTTTAGTATCTGATAACCCTCAGCTACTTCTCAAACTGCCGCCTTATCCAACAAAGAACCCGTGTTCCACCTCCACCATTAAATTCCACATCATTCCCTGCCTATAATCCCTGGAGATTTTCAGCTTCTACCAGCTGCCTAGTAAGTCTTCCCCCCTTCTTACCTAGTCTGCAACTGCATTGCATCCCAGATAGAATCACAAGACAGCCATCCATTTCCAAACCTCTATAGCCAAATCCAGCAAACAATCCAAAAGAAGGATGGAAAAGTGTCTGGAGAAGATTGGTCCTGCAGCTCAAGCAAATTCCTGGGATTTCCAGAAAGATTCTCAACGATGGACACTTGAGATTAAAGACACATCAGTAACAATTGTAAAGGCTGATAGAGCTCTATGTGTACAACAGAAAAAAATGTATTTTGGGGTTTCTATGGAGAGGGAGTGCAGTAATGTCAGGGTAATTGCATTGGTGCAAACCAATATTTCAATTGCTATAAGTCTACATCATGGCATCAGCAGATTGTGGAGTTTTGGTACCAAATTAATTCTAAAGGGCAAATTTAGAAGGTTCAATTGTAGGTCTTTTTTTGTACAATTCCTAGGTGTGCTACTGATAATACCCATCTTCAAATCCATATTGTAATGAAACAGAGAGGGACAGCTAGACAGAAGGGACGTCTGGTTGAGGGTTGAGAGATATTTACCCTGTTTTGAAGGAATGGGACAAGGCACCTAAGATTTGGTTATAGGCAGATATAGAGGCAGAAGCTGAAGAAGCAGCATTTAAAGACACAATGGACAGGCAGAATTTTCTCTTCATAAGTAAGAGTTCCCAGATGAACATTACCAGTGAGGATTCAATATGGAAATGCCATGGCAGTTGAAGATCTTAACAAGTAGGGTTTGGGGGGGCAAATGCTGCTGAACAGCCGTGCAAGAGGTGTCATTATTTCCAGGGTGGGGAGAAATGTTCCTTAATATTAGCCATCTTTATTCCTGGAGTTCAGATCTGGGTTACCTGAGCATGATTGATCGAGAAGAATGGTCCCTACGCAAGGTGGTATAGTCAGAGGTGGGGACACCTAAGATAGACATGACATGCAAAGTTCTGCTGTAATGTGCCAATATCACATGTGCTGTATGTATAGATGTTGGTCATATATTTGCCTTTCCTCCCCCGGCCACTCCACCCAAGGGTGTAGCAAAGATCTACCAGGAAGGAGCAATGACCCCCATATACACACAGGTGCAGGTATGGCCACGTATAGGGGCAACATTGTATATTGTGTAGTAGGAATAACAAACTGATCTAAGGAGGTTGTTGTCCTTCACCTCCAAGGCAGAACAAAAGAACTGGGGAACAGAGATAGAGACAGAATATATCCCAGGGGAAGAGCTACTCTCCTGCCTCCAGAGAAAAAACAAACCCCTAAAATCAGGTCAGACCTACAGTATTAGGAAAGGTTTTTCCATAACTGCTAAATCTGTTTCTAACAAAGTTATAAAAAAGGCTACACATATTTCTAAAAGCAGGAAATAAAGGAGCCAGATAAGCAGCTGCAACGAGTTAAACAAACTTTCCGGCAAAGCAGTTACTTTCAGTTTCCCGTTCTCTTCCTGGTTTCAGTGATGGCGACCGCTAGTGTGAGATCTGAACTGAACTGCTCCGTGTGCCGAGAAATTTATACAGACCCAGTAACTCTGCCGTGTGGCCATAACTACTGCCGAGTCTGTATTGAGAGAACATGGGAGTGGCAGTTGGGGATAGAGGAAGATCGTTTGTGCCCTCAATGCAGACAGAGATATGGGAAACAACCTCAACTGAAAAGAAACGTGACTCTGTGTAACATAGCAGAGAAATTTCATCTGACTGATCCACAGAATGGCTGGAATGGGATCTTCTGCACTTACTGTGACTCCCCTGTAGCTGCTGCTAAATCCTGTCTGTTGTGTGAGGCTTCTCTGTGTGATTATCATGTGAGAAAACACAGCAAGTCAGCAGAACATGTATTTACTAAACCCAAAGCTTCCTTTGAGGACAGAAAATGCTCCGTACACAGGAAGATGCTGGAGTTTTATTGCACTGAGGATGGTACCTGTATCTGTTCTTCCTGCTCATTGCTTGGAGATCATCAGTGGCACAATGTGGAGTCGTTGAGTGAGGCCTCTAAGTGGAAGAAAGAGAAACTAAGGAAAGTTCTGGAGAAACTGAGGCCAGAGAGAGAGGAGACTGAGAGAGGAGCCCAGAGACTGCAGGAGCGCAGGGGAGAAGTGGCAGAAAAAGCAGCCGGTGAGACAGAGAGAGTCACTGCCCTGTTTAGAGACATCAGGGAACGGCTGGGAGCCCTGGAGAAGAGACTCCTGAGTGACATCTCCAGGGAAGAAGAGAAGGCTTCTCACCAACTCCATGATCTGATCCAACAGCTGGAAATAAAGAAGGACGAGCTGTCCAGGAAGATCCGTCACATTGAGGAGCTGTGCAACATGGCAGATCCACTCACTGTCCTACAGGAACGGGAATCCGAGAACTCTGAGAACTCACAATGTTATGACTCTGATGGGGGTGATATCATTGGCACAATGGCGTATTCATTTTCTAGGGGTCTGGGAATTACGTATAGTAAGGACACACACAAGCAAGAAGGGAGAGATGATATAGAGGTCCCTGCTGTAGAGGATTTATATGTGGATCAGGTGACCAATATATTACTCACAGGCTTAGCTGAAATAGAGACTTTAGTTATGCAGATGTTCCATTCGGAGGGTCTTCAAGGCATGTTAGTGGGCAGGAATATGGGCACTACAAATGTCTCACTATTCTTGGACACAATGCGCATTAATAAAAGAACCCAAAGTGATAAGAGCACCCAGAGTAGTTGCTCGGCACATGAATACTGGGACATGGTGGGATGTTATAGTGGTGGGAGTCACTAGAGGAAAGGCTGTGCCCGAGAGATCCATGGGGACAATAAAGCAAGAGCACGTAGGTGGCCCTTTAATACCCCAGCAGCAGCATAGAGGTCTATTGTCCTTCCTAATTCACCCTGAAACAACTAATACACCATTCACACCCACCCCCTTTAGACATTTGATTGACACAAAAATGATTTAATATTTAACAGGATTTTGATAAAACCTATGGCAAACAATGACGAACATTTTTTTTTATTTTTCCATCTGCCCAGTAGGGGTAATAAGATAAATGGGACATGTATCAAGGGAGGTCAGAGTAGCAAACTGTAGTAGTATAGAAGACTACAGGGAGAGGAGGTGTCCCAGATTGTCAGAGAGGATGCTGGGAGTTTGGCTGCAGGGTGGATTTGCCTTATATCTTACTGCCAATTAAAAAAATCAAGCCATAGTCATCAACTGTCGACTGCCAATAATCCCCAGCCCCCCCTGCACCCAATTAGCCAGTATAACTGAATAAGCTGCTGATGCAGAATTACAGGGTAGAGATGGCACTGGATGATATATACTGGGACATTACATGTGAAACACACGTTACTGATCTGTAAAGAAAAAAAATCACAATTAAATGTTACTTTATATAATAAAAACTAATTTCCTTGTGATTCCTATTTATATTCCTGTTTGAAAAGGGGCAATTAATACATGGCTAGGACCACCCCATTACTGAATGGGATATTTGCTCTCGTTTTGTTGTCGAGACGCATTTGTTTCCAGTCTTCACTTATAGGCAATAAATCATTACAAATGTTTCTGTATTTTTATTTAAAGGAGAACCACCCACTAATAAAACCCCCTACTGAATGACCTAAACAGTCCCCTCTCCCTGCTCCCCCCGCATAGGTGATACCTATAAATTCCCCTAATCCTTTACTCACCTATAGGTGCAGAGTAAGCTCAGTGGAGCTTGTGGGTACCATCTTCGTTATTCTTCTGGTCCTCTTCCTTCCCTTCAGCAATTTCAATCACTTTTGGCACTCACTTCCCGAAAAAACCCAAAGAACCAGAAGATGGCTCCCAGGAGATCCGCTGCACTTACTTTGCACTGGTAGGTTAGTAATGGATTAGGGGGATTTTTAGGAGTTAATATCTATTTGGGGGGGGGAGCAGGGAGAGGAGACTATGTAGGGTACTGGGTAGGGGGGTTTATTAGTAGGGGGTTGAGTTCTCCTTTAAACTGGCTCCACCCATCTACCTTTTCTAATTGTGCAACTAGGTACCGCTAATGAGTCCCAGCCCCAAGGAACAGGCCACGGCTACTAATCTCCCTGTGTGGCATGAGCCTATCTCAGTGGGGTGCAATGTTTCCCAGTACTGGGTCAGGTGCCACATTAATTCATGACGTGAGGAGGCGCCAACCATCAATCTGACTAGTGAGACTTTTAATTCCACGGGTTTGAGATTTTCGCCATTTATCAGACGTGGCCTGGAACTGACGCGTAGACAACCTCTAGTTCTGATTGGGAAAAATAACTCCAGTCCTGATTGGATACAATATTTATGTGATACTTCAATCCTCCGTGTCCAAATGGCCCCAAATGTTACATCACTTACATCTAATCAATACACGGCCTTGTTGTGCTGGTTTCCATTCTACTTGTCATAGTTCCATCATTGACGTTGCAAATTCTCATTACTGCCATAACGTGGCTCCAATGTGTTGCAGGTTCCAGTATCAGATATCTGTGTATTGTATTAGGCACATAGAGGAGGACTGGGCAATGGTTGTCCCCAGGCTGCAGAGAGGAGACTTAGACAATCCACTAATAGAAAGATTCCTGTTCCAATAGACCTTCCCTCCAGTCATTGCAGATCTAGGGCCCAGTTATGGACTCAGGGAATTGCTCCAGAAGAAGCAGAAGATTCATTAGTCAGGTCCCTTCTCTGATCAGAGTAGGTTACACCCCAGGTTCCAGTGCCCATTGGGGTCAGAACTAAATATTGGAATCTGCAATCCATGAAAATACTGTACAGTTATCCATTAAAGGTCCATGGAGTGATTGTATGTCTAACTGCATATAATATTGGGCACATTCTCTACTTGGAAGAAGGTTCTTAGTGGGGTTGCTCTGGGCTCGGTATTGGGTCCACTTTTATTTAACTTGTTCATTAATATCTGTATAAATAAGTCAAATAAACTGGACTTTTGCTTTTTTTCTTTTCTTAAAGACATTTCACCAGCCATCCAACTGGCTTTCTCAATTCAACTTCTGAATTAAAAAAGCCAGTAGAATGACTGGTGAAATGTCTTCAAGTAAAAAAAAAAACACAGCAAGTCCAGTTGATTTGACTTATTTCTACAGATATACCATGACTTGGATGAACGAGAATCTTCACAAACGTATTCATTAATGACTTAGGGGAGGGTATTGTAAGTAATGTATCAGTGTTTGCAGATGAGACAAAACTATCAGCCCAATTAATTCCATCCAGGATGTGGCACTTGCAACAGGATCTTGACTAACTGGCAATCTGGGCAGCTAAGTGGCAAATGAGATTCAATGTTGATAAATGTAAAGTCATGCACCTGGGATGTAACAATATCCACTTATACCCTTAATGGGACTGCACTAGGCAAATCCATAATGGAGACGGAGCTTGGAGTCCTTGTAGATAATAAACTTGTCTGTAGCAAGTAATGCCAGTCAGCAGCATCAAGGGCAAATAAGGTCTTGACTTGTATTAAATGGGGCAGAGAGTCACGGGAGGAGGGGGTCCCACTGTATAGAGCACTGGTAAGGCCCCATCTAGAATATGCCGTACAGTTTTGGTCTCCATCACTCAAACAGGACATTATTGTATTAGAGAGGGGACAGAGAAGGGCAACTAAGCTGGTAAAGGGAAAATCTTAGCTATGAGGA
Source organism: Xenopus petersii (assembly GCA_038501925.1). Taxonomy (NCBI): domain Eukaryota; kingdom Metazoa; phylum Chordata; class Amphibia; order Anura; family Pipidae; genus Xenopus; species Xenopus petersii. The sequence continues at coordinate 1,881,239 of CM076687.1, forward strand.
AAGACTGGCCAAATTGGGGATGTTCACGCTGGAGAAGAGGCGCTTAAGGGGTGATATGATAACTATGTATAAATATATAAGGGGATCATATAATAATCTCTCTAATGATTTATTTACCAGTAGGTCTTTCCAGCTGACACAAGGTCACCCATTCCGATTAGAAGAAAAGAGGTTCCGCCTAAATATTTGGAAGGGGTATTTTACAGTGAGAGCTGTGAAGATGTGGAATTGTCTCCCTGAATCAGTGGTACAGGCTGATACATTAGATAGGTACAAGGAAGGGTCGGATGCTTTATTCACCTGTAGCTCCTCCCAGCAGACAGGAGGGAGCCAATGAGATTAGAGGAGGGAAAGGGGTGTTACAGGGAGAGCTGGGAAGTGAATCAGTGGTACAGGCTGATACATTAGATAGGTACAAGGAAGGGTCAGATGCTTTATTCACCAGTAGCTCCTCCCAGCAGACAGGAGGGAGCCAATGAGAATTAGAGGAGGGAAAGGGGTGTTACAGGGAGAGCTGGGAAGTGAATCAGTGGTACAGGCTGATACATTAGATAGGTACAAGGAAGGGTTGGATGCTTTATTCACCAGTAGCTCCTCCCAGCAGACAGGAGGGAGCCAATGAGATTAGAGGAGGGAAAGGGATGTTACAGGGAGAGCTGGGAAGTGAATCAGGGGTACAGGCTGATACATTAGATAGGTACAAGGATGGGTTGGATGCTTTATTCACCAGTAGCTCCTCCCAGCAGACAGGAGGGAGCCAATGAGATTAGAGGAGGGAAAGGGGTGTTACAGGGAGAGCTGGGAAGTGAATCAGGGGTACAGGCTAGTGAATACATTAGATAGGTACAAGGAAGGGTCGGATGCTTTATTCACCAGTAGCTCCTCCCAGCAGACAGGAGGGAGCCAATGAGATTAGAGGAGGGAAAGGGGTGTTACAGGGAGAGCTGGGAAGTGAATCAGGGGTACAGGCTGATACATTAGATAGGTATAAGGAAGGGTCGGATGCTTTATTCACCAGTAGCTCCTCCCAGCAGACAGGAGGGAGCCAATGAGATTAGAGGAGGGAAAGGGGTGTTACAGGGAGAGCTGGGAAGTGAATCAGGGGTACAGGCTGATACATTAGATAGGTACAAGGAAGGGTCGGATGCTTTATTCACCAGTAGCTCCTCCCAGCAGACAGGAGGGAGCCAATGAGATTAGAGGAGGGAAAGGGGTGTTACAGGGAGAGCTGGGAAGTGAATCAGGGGTACAGGCTGATACATTAGATAGGTATAAGGAAGGGTCGGATGCTTTATTCACCAGTAGCTCCTCCCAGCAGACAGGAGGGAGCCAATGAGATTAGAGGAGGGAAAGGGGTGTTACAGGGAGAGCTGGGAAGTGAATCAGGGGTACAGGCTGATACATTAGATAGGTACAAGGAAGGGTCGGATGCTTTATTCACCAGTAGCTCCTCCCAGCAGACAGGAGGGAGCCAATGAGATTAGAGGAGGGAAAGGGGTGTTACAGGGAGAGCTGGGAAGTGAATCAGGGGTACAGGCTGATACATTAGATAGGTATAAGGAAGGGTCGGATGCTTTATTCACCAGTAGCTCCTCCCAGCAGACAGGAGGGAGCCAATGAGATTAGAGGAGGGAAAGGGGTGTTACAGGGAGAGCTGGGAAGTGAATCAGGGGTACAGGCTGATACATTAGATAGGTATAAGAAGGGGTTGGATGGTGTTTAGCAAGTGAGGGAATACAGGGATATGGGAGATAGCTCATAGTACAAGTTGATCCAGGGACTGGTCTCATTGCATCTTGGAGTCAGGAAGGAATTGGAGTCGGGTCAGGAGGGTTTTTCGCCTTCCTCTGGATCAACTGACAGACAGGTTATATATAGACTTAAGGTTGAACTTGATGGACATGTGTCTCTTTTCAACCTCACTTACTATGTTACTATGTTACTATGATTACAGACACGAGCACTGGATTTTTTGGGCACAACCACAAAGGTTACAGATAAGTGGCACTGACATTAAGGGTTCATTTATCAAAATCCGAAAATATCAGAGTAGTTTCTAAAAACTACTGCGACCATATCCACACAGGTTTTTTTTCTACCCTTATTCATCAATACAGTTTAACAAAAATTTCCTGTGGGGGGAAAATTGTGAAAAAAACTAATTGTACGAATTTTTTGGATTTGAAGCCCAAAAACCCAGATTTTTTTGGGGGATTTTTTCCCGAAAACCACAAAATCTTTTGATTATTGCATGAAAGCCAGAGCAGATCAGGGTCTTTGGGACTTCTCCCCAGCATCGGATTGGGGTGCTTGGGGTCACGGTCAGCACCCAACACCAGAAAAAACACTAAGCACCCTGGTCTCGGCTCGTGCTTCACCAGTAGTGTGACCACCTTTGGCCTTGGGAGGAGCCCTCGGCTACTTGGATGCCACCAGAACTTAAATAAGAGGTGCAAGGCGAGGGGTTCTAGACAGGCAGAGGGGCACAACTGTAATAAAGTCTTTGGGCAGAAGGCTGTAGTACAAGGCATTAGGCAATAGATTAGTCAGATCAGGCCGGGTCGGGGCAGGCAGAGAATAAACGTAGTCAGGCAGGCAAGGGGTCAGGACAGTGTCAGACTGGCCCACAGGGATACCAGGAAAACTCCCGGGGGGCCCAGGTATCAGTGGCCCCTCAGACTGCTAAACATTTGGCCTATTTCTATGAGAACAAAAAGGCTAAATAGATGGAATAATAGATTATAATATGTAAAGAAAAGAGACTGGAGAATAGAGGTTGAGTGAGGAGAGGAAGAATATTAGTACTTAGAGTGGCCCCTGGTCTAATGTTTTTGGTGGCCCCTGGTGTCCCAATCTGACACTGGCTCAGGATACAGAATGTAGAATCGTTAAAAGCCAGGCAGGGGTCAAACCAGGTGATCAGAATCAGAATCAGGTTCAAACAGAATAGAACAGCTAACAGCACCAGGAAACAAATCCTATAACGGGCAATGATGAAGTAACTGAGCTTCGTTAAATACCCATTTCAATTTCGTGCCAATGCGCCAGCGCATCAATAAAGCCCACGAGATGCGGGCGTGCGCGTCCTAAGTAGCCGCAATGGCGGCCGAAGAGGAGCGTCCCTGCCGCACCACTGGACCACCAGGTACAATTTGTATTACACTTGGGGCCCACCAGGAAACCTCATCTCAAGGGCCCACATCGCCCCCGGTATAAAATAGCGCCCACAAATATGGCACAATGATTGGGTTTGTTAAACAAGGGGCACAATAATGAGCATAAAATTCTAATGCACATCCATCCATTTTACATTGTCAGTTCTCATTGACCTTTACAGTGGATCTGACATAATCTACATAATCTACATAATCTACATCATTATCTACATCATTATCTACATTACACCTCACTGACCACTTTTTCTTTCTTCTCTTATATGTGATAAAAGATCAATAATGTGCTCTAATATATATTTCTAAATAATAATCACGTCCCCATGCAAGCGCCACTTTTGATCATCTCACTGTAGATTAACTACTATATTAGTTTACCAGTGAAACTTCCTTTTAAAGGGGTTGTTCAACTTAAAGGGAATCAGTTGCTGTAAAACATGTTTTTGTTTTAAAAACACATCAGTTAAAAATGCTGTTCCAGCACTGACATTTGTTTTTTAAAAGAGGAAACAGATTTCATTTTAATGTTGAAATCTGACATGGGGCTAGACATATTGTCCGTTTCCCAGCTGCCCCCAGTCATGTGACTTGTGCTCTGATAAACTTCAGTCACTCTTTACTGCTGTACTGCAAGTTGGAGTGATATTCAGTTACATTGAGTAGGAGAAACAACAGGCTGCCAGAAAGCAGTTCCATCCTAAAGTGCTGGCTCTTTCTGAAATCACATGACCAGGCAAAATGAGCTGAGATGCACCTACACACCAATATTACAACTAAATACACTTGCTGCTTCAGGAATGACATTTTATATTGTACAGTCAATTATTTGCAGTGTAAACAGTGTCATTTAGAAATAAAAACTACACCATAAAAATCATGACAAAATCCCTTTAAAATTAACTTTTAGTATGACGCAGAAAGCAGTAGTGTCACTAGAGGGGGGCGGGCCCTGGTGCAAGTTACATGACCAGGGGCAGCTGGGAAATTGACAAAATGTCTAGCCCCATGTCAGATTTCAAAATTTAATATAAAAAAAAATCTGTTTGCTTTTTTGAGAAATGGATTTCAGTGCAGAATTCTGCTGGAGCAGCTCTATTAACTGATGTGTTCTGAAAAAAACATGTTTTCCGATGAAAGGATCCCTTTAAGGTAAACCGCACCGTTAGCTGTGAGTTTTCTGGAAATATCTTAAATTCCTCATACTCACCATATTCTGCATGTGGTATGAATGATACTCCCTAACCAGTAGCAGTTTTATACTGGTAAAGACAATAGAATAGAGGACAGCCTAGGAATGGTAACAGCAATGATAATTTGCAATCATTTGAATATCACGTTATAACAGATTTCTAAGCACTCATTTGAAATGATAAACTGCAGATGCAATACCATTATAATATAACTGTAAAGGAGTAATAGGATATTTGCAACCCCTATACCTTTGTAATATAGACAATAAAATTCAAAGTTTCCTGAATACACTGCCCTTGTACTGTACAAGGTCATGCTTTAATGGTGGTGAACTGCAGTGCCGTATAAAACTAATGCAGCGTAATGGACAAGGTACCACTAACTACAATCTACACCCACATACCTCACATGCTGAGGGATTATAGGGACCTTAACTACATTATATTAATAACCCCTTAACTAGAACATTAGTAAAAGTACAGCTCTGTATTCTGTACGTTTGGATCTATAAGTCACTTACAACTGGGTAGTTGTATCATTAGAATAAGACACAGCATTATATATCTAGTATCCATATATTTTGGAATTAACAGAAAACCTGCCAAACCCTGTATCCATAAGTGTCGTACAGTTAGTGTTGATATACTTAGCTATTGAGCATAGTCAAGATAACCCAGAGTACACCGTAGGATAGAATCACGGAAAAAGCCACAAACACAGTACAAATACTTCAGAAGTTGGGATGTGATAGTAGCTGGATTGACCTAGAGAGACACTAAGGGGCCGATTCACGAAGGGTCGAATATCGAGGGTTAATTAACCCTCGATATTCGACTAGGAACTAAAATCGTTCGAACGATTTTGCGCAAATCCTGCGATCGATCGATCGAAGGATTTTTCATTCGATCGAACGATTAAATCCTTCGAATCGAACGATTCGAAGGATTTTAATCCAACGATTGAAGGAAAATCCTTCGATCAAAAAATCCCAGGCAAGCCTATGGGGACCTTCCCCATAGGCTAACATTGACTTCGGTAGCTTTTAGCTGCCGAAGTAGGGGGTCGAAGTTTTTCTTAAAGGGACAGTACTTCGACTATCGAATGGTCGAATAGTCGAACGATTTTTAGTTCGAATTATTCGATTCGAAGTCGAAGGTCGTAGTCGAAGGTCGAAGTAACCCAAAAAAACTTCAAAATTCGAATTTTTTTTTATTCGAACCCTTCACTCGAATTTCGTGAATCGGCCCCTAAGTAGTTGTAGAAGGAATAAAACTTTCCATAATGATGTGGATCCAATCCACTATAGTTGATAAGGCTGCACAATGTGAATGGTATCAGTCAGACTGCAGAGAACACAGTGAGAGCCCCATACTCCTGTTTGGATGTAAACAGCAAGTTATTGTATGTATATTGTATTGTATAAAAAGCCCAAACGTTTTTCATTTTATTTTTTCAAGAATGGAAAAATCCAGGGAAGAAACCTGATCTTTCCGAAGCGGGGGGGGGGGGGGGGGCTCTGACTTGTTAACTGTTTAATTGCTTAATTCTCTTCCTGTCCAAACAGCAGGACAAGTAAACTAACTCACTTGTGCTGCCTTCGACTAAAGAAAAGGTGCATTTTTCCTTTAATTTCTCCCCAGTAGGAGGCTCCAGGAATGGTCTCAATAAACAGAGAATGGTTTATTTATTCAAAGACTTTAGTTGGAAACAGGAGTATTCTGGAAGGAACAGGAGATCCAGTAATCCAGTTTATGTTTTGGAGCTCACTTCCCATAGGAAGGCTGTGTTGTGGAAAGGTATTTAAAGAGATACTGTCATTATTCCTATGATGTTGTTTTATTTCTAAACTAGACATTAAGCCCGTTAAATTAACGGGCGCTAGAACATATGTAGTCAAACATTTATAAAAACAGAATTGTTCTAGTCTAAAAAAAATTCGGCAGAGACGGTCCGTGGGGCACATGCGCAGTAGCACAATCCCACGGACACAGGGACTGGACGCAGAGACACTTCAACTTTATTATATAGGATGACACTGATTACACTGCAAATAATTCACTGTACAATATAAAATGTCATTCCTGAACCAGCAAGTGTATTTAGTTGTAATATTGGTGTGTAATAATTTTGCCTGGTCATGTGATTTCAGAAAGAGCCAGCACTTTAGGATGGAACTGCTTTCTGGCAGGCTGTTGTTTCTCCTACTCAATGTAACTGAATGTGTCTCAGTGGGACCTGGATTTTACTATTGAGTGTTGTTCTTAGATCTACCAGGCAGCTGTTACCTTCGCATTGTTCTGCTGATTTGCTGCTGGCGGGAAGAAGGGAGGGGGTGATATTATTCCAACTTGCATTAAAGAGAGGCGGAAGTTTGTCAAATCACAAGTCACATGACTAGAGGCACCTGGGAAACTGACAATATGTCTAACCCCATGTCAGATTTCAAAATTAAATATAAAAAAAAAATCTGTTTGCTCTTTTGAGAAATGGATTTCAGTGCAGAATTCTGCTGGAGCAGCACTATTAACTGATGTGTTTTGAAAAAAACATGTTTCCCGTGACAGTATCCCTTTAAATCTAATGAGAGTGTTAGGAAAGTGTCTCTGAGCAGGACACAGAGGAATAAGGGTCCAGACAGTGTAAGGAAGTCCCAGAGGGGTTGGGGTGCTGCCTGACACTGCACGGAGCAGAGGGAGCCCGTGACTGTGACCAAGAGTCTGTCTGAGAAATCAAGGAAATCCAGGAAGCTGAATGATTCCCAAATAAGTATTATGAGTACAGGGGTGACCCCCAACTTATGTGTTTTTGCTGGTAGTCCACAAGGGGCCCAGTTTAGTGAGGGACCTCCTCAAATGTGTGAAGGCAGTGATTAGTTTTGTGATGAAATGGTCACCCCTGGGTCTGAATAAACTGACTACATGTGGAAAGGCAAATGCATGATGCCGATATACGGAGAGCCAGCAACTTTATATTGGAAAGTTTGGAAAATAAACCTGTGTTTTGCCTGAAGAGCGGTGGTGTCCCTGTCTATGTGCTTCTAATCCTCTGCGTACCTGCATACCCACTCTATGAGGCTTATTGTTAATGAAGCCAGAGATGTTTATGAATAGTGGGAAACCCCCAAACCAGATCCATGGGCTGGACACTCCTTAATGGGCAGAGATGCAGTATTCCAGAGGGGAAACAGAAGTTCTATTTCACTTCCTCATCCCAGTGATGGCGACGGCTGGAGTAAGAGATGAGCTGAGCTGCTCCGTGTGCTGGAAGATTTATACAGAGCCTGTAACTCTGCCGTGTGGCCATAACTTCTGTCTGGTCTGTATTGAGAGAACATGGGACTGGCAGAAGAGTATAGAGGAAGATCCTTCCTGCCCTGTGTGCCGACACATATATGGGAAACAGCCTGAACTGAATATTAACTTGTCTCTATGTAACATAACAGAACGATTCCATGTGACTGACCCAGATCATGGCAGGACTGAGATTCTCTGCACTTACTGTGACTCCTCTGTAGCTGCTGCTAAATCCTGTCTGTTGTGTGAGACTTCTCTGTGTGACAGACATGTGCAGGTACATAGCAAGTCACCAGGACATGTATTAACTGTGCCAAATGCTTCATTTGAAGATGCAAAATGCTCCGTACACCGGGAATTGCTGAGATATCTCTGCACCGAAGATGAGGCCTCTGTCTGTGTGTCCTGCTGTCTGGCTGGGGAGCACCGGGGCCACAGGGTGGAGCTGCAGAATGAGGATAATAAGGAGAAATATATTCAAGGTAAACTAATTCCAGTGAGAAAAGTGTTCTTTTATTTAAAGGTACAGTTCTCATGAAGTCAGAGCTGCTCAATTTTGACATAGATGGCCAAGTCAGAGTTCTGTAATTACAGTATGTCAATTATGAGATTTTTTCCCATAGTTATTTACCTGCTGTGCAGAGATTATACATACATAGTAAGTAAGGTTGAAAAAAGACACATGTCCATCGAGTTCAACCTTTTTTTTTTTTTATTAACTACCTATCTGCCAGTTGATCCAGAGAAAGGCAAAAAAAAACCCATCTGAAGTCTCTCCAATTTGCCTCAGAGGGGGAAAAATTCCTTCCTGACTCCAAAATGGCAATGGGACCAGTCCCTGGATCAACTTGTACTATGAGCTATTTCCCATATCCCTGTATTCCCTCACTTGCTAAACACCATCCAACCCCTTCTTATACCTATCTAATGTATCAGCCTGTACCCCTGATTCACTTCCCAGCTCTCCCTGTAACACCCCTTTCCCTCCTCTAATCTCATTGGCTCCCTCCTGTCTGCTGGGAGGAGCTACTGGTGAATAAAGCATCCGACCCTTCCTTGTACCTATCTAATGTATCAGCCTGTACCCCTGATTCACTTCCCAGCTCTCCCTGTAACACCCCTTTCCCTCCTCTAATCTCATTGGCTCCCTCCTGTCTGCTGGGAGGAGCTACTGGTGAATAAAGCATCCGACCCTTCCTTGTACCTATCTAATGTATCAGCCTGTACCCCTGATTCACTTCCCAGCTCTCCCTGTAACACCCCTTTCCCTCCTCTAATCTCATTGGCTCCCTCCTGTCTGCTGGGAGGAGCTACTGGTGAATAAAGCATCCGACCCTTCCTTGTACCTATCTAATGTATCAGCCTGTACCCCTGATTCACTTCCCAGCTCGCCCTGTAACACCCCTTTCCCTCCTCTAATCTCATTGGCTCCCTCCTGTCTGCTGGGAGGAGCTACTGGTGAATAAAGCATCCGACCCTTCCTTGTACCTATCTAATGTATCAGCCTGTACCACTGATTCACTTCCCAGCTCTCCCTGTAACACCCCTTTCCCTCCTCTAATCTCATTGGCTCCCTCCTGTCTGCTGGGAGGAGCTACTGGTGAATAAAGCATCCGACCCTTCCTTGTACCTATCTAATGTATCAGCCTGTACCCCTGATTCACTTCCCAGCTCTCCCTGTAACACCCCTTTCCCTCCTCTAATCTCATTGGCTCCCTCCTGTCTGCTGGGAGGAGCTACTGGTGAATAAAGCATCCGACCCTTCCTTGTACCTATCTAATGTATCAGCCTGTACCACTGATTCACTTCCCAGCTCTCCCTGTAACACCCCTTTCCCTCCTCTAATCTCATTGGCTCCCTCCTGTCTGCTGGGAGGAGCTACTGGTGAATAAAGCATCCGACCCTTCCTTGTACCTATCTAATGTATCAGCCTGTACCCCTGATTCACTTCCCAGCTCTCCCTGTAACACCCCTTTCCCTCCTCTAATCTCATTGGCTCCCTCCTGTCTGCTGGGAGGAGCTACTGGTGAATTAAGCATCCGACCCTTCCTTGTACCTATCTAATGTATCAGCCTGTACCCCTGATTCACTTCCCAGCTCTACCTGTAACACCCCTTTCCCTCCTCTAATCTCATTGGCTCCCTCCTGTCTGCTGGGAGGAGCTACTGGTGAATTAAGCATCCGACCCTTCCTTGTATCTATCTAATGTATCAGCCTGTACCCCTGATTCACTTCCCAGCTCTCCCTGTAACACCCCTTTCCCTCCTCTAATCTCATTGGCTCCCTCCTGTCTGCTGGGAGGAGCTACTGGTGAATTAAGCATCCGACCCTTCCTTGTACCTATCTAATGTATCAGCCTGTACCACTGATTCAGGGAGAGAATTCCACATCTTCACAGCTCTAGGCGGAACCTCTTTTCTTCTAATCGGATTGGGTGACCTCGTGTCAGCCGGAAAGACCTTCTGGTAAATAAATCATTAGAGAGATTATTATATGATCCCCTTATATATTTATACATAGTCATCATATCACCCCTTAAGCGCCTCTTCTCCAGTGTGGACATCCCCACATCATTTCCATCAGTCTCTGCCCCAGTGCGTTTACAATCTAAGATCTCTGGCACATTTCCATCAGTCCCTGCCAGGCCCGGACTGGCAATCTGTGGGTTCTGGCAAATGCCAGAGGGGCTGCTATAAGGTGCCATAGAAAGTCACGATTTAGTGGGCTGGTGGGGGCTGTGTGGGCTGATTGGGTCTCTGTGTACCTGAAATGCCAGGGCCTATTTTAATTCTCAGTCCGGACCTGGTCCCTGCCCCAGTGCATTTACAATCTAAAGTCCCTATCACATTCCCATCAGTCCCTGCCCCAGTGAGCTTACAATCTAAGGTCCCTATTGCATTCCCATCAGTCCCTGTCCCAGTGAGCTTACAATCTAAGGTCTCTATCACATTCCCATCAGTCTCTGACCCAGTGAGCTTACAATCTAATGTCTCTATCACATTCTCACATATAGCCCCCTGCTCTGCACTCACTCACTGCCAATTATTGGTCAAGCACCATTGGTCCTAGGTGCTCTGTTCTCTGAGATTGTTACCTTTGACTCCAGTCCCCTGTTCCTATGTCCTGTGTGACTTCCTGGTTCTGACCCGACTTATTCCAGACCTTGAGTTTGCCTCATGATTCTGCTCCTGTGTTCTGGTTCTGACCTAGCTTGTTCCTGACATTGAGTTTGCCTCAAGCTCCTTCCCTAGAGCATACATTTGGTGCCCTTGATTTCCATGCAATAAATCCTGGTGGAACCTGAGTAGCTGAGGGCCAGGCCCAAAACAAAGGTGTCAGTTATAGGCAGAAAATCACCCATAGACTGGAATCCAGTCACTGCCCTAGGGTTTGGGTTTTCCATACATGACAATAGTAGAGAGAAAAACATAAGCAACTCAGAGTTAGTTATCAGGAAAAGGACATTTGGACTATGATGACTAGTCTTATGATAATGAGTCTTGAGTTCTACCCCAATATCTTTATACCAGTTTATCCACAGAGACTCACAGAAGTTCTTACATAACTTTTTCTGAATATTACGTGGAGTTATCATTAGCACCCAAGAAGTGTATAGAGGCAGGTAAGTAGATATAGTGTCACGTACAAAATAAGGATTGGGGAGCACCAACCATCAATATTGACTGTATAGGTGATGGTGTGCAGGGCCAAATGATTTAACAGAATTAACAAAAAAGAAGAAAGAATGGACCCATTTAGTTGCACCCTCCAATCCCTTGCATACGAAGACTCATATATGAAGAAGGTTAAAATATAACTTTTAATAAATTATTACTTAAAACTATTTGTCCAGTGTGTGTGAATTAAAATCCGGCTACTGGCAGGGAGATTAACTAGGCAGTGGGTTGGTTAATTGCAATAATTATACACATAACCTTCAGCTTGTCTGCTTGGTATATCCCACCATAGGTGCCAAACCAACCCCTTCTCACACACACAGTTCCCTCCCATGAGTTAATTAGATAAATGCACAAATGAACCGGCGAGATTCTGTAGTGCCAGTGCTTGAATTGGGGCGGGATGTGGCGGGATGCCATCCCGCCACTTCTTTCTTTCAACCAAATTGCTAAGATTTTGCATACCGGAGCTTTAATTCGCTCCTTTAATGCACTTCCTTCTGTGGAGCTGTAGTGTCAGCACCACAAAGCCGGCTTCCGGAAAGTCGTGACATCGCATTACGCATTATTCAACAGCTCTCCAGTTTGTAATTTCAGCACACTGGTTGCTACGGTCCAAATTACCCTAGCAACCATGAATTGATTTGAATAAGAGACTGGAATATGAATAGGAGAGGCCTGAATAGAAAGATGAGTAATAAAAAGTAACAATAACATTACATTTGTAACCTTACAGTTCTGTTGTTTGTTGTTGAATTCTGGGGCATTTATACATGGAATTGCACTGTGCCATCCTACTATGAATTCTGGGGGGTATTTATACAGGTAATTGCCTCTGTGTCATCCTACTATGAATTCTGGGGGTATTTATAGATGTAATTGCCTTTGTACCATCTTACTATGAATTTTTGGGATATTTATTCATGAAATTGCCTCTGTCCCACCCTGCTATGGGTTCTGGGGGTACACATGCCACACCCCCATCCCTTCACCTTTTTGTTCCCAATTCAAACACTGTGTAGTGCTGTAGTCTCATCAATATGACAAGATTAGTGGGCTACCTAAAGGTGGCCATACACAGAGATCTGCTTGTTTGGTGATGTTGTCTCCCTGATATTGAGGTGGGGATATTGATATTGGACTGATCCGATTATGGGCTCTAGGGTCCAACTATCGGATCATACTGAAAGGAATGCGGGTGGTCAGATTGTGGCTGTATCAACAAACAGATGTGGTCTGCGACTTTTGGGAAGATATTGACCAGGGAAGCCCGTTGGAGGGCCCCATACACGGACCAATAAGCTGCCAACTCGGTCTGTCAGCAGCTTTTATCAGCCCATGTATGGCCACCTTTAGTGCCGTGCCAATCAAGGGAATCCTGCCCGGTTTTCCTTATTTGGAAAACCAGGCAGGAAGTATAGACCCGGGCAGCCCCTCAAAATACCGAGCTGTCCGGGTCAAAACCGGACAGGTGGCAACCCTAGTCACAACGCTATCTGTTTTTTCAGCCATATAATGTTTGTTCCATGTGATGTCGGTAAATCAGTAACAATTCCCATGAAGGGTCAGACTTGTTTTATTTAGTGACCAGTTATGGTTCTCAGTTGGAAACACTAGTAAATCCTTTAGGTTGATGGAGGGATTAGCAAGTAATAAATGTGATTTTGTAGGGGTACAGAGATGCATTGTCCTACATGTGCAAATACAAAATGTAATGTGCTGCTGACACATCATATGAGGTATAATGATACTAGAGAGATATCTCATTATACGCCCCTCTTGTTAAATTGCAACTGCAAGCTTACAGTACAGGTATGGGATCCGTTATCCGGAAACCCATTATCCAGAAAGCTCTGAATTACAGAAAGGCCGTCTGCCATAGACTCCATTGTGTCCAAATAATTCAAATTTTTAAAAATGATTCTTGCTGAGAGTGATGTAGGTTTGTGGCATCCACAAAAAGTGACCAGGTTTATTACAATTCCAGTAAACCACATTCCATCTATAAATGTTTTCTCTAGAGGGATCTAATACCAAGGGGCTGATTCACTAAGCTCGAGTGAAGGATTCGAATGAAAAATACTTCGAATTTCGAAGTATTTTTTGGGTACTTCGACCATCGAATTGGTTAAATTCGTTCGAAGTCGAACGAAATCGAACGAATCGAACGAAAAATCGTTCGACTATTCGACCATTCGATGGTCGAAGTACTTCCCCTTTAAAAAAAACTTCGACCCCCTACTTCGGCAGCTAAAAGCTACCGAAGTCAATGTTAGCCTATGGGGAAGGTCCCCATAGGCTTGCCTGTGATTTTTTGATCGAAGGATTTTCCTTCGATCGTTGGATTAAAATCCTTCGAATTGAACGATTTGAAGGATTTAATCGTTCGATCGAACGAAAAATCCTTCGATCGATCGATCGCAGGATCAGCGCTAAATCCTTCGACTTCGATATTCGAAGTCGAAGGATTTCAATCCGAGGGTCGAATTTCGAAGTATTTTTAACTTCGAAATTCGACCCTTAGTGAATCGGCCCCCTAGTGTGAGCATTCATAGCCAAACCTCCCAACATTTTGGAAATAAAAAGAGGGGCAAAAAAGTTGTCGTGTGTAGAGTAGCAATTTTGACCACGCCCATTTTGTGGCCACACCCCCTAATTACCATGTTCATTTTACAAAATTTTGCAGGTTATAAAAGTTTGAACACATTTCTGTGTTTTTTTTATAATTTATTACAGTTTTGATAATGAAGGTGATTTGCCCTCTAAGCTGTGAGTCTAACTTTTCCCAAGGGACCTGTTATCTGCATAATTGATGCTTTATTGATTAATTAAATACAGAGTCTTCGGAAGCTTTGAGCAACACAAACCGATGACTGAAATGTGTCATAAACCGCTTACATGAGTCCTTATTTGTTCCAGCTTTTATAGGTCACTTATATTGCTAATAACTGATAAGTTACAGCTTAGAGAAGCCCTATAGATCAATACTAATAGTATATATATATATATATATATATATATATATATATATAGCGGGTAGGCTATACATCTAACTCGTGGGGAGCTGAGAACACTTTCCAGCATCTTTGTTTGTTCTTTGGTCAAATAAAAATCAGTGCTGAGTCGCTTGTCGCTATACACCCATGAGGGTAGCAACAGGGCTGCAGCAAGGAAGATTTTTCCTCAATAAACTTAACGGATTTGACTGCGGGGTTCTTATTTAATGGACATTCATAACATTTGAACATTTTTATTTTTTATTTATTTCATTTTTTGTCTATTATTTGTCTTTTATCATTTTATAAACATTTTAATTGGAGACACTACTTACTTATTATTAAAGATTAACACAAAAGCTTAAAACGAAAATAGAAATGTTATAAAGGAAGTTTATGTAGTATGGGGCAATTAGCGGTCGTTGGGGTGATTAATATAATTTTGTTTTTTATAGGCGGGTTCCACATTGTGATATGTTATATAGAGATTATGGTAAATGGGTTAATTCACTTATGATGTTCTGGTCTTGATGTATAGAGATGCGACTGGCCTCACTGATTTATATATTTTCCATCACTTTATGATGAGTTTGATGTGTATGTAGAACACAGAGACTGGTCAGTCTAATTTCTGGCTGTGTAATAGTAATTTGATCCCTGTAGTCATTGGAAGTAGATGGGGTTAATTGAATCCCCCCGACTAACAATAACAGTGTCGAATTTCCTCCGGCACATTCTATTTCCAGCATGACCCATTAAGTTTATTATAATATACTAACAAGGAGGGGTCTCAACACTTTTTTTTAGGGCGTGGGGAGGGCCATACTAATAAATGAATGGAGTAGCCCGCAATGGGTTAATCCAATGGATTCAAATAATCGAGGTGTACAAATCGCTATATATTTAGCCTTTTAGAGCGTCTGACAGCCTGTGATATTTTTAATAGATCAAACTTATCTGCTCAAGAGTTTTACAATATTTGTAGCAATATTTTGTCATTTATGTATAACTTGTTATTAACAATTAGATACAAACGTGCTACTTTGGGCTTTGTTTTTAACCATTTATATTCTTTATATGTATTATTGTTGATGGATTGTTTTGTGGGGTATATGTTTGTTGAGGTATGTGTAACTAGAGGGTTAATGTATTTTAACTTAACTGACACATCATTGAGACACTGTTGGTTTCCCACTAGTGATGGGCGAATTTATTCGCCAGGCGCGAATTTGCGCGATTCGCCGCCGGCGGATAAATTCATGAAATGGCCACGAAAATTCGCTGGCAAAAATTTTCCGGCATCAAAAAAAAAAATGAGACGCTGGCGCCGTTTCGAGAAGCCAAACTGCGCAAATTCGCCCATCACTATTTACCACCAAAAGTGTAGATTTAAGGCAAACTTACAATGTTTCAGCACTTTGAGAAAGGCCTTGGATAGGGCCGAAACGTCAGATTAAAGTTATTTTTTAAGTCCTGAGAGTGCAGATTCTGAAGTGAAGTATGATGTGTGTATATATATACTGTATATATATAGACTTCTGTGTTCTCTTTAGTTCCAGCTGTACAATTGAACTGGTCAGAACTATCATATGGTTTATAAGGTGGCATATTGAACTGATATATTTTATATTTTAACTCATTTTCTCTCATCTGCCTTATACCGTCTTTCTAGTGGATACTGTGGGATTTCAGGTTTCTCTTTATACAGACTTTTACCCGTCATAAATGATAGTCTGAACAGTAACTGTGGCAGTGATTAGAGAAGCCTGAAGGGTCAATTAATCCCTGTGCCAGTCAGTTAGGGAATAATGGTTCTTGAGAAAATGTTGGGAAGCGAAAGAAATGAGGGGAAGGTAAAACACATCCAACTCAGAGACACATCACAAACTTTGGTTTTATTTTTTCTCTTTGCTTTTAGCAATGGCGGCTGCTGGGATGAGATCTGAGCTGACCTGCTTCATGTGCCGGGGGATTTATAAAATGCCTGTAACCCTGCCGTGTGGCCATAACTTCTGCTGGGACTGTATTGTGAGAACATGGGAGTGGGGAATTGGAGAAGATTGTTCATGCCCTCAATGCCAACACAGATACAAGAAAAGGCGTGAACTGAACATTAATGTGACTCTGTATTACATAGTAGAGGATTTCCTCCGTACTCACCCACAACATGGGACCCTCTGCTCTTACTGTGACTCCCCTGTAGCTGCTGCTAAATCCTGTCTGAACTGTGAGACGTCTCTGTGTGATTATCATGTGCAAAATCACAGCAATTCAGTACAACACAAACTGATAGACTCCAGGACTATATTCAGACATAGCGTTTGTGGCACTCACCAGAAGCCCCTGGACTATTTCTGTTGGGAGGATGAAGCCTGTGTCTGTGAGCTTTGTGTCCCAGGACACGAGGGCCACAGGCTGGAGAAGCTGAACAAGGGAACTGAGCAAATTCTAAGAGGACTTCAGGAGAATCAAGAAAAAAAACAAAGAATTCTTGAAGGTAAGCAGGAAAAAACATTGGGGTACAAAGTGTGATTCAGGGGAGCCATTCTTCTTTGGCTGGTACTGTGGGACTAGGTCTGACATCTGACCAGTAAAAGTGGTGCTTGATACCAATGTTATTAATTTGTTGTTTTTTTTTTGTTTTACAAAAGGTGGCACCCCTATGTGGGACAAGGAGGATAGTACAGGGTCGGACTGGGCCGGTGGGACACCAGGGAAAAAACCCAGTGGGTCCCATTAGCCCAGACCTGCTATTGCTGTCTCCTCCGACCTCCCTCTGGGTCACAAGTAGGCAAAAAGATACGCGTAGGGGAGCCAGAGGGAGTTGCGGGTGCCTGCGGTGTCTTTGCAGCTGGGGCAGGGAGCCTGTTTGGGGGATCCTGAATCAGCAGTCCTGGTGGGCCCCCCAGTCCGACCCTGAGCTAGTTAGAAAACAATCTCAATTATATGAATAAGCTTAAATGAATTTTTCAGTGTAAAAATAAAAACTGGATAAATATATAGGCAGTGCAAAATAAATAATATATCTGATAAGTTAGTTAGCCAAAAATGTATTGTATAAAGGCTGGAGTGAGTGGATGTGTAACATAATAGCCAGAACTCTACTTCCTGCTTTTCAGCTCTCTTGCTTTTCCACTGGTTACCAGGCAGAGACTTGAGGGGAGGCCACATGGGTCATATCTGTTGCTTCTGAATCTGAGCTGAATGCTGAGGATCAATTACAAACTCACTGAACAGTTATGTCCCATGTGCCCCCCTTATAGTCACTGACTAACTCAGAGTTAGAGAGCTGAAAAGCAGGAAGTAGTGTTCTGGCTATTATGTTACACATCCACTCACTCCAGCCTTTATACATTACATTTTTGCCTAACTATATTAGATACATTTTTTATTTTGCACAACCTAACTATTTATCCAGTTATTATTTTTATACTGAACTGTTCCTTTAAACAGTGTGAACTGTTCCATAGGGACCTGTATAGCAAATAGTAGATACACTGTATAGAATATCATGTAGGGAATTCTGGGAAGAAAATTCAGTTTCATGCCTACAATTTCCATACGGAAAGAGGGACAAAAGCGCAGCGCACACATCTTTTTGACCACACCCATTTTATGGAAACACCCCCTAATTACTATGTCCGTTATGGAACATATGAACATATTTTTGGGGGTTTTAGGGTAATTTTTTGTTTTGCTAATGAAGGTGAAATTGCCCTTTAAGCTGTGAGTCTCAGTTCTCCAAAAGAACCTGCATGTCTTAAATCATTACAATTGTTTCTTTGCTTATCTGAAATAGAAATGTATCTAAGTGCAGGTGCTGCTGAGGCTTGCTGCCATAAAGCCACTTATTATAATTAAGTTTCAGAAATGTTGTATATTGTCGGTGCAGGAGATCAAAGGGACACTATGGACTTACAATAACAATCCTGGACTGCAGGATGAGCTGTCAAAATCGGGACTGTCCCGCAAAAAACGGGACAGTTGGGCTATATGCATTATTGTACAGAGCCTTTATGCTGCTCACTGACTATGTGCTGGGATTCATGAGTAGGAACCAGCAGTGATACAGGGGTATTTAGATTCATTCTGCCCTTTATGGGGTACACTACTCACAGGGGGAAAATACAATAGTTCAGGGGAAGAATTGATTTCCTGTTTTGTTTCCTCTCCTCTCAGTGATGCGCATATCCGATCTGAAACACAATCTGAGTTGCTCTGAGTGCCGGGAGATTTATACAGAGCCTGTAACTCTGCCGTGTGGCCATAACTTCTGTCTGGTCTGTATTGAGAGAACATGGGAAGAGCAGAGGAATGAGAAATATTGTTGCCCTGAATGTAGAGTGAGATGCAAGGAACAGCCTCAGCTTAAGAGAAATGTGACTCTGAGTAACATAACAAAGCTTTTCATTATCTACAGAAAGAAAGGGACCCGCCCTGTGCCTGCAGGTAAGTCCTGTCTGTGTATGTGAGGTTCTCTGTGTGTCACCAATGTGTGGGACAGAGCAGAACATATAGTAACATCTGTTTTACTTACTTACTACTCCATACACTTGAAACTGCTGAGATACCTCTGAGAATATATATCTGGGAATGGCTTTCTCTCATCACTGAATACTCACTGTGTATGTGCCCTTCTTACTAATGGGAGAGATTATAAATGACAACATATAATAACATGTGTGCAGGGGAGCTGGTGGGGGGCTAAGGTGATGCCAGGTTTGTATGAAAATGTATTTATTGGCAAAGCCCAGAATGTGCTGACAACTTCTATCATTAGTAACTACGGGGTACTGTTGTGTAGCTGGGGGTGTTTAAGGAGAGAGTATGAATCATGAGTATGAGGTCCACTATACATCACACAATAAAGGAGATGCTATTTGGGAATAGAGGTTCTATCTGTAAAAAGCCCCCCTAAATACTGGGTTTCTGACTATAACCTGTCAGGCTTTCCTTTGCTATGGACCAGCATATAACATATGAAGGACTCTGGTAATTTAGGGACATGCAAGTTTATTATTCCTATAATCAACTGATACAATTACAGCAAGTCACCATAGTGTACATTAAATCTTATAATAAAAGAAGCATGCAACATACAAGGCTTATAAGGTATATCCTAACTACTCTAACCTAATGTCTTGGGATATAATATAGAGTTATGTCTAGGTGGCTATCCTTAAAGGTGTTTCTCCAGATACATCACCTGTTCCTTCTTCCTTGGTGTCTTCTTCTGTGTGTAGACCAAACAGAGGAGCTTCCAGTTATAGCCCTTTGCCCTCCATGACAACCAGGCCGGAGCCCACTACAGTTTGTTTGTACACGTCCTGTAACCAGGATGAAACACTGTCAGTAGTAGTAACTGTAGACCATAAGATACTTCAAGTCCCATAGGCATCCATTCAATTCCAGTAATGTACTATACTGAACACCATCAATTAGTTGCCACTGTACACAGTGTTCCATGGATATTTCAGGTAAACTCAATTCCTGTTAAACTAGTTTTCCTTGGAGATGGTCAGCACTCTTTACATGGATTCAGTCTGGGAAGATAGCTCTCTTCTTAGTTTGTCTTCCAAACCTTTCTTTTGTTTAGCATAACCATCTTTCCAAAGGCTTGCTTGGATACCTATTAGAGTCTCTTTCACAAATATTATTTTCTCATGAAGTCCATTATAACACTATCCTTATACCTCACACCTATTTTCATTGGGTCCAGGTTAATTACCCGTTTCTGGGAAATCTACTAATTTTCTTCTTCCCTGCCTACACATAATAGTAAAAGTCCCAGAACTGGTCATTGGTATTTCAGATAGAAGGGAAATAACAAACATATCTTCCCCCTTTATGTATAGAAAAAAACCCCAAAATGCTCCCATTTACAGTGGGAAACATTGGATCTAGTGTCTTTTATGGACCCTATACACAGTACTATACAGTTCCTATAGACAGTATTAAACTATACTATACCGTTCCTATAGATAGTATTAAACTGTACAATATAGTTCCTATAGACAGTACTAAACTGTACTATATAGTTCCTATATACAGTACTAAACTACTATATAGTTCCTATATACAGTACTAAACTGTACTATTCAGTTCCTATAGACAGTACTAAACTGTACTATATAGTTCCTATATACAGTACTAAACTGTACTATTCAGTTCCTATAGACAGTACTAAACTGTATCATACAGTTCCTATAGACAGTACTAAACTGTACTATACAGTTCCTATAGACAGTACTATACTATACAGTTCCTATAGACAGTATTAAACTGCACTATACAGTTCCTATAGACAGTAATAAACTGTACTATACAGTTCCTATATACATAACTAAACTGTACTATACAGTTCCTATATACAGTACTAAACTGCACTATACAGTTCCTATAGACAGTAATAAACTGTACTATTCAGTTCCTATAGACAGTACTAAACTGTACTATATAGTTCCTATATACAGTACTAAACTGTACTATTCAGTTCCTATAGACAGTACTAAACTGTATCATACAGTTCCTATAGACAGTACTAAACTGTACTATACAGTTCCTATAGACAGTACTATACTATACAGTTCCTATAGACAGTATTAAACTGCACTATACAGTTCCTATAGACAGTAATAAACTGTACTATACAGTTCCTATATACATAACTAAACTGTACTATACAGTTCCTATATACAGTACTAAACTGTACTATACAGTTCCAATATACAGTACTAAACTGTACTATACAGTTCCTATATACAGTACTAAACTGTACTATATAGTTCCTATATACAGTACTAAACTGTACTATATCGTTCCTAGAGACAGTACTAAACTGTATCATACAGTTCCTATAGACAATACTAAACTGTACTATACAGTTCCTATAGACAGTACTAAACTATATTATACAGTTCCTATAGACAGTATTAAACTGCACTATACAGTTCCTATAGACAGTAATAAACTGTACTATACAGTTCCTATAGACAGTGCTAAACTGTACTATACAGTTCCTATAGACAGTACTAAACTGTACTATACAGTTCCTATAGACAGTACTAAACTGTACTATACAGTTCCTATAGACAGTACTAAACTGTACTATACAGTTCCGATATACAGTACTAAAATGTACTATACAGTTCCGATATATAGTACTAAACTGTACTATACAGTTCCTATATACAGTACTAAACTGTACTATATAGTTCCTATATACAGTACTAAACTGTACTATACAGTTCCTATAGACAGTACTTAACTGTACTATAATGTTCCTATAGACAGTACTAAACTGTACTATACAGTTCCTATAGACAGTACTAAACTGTACTATATAGTTTCTATAGACAGTACTAAACTGTACTATACAGTTCCTATATACAGTACTAAACTGTACTATACAGTTCCGAAATAGACAGTACTAAACTGTACTATACAGTTCCGATAGACAGTACTAAACTGTACTATACAGTTCCGATAGACAGTACTAAACTGTACTATACAGTTCCTATAGACAGTACTGAACTGTACTATACAGTTCCTATAGACAGTACTAAACTGTACTATATAGTTCCTATAGACACTACTAAACTGTACTATACAGTTCCGATAGGGCCCCCCCCCCCACATATTATGAGAAAATTGGTGGCAAGGGCCCCTTAAACGTCCATGCCTTCCCAAAGTCAGCAGCTCTGGGGGGTCCGGCTAATCAAGTAAGTGTGGCGTGGCCGGGGCCCCCTTACCCTCGGGCCCCCTACAACTCTCCCCCCTGTCCCCCCCTGATGGCTGCCCTGGTTCCTATAGACAGTACTAAACTGTACTATATAGTTCCGATATACAGTACTAAACTGTACTATATAGTTCCCATATACAGTACTAAACTCTACTACACAGTTCCTATGTAAAGTACTGTGATTTTCTGGGGTGATCACACAGGGATTTGTACCATAAATGTAGCCCACTGCAGAGTGAATGAAAAACTCAGTCCATTTATATTTATATCAAAAGGTTTTCCAGCAGCAACAGAAAAACTGAATTTAACAACACTAGTGCAAAATAAAAAATAACTTACTTTAGTTAAACAGTGTCCTGCTTGCATCAAGTAAACTCTGCTCTTTTTGTGGATCTTTTTCTAGTGAACAATGAGTTACAAACACGTGAAACTCCAACTCTCACACTTTCACCTACTGCTCATCTAGTGTTAACCTTTTCCCTATTAATAACATTGGCATTAAGCCATGATGTTTTTGGTTTCTGTATCAGCCCAAGGCAACCACAGCCCTTTAGCAGTAAAGATCTGTGTCTCCAAAGATGCCCCAGTAGCTCCCCATCTTCTTTTCTGCTGATTCACTGATTCACATGCTCTGTGCTGCTGTCACATACTGAGCTTAGGGAGCCACTCACAATATACAGTACACATAGAATAGAAATGTCACAATATAAGGCTGATTAGTAATTAATACACATAATTACTACGTGGCAGCACAGAAACCAGTGCAATTAGCATCAGAATTGAATAATCAGCAAACCTGTAGTATCAGCTTATATTACAGCCAGGGAAGCTCATTTTCTGCTGGATAATTAGTGATGACAAATGAGGTGGGTGGGAGTGGGTCTATAAGGGGAGACATTGCAGGGTGACACAGGGGAGAGGAGGTGGGAGTGGGTCAGTCTATAAGGGGAGACATTACAGGGTGACACAGGGGAGAGGAGGTGGGAGTGGGTCTATAAGGGGAGACATTACAGGGTGACACAGGGGAGAGGAGGTGGGAGTTGATCTATAAGGGGAGACATTGAAGGGTGACACAGGGGAGAGGAGGTGGGAGTGGGTCAGTCTATAAGGGGAGACATTGCAGGGTGACACAGGGGAGAGGAGGTGGGAGTGGGTCAGTCTATAAGGGGAGACATTACAGGGTGACACAGGGGAGAGGAGGTGGGAGTGGGACTATAAGGGGAGACATTACAGGGTGACACAGGGGAGAGGAGGTTGGAGTGGGTCAGTCTATAAGGGGAGACATTACAGGGTGACACGGGAGAGGAGGTGGGAGTGGGTCAGTCTATAAGGGGAGACATTACAGGGTGACACAGGGGAGAAGAGGTGGGAGTGGGTCTATAAGGGGAGACATTACAGGGTGACACAGGGGAGAGGAGGTGGGAGTGGATCTATAAGGGGAGACATTGAAGGGTGACACAGGGGAGAGGAGGTGGGAGTGGGTCAGTCTATAAGGGGAGACATTACAGAGTGACACAGGGGAGAGGAGGTGGGAGTGGGTCTATAAGGGGAGACATTGCAGGGTGACACAGGGGAGAGGAGGTGGGAGTGGGTCAGTCTATAAGGGGAGACATTACAGAGTGACACATGGGAGAGGAGGTGGGAGTGGGTCTATAAGGGGAGACATTACAGGGTGACACAGGGGAGAAGAGGTGGGAGTGGGTCTATAAGGGGAGACATTACAGGGTGACACAGGGGAGAGGAGGTGGGAGTGGGTCTATAAGGGGAGACATTACAGGGTGACACAGGGGAGAAGAGGTGGGAGTGGGTCTATAAGGGGAGACATTACAGGGTGACACAGGGGAGAGGAGGTGGGAGTGGGTCTATAAGGGGAGACATTACAGGGTGACACAGGGGAGAGGAGGTGGGAGTGGGTCAGTCTATAAGGGGAGACATTACAGGGTGACACAGGGGAGAGGAGGTGGGAGTGGGTCAGTCTATAAGGGGAGACATTACAGGGTGACACAGGGGAGAGGAGGTGGGAGTGGGTCTATAAGGGGAGACATTACAGGGTGACACAGTGGAGAAGAGGTGGGAGGGGTCAGTCTATAAGGGGAGACATTACAGGGTGACACAGGGGAGAGGAGGTGGGAGTGGGTCAGTCTATAAGGGGAGACATTACAGGGTGACACAGGGGAGAAGAGGTGGGAGTGGGTCTATAAGGGGAGACATTACAGGGTGACACGGGAGAGGAGGTGGGAGTGGGTCTATAAGGGGAGACATTACAGGGTGACACAGGGGAGAGGAGGTGGGAGTGGGTCAGTCTATAAGGGGAGACATTACAGGGTGACACAGGGGAGAGGAGGTGGGAGTGGGTCAGTCTATAAGGGGAGACATTACAGGGTGACACAGGGGAGAGGAGGTGGGAGTGGGTCAGTCTATAAGGGGAGACATTACAGAGTGACACAGGGGAGAGGAGGTGGGAGTGGGTCTATAAGGGGAGACATTACAGGGTGACACAGGGGAGAGGAGGTGGGAGTGGGTCAGTCTATAAGGGGAGACATTACAGAGTGACACAGGGGAGAGGAGGTGGGAGTGGGTCAGTCTATAAGGGGAGACATTACAGGGTGACACAGGGGAGAGGAGGTGGGAGTGGGTCTATAAGGGGAGACATTACAGGGTGACACAGGGGAGAGGAGGTGGGAGTGGGTCAGTCTATAAGGGGAGACATTACAGAGTGACACGGGGAGAGGAGGTGGGAGTGGGTCAGTCTATAAGGGGAGACATTACAGGGTGACACAGGGGAGAGGAGGTGGGAGTGGGTCAGTCTATAAGGGGAGACATTACAGGTTGACACAGGGGAGAGGAGGTGGGAGTGGGTCTATAAGGGGAGACATTACAGGGTGACACAGGGGAGAGGAGGTGGGAGTAGGTCTATAAGGGGAGACATTACAGGGTGACACAGGGGAGAGGAGGTGGGAGTGGGTCTATAAGGGGAGACATTACAGGGTGACACAGGGGAGAAGAGGTGGGAGTGGGTCAGTCTATAAGGGGAGACATTACAGGGTGACACAGGGGAGAGGAGGTGGGAGTGGGTCTATAAGGGGAGACATTACAGGGTGACACAGTGGAGAAGAGGTGGGAGTGGGTCAGTCTATAAGGGGAGACATTACAGGGTGACACAGGGGAGAGGAGGTGGGAGTGGGTCAGTCTATAAGGGGAGACATTACAGGGTGACACAGGGGAGAAGAGGTGGGAGTGGGTCTATAAGGGGAGACATTGCAGGGTGACACAGGGGAGAGGAGGTGGGAGTGGGTCTATAAGGGGAGACATTACAGGGTGACACAGGGGAGAGGAGGTGGGAGTGGGTCAGTCTATAAGGGGAGACATTACAGGGTGACACAGGGGAGAGGAGGTGGGAGTGGGTCAGTCTATAAGGGGAGACATTACAGAGTGACACAGGGGAGAGGAGGTGGGAGTGGGTCAGTCTATAAGGGGAGACATTACAGAGTGACACAGGGGAGAGGAGGTGGGAGTGGGTCAGTCTATAAGGGGAGACATTACAGGGTGACACAGGGGAGAAGAGGTGGGAGTGGGTCTATAAGGGGAGACATTGCAGGGTGACACAGGGGAGAGGAGGTGGGAGTGGGTCTATAAGAAAGGGGAGACATTACAGGGTGACACAGGGGAGAGGAGGTGGGAGTGGGTCAGTCTATAAGGGGAGACATTACAGGGTGACACAGGGGAGAGGAGGTGGGAGTGGGTCAGTCTATAAGGGGAGACATTACAGAGTGACACAGGGGAGAGGAGGTGGGAGTGGGTCTATAAGGGGAGACATTACAGGGTGACACAGAGGAGAGGAGGTGGGAGTGGGTCTATAAGGGGAGACATTACAGGGTGACACAGGGGAGAGGAGGTGGGAGTGGGTCAGTCTATAAGGGGAGACATTACAGGGTGACACAGGGGAGAGGAGGTGGGAGTGGGTCAGTCTATAAGGGGAGACATTACAGGGTGACACAGGGGAGAGGAGGTGGGGAGTGGGTCAGTCTATAAGGGGAGACATTACAGGGTGACACAGGGGAGAGGAGGTGGGAGTGGGTCTATAAGGGGAGACATTACAGGGTGACACAGGGGAGAGGAGGTGGGAGTGGGTCAGTCTATAAGGGGAGACATTACAGAGTGACACAGGGGAGAGGAGGTGGGAGTGGGTCAGTCTATAAGGGAAGACATTACAGGGTGACACAGGGAGAGAGAGGTGGGAGTGGGTCTATAAGGGGAGACATTACAGGGTGACACAGGGGAGAGGAGGTGGGAGTGGGTCTATAAGGGGAGACATTGAAGGGTGACACAGGGGAGAGGAGGTGGGAGTGGGTCAGTCTATAAGGGGAGACATTACAGGGTGACACAGGGGAGAGGAGGTGGGAGTGGGTCAGTCTATAAGGGGAGACATTACAGAGTGACACAGGGGAGAGGAGGTGGGAGTGGGTCAGTCTATAAGGGGAGACATTACAGGGTGACACAGGGGAGAGGAGGTGGGAGTGGGTCAGTCTATAAGGGGAGACATTACAGGGTGACACAGGGGAGAGGAGGTGGGAGTGGGTCAGTCTATAAGGGGAGACATTACAGGGTGACACAGGGGAGAGGAGGTGGGAGTGGGTCAGTCTATAAGGGGAGACATTACAGGGTGACACAGGGGAGAGGAGGTGGGAGTGGGTCAGTCTATAAGGGGAGACATTACAGGTTGACACAGAGGAGAGGAGGTGGGAGTGGGTCGGTCTATAAGGGGAGACATTACAGGGTGACACAGGGGAGAGGAGGTGGGAGTGGGTCTATAAGGGGAGACATTACAGGTTGAGGAGGTGGGAGTGGGTCAGTCTATAAGGGGAGACATTACAGGGTGACACAGAGGAGAGGAGGTGGGAGTGGGTCTATAAGGGGAGACATTACAGGGTGACACGGGGAGAGGAGGTGGGAGTGGGTCGGTCTATAAGGGGAGACATTACAGGGTGACACAGGGGAGAGGAGGTGGGAGTGGGTCTATAAGGGGAGACATTACAGGTTGACACAGAGGAGAGGAGGTGGGAGTGGGTCAGTCTATAAGTGGAGACATTACAGGGTGACACAGAGGAGAGGAGGTGGGAGTGGGTCTATAAGGGGAGACATTACAGGGTGACACAGGGGAGAGGAGGTGGGAGTGGGTCAGTCTATAAGGGGAGACATTACAGAGTGACACAGGGGAGAGGAGGTGGGAGTGGGTCAGTCTATAAGGGGAGACATTACAGGGTGACACAGGGGAGAGGAGGTGGGAGTGGGTCTATAAGGGGAGACATTACAGGTTGACACAGAGGAGAGGAGGTGGGAGTGGGTCAGTCTATAAGGGGAGACATTACAGGGTGACACAGAGGAGAGGAGGTGGGAGTGGGTCTATAAGGGGAGACATTACAGGGTGACACAGGGGAGAGGAGGTGGGAGTGGGTCTATAAGGGGAGACATTACAGGGTGACACAGGGGAGAGGAGGTGGGAGTAGGTCTATAAGGGGAGACATTACAGGGTGACACAGGGGAGAGGAGGTGGGAGTGGGTCTATAA